>CM076570.1:50222086-51422086 GCA_034641835.2 Pinus albicaulis
CATTTGAAAGACCTTATCCATCATCTCCCTTTTCTTCACACTTCCAGGTGCATGTCATTTCAATTGAAGGTTGTTTGTCCTTATTGGTTTGCGTAGATGTAATGAACGCAATTTCTAGATTTGAAGTGCCCTTTTCTTCATCAAGTCTCATTTCATATGCTATGAGAACTCCATGTAATTCTTCCTTACTGAGTTTGTCCATATTTGCACTGTATTCTAAGACTGATACCTTTGGGTTGAATCTCCCTTGTAACGTTCTAAGAATCTTCCGTATAATAGTCTTATCGTCAACTGGTTCTCCCAATCCTTCCAGAGTATTGGTTATTTCATCAACGTATTGGATGTATGCAGCAATGTTGCAATCTTCATTCACTATGAGTTGCTCAAATCTTGCTCTATATATTTGAAGCTTTGCTTCTTTGACATTTGAGTCACCTGCATATATATTCTCAAGCTTGTCCCATACATTTTTGGAAGTGTTACAACCCAACACGTTATGATAACTAGATTCAATAAGTCCATTGATAATAATATTCTTTGCTTTTGCATCATTTACCAAATTCTTCTTACCTTGTTCATCCACGGTTGATGTAAATCCATTTTGAACAGTGTCCCATACTTCGTAACCTTACGCCAAGACATAGACCTCCATTCTTCCTTTCCAGAGTGCATAATTATTTTCATTGAATAGAGGTACACCATTCTTGGTATGCTCCATTACCTCCTTCCAATTGTTAATCTTCTATTGAAGGAACCAAGCTCTGATACCAATTGTTGGAAATACTGAGAGGGGGGGGCGGGGGGATGAATCAATATTCCTTTCAATTAGAGCATTAGTTAATCTTCAATTATTATCAGTGTTTGCACAATGATAGAAGGAAACAAGAGGAACACAAATTCACATAGTTTTTAAGGTGGAAACTCACTACGGGACAAAAACCACCTAATTCTTTTCTAATAATTCTTTAATATTCAACTCCAATTGAAAATAAAGCTTCAACTTCCTAGAATCTAGAAAAGCATTCTTCTCCAGCTCCCACTGGATGGACGCTCCAACACCTGATATTCTTCAGTAGTCAACTGAACGGATGCCCTAACACCCAATGAACTACAACTCACCCTAGCACCACCCTACCACCCTATAGAATAATAAAAGAAGAATGGACTCCCATACCAGGGAAAATGGTCCACTTTACAATGATATAGAATGATGTAGAAGAAGAATATATACTAGACCATAACCCCAACTTTTCTACAACCACCTAATGATGATTCTAGACCTCCCAAAACTGCCTCTTCAACCCTTGGAAGATAGACACTAGTACAATTTGTAAAATAATGTATTTACAAAGACTAAGTACAATAATACCTTTACAATGATTGTATGCAGTGCTACCCACTTTAAGACGTCATATGATGAACTTCCTGCTGTTGTTATGCACCTTGGTTGCCGCTCTTGTCATGCTACCCTCTACTGTACCTTTCTTTGTTTTTCTGCCATAGAAATTCTGGTCCTTTGCAACCCTTGACAACACATGATTTATCTTTTTCTTGCCTTCGAGGAGCTCGATATTGAGTCAGGTTTATCTCTGTCATTTCAAATCCTCAATATTTTATTTTCGATCCTATACTAGTCCTTTAAGTATTCTTCCCAATGCCATAGGTCTGACCCAATTTGGAATTTTGAAGAGAGAGTTATACCCAATCTCTCACAATGCCCTAATTATGGACTGTTTCAGCAGAGCACACTTGTACGGCATGCAACGTGTCACTGTTTCTTAATTTTTTTCTAAAATTGATAGAGAAAAGAGTATAGAATTTTTTCCATCCATCACTTTTTATGGAATTCCAATCCGATATTCAGAGAGAGAGTTATGACGAATTTACCAAGGTCACTTCTTTGAGATGAATTTGAGGAGCCTGCAAAAACCCTGACTTACACAGATCATATCTCCAAAAATTTGCACACCTTGATCTGAAATGTTTATTGCAGCTTCCTCAAGATTTTGGATTTGCCTCATAAAAGTTTCAGCTTTTGAACCTTCGTAGAAAAAAATTTAGAGTGAAAATGCCAAGATGACCTGTTTCAGATGGCCGAATCCCTTCCATAAGGAGGAAATGAAGATCACAATTTATATGAATGCTTAAGTTGAGAGGGGCTTCAACAAGTGAACGTGGGAGAGATTTTAGGAGCACAAAAAAATATTAATTCTAACTTTTCAATGACCCATGCCCCAACCCCATGGGGTTTTAGCCCACTAACTGCTGGTACAAACTTCAAACATGAATATCTCTCAAACTGTGAAGAATTACATGGCGTGCCATATATCAATGGAAACATCTCAACAAGTAGAAACCATCAAAACCATTATTGAACCAGAATATATTACTTTGGTAAGTCAAAATTTCCATGAAATATTGGGTTAGCCCCTGGTGTTGCTTGGGTTGACATCAATGACAACCGCTGATCAACAATCTCCTCCTTTGGCATTGATGGAAACACAAGTACTCCCCTTGCGATCATGCCACCTCTTCCTAAAACATTCTCTCCACCTTTGACATCAATGGCAAAGGGTAACTCCCCCTGAAACACAACCATCTTACGGACCTGTATACACTTCCACTCCCGCTGACACACAATCGTCTTGCAGATATGTACACACTTCCACTCCCACTTTATATTCTTGAAAAAGGAAAATCTAATGAGAACTTGGGAGAATCCCAATCTTTTGACGAAGCTATTCAAATGCTTCACGAGGTAAAGGTTTAGTGAAGATATCAACAATTTTTTCTTTTGTACAAACATACTCAAGTTTGATATTATTTTCAGCGACTTGTTCTCTAACAAAATGATATTTGATCTAAATGTGTTTTGTTTTTGAATGCTTGACAGGATTCTTGGAGATGCTGATGGCACTAGTGTTGTCACAGAATATGGGAATAGGCTCACTGAATTGTACTTGAAGATCTTACAAATATTGTTTCATCCAAAGGACTTGAGTACAACATGATGTTGCTGCAATGTATTCTACTTCCGTTGTGTATAACGAGATTGAAGTTTTCTTTTTGCTCAACCATGATACGAGACAACGACCTAGATAGAATGCTACTCCACTAGTACTCTTACGATCATCAATGCTTCCTGCCTAATCTGCATCTGTAAAGGCTTGAGTAATGAGATTATTACCCTTGGTATACCACAAGCCATATTCTTCTATGCCCTTTAGATATCGAAGAATTCTTTTAACGACAATAATATGTCATTCTTTTGGTGCTGCTTGGAATCTTGCTACTTGTCCAACTGCTTGCATAACATCTGGCCGAGAGGATGTTACATAAAGAAGAATACCAATCATATATCTGTACAACTTCTGATCCACATCCTTAGATGATTTGTTTATGCTCAATTTGCAACCTGTTACCATTGGAGTAAGGACAGGTTTGCAATCTTCCATTTTGAATTTCTTGAGCATTTCCTTGATGTACTTGGCTTGACATATAAATATTCCTTTCTCTTGCTGAGATATTTGAAGCCCTAAGAAGTATGTCAGCTCACCAAGTAAAGACATCTCAAACTCACTTTGCATATTTGTAGAAAATTTCTTACTTAGTAAATCATCATTGCTACCAAATATTATATCATCCACATATACCTCAACAATTGTTAAATTATCTTTCTCTATTTGTACATAAATATTGCTATCAACAGTACCTTTCTTGAACCCTTTCTGACGTATATATCCATCAAGAAGAGCATACCATGCTCTAGGAGCCTGCTTGAGGCCATATAGAGCATTATTTAACCTGCAGACATATTCTTCTTTTTGTGATAGTAGAAAACCTTCAGGTTGTTCGACGCAAACATCTTCTTCTAATTCTCCATTCAAAATTGCTGACTTAACATCCATTTGGTAGACTTTGATTTTTCTTGAACATGCATAGGCAAGAAACATTCGGATGGCTTCCATTATGGCAACTGGTGCAAATGTTTCGTCGAAATCAATTCCTTCCACTCGTGCATAGCCTTTGCAAACCAATCTTGCTTTGTTTCTCGTAACCTGCCCATCTTCATTCAATTTGTTCCTAAACAGCCATTTAGTCCCAATGACATTTTTATCTTTTGGTCGTGGAACTAATTCCCAAGTGTTATTCTTCTCAATTTGATCCAATTCTTCATTCATAGCTCCTACCCAATGTTCATTTTGGCTGGCTTCCTCAAAACTACTAGGCTCAAAGGTTGCTAGAAAAGAAACATTTTCTTGTTGTGATGAAATAAGTTGTCGACCTTCATTTATGTCACCAATGATTTGATTTGATGGACGGTTCTTTTGAATCCACTCTTTTGTTCTCCTTGGAGGAGCTTCTTGTTGTTGTTCTGGTATATCTTGATGATCATTGTTTACTTCTTTCTCATTCATATTTGCTTCTTGTTCTACAATTTTATCTGTGTCTTTTTCAGCCTTTGTCTCTAGTTTGAAAGATTCTAGATCCTCATCATTACTTGATAGAACACTTTCTTCCTCAAATGTAACATTTATGCTCTCCACTATCTGTTTTCATCTTAGATTATAGCATTTATAGGCCTTTCTTTTGCGTGAGTAACCAATAAAGATACCTTCATCAATACGTGATTCAAACTTACCCAAATTTTGATCTTCTCTTTTGATATAACATTTTCTTCTGAAGATTCTGAAATATTTTACATTATTAGGAATTTTGCTTCTGTGATCCATAAATTGTGATTAAAATCTTTGGGTGAAAATCACATCAGAATAGATTTGGTCGACGCGTTTCGAACCACCCAGTGTGGTTCATCATCAGGACAAGATGGAAAATCTAATCAAATAACCCCTTTAAATAGAAAGTAAAACTACCACTAGTCGTTTGTAAAATAACGACTAATTTGACTTAAATAATAATATTTATTTTATTTAATTTTTAATCTATATTAAAAAGAGTAAATCAAATTATTAAAGTTTTAAATTTTGAATTTTATATATTCTTTTATATATTTATATTTATTTTAATAAAAATAATAATTATTAATTTAATATATTTAAAGAATATAATAGATGTTTATATATATTTTATTTTAATTATTTATTTATTTATTTATCAAGTAAATTAATTGTTAAAAATAGTAAATAATATTTATAGTTATTTTATTTTAATAATTAAAGGCTATGTGATTCCGAAATTCATCAAACAATTATCATTTTGTTAATTTAAAAAATAAAAATAAAAATAAATAAAATATAAAATAAAATATAAAATAAAAATAAATAATAAAAATAAACAAATAAATAAATAAAAATTAAAAAATTAAAAATCAAAAAAATTAAAAATTAAAAAAAAATTAATAATAATAATAAAATTAATATAAATAAAAAAATAAAATAAAAATAAGTAAATAGAAATAAAAAAAAAAACAAAAATATAAAAACAAAATTTTTAATTAAATAAATAATAATAATAATAAATAAATAAATTAATAAATTAATTAAAAATTAAATAATTAATAATAAAAATAATAAAATAAAAGTAAAAGTAAAAATAAAAATTAATTAATTAATTAATTAATTGATTAATTAAATAATTATAAGAGTTTTTAGGAACGAAGGGCAGGAATCCAACATCTGCTAATCATCCACCCATCATCTCTGTTGAGGTTGACCGACCTCTTTTCGATTTCCAGGGCTTCTCTCAACTTGCGGTGGTAGAAATGGTCAATCTTTGCAATGACCTCAGCATCTTCAATGCAAATGTGATGATTTGTCTTCTCAGCATGCTCTGATAGCGCAAAGGAGCGTGATCTACTATGCTTTAGGTCAACAACATGTTCTTGAATTCTTTGACTAATTGACCAAACAATTTCACCAATTTAAGGGTTCCCATAGGAACAAAGAATCAAGTAAACACCCTTACCATCCTTCGGGCAAATCAGGTCCTTAACCGATCTAAGCGAACTCTGAATGGTCTAGGAGGGCTTAAAGGTTGAGGAAACATTATGTTTCTTTAGAATCCTGGCGATAAACGGAAGGTGAACTCTAGACAACCGATCACAGGGTTCTTTTTTACCCCTAGGACCTTTTTCCGCTTTTCGAATAAATAAATAAATAAATAAAATAAAATAAAATATATATAAACATCTATTATATTCTTTAAATATATTAAATTAATAATTTTTATTTTTATTAAAATAAATATAAATATATAAAAGAATACATAAAATTCAAAATTTAAAACTTTAATAATTTGATTTACTCTTTTTAATATAGATTAAAAATTAAATTAAATAAATATTATTATTTAAGTCAAATTAGCCCTTATTTTACAAACGGTTAGTGGTAGTTTTACTTTCTATTTAAAGGGGTTATTTGATCAGATTCTCCATCTTGTCCTGATGATGAACCACACTGGCTGGTTCGAAACGTGTCGACCAAATCTATTCTGATGTGATTTTCACCGAAAGATTTTAATCACATATTTTACATTAGATGGTTTTCCTTTACATAATTCATATGGAGTCTTGTTGCAATTATTTCTGAGAAGACTTCGGTATATAATGAAGATTTTCGTATGAATTTCTTGAACCCATAATTTTTCATCCAATTTTGAGTCCTTCAACATTGTTCCGCCCATTTCCTGTACAGTTCTATTGTTTCTTTCAGCAACTCCATTTTCTGAGGTGTTCTTGCTGTTGAAAATTGCCTTTTTATTCCATTTTCGTCACAGTATTGCTGAAATAATTTGGAAGTGAATTCTCCAACATTATCTGATCTTAAAAACTTTATTTTCAAATTAGTTTTATTTTCAACCAACTCCTTGTAGATCTTAAAGCACTCAGATGCTTCAAATTTTTTCTTTAGGAAACTGACTGTTGTCATCCTTGTATAGTCATCTATCATTAACATGAAATATAATTCTCTGTCTAAGCCTTTTGTTTTAAAAGGACCACATAGATCAGTATGTATCAATTCCAATGGATGTGATGAAAAGCGCTCTTTTGTTTTAAATTAGACTTTTATCTGCTTGCCATACCTCACATAGTGTGTTGGAAGGTTTTGAGATTTTCATCATTTCTCGTACTGCTTCCTTTTTTCTTATCCTGACAAGATTTTCAAAGTTTATGTGACCCATTCATTTGTGCCATAACCAACTTTCATCTTCTTTAGCTAGTAGACATGCTTTAGTTGCTTCATCCAGAACATATATGTCATTTGGAGCTCGACTTGTTGTAGCCACAATTTTACCATACCTGCCTTTCCTGATTTCACATTTTGTGGAGTTGAATAGCATTGTGTGTCCTTCATCACACATTTGTCCAACACTGAGCAGATTGTGATTCATGTTTTCAACCAATAGAACATTCTTGGCTATAACATCTTTTCTTCCGAGAGTGAAGGTACCTGATCCTATAACATTTGAAGATCCATCATTTCCAAAGGATATGGTTCCATCCTTCTTCTCTTTCAGATATACAAATTTCCTTCTATCTCCAGTCATATGCATTGAGCAACCGCTGTCAACATACCACACATCTTTCTTTTTTTGAGCCTTGAGAGTGAGAGCACAGTTATCAATCTTCTTCTTCTTCCATGTTCGTTCATTCTGTGGCTTCGAAGATTCTTCTGGAGGATTTTCAATACTGCAGTCTCTGGCTATGTGTCCAAAGTTTTCACATTTGTAACATTCCATATTATTTCTTAAATTTTCAAATCTATTGATGTTTTGTTGAGCCTTGGGAGGTTAATATTTGAAGAATCTCTTGGAATTCTATTGGTTCATAGGGTACGTGTGACATTCTACAGCTTTATGACCAAATTTTCCACATGAATAACAATAGCCATGAAAAATATGTTGGTACCTGGATGAAAATATTCGTCGAGGAATCGTCTTCCAAGGATGTGCTTGTGAATCTTGTTCAATGAAGTCTTCATGTATGTTAGATCTCATAGGTTCATTGTATTTTGCTGTAGAAGGTACTGCTTCTTCTTCTTTGTAACCAAGGCCAGATCTGTCGTTGTAAGATTGTTGATTGTTGATGAGTTCTTCCAATGCCCCTGAGCTGTTGGCATAAATTTAGACAGTTTTTCCCTTCTTCACTTCCTTATGCAGCGAGACTACTTCGGCTTCTCATGCTTCCCTTTCTTGATTTCTTTCTTCCATCTTATTTTGAAGTGACTCTTCAATACATTTGTGTTCTTCAACTTCAATTTTGAGACCTTGAACTTGTTCTTCAAGTGTGTTGGAATGGATCTTCTCAGCATTGAGCTCTTTTATAAGATTGATTTCCTCCTCATAAAATTCTTCTATGGTCAACCCTTCTTCTTCATTGTTTGATACTTCTTGTTTATTGTGCTTGGCCATAAATAATACTTTCTCATTGGATTCTTCTTTGCTGTCACTTTCTTCATCAGATGAGGAGCTATCTTCTCTAGAGGGGAAGCTCCTTTTGGATCCTTTATTTTTTCCTTGCTTGTTGAATTTCTTAAATCCTTTCTTTCCTTTTGAGTTGCCATCAATTTTTTTCAAACATTTTGCTACGAAATGCCCAACCTCACCTCAGCTGAAACATATCAATGGAATTTTACCTTTGTATTTTCCCTTACCAGGTTTTAGTTTTCTCGTAAAGTAAGCATATTCTTCATCCGAAAGACCTTCTCCATCATCTCCCTTTTCTTCACACTTGCAGGTGCATGTCATTTCAATTGAAGGTTGTTTGTCCTTATTGGTTTTCTTAGATGCAACGAACGCATTTTCTATATTTGAATTTCCCTTTTCTTCATCAAGTCTCATTTCATATGCTATGAGAACTCCATGTAATTCTTCCTTGCTGAGTTTGTCCATATTTTCACTGTATTCTAAGACTAATAACTTTGGGTTGAATCTCCCTAGTAACGTTCTAAGAATCTTCCATATAATAGTCTTCTCGTCAATTGGCTCTCCCAATCCTTCCAGAGTATTGGTTATTTCATCAACGTATTAGATGTATGCAGCAATGTTGCAATCTTCTTTCATTCTGAGTTGCTCAAATTTTTCTCTATAGATTTGAAGCTTTGCTTCTTTGACATTTGAGTCACCTTCATATATATTCTCAAGCTTGTCACATAAATTTTTGGAAGTTTTACAACCCAACCCCTTATGATAATAATTTCAATAAGTCCACTGATAATAATATTCTTTTCTTTTTCATCATTTACCAAATTCTTCTTACCTTGTTCATCCACGGTTGATGTAAATCCATTTTGAACAGTGTCCCATACTTTGTAACCTTGTGCCAAGAGATAGACATCCATTCTTCCTTTCCATATTGCATAATTATTTTCATTGAATAGAGGTACACCATTCTTGGTATGCTCCATGACCTCCTTCGAGTTGTTAAACTGCTATTGAAGGAACCAAGCTCTGATACCAATTGTTGGAAATATTGAGAGGGGGGGGGGGGGTTGAATCAATATTCCTTTTAATTAGAGCATTAGTTAATCTTAAATTATTATCAGTGTTTGTACAATGATATCAGCAAACAAGAGGAACACAAATTCACATAGTTTTTAAGGTGGAAACGCACTCCGGGACAAAAACCACCTAATGCTTTTCTAATAATTCTTTAATATTCAAGTCCAATTGAAAATAAATCTTCAACTTCCTAGAATCTAGAGAAGCATTCTTCTGTAGCTCCCACTGGATGGATGCTCCAACAACTGAGATTCTTCAATAGTCAACTGAATGGATTCCGCAACACCCAATGAGCTACAACTCACCCTAGCACCACCCTACCACCCTATGGAAAAATAAAATAATAATGGACTCCCGTACCAGGGAAAATGGTCCACTTTACAATGATATAGAATGATGTAGAAGAAGAATATATAGTAGAACATAACCCCAACATTGATACAACCACCTAGTGATGATTCTAGACCTCCCAACACTACCTCTTCAACCCTTGGCAGATAGACACTAGTACAATTTGTACAATAATGTATTTACAAAGAATAGGTACAATGAGACCTTTACAATGATTATATGCAGTGCTGCCCACTTTAAGACTTCATATGATGAACTTCTTGCTACTGTTATGCACCTTGGTTGGTTCTCTTGTCATGCTACCGTCTACTGCACCTTGCTTTGCTTTTCTACCGTAGAATGTCTGGTCCTTTGCAACCTATGACAACACATGATCTAGCTTTTTATTGCCTTATAAGAGCTCGATATTGAATCAGGTGTATCTCTATCATTTCAAATCCTCAATATCTTATTTTTAGTCCTGTATTAGTCCTCTAAGTCATCTTTTCAATTCCATAGGTATGACCCAATTTGGATTCTTGAAGAGAGAGTTATACCCAATCTCTCACAATTCCCTAATTATGGATTGTTTTAGTAGAGCACACTTTTACGGCATGCCACATGTCACTGTTTCTTCATTTTTTTCTAAAATTGATAGAGAAAAAATTACAGACTGTGCAGTCTCCATCCCTTTTTACAAAATTCGAATCTGATACTCAGAGAGAGAGTTATGATGAATTTACCAAGGTCACTTCTTTGAGATGAATTTTAGGAGCCTGAAAAAACCTTGAATTACACAGATCATATCTCCAAAAATATTGTGCACCTTGATCTGAAATCTTTACTTCAGCTTCCTTAGGATTTCAACTTTGCCTCATAAAAATTTCAACTTCTGAACCTTCGTAGAAAAATAGTTAGAGCGAAAATTCCAAGATGACCTGTTTCAGATGGTCGAATCCCTTCCATAAGGAGGAAATGAAGATCACAATTTATATGAATGCTTAAGTTGAGAGGGGCTTCAACAAGTGGACATCGGAGAGATTTTATGAGCATAAAAATATATTAATTCTGACTTTTCAATGACCCATGCCCCAACCCTATGGGGTTTTAGCCCACTAATTGGGGGTACAAACTTAAAACATGAATATCTCTCAAACCGTGAAGAATTACATGGCGTTCCATATATCAATGGAAAAATTTCAACAAGTAGAAACAATCAAAAGCATTCTTGACCCAGAATATGTTAATTTGGTAATTCAAATTTCCCATGAAATATTGGGTTAGCCCTTGGTGTTGCATGGGTTGACATCAATGACAACCGCTGATCAACACAAGGCACTCGGGTGGTCACAACTTAGAAAATTTTATATGGTTGTCCTCAAATGAAACTACCCAACCGAAACGCGTTTCATGGGGCGCCCTCACACGTCACACCCGACCGAAAGAAGGAACAAGGGAGAGAATGGAAAATGGGCCGCAAAAATGTGCATAAAGCACCCAGGCAGTCATAACTTAGAAAATTTGATACAACCACACTCAAACAAAATGACCCGACCCAAATGCGTTTCGTTGGGTCACCTCACACGGAGTGGCACATCATACACGACCGAACAAAGGCACAAGGGATAAAATGAAAAACGGGTCACCTGAACGTGCACAAGGTACCCAGGGGGTCACAACTTAGCAAATTTGATACTGTCGCCCTCAAAAGAAATGACCCAACCCAAACGTGTTTCTCGTCAATTGGCTCTCCCAATCCTTCCAGAGTATTGGTTATTTCATCAACGTATTGGATGTATGCAGCAATGTTGCAATCTTCTTTCATTCTGAGTTGCTCAAATTTTTCTCTATAGATTTGAAGATTTGCTTCTTTGACATTTGAGTCACCTGCATATATATTCTCAAGCTTGTCACATACATTTTTGGAAGTTTTACAACCCAACCCCTTATGATAATAATTTCAATAAGTCCATTGATAATAATATTCTTTGCTTTTTCATCATTTACCAAATTCTTCTTACCTTGTTCATCCATGGTTGATGTAAATCCATTTTGAACAGTGTCCCATACTTCGTAACCTTGTGCCAAGAGATAGACATCCATTCTTCCTTTCCAGAGTGCATAATTATTTTCATTGAATAGAGGTACACCATTCTTGGTATGCTCCATGACCTCCTTTGAGCTATTAAACTGCTATTGAAGGAACCAAGCTCTGATACCAATTGTTGGAAATATTGAAGGGGGGGGGGGGGGGGGTTGAATCAATATTCCTTTCAATTAGAGCATTAGTTAATCTTCAATTATTATCAGTGTTTGTACAATGATAGCAGCAAACAAGAGGAACACAAATTCACATAGTTTTTAAGGTGGAAATGCACTCTGGGACAAAAACCACCTAATGCTTTTCTAATAATTCTTTAATATTCAAGTCCAATTGAAAATAAATCTTCAACTTCCTAGAATCTAGAGAATCATTCTTCTGCAGCTCCCACTGGATGGATGCTCCAACAGCTGAGATTCTTCAGTAGTCAACTGAATGGATTCCACAACACCCAATGAGCTACAACTCACCCTAGCACCACCCTACCACCCTATGGAAGAATAAAATAATAATGGACTCCCGTACCAGGGAAAATGGTCCACTTTACAATGATATATAATGATGTAGAAGAAGAATATATAGTAGAACATAACCCCAACATTGATACAACCAGCTAGTGATGATTCTAGACCTCCCAACACTGCCTCTTCAACCCTTGGCAGATAGACACTAGTACAATTTGTAAAATAATGTATTTACAAAGACTAGGTACAATGATACCTTTACAATGATTGTATGCAGTGCTGCCCACTTTAAGACTTCATATGATGAACTTCTTTCTACTGTTATGCACCTTGGTTGCTTCTCTTGTCATGCTACCATCTACTGCACCTTGCTTTGCTTTTCTACCGTAGAATGTCTGGTCCTTTGCAACCCTTGACAACACATGATCTAGCTTTTTATTGCCTTATAGCAGCTCGATATTGAATCAAGTGTATCTCTATCATTTTAGATCCTCAATATCTTATTTTTAGTCCTGTAGTATTCCTGTAAGTCATTTTTTCAATTCCATAGGTCTGACCCAATTTGGATTCTTGAAGAGAGAGTTATACCCAATCTCTCACAATTCCCTAATTATGGATTGTTTTAGTAGAGCACACTTTTACAACATGCCACATGTCACTGTTTCTTCATTTTTTTCTAAAATTGATAGAGCGAAAATTACAGACTGTGCACTATCCATCCCTTTTTACAAAATTCGAATCTAATACTCAGAGAGAGAGTTATGATGAATTTACCAAGGTCACTTCTTTGAGATGAATTTTAGGAGCCTGAAAAAACCTTGACTTACACAGATCATATCTCCAAAAATATTGTGCACCTTGATCTGAAATCTTTACTTCAGCTTCCTTAGGATTTCAAATTTGCCTCATAAAACATTCAGCTTCTGAACCTTCATAGAAAAATAGTTAGAGGGAAAATTCCAAGATGACCTGTTTCAGATGGCTGAATCCCTTCCATAAGGAGGAAATGAAGATCATAATTTATATGAATGCTTAAGTTGAGAGGGGCTTCAACAAGTGAACATGGGAGAGATTTTAGGAGCATAAAAAAATATTAATTCTGACTTTTCAATGACCCATGCCCCAACCCTATGGGGTTTTAGCCCACTAATTGGGGGTACAAACTTAAAACATGAATATCTCTCAAACCGTGAAGAATTACATGGTGTGCCATATATCAATGGAAACATCTCAACAAGTAGAAACAATAAAAAGCATTCTTGACCCATAATATATTAATTTGGTAATTCAAAATTCCCATGAAATATTGGGTTAGCCCTTGGTGCTCCATGGGTTGACATCAATGACAACCGCTAATCAACACAAGGCACTCGGGTGGTCACAACTTAGAAAATTTTATATGGTCGCCCTCAAATGAAACTACCCAACCGGAACGCGTTTCATGGGGCGCCCTCACACGTCACACGCGACCGAAAGAAGGAACAAGGGAGAAAATGGAAAATGGGCCGCAAAAATGTGCATAAAGCACCCGGGCGGTCATAACTTAGAAAATTTGATAGAACCACCCTCAAACGAAATGACCCGACCCAAATGCGTTTCGTTGGGTGCCCTCACACGGCGCGACACATCATACACGACCGAACAAAGGCACAAGGGATAAAATGAAAAACAGGTCACCTGAACATGCACAAGGTACCCAGGGGGTCACAACTTAGCAAATTTGATACTGTCGCCCTCAAAAGAAATGACCCAACCCGAACATGTTTCATCGGGTGCCCTCACACGGCTCGACATGGCCCACCCAACTAAACAAATGCACAAGTGAGAAAATGACAAAATGGGTTGCCTGAACGTGCACAAGGCACCCATATGGGTCACAACTTAGTAAATTTGATATGACCAACCTCAAACTAAATAGCTTGAACCAAACACATTTCTTTGGGTGTCCACACACGACGCGAAATGGAGTGCTCGACCAAATGAAGGCACAAGGGAGAAAACAAAAAACGGGCCACCCGAATGTGCAAAAGGTACTCAGGCGATCACAACTCAGCATATGTGATACGAACCCCCTCAAATAGAATGACTGGACCCGAAAGCGTCTGCCCGGGCATGCTCACACAGAGCGACACAACGCGCCCGACCGAACAAAGGCACAAGGGAGGAAATGATAAATGGGTCACCCGAATGTGCACAAGGGAGAAAATGCCAAACGGGCCTCCCAAACGTGCACAAGGAACTTGGTCAGTCACAACTGAGAAAATTTGATATGGATGCCCTCAAATGAAATGACCCAACCCAAACATGTTTCGTCGGGTGTCCTCACATAGCACGCCCGACCAAACAAAGGCACAAGCGAGAAAACAGAAAACGAGCCGCACGAACGTGCACAACTCACCCTGGCAGTCACCACTTGGAAAAATTTAATACGACTTCCCTCAAATGAAATGACCTGACCCGAACGAGTTTCGTCGGATGCCCTCACATGGTGCGACATGGTGTGCCTGACCAAATGAAGGCACAAGGGAGAAAATGGGAAATCATCTAGTCAAACGTGCACAAGGCACATGGGCGGTCACAACTTAGCAAATTTGATACGGCCACCATCAAACAAAACGACCTGACCCGAACGTGTTTCATTGGGTGCCCTCACACAGTACGACACAACGTGCCCGACCAAACAAAGGCATAAGGGAGAAAATGTAAAATGGGCCGCCCAAACGTGCATAAGGCACTTGGGCAGTCACAACTTAGAAAATTTGATACAATCGCCCTCGAACAAAATGACCCCACCCGAACGCGTTTCATGGGGTGCCCTCACATAGTGTGCCTAATCGAACGAAGGCACAAGGGAGAAAACGTAAAAAAGACCGCAAAAACATGCACAAGGCACTTGGGCGGTCACAACTTAGCAAATTTGATACAACTTCCCTCAAATGTAAGGAACCGACTGAACGAAGGCACAAGGGAGCAAACATCAAACGGGACACATGAACGTACACAAGGCACCCGTCCGGTCACAATTTCACAAATTTGAAACGGTTGCCCTAAAAAAAAATGACCTGACTCAAATGTGTTTCATCGAGCCACACATCGTGACATGGCATGCCTATCCGAATGAAGACACAAGGGAGAAAATGGAAAACAGGCAGCTCGAATGTTCACAAGGCACCCAAGCAGTCACAACTTAGAAAATTTGATACAACCACCCTCAAACAAAAATACTCGACCCGAACATGTTCTGTTGGGTGCCCTCACACAGCACGACATGATGGACTTGACCAAATGATGGCACAAGGGAGAAAATGGTAAACGAGCCACCTGAACGTGCACAAGGCACCCGTGTGGTCACAACTTAGAAAATTTGATATGGCCGCCCTCAAACAAAACGACCTGACCTGAACGCATTTTGTGGGGCACCCTCCCATGGCGCGCCTAATCGAACAAAGGCACAAGGGAGAAAATGAAAAATGGTCCATAAAAATGTGCACAAGGCACCTAATTGGTCAAAACTTAGCAAATTTGATACTACCACCCTCAAACAAAACAACCTGACCTGAATGTGTTTCATTGGGCGCCCTCACATGGCACGCCCGACTGAACAAAGGCATAAAGGAACAAACGAAAAATAGCTGCAAAATTTGCACATGGCACTCGAGTGGTCCCAAACTAGAAAATTTGGTACGACCTCACTCAAATGAAATGACCCGACCCGAACGAATTTTGTCGAACGCCCTCACACGGTGTGACACGGTGTGCCTGATCAAACGAAGGCACAAGGGAGAAAACAACAAATGAGCCGCATGAACATGCACAAGGCGCCTAGGTGATCACAACTTAGAAAATTTGATACGACTACCCTTAAATGAAACAACCCAACCTGAATGCATTTTTTCGGGCGCCCTCATAAGGTGCAACACGATGTGCCTGACCGAATGAAGGCACAAGGGAGAAAATGGAAAACGAGCCACCTGAACATGCAAAAGGCACCAGGGCGGTCACAACTTAGAAAATTTGATACAACCACCCTTAAAGGAAATGACCCGACCTGAATGCATTTCGTCAAGTGCCCTCACATGACACACCCATTCGAACGAAGGTACAAGGGAGAAAATGACAAACGGGCCGCCCGAATGTGCATAAGGCACCTAGGTGGTCACAACATAGAAAATTTGATACGGCCACCCTCAAACGAAATGCCCTAACTCGAACGCATTTCTTAGGGTGCCTTGGCCCCTCACACAGCGTGACATGATGTGCTCAACTGAATGAAGGCACAAGGGAGAAAATGGAAAACGGGCCGCAGGAATGTGCACAAGGAACCCGAGAAGTCACAACTAAGAAGATTTGATACGACTACCATGAAACTAAACGACTTGACCCAAATGTGTTTTGTCAGGCAACCTCACACATTGCAGCACTGTGTGCCTGACCGAATGAAGGCATAAGGGAGAAAACGAAAAATGGGCCGCGTGAAAGTGGAAAAGTAACCCGGTTGATCACATCTTAGCAAATTTGATACAGGCCCCCTCAAACAAAATGACCTAACCCGAACGTGTCTCGTCGGGTGCACTCACATAGTGCGACACGATGCGCCTGACTGAATGAAGGCACAAGGGAGGAAATGGAAAATGAGCTGCCCAAACATGTATAAGGGAGCAAATGACAAATGGGCCTCCTGAATGTGCACAAGGAACCTTGGCAGTCACAACTTAGAAAATTTGATATGGCCACCCTAAAAAAAAAAAACTCGACCCGAGCGCGTTTCATCTGGTGCCTTCACACAACACACCCAACTGAGAAAAGGCACAAGGGAGAAAATAAAAAATGGCCGCATGAACATGCACAAGGCACCCAGGTAGTCACACCTTGGAAAATTTGATACGGCCACCCTCAAATGAAACGACCTAACCCAAATGTGTTTCGTCGGGTGCCCTCACACGGCGCGACACGATGTGCCTAACTGAACGAAGGCACAAACGAGAAAACAAAAAATGGGTTGCACGGAAGTGCACAAGGAACCCGAGCAGTCACAACTTAGAAAATTTGATATGGTTGCTCTCAAATTAAATGACCTGGCCCGAATGCATTTCATTAGGCGCCCTCACATGACATGACATAGCGTGCCCGACCAAACGAAAGAACAAGGGAGAAAATGACAAACGGGCTGAACGAACGTGCACAAGGGACCTGGGTGGTCACAACTTAGAAGATTTGATACGACCACCCTCAAATGAAATGACATGACCCAAACACGTTTCACTAGGCGCCCTCACATGATGCACCAAACCAAACGAAGGCACAAGGGAGAAAACAAAAAATGAGTTGCATGAACGTGCACAAGGCACCTAGGCGATCACAACTTAGAAAATTTGATATGACCACCCTTAAATGAAATGACCCAACCTGAATGCATTTTGTTGGGTTCCCTCACAAGGCGCAACACGAGATGCCTGACCAAACGAAGGCACAAGGGAGAAAACGAAAAACGAGCCACCTGAACGTGCAAAAGGCACCGAAGCGGTCACAACATAGAAAATTTGATATGGCCACCCTGAAAGGAAACGACTCGACCCAAATGCATTTCGTCAGGTGTCCTCACACGGTAGACCTGTTCAAACAAAGGCATAATGGAGGAAACGAAAAATGGGCCGATGAACGTGCATAAGGCACCAAGGCAGTCACAACATAGAAAATTTGATACGGCCACCCTCAAACGAAACGACCTGACCCAAACTCATTTCTTCGGGTGGCCTAGCCCCTCACATGACGTGACATGATGTGCCTGACCGAATGAAGGCACAAGGGAGCAAACAGAAAACGAGCCACACAAATGTGCACAAGGAACCTAGGAAATCACAACTTAGAAGATTCGATATGGCTACTGTGAAACTAAATGGCCCAACCCAAATGTGTTTCGTCAGGCGACATCACACATTGCGACACTACGCGCCTGACCAAATAAAGGCACAAGGGTTAAAATGGAAAACGAGCCACACGAACATGCAAAATTAACCTGGGTGATCACATCTCAGCAAATTTGATACAGGCCCCCTCAAACAAAATGACTCAACCCGAACACATCTCGTCGGGTGTACTCACACGGTGCAACATGATGCGCCCGAACGAATGAAGGCTCAAGGGAGGAAATGGAAAATGGGTCACGTGAATGTGCACAATGAAGCAAATAAAAAACGTGCCTCCTGAATTTTCACAATGAACCTGGGCAGTCACAACTTAGAAAATTTGGTACGAGCACCCTCAAACGAAACGACCTGACCCGAACGTGTTTCATCTGGTGCCCTCACATGGCACACCTGACTGAGCGAAGGCACAAGGGAGAAAACAACAAACGGGCCACATGAACATGCACAAGGCACATGGGCAGTCAAACCTTAGAAAATCTGATACGGGCAACCTCAAACGAAATGACCCAACCCAAATGTGTTTTGTCGGGTGCCTTCACACAGCGCGACACGATGTGCCTGACTGAATGAAGGCATAAGGGAGAAAACAACAAACGGGATGCGTGAAAGTGCACAAGGCACCTAAGCGGTCACAACTTAGATAATTTGACATGGTTGCTCTCAAACAAAACAACCTAAACCGAACGTGTTTCATCAGGTGCCCTCACACGACATGACATAGCGCACCCGACCGAACGAAGGCACAAGGGAGAAAACAAAAAATGGGTTGAATGAACATGAACAAGGGACCTGGGTGGTCACAACTTAATAAATTTGATACAATCGCCCTCAAATGAAATGACCTAAACCAAACACGTTTCACTGGGTGCCCTCACATGATGCACCAAATCGAACGAAGGCGCAAGGGAGAAAATGGAAAATGGGCCACAAGAACATGCACAGGGCACCCAGGCAATCACAACTTAGAAAATTTGATACTCTACCACATGATGCACCAAACTGAACGAAGGCATGAGGGAGAAAATGGAAAACGGGCCACAAGAACATGCACACGGCACCCAGGCAATCACAACTTAGGAAATTTGATACTAAGACCTTCAAAATAAATGACTCGACCTGAATGTGCTTCATCCAGAGCCTTCAAATGAAATGACCCCACCTAAACATGTTTAATCAGGCACACTCACATGAGGCGAGACGTCGCACCTTACCGAATGAAGGCACAAGGGAGAAAACGCAAAATGGGCCACACAAACATGCACAAGGCACCCAGCCATTCACAACTTAGAAAATATGATACAGGTGCACTCAAACGAAGTGACCCAACCCTAACGTGTTTCATCAGGCACCCTCACACACATGGCTTGCCCGACTGAATGAAGTCACAAGGGAGAAAATGACAAATGGGTCGCATGAATGTGCACAAGGCACTCGAGTAGTCAAAACTTAGAAAATTTGATATGGTCACCCTAAAATGAAATGACCCGACCCAAACATGTTTTTTTAGGTGCCCTCACATGACGTGACATGATGCACCCAATAGAGCAAAGGCACAAGGGAGCGAATGGAAAACTAGCCACACAAATGTGCACACGGCACTTGGGCAGTTGCAACTTAGGAAATTTGATACGAATTCTTGCAAACGAAACGACCAAACCAAAACGCGTTTCATCGGGCACCCTCACATGGCATGACATAGGTGACTCAAATGAATGAAGGCACAAGGGAGAAAATGGAAAATGGGCCGCACGAATTTGCACAAGGTACCCGGGTAGTCAGAACTTAGAAAATTTGATACAACCACCCTTAAATGAAATGCCCCAACCCAAATGCATTTCATCACGTGCCCTCAAACAAAATCACCTGACCCGAATGTATTTCATCAGGCGCCCTCAAACAAAACAACCCAACCTGAATGTGTTTCATCGGACGCCCTCACATGAAATGACATGGCATGCCCGACCGAACAAAGGCACAAGGTAGTGAATGACAAAGGAGCCGCATGAACGTGCACAAGGCACCCGAGCGATCACAACTTAGCAAATTTCTCACGGCCTCCCTCAAATGAGACGACTTGACTCAAATGCATTTCATCGGGCACCCTCACACGGCGCAACACGACAAGCCTGGTTGAATGAAAGCACAAGGGAGCAAATGGAAAATAGGATGCACGAACATGCGCAAGGCACCTAGGTGTTCACAACTTAGAAAAATTGATCTGACTATCCTCAAATGAAACGACCTGATCCAAACACATTTCAGCGGGAATTCTCACACGGCACGACACGACATGCCTGACTAAACAAAGGCACAAGGGAGGAATTGGCAAACAGGCCACATGAATGTTCACTAGGCACCTGGGCTGTCACAACTTAGGTAATTTGATACGGTTTCTGTCAAATAGAAAAACTTGACCCGAATACGTTTCATTGGGTGCCCTCACGTGGCGCGACATTGTGCGACCAACAGAACGAAGGCACAAGAGAGAAAATGGAAAATAGGTCACACGAATGTGCACAAGGCACCCGGGCGGCCACAACTTAGTAAATTTGATAAGACCTCCCTCAAAGAAAATGACCCGACTAGAAATCGTTTCATCGAGAACTCTCACACAGCGCGACACAGCGTGTCCGAATGAAAGAAGGCACAAGGGATAAAATGACAAACGAGCCACATGAACATGCACAAGGAACTAGGGCAGTCACAACTTAGCAAATTTGATACGACCACGTTCAAACGAAATGACCTAACCCGAACATGTTTCATTGGGCACCCTCACATGGTGTGACACAACGTGCCCGACCGAATGAAAGCACAAGGGAGAAAACATCAAACAAGCTGCATAAATGTGGTCAAGGCACCTAGGTGGTCACAACTTAGAAAATTTGATATGGCCGCCCTCAAACAAAATGACCCAACCCAAACACATTTCATTCAACGCCCTCGCATAGCACGACACGACGCGCCTGACCGAACGAAGGCACAAGGGAGAAAACAAAAAGTAGGTCGCATGAACATGCACAATGCACCCATGCAGTCACAACTTAGCAAATTTGATACAGCCACCCTCAAAAGAAGCGACTCGACCCAAACGCATTTCATCAGGCGCCCTCACACGGCACGCCTCACCAAACAAAGGCACAAGGAAGAAAATGGAAAATGGGCTACATGAACATGCAAAAGGCACCTGGATGTTCACAACTTAGAAAATTTGATATATCCACCCTTAAACAAAATGAACCAACCCAAATTCATTTTGTTGGGAACCCTCACATGGCGTGACATGGCCCACTCTACCGAACGAAGGTACGAGATAGCAAATGGAAAATGGGCAGCATGAACTAGCACATGGCACCCGGGCAGTCACAACTTAGAAAATTTGATATAGTCACCCTCAAATGAAATGACCCAACCCAAACACATTTCATCGGGCACCCTCACACAGCAAGACATGGCGTTCCCGACCAAACTAAGACACAAGGGAGAAAATGGAAAATGGGCTGCATGAACATGCACAAGTTACCCAAGTGGTTACAACTTAGCAAATTTGATACATCCGCCCTCAAACGAAACGAACCGACCCAAATGCATTTCATCAGGCGCCCTCACACAGCGCGACACGACACGCCTGAGTAAACGAAGGCATAAGGGAGAAAACTACAAACGGGCTGCATGAATGTTCACAAGACACTCGGGCTATCACAACTTAGCAAATTTGATATGGCTACCATCAAACGAAATGACCCAATTGTAATGTGTTTCAAAGGGCACTAACATATGGCGCAACACAGCCCTCCCATCCAAACAAAGTCACAAGGGAGAAAATGGAAAACAAGCCGCACGAACATGGATAAGGGACCCAACAAATTTGATACGACTGCCCTCAAATGAGATGACCCGACCCGAATGCATTTCATTGGGCGCCCTTAAACTAGACGATCCGAACTGAAAAAATTTCGTCGAGCACCCTCGCATGGCGTGCCCGACAGAATGAAGGCACAAGGGATAAAAGAACAAATGCGCCACAAAAATGTGCACAAGACACCTGGGCAGTCACTATTATAAAATTTGATACAGGCGCCCTCAAAGAAAACGTCCCGACACGAACACATTTCGTTAGGTTCCCGATCGAATGAAGGCACAAGGGACCAAATGGAAAACATGCCACACGAACGTGCACAAGGCACCTAGGCAGTCACAACTTAGCAAATTTGATACGGCCGCCTTCAAACAAAACAACCCAAACCAAACGCATTTCGTCGGGCACCCTCGCACCGCGTGATACGATGCGCCTGATGGAACGAAGGCACAAGGGATAAAATGTAAAACAGGACGCACGAACGTGCAAAAGGCACTCGGGTAGTCAAAGCTTATCAAATTTGATATGGCCGCCCTAAAACAAAATGACCCTATTAGCCACTGATAAATTCTGTTATACCAAGAAGTG
Source organism: Pinus albicaulis (assembly GCA_034641835.2). NCBI lineage: Eukaryota > Viridiplantae > Streptophyta > Pinopsida > Pinales > Pinaceae > Pinus > Pinus albicaulis. The sequence continues at coordinate 50,244,815 of CM076570.1, forward strand.
GCTAATTTTGTTCTTCAAAAACTCCAAGAGATAATTCCCCTTTGATAACTTATCATCCTTGAATTTTTTATGAAGATAAGTAATTCTTTAGTTAAATCTTCACTGCTATTTCCCTTATAAACGTGAAAAATCTGTTGTTTTCCTGAAGAAAAGATTGCTAAAAACCCCCATTTCATCCCTTTTTTCTTCATAGAATCCCTCCATAAAGCCTCATTTACCCTTAAAAATTCACTCCAACACCCTTTTGAACCATTTGGTCCCCTTTCATTTGGTTTAAAATTTCCTTTTTCCCCTACTGGAACCCTCAAATTGCCTAAAAAACTCTGTTTTAGGCAAAAAACACCCTTTTTGTATATAAGTGTCTTAAGCCCCCGAGGGCTAAACTCTGGTGGACCCTTCGCCTCATAAAACCATAAGCCTCACAATCGAGCACTTAAAGGACTTAAAAAACTTTTCATAAACCTTACTTTCCTTTGTATTTCCAAAAAACCCGAATTTCCTTCATTATTTCATAAAAATTGACGAAGTGATTTGGAACAAATCTTGACCGTTGATCTAAACCGATCAATGGACATCGGCTCATCGCATTTGAGTTCCACATCGGGGCTTTCCTTTTCTTCATGTCCTTTAAAATTTTTCTGATGTCATTAAATCCCCACCGTCGATCATCCCTCCGATCCGACAGTCAATCCACAATGGTATCACAATTGTTCATTTGACACATTTTAATGGTTTATTACCTCCCTCTGATTGCGATCATGCAATTTTTCCTCTATCGTTGATCTGATCTACTTCACCCAAATCCAACAGTCCATATTGCTTCCCTTTTCCAAGCCCGTCTTCCGCCTTTCGCCTTTACAATTAAATCCTAACCGTCGATCTATTTTTCAAATTGACGGCTATCGCTCCATCGCAAATCGGAAATTGCAATTCCTTTTGTGAATTCCCTTTTCTATCCTCCAATTGTGATCTCGCGGTTAAATCTCAGCCATTGAATCCACAAGAACCAACGGCTAAGATTTAGTCACGCTCCACCCATAGCCTCTAACATCGCGCCCACCAATCGAATCTCCACTGTTGACCTCTAAACCTGATGTAACGGTCAGCGCTTAATCGTGCATTGAAAAATCAAAAGCCCCCAAGTTCTGACCCCTTTCATTTTCTTTGATGCGATTGAATCTTGACTGTTCACTCCACCAAAATCTGATGGCCAGCGTGTCATCGCATCGCGCCCATCCATTTCCTGACCTCCACCGATGTGATCCTGTGATCACATCTCCGTCGTTGATTTCCTCTGATCCAACGGCTCACAATGCTTCCACTTTTTAACCCTTCCCTCCTCTTTTTCCTTCATCAACAGATCTCGGCTATCGATCCTCTAAATCTGATGACCCACATTCATCCTCCTTTCACCGTTATATAAAATAGTGGGCGTTCTCTTCTTTGTGTTTCTCTGCCATTTTCCTTTGAAAACCTTACTGTTCCTTTATATCCTTGTTTCCGACAGAAGGTTCTAAAGTAATCCTGACCATCGATCTTCAAATATCTAAGGTCACCAGGCTCCATTTTTCTGCCCTTTTAAATTTTCTTTCATTTCCACTCTTTTTTCAATTATAACATTTATCAAAGAAATTCAAAGGTCAGATAGCCTTTTACCCCTCCATTGCGCGCCGATCTTGCTGACGTCACTTGGACCCCACCTATTCTTTATCCCGCAGCTCTTCATATATCACGCTCTACCTGCATCGTTGGATCTGGATCATTCAATCCGATGGCCTATAATCCATATCGAGTAATTTTTGAGCCCGTCTCATAGTGGTCAACTTTTACGCGATATATGCAGTTTTAGAAATCCACGTGTCGAATGCAGACCTATATTGCGTTCCAAAAGCTAAAACCACCTTACCGCCTCAGAGCTATGTGAAAACCATTGACGGTTTTCTGCCAAACCACTGTCCTCCACGATGTTACCTTTTCTTTTAATCCTGGCCATTGATTATCCTAATCTAACGACTTATATTATAACATGACCCCTTTGCTTGCCCCTTGCCTTTGCTCCCAAAACATTTCATTGATTAATCTCCGCCATCGATCTCTGAGATCTGACGGTCCCAGTTTAATCTCATCCCATTCATCTATCATCCATCTAACGCCCCCAAAAAATTTCACTGAATGATCTCAACGATTTATCATTCTAAATATGACGGTCCACGTTCACTATCACGCCCAAAATCCATTCTTCACCTGGTTAGCTGTTCTGCCAGGTTTTTCTCCCTCTTCCACTGCATTTTCTCGTTCTCACGACTTCAAAATGCCTCCATAAACCCTCCAAAGCAGTTTAAACCAATAAAACATAGGATTTCAATAATATTTGTGTGTTTTTGTCAAGGTTTAATGAAGTTAACTTAAAACTTTCCATAGATGATTACACTGTTATTAGCCAAGGATGACGATCCTTACGGCCTTTTGATACTTATTAAAGAGTTTCAAAGGAATAATTAAATGTTTTTAGGGAGCTTATAAGTCATGATTATTGGTTTTATGAGAAAAAAGTCCAGTAAACCCTCTGCGCACCTACAAACAACAAAACACAGTCAACATCAATCATGAAAGCGTATCAGTGTCAAAGGAAAAAATTATGGTTTAATGAAGCCTAAACACCAATCTAAATATAAATCATTATGTTTATGAAACAGATAATTAGATCCAAAACACCTCAAAGCCATATTAAAGGGGCTAATTGATTCCCCAGCTACTATATTGCCACCTTGCAGCTCTCTGCCTCAAAGGAATACCCATATCAGATCTCAGTCCGAAACATTAAGGCCAAAGACAATTGAAGAATTATTACGAGCAAAACAAATATCCTAACTGTTAGTAGAAGTTATTGAAAAGATAATAAAGTGCCTTAAAGTCAATCTTTTTACCCATTGAACCTTAAAAGGCATAATAGAGTAAGTGAAACAAAGTTGTAATTTGATGCATTCCTGCCTTATACCTTGCATGGTTTTCGAGGCTAGGAGTTGCATTTAGTGTAGAATTTATTAGTTGCATTTAGTGTAGAATTTATTACACTTCAATCCTAAACTCTTCCACCTCCTCATTTCTTCTATAAATATTTCTGAAGAATATGAGATATAGGTTGGTTGATTGTTCACTAGTTGTAATACTGAAAACTCTCTGAAATAATACACAGTCTATCTAAAGTTGAAGAAGAAATTGAAGTCTTGGAAGCCTGATGATGTTGAAACATGCTTGTTCTTGAGAAGGTTCTATCATTGGATCCATGAGCTTGGCTGTTGGTGAAGTATTCTGAACTTTTTTTTGTTTTCTCCTATTTTCATTTTGTTCCATAAATTCTTACTACAGTAGCATGAAATTTTTAGGCTAAGAAATGACTCCTAGAAGCACCTTAGACATGTTCATCCTTCACTATTTTATGTTTTCTTTTGCTGAGGTATTTTAGAGTCTTAATTATCTCTCTTTAGTCCTCATGCTTGTTTATTTCTCTAATAGTTCAAATAGTTGGTTTCAGCATGATTTATGGTTTTCCCTGCTTGTCTGCTGCCACTTGAAAACTATTTATGAAGTCTCCCTTTGAAGCACCATTGTTTATAGTTAGCCAAGGAGGTTTGTTATGATCATGCCATTTTTCCTTGCTTGAGAAATTGTTTTGAAGGTATTTATAGTTTTGATCATAGATTTTTTTAGGTATTCCCTATTCTATGACTACAATTATCAGTGAATATTTTATGTTTTCTAAGTCATTTGAAATAAAATCTTTGAGGAAATAGGATGTGCTCCCAAATCTTAGATTTCATTTTAAAAGTTGTTTTGAAGTCTTTATTTTCTTAAAGTGTGGTTTGTAGAATTCATGGTTAGCCCTGTCTATCAAATACCTCTTTATTGTTAAAATCATGCTTTCAAATTCCCTTTGTTGAGAATTCAAACTCTCTTTCCAAATCATTGATGTCCATCTCATTCACAAAACCAAAGTATCCTATGGCCAAGTTAGATTTTCCCTTTGATATCCCATATCCATTGATAAGTTTGTTATCAGCCTCTTTTGACTCCATTTCCCAATGAATCTAGCATTTTCCCTTTCTATCTATCTTTCCTAGACTTTCATGTTTTTCTATGTCATTCAAACAAACAAACAAAACAAACACTTGCACTTAATAACTAGTCTAAAATCCAATACTCAAAGAAAACAAGATAAACCTTTGCAAAACAAATAAATTTGAGAGAGCCCTCTCTGAGAATAGGAGGACTAGATCCTGGAACTATAAAGATTGGTTTGATGTTGCCTTATCTTTTTATTTACCAATCTATCAAAACACAAGACCCACAATAGACCTGACCCAAATGCGTTGCACCAGGCGCCCTCAAACAACGCGACACAATGCACCCAACCGAATGAAGGCACAAGGGACCAAACGACTGCCCTCAAATGAAACGACCCGACCTGAATAAGTTTTATCAGGCTCCCTCATACGAATCGACCTGACCCGAACACGTTTCATCGGGTGCCCTCATATGATGCAACACAACGTGCCCGACCGAATGAAGCCACAAGGGAGGAAATGATAAAAGGGCTGCATGAATGTCCACAAGGCACCCAAGTGGTCACAACTTAGAAAATTTGATACGACCTCCCTCAAATGAAATGACCCGAACTTTATGTGTTTCATTGGGTGCCCTTACACAGTGTGACATGGTGCACCCGACTGTACGAAGGCAGAAGGGAGAAAATGGAAAATGGATCGCATGAACGAGCACAATGCACCCAGACGGTCACAACTGAGGAAATTTGATAGGGCCACATGGTGCACCTAATCAAATGAAATAACCTAACTCGAACATGTTTGATCGGGCGCGCTCACATGGCGCCACATGGTGCACCTAACCTAACAAAGGTAGAAGGGAGCAAATGGTAAATGTGTCGTACAAATATGCACAATGCGCCTAGAAAGTCATAACTTAAAAAATTTGATATGGCCACATGTTTTAAGCAGAGATTTTCCTTTGGAAACAGGAAACAGAGATTTGATATGGCCAAGAAATGATTCAGCAGAATAACCTCCAAGAATGTTGTTGTTGAATGCTACAGGTTCATTAGGTTGTTCAAATTCAGTGACAGTATGCGTCATATGTTTTTCTCGTTCAATTTTGATTTGATTTGGTTTCCCTTTGTAAGGAAGCCACATGTGTGAATAATCAGTCGAGATATAACCGTTAAGTTTTGCAGACCAGTCCCTGCTCAAGATTAATCCATAGAATTCAGGAATATCAGCAATCAGAATATGAATTCTTTGGACAATCCTAGGATCTGAGGCTAATCTGATTGTGACTGAATTGATTTCTCCTACAACTTGAACTTTAGAGCGATCCAACTGAACGATATGAACTGTTGATTTCTGTGGTTCAATATTTAATTTAGCACAGACAGAAGTAGGCATTATATTGGAGGAAGCTCCGGAATCAATCAAACAATTATGCAGATTTTTATTGTACATCTCATAAGTTAAAAGAAAAGGAGGAGTTTGAGAATTTGACTTTTCCCCAATGAGCACAGTATCAGTAGCATCTACCTTATCTGGTGGCTTACTAGTTCCTCTTGCTGATTTTGCAACTACACCGCTTGGTAAAGGAGCAATTGGTGTAGCATTTAATTCTTTCAATAGCAACTTTTGCTGGTGTTTCAGTTTGTTGAGTTCATGTAAGGAAATGTTGGCTTTAATCTTTTTCATGTCTTCAAAAATATTGTATTCCATAGGATCTGACACTACTAAAGTTTTCGTTGTTGATGTGAGAGGATTAGAAGAAGATGGCTGATTTTGAGTAGGTAATTGAGAAGTTTTCTTTACAATGGGTTTGTCTTTGGTACTTGGAGTTGTAATTTTCTTTTTTGGAACTGTTTGCACTGGTTCTGCTGTAGATTTACTCCTAGTACTTACAGGCATAGCTTCTTCACTATCAGAATTAGGGAGACTAAAATCCCACATTCCATTTAATTCAGCTATCTCTTCACTTTCGTCTTCTTGATCTGATATTATAGATGTATCTTCTTCTTCTTCCTCTTCTTCTGACTCTGCATTAGATATTGCATTAGGAGGTTTAGATTCAACTTGGTTTCTTCTGAAATTTCGGAATGGTTTCTTGGTAGAAGTTTCAGCCACTTGTTTTTTAATTTCAACCATTTTATTTGACATGGTTTTAAGAAGTTTCTGTAATCCTTCCATGTCATATGGATCTTTGGCCTTTTTCTTTGAATCATCTCTGAAGCTGACCTTCTTTGATTTCCTTTCTTCAAGAGAATTTTTCTTTTCCAGAGAAGTGATACGTTTTTCTACTGCAATAGCTTCTTTCAAATTCTCAGCCAATGTAGGCTTTGCAGCTCTGTCTACGAAAATTGCTATGTTTGAGGGTAAGGCAGTTATATACCATTGGATTCTGACTTGCTCACTAGGTTGTGAATCTGTATGAATTTTGTTCAAGAATTTGTTGAATCTAGCATTGAATTCTTTTATAGGTTCTTTGGGTTCTATTTTCAAATTTGAGAGATCATTGAGTAAAGTTGCAATTGATCGATCATCTCCAAATTTGGTCAAAAAATGATCTGCAAGGATGTCCCAACTCGTTATAGATCCTGATGGTAATGAAAAATACCATGATCCTGCTACTCCCTGAAGAGTATATGGGAATAATCTAACTACAACATCTTCATGTATGACTCCATTCAAATTAATAGCCAACATAAAATTATTGATATGTTCTTCAGCTTGAATGTTAAGATCTGGGCTAAATTTTGGAAGCCATTTTCCAGGATTGTCTGATAAATCGTGTAAAGGTGCAGCCATGTCGACTGCTCCTGGAGTAGACCATGGTCTTTGTGCCATTATTGGGATGATTATTGGAGGAATACCAGAAACTGGTGGTATTTGAATTGAAGTGGTTGGAATAGATGATGTTGAGATTGATGAGGATTCAGGAGAAGATGTTTTTGGAGATGATATGGAAATAATTGTACTTTGATGAGAAGGGATTTCGGAAACAGGTATTTGAATATGAGATGATGAACTTGTATCACTTTCTGTTTCTGATTGAATTCTTTTTGTTTTTCCCTTATTAGGTAAAGGAAATTATTTCGGAGGAATACCAAGTTTTTCACTTTGCAACCTAGTAAGAGGTTTTGAAGGAATAAATTTTGAGCTTACACTACCTTCAGATATTTCAGACTCTTCTAAAGATAATGAGAATCCTTTCAATTTATGAATTAGATCTTGAACTTCAGGAGACTCGGGATGTTGTTTGTCTGAATGTTTTAAAATTTTGGTAGTGGGTGTCTGAAAATTTTCTGCAATTTCTTCTCTTGGATTCTGAATTTCAGAAGAAATTGAAGAAGTTAATGAGGGTGTTTTGCTCTCAGAATGGCTTGTGGATAAAGATTTACTTTCCATTCATAGCTTGGACCTCCTTCTAGCACCAAAAATTTTGAAGCATAGAAAATCTCTGCTTCAAACATCGGGGAAAACCACCCGGTCGGGACCTTAAGGCAGCTCCTTTTCCGTTTGGTATGGTGGCTCCGACTAGATTTAAAGGACCAGTTTCCTTGTAACTAAATGGATTGGATTGGATGGGTGGAAATGGGACTAAACTAACTGAATTAAAACTATCTAATTTAAGCTAAATACTGATAAAGAAACTCTAATACTAACCCGGGTAACTATATGTGAATACAACTTAAGATTGTTCCAATTCAACAATAACCATGAAAATGTATTATTAATTAAATTGAAATGTGCAGAAACAAATAAAGATAACTCTATTTAAGAAATTAAACAGAGTTATATAAACATATTGCATTCATCATTGTATACCATTTACATGTAACTATGAAAAATAACGTTTCAATTATACTCAGAAATGATATATAAAAGAAAGCGTTGTTAAAACAAATATACATATAAATGATAGCAATTTTAAAACGAATATCATAAAAAAAAGAGATCAACAGTAAACAGAGAGAAATACCTTTCTCATCTTGATGACTTCAAATGAAATCTAATACTCTATCCAGTAACTATAATGCAAAACCAAATTCCAAGGTACAGAAATGCAACACTTCAAAGATAATTACGCATGAAAATCACCAGATGTGATCCTTTTCAAAAAATGTATAAGACAATGGAGTACAGAAATGCAATCTCCAAGTCCAAAAATATTAAGATCCAGGACCCCTCTCTAAATGCATGAGAGGGGTTTAAATACTACTTAACTAACTCTAAAAATAGTTTATTACAAAAATTAAGGATTCGGTTCAATGACCATTCTTTTCCTAGGCTAAAATACAGTGAAATTAAAACTAAATCTATCTATCTATTAACTTGATCTTTAAGCTTGCAGGAATCCAGCATAGTTTTGAGAAGATGCGGTTGACCGACTTCAGAATTCAACTGTCCTGAAAAGACAGAGTCAGCAAGCGTAGGAGCAATCTTCTCTGTAGCATTGATAATACAATTGAGTGCACTGTGCTGACTGTGTGGCTTCAACAAGTACATCCAGTATGAGTCCCAATTCAATCTTGTCAGCCCTTGGATGGATTTTTCTCTTTCTTTTGCCTTTTGCCTCCATTTTGCTTGCAATTGATTTTCCAGTGGGAGATAACCTGGAACAGTTTCAGAAATCAAGTTAGCTTTGTGTAAATTGTCATTTACACAATCAGTGAGAGTGTTTACCATTGTAGATGCCTCCTCTGCTGCCCTTTCTACTCTTCTGATTTGTGCATCCCAATTACTGAACAATATTTCTTTGTGGTTTTCATTAATGATGGGTGCACCAACTTTTCTGCCTTCTTCTGTCTTTTGCCATGCTAGATAATCATTGATCTTTTCATTAATCAAATCATAATAATTTCGTAAATCTACAACATGATTTGTGATTTTATCGCTTTCTTGGCACAAAGAATTCCATTGCAATATTTTTTGGCAGAAAACTTCCTCTTGTTGCAGTAGTTGATTGTTCAAAGAGATGGTTTCTGAAATGAATTCTGGAAGCTTAGGATCATCCTTATGTTGTTCTTGGATTTCTTGAAGTTGTTGCTGTAACTCTTCAAGTTTTAATTGTGCTTCCTGATTGGCCTGTACCTGTTGCAATTGCTATTGCAGAGCCTTTATCTGTTCTTCTTTTTCATCCAACAAAAGGTGTATCTCAACTGCTTTATCAATTGTTGCAGAAGCATAAGCTCCTGTTATTTGAGACAACTTAGGGAGATTATGAGTAGGCTCTGTGGCAGGATCTTTCCACAAAACATCTACTTGTTCTGGTTCGGTAGCAATTGCACTTTCTATTTTTCTCTTTTTCCTTTGTCTCTTTACTACTGCTTTGTATTTTGGGCTATAAAATACATCCAGAGGAGGAATGTCCTCTACATTAAGTACAATTTCAGAGGAGGGTGTAATTGGTATGTGCTCTGTTACGGCGGCTGTGCTGCTTGTTCCTGCGTTCAAAACTTTGGTTGTTTGGACAGGGGTCTGTACATTCTGTCCTTCTACATTAATCAATTGATTAAAGGTTTCCCATTCTTTATCTAACTCCATGGTGAATGGATGTTGCTGTACATTGGGTGGAGGAGGATTTGTTCGTTGAGAAATCAAAATTTGCTGTTGAGCAAGCTCTTTAGATTGTGCAGAATATTTAATGGATTCTTCCATTTTATCTTCCATTTCTTTGGATGTATTGGAGTGTTCAGAATCTCTGTCAAATTTTGATTTGGATTTACCTGTGCTTGAACTGTTGTTAAGACTAACACTAGGATTTTTCTCCTTTGCAGGCTCTATGCGTAGATTATCCAAAGGAATAGGAATTAGTCTCCTTTCTCTGTACAAATTGAATTCCTGAAAATCCCCTGGAGATAGCTGCTCTTTAGCTGAATTCAAAATCTCTTTGAATGAATTTCTTGCCTGGAACATATCATCAAAAAGATCTTGCTCCGCGACAAATTCCCTTACTTTGATTGCATTGGTAAAATTCTTAACAATATCATTTTGGTCAAATAACCTTCTTGAGATTTTGAACAGCTGTAGGCATGTAACGTTGCCTATCTCGTGAAATGCATGACCAATATCCAACAGTGAAAATGTTCCACATTTTATGGGAAATTGTGGCCAAATGCCCTTTTTCTTGTCTTTTAAATCTTTTGTCACACCTCCTTGGCCACAGGTCTGATAAGCAATTTCCCGAGCTACAAGTCTATCTGGAACATATAAGGGTAAAACATGGGGAGAAGCATAACTTCCAAAAACCCTAATATAGGTGAACAATTCCTCTCCAAACCATCTTGCGACGGGGATAATATAAACCTCTGTTTCTAAGGATAACCTCAGGGCATCCTTATTATACAATGTTCTGTACAATGGCAGCATTATTCCATGAAAAATTTGATAAAAATGGGGGATAAAATCAGACTACCATAGTTCTTTATGGTACACATGAATGGGCAAAGGATCGTGGATAGTCCATTTCCATCCCATCACAAGGAATTTAGAGACATAGCAGATGGCGTCCATGACATAAGAAGATAAATAAAAAGGCGGATAAACCCGCTGGGAAACATTTCGTTTAGACCAGTAATGAAAAATAGCAGTGGTGAGATTATCAGATAGGATTTTGGCCCAATCTACAACTGTAGAATTAACAGCCGCATTCAAAAAAGGAAGCCATTCGGGTAAGATCATATTTATGTCAGGCTTTCCAAAAAGCCTGCATAACATGGCAGCAGTAAAACAATAAGGAGAGGTAAGTGAACCCGTGTTGTACATACCTTGTTTGTTCTTCTTCAATGGTTCACTTCTTTCGGTCCACTCCTTTGTGCATTCTGCCAAATTTGAGTGTTATTTTGCAAACTCTTCCATAAATTGCCTGTTGAAAGTTGCCTGAGGTTCTGGCAGCTTATACATTAATCTCGGATCTTCAATGGTGAATGACCCAATTAGCTCTTCCGATGGAGTTCCGAATTGTCTGTCTGAAATATCTGTGCTATCCAACACCCATCTCACCATGTCTGTATATGGGAGAATCCTTGGACTTGCTGCTATTCTATGTAGAAATGAGCAAGCCAAGTCTCTAAGGGTTGCTTCAGACGTATCCTTTGAACCTGCTGTAGCTGCAACTTTTATCACCACAGGGTTTTCATCTTCTAACAGTTTATACATTCCCTCCCAAGTGGATATACCGGAGTCCTTGTTACAGGCGGTGTCTGCGTATAGCGAAGCCATTTCTTTGTTCTCAGAACTTGAGCTCTTCTCCTTCTTACCCATAATGTTTAGCGGAAGCTTTGTATAGTGGTCTGATCCTTCGTGCCTGCGTTTTACGAATAAATGAGTAATGATATAAGAAAGGTGATGAGACTGTTTTGAATGTGAAAGCGAATGAAATATAATATTTAAATTGTGAAACGACTTTCAATCTAAACACAATCTCTTTTCACATTAATAATCAATCCAATCATTTAATATAATCATTAAAGCGCATAACGGATTTGACATATGGGAAGATTTCCTTGGGAAAGCGCGCCTACATGAATCTGCGACATTGCGATCTGCGATTTGCTGCGCAAATTCGCAATATCGCAATGTCGCAATATCACAAAATGAAATCATCACAGTCATAAAAATAGCGCAAAAACAGGAATTGCGTAATAGCGCAAAGCGCATATCGCAAAATTCACAAAAGCGCATAACGCAAAAAGCGCACAATCACAAAAGCGCAGAATCGCAAAAGCGCAGAATTGATAAGAGCGCAAAATATTTTTATTAATCATTTCTGTTTTCTGCGCTATGCGATCTGCGATCAATGTGTTTTATATATACTATTTTGTTATGGATGCGCTATATCATAAACTTAAGTGTTTCTAAATATTCTTTCCAAGAGATTTTATAAGTTTATGATAGAAAGTTTTATTTGTAAAGGCAAACAAATCCTAATTGATTTTTTTGGATTTTTAACTAAGGGTCCCCATTTATTTAGTATTATTACTAATAATAAATAAAAGGGGGGGTTGTTGCTGGTCACAACACCACCCTAAAACGAAACAACCCAGCCCGAACACATTTCATCGGGTGCTCTCCATTGCGCAACATGTCACACTCGACCGAACGAAGCCATAAGGGAGAAAATAGAAAATTAGTCGCATGAATGTGCATAAGGAGCCTGGGCAGTTACAACTTAGCAAATTTGATACGGCCACCCTCAAATGAAACGACCTGACCTAAACATGTTTCATCGGGCACCCTCACACGGTGCGACACGACATGCCCAACCGAATAAAGGCACAATGGAGAAAACTTCAAACGGGCTACATGAACATGCACAAGGCACCTAGGTGGTCACAACTTAGAAAATTTGATACGGTCACCCTCAAATGAAACGAATCGACTTGAATGCATTTTATACGATGTCCTCACACAGTGCAACACGACACGCCCAACCGAATGAAGGGATAAGGGAGAAAATAGAAAGTGGGTTGAACGAATGTGGACAAGGCACCTGGGCAGTCACAACTTAGCAAATTTGATACAACCCCCCTCAAATGAAAAGACCGAACCAAATTGGTTTCACTGGGTGCCCTCACATGCTGTGACACGGCCCGCCCAACTGAACAAAGGCACAAGGTGTAATATCCCAAAAGAGAGAATGCAGTAATAATTAAACACAATATAAGAACTGCAACTAAGTAAAAAATAAATATAAAGAAAACATCATAATTTAAAAAGAAGATAAGCCATTTTATTATATTGATATGAATCAATTACACAATGTTCAAAAAATAAGTATATCTAGCCCAAGAGAATGCCTAGAATCACCCTACAATGGTGCTACAACTAGCACTGCATAACTGGTGAGATTACAAAAGAAATACTATGCTATCCCTGCTAATACTGATGTACATGTAAATTCTGCAGAGGAAAATGTAGATATAGGGAGCTCAAGAGCTCTGATTATGCCAAGATTTAAGATCTGGCCAATGTGATGGATTCCCAAGATAACCCAGAAAGGATTTTCCAGATCTAAACTTTGGAAAATCACCCTCCTAGGGCTTGATCCTTTATCTGTTGGGATTACATATCTAAAGCTAGATCTGACATATATATGGCTGAAATATGTCACAAGATCAAATCTAAGCTTGAAGGGTTGATCCCTCCTTCAGATCTACAAGCCATAAGCTCTAGATCTAGCTCCTCAATCCTCCAATGATGATTATAGATGCTACAACAAAACTGCTCATAAAAAATGTGTTGTAAAGGAAAGAGACGATTTATTCCGACTGAAATATGCTACAATAAACTCCAGGCTAATGGAAATAATGATGGAAAGGTGAGGGGATGATCCCTCATAGGATTACTAGCTGAAATGCTATCAGATTCCTTGTTTGGATCTGCAATATGGACAGTGTAATTCTAGATGGAACTACTTCTACTAGGAGGTCAATAAATTTTGACCTGATGCCATATCTGATAGGAATCTCTAGGAATAATGATATTTAAGCCCAAGGTGAAAGGAATAAACATTTACTCATTCTCTGGCTGAAATACCGAAGACAACCTCCACCTTCCAAACTAATCTTTAGAAATCTGCAATTTCTGAATACGGATGTTTTGCAGAAAGTAGGAAATATATGTGGCACCAATGCCTGGTGTAGAATGAAGTACAATACTCTTGCTAGAGCTACTCAAATAAAGAGGATGGATTATCGACCAGGAACACCCTGTGCTAAACAACACTTGCAATCTTTGCTAAACAACCCAAGAAAGCAATGGAATGTCACATGACAATTCCAGATCTAAACAGACCTCAAAATCAATAATCAATACCTTCCCTTCATTGTTTTCTTCATCTCCTTTATATAGTGTATGAGCCTTCCCATGCCTTGGCCCTCACCTAAACTATGTTGTGCATGTGGACAAGATCATCCATTTTTTACTACACTGTCTTTCCAAGTCATCCATCATGTCTAGGTGCAATGTACACCCTCTCAATCATGTGTGCATTAATTGCACAACTTCCTCGATCATCTCATCATGAATTCTCCATGATCTTTTGTTTGATCCCTTCCAAGATATTAGTTGACTATATCAACCTCCATGATCTATCTCATTAATGAGACATGATCTCCAATTCCATTCACATTATTAGTGGCTCCACCACCTCATTTTGTAGATCTAGGCTTAATTAATCCACATTCACACATAAAAAGTGGATATTTTTTCATATTGAGGATTATGGGTCCCTCCACCCTTTTATTTACTTAGTTAATTAGGTTTATCAAGAAATTTAATATTTCAAATATCATGTCAACATTTTGGAATATTATAGTCCTCCCTGAGAAAATGTTTCTTGTCCTCAAGCAACTGCAACAAATGAATCCTACAACAAACATACTCCCTCCAAATGGAATCCTCAAGTGGAAATCCTTCCCATTTGTCACAATGTGTCATGCATTTACAACTCCAAAGTTGCCTCTCTAGAATGTCTAGAATGGCTTCCAACTGAAAAGTTAGATACCTTTCCTTATCGATGAATCTCCAAGTGGCAACCATATGATGACCAAATTTCTCCTCTATACATGAGATACATAAGATAAAGTGCTTCATCCCCAAAGTGGAAAGTCCCAAATCATGAACTATCTCTCCAATCGTTATACTATGTAGATTACACATATCAATTTGCTCATCATTAGCCATGTTGGCCATGTAGGAATCAAACATTACATCATTATAGTGAAAAACAAGAAGTAGAAACATATGGGAAAACATAAACAATGTCAAACCATATTCTCCTAATAACAACCAATGTAGCAAAGCCTTCTACTGCCATGCTACATCATCATGAAAACAAGTAAGAGAGCCATATTCTCTCAAAATAAGCCACCACAACAATTCTTCTTGTTTCCATGCCAAGTCAATATCAATGAGAATATGAGAGCCATACTCTCTCAAAAGAAGCCAATGAAGAAATGCCTCTTGTTGCCACACCACATCATCATTGTACCAAATGTAGTGGCCATATTCTCTCAAGAGAAGCCACCTTAATAAGGCATCTTAATGCCCCATCACATCCTCATTATACCATGTACAATGTCCATATCCCCACAACAGAAGCCAACATTGTAAGGCCTCCTATTGCCATCTTGCAACAATGTCATGCAATGTATAGGAAGAATTCAACCCATACTCCCCTATAGTAACCATAGTAGGAAGGATTCTTGTTTCCTCCCTGCATTATCATGTTGCAAGTCATGGAGAAACAATATAGTAATGGACATGTGAGATGTCTCATCATCATAATACAAACAAGCTCCCTTATGCCACATTATGTGAGAGTTATGCTTTCTCCCAAACCCAAGTACATACGTGAACATAAGATACATCCCAAACAAAAATACATGTAAAGACATGAGACATATCCCATATAAGAGTAAATAGAATCACATAAGATATATCATGTGACGTCCAAACTCTCTCATCAACAACCAAGGCAACCATGCCTCCTTATTTTGCATTCTTCCAGTGATGTGTACAGCATGAATCAAAAAATTATGACTCATTGAGTGGTAGCCATACTCACCCAAGAGCAACCAGCGTAACCATGCTTCTTGCTACCATGTCTCATAGATCTACAAGTGGTTTTTGAACCCATTACTCCATATCAGCATCCCTTCATCTCAATGAGGATGATGTATCTAATTATTTAAACACTGGGTATCCTCCCATTTTAGGACACCAACCTCCTTAAGCTGTTGAAAAAATTTGCACTCCATGAAATGTTTAAGTGCACCTCCATTGAGATATCTTAATGGGACCTTATTCTCATCCATGGCCTTCCAAAACCAATGAGGTTCTGGATCTGCTATAGGTAGAAGTCTCTATTTGAGCTGTGAGATGCCCATTGAGAAAGTGTCATCAAGAAAGCAGAAAATATTTATCATCTCAAGGTGTCTACCATTCATCATCTTATCCTCCATTTCTTCATGAGTGAAGTTACCTTCAAGATGCTCCAATAATAATGGGGCTCCCTCTTTATTACCCAAGAATATGATAACCCTCAAACAAAACGACCTGACCCATACAATTTACATCGGGTGCCCTCAAACGAAATGACCATACCCGAACGCATTTCATCGGGTGCCCACACATGACACCCTCGACTGAACAAAGGCACAAGGGAGTAAACGGAAAACGAGCAGCACAAATGTGCACAAGGAACCTAAGTGGTCACAACGTAGCAAATTTGATATGGGTCCTCTCAAACTAAACGACCCAACCTGAATGCATTTCATCGGGCACCTGAGCAAAAGAAGGCACAAGGGAGCAAATGGAAAATGGGCCACACGAACATGCACAAGGCACCTGAGCGGTCACAACTTAGAAAATTTGATGCGACCGCCCCCAAATGAAATGAATCAAACAAAACTGGTTCCATCGGGCACCCTCACATGGCGTGGAACGATGCGCTCGACCAGAATAATAGTGAATACAAGGACATAGTATATATCATGTGATGTCAAAACTCTCTCATAAATAACCAAATAAATCATGCCTTCTTCTTTTGCCTTCTTCTAATGATGTGTAAGGCATGAGTCAGAAAATTATGACTCACTGAGTGGTAACCATACTCACCCAAGAGAAACTAGCGCAACCATGCTTCTTGCTGCCCCATATCATAGATCTGAAAGTGGTTTGGTAACCGCTTACTCCATATCATCAACCAGTCATCCTAATGAGGATGATGGATCTCATTCTTCAAACACTTGGTATCCTCCCATTGTAAGAAACCAACCTCGTTAAACTGTTGAAGAACTTTTCCATACTTATGACTCACTGATTGGTAGCCATACTCACCCAAGAGCAACCAATGCAACCATGCTTTTGGCTTCCCTGTATCATAGATATGCAAGTGGTTTGGCAAACCCTTGCTCCATATCAGCAACCATTCATCCCAATGAGGATGATGGATCTCATTCTTCAAACACTTGGTATCCTCCCATTGTAGGATACCAACCTCCTTAAACTGTTGAAGAACTTTTCACTCCATAAAATGTTGAAGTGCTCCTCCATTGAGATCTCTTAATGAGACCTTATTCTCATCCATGGCCTTCCAAAACCAATGAGGTTCTAGATCTACAGGTATAAGTATCTCTTTGAGCTGTGAGATGCTCATTGAGAAAGTGTCATCAAGAAAGGAGAAAATATTTCTCATCTCAAGATGTCTACCATTCATCATCTTATCCTCCATTGCTTCATGAGTGAAGCTACCTTCAGAATTCTCCAAGAATAATGGGGCTCCTTCTTTATCACTGTTACTAAGTGACATCACTGTATATCTGTAAGGTAATACATATGATGTCTCAAAGCAAGGTACAATACTGATATCATAACCAATCATTGTACATAGGATCATGCTCATCCCTTCTTTTGAAACTTGACACTTATACTCAAAAGGTTGAATGTAGTCAATCCATGAAAAACTTTGATATATTTTCATCTCCTCCTCGATTGGATCAAGGGTCCTCTGCACTGTGATAGTTTGCTACTTAAAATAAAAATTTTGATCTAACCCTTGGTTATGCATAGGCCCTGATGGCATGTTCCCATAAGTTCCAATAATATATACTGAAACAATAGGTGATGAATGTGTATGCATACCTTTGATCAACTGATGTATGGGAACCTCTTGACAGAACACAAGAGTTCCTACAATTGGGAAAATGGTGTCTCCAACTCCTGGTAAGAGAGATGGATGCTCTTCTACTAATGTACCAACACTGGAATCTTCCTCATCTTCCTCATGCATCTCCTGAATCATGCATGGGACTCTATGTGTCAAGAGCTCAAGACTATATTGCAAGGTTGCAAGTGTCTCTTCTCTAGATGCAAGTACTTCTGCAGCTGGTGGTGAAGGTAGTGACTTATTGCCCACAGTGACAAGAATGAAATCCTCCTTTATTTCCTTACGAACCACATATTTCTTCTTCACATAAAACTTCTTCCTCAACTTGTGAAATAATCTGAATGTTTACTCACCTTTGCATGCTCCATGTGACTAAACCACCAATCGTTAGCTTCACCATAAAGATGAAGTGCAGCAATCTAGATAGCCTCTTTTTCAGCCACATGATGTAGCATGAAAAATGTATCTAATTCTTTTCTCCAAGCCTTAATATTTCTTTAGGAAGACCCATCAAATGCAAGCAAATAGAATCTATTGTGCCTCTTCCCTCTATTGTTGCTATAGGATCTTCTTTCTTCCTTGAGTTCAAAGAAATCTTGGAGAGTTAGACTCCCTTTGAAAGCTCTAGACTGTTATTTGTACTCTTCAAGATACAAAGTAAGAGTTTCCTGAGTCTCAGGTTCTCATATTTCTTCATTTATATACCTCTCAGAAGGGGGAAAATAGAAAACGGGCCACACGAACGTGCATAATGCACCTGGGTGGTCACAACTTAGCAAATTTGATATGGTCGCCCTCAAACGAAATGACTCGAACTCAACGTGTTTCATTAGTTGCCAACGCGTTTCATTAGTTGCCCTCGCATGGTGTAGCATGATGCGCCTGACCAAATGAAGGCACAAGGGAGAAAATGGTAAATGGGCTGCACAAATGTGCACAAGGCACTTGGGCAATCACAACTTAGGAAATTTGATACAGTCGCCCTCAAACAAAACGACCCGATGCAAACACATTGCATCGGGCGCCCTCAAATAGCATGACACAATGCACCCGACTAAACGAAGGCACAAGGGAGGAAACAGACGCCCTCAAATGAAACGACCTAACTTGAACATGTTTCATCAGACAACCCCAAACGAAATGACCCCACTCGAACGCATTTCATCAGGTGCCCTCACATGACGGGACACGACTCGCCTAACTGAATGAAGGAACAATGGAGGAAATGACAAATGGGCTGCATGAATGTTCAGAAGGGACCTGAGCAGTCACAACTTAGAAAATTTGATACGTCCTCCCACAAATGAAACGACCTGACCTAAACATGTTTCATCAGGCGCTCTCACATGGTGCGACACGGTGCACCCAACCGAACGAAGGCAGAAGGGGGAAGACGGAAAATGGGTCACACAAATGTGCACAACGCACCCGGGCAGTCACAACTGAGAAAATTTGATAAGAAAACAATTAAAAAAAACAACCTAATTCGAACATGTTTCATTGAGCACCCTCACATGGTGCCACATGATGCGCCTAACCAAATGAAGGCATAAGGGAGAAAAAAAAAACCGTGCAGTAAGAACGTGCACAAGGCACCCGAGCAGTCACAACTTAGAGAATTTAATATGGTTGCCCTCAAACGAAATGGCCCAACTCGAAGACATTTCATCGGATGTCGTCACACCGCGCAACATGACGTGCTCGACCGAACAAAGCCACAAGGGAGAAAATGGCAAACGGGCCGCACGAACATGCACAACGAACTTGGGCGGTCACAGCTTAGCCAATTTGGTAAGTCCACCCTAAAAAAAAATGACTTGCTCGAAACATGTTTCATTGGGAATCCTCACATAACATGACATGGTATGCCTGACTGAACAAAGGCACAATGGAGAAAATGTCAATCGGGTCACATGAACGTGCACAAGGCACCCAGGCAGTCCGAACATAGCAAATTTGATATAGCCGCACTCAAACGAAATGACACATTTCGAACGCGTTTCATATGGTGCCCTCACACAATGCGACACGATGCACTTGATCGAATGAAGGCACAAGGGAGCGAAAGGAAAGTGGAACACACGAACATGGACAAGGCACTCGGGTGGTCACAACTTAGTAAATTTGATACGACTGTCCTCCAACAAAATGACCCGACCCAAATGCATTTCATTGGGTGCCCTCACATGGCGTGACACAATGTGCCTCACCGAACAAATGAACAAGGAAGAAAATGGAAAATGAGCCACACGAATGTGCACAAGGCACCCAGACGATCACAACTTAGAAAATTTGATACAACTGGCCTCAAACGAAATGACCCAACCTGCATTCATTACATTGGGCTCCCTCACACAGTGCGACACAACCTGCCTGACCAAACAAAGGCACAAGGGAGAAAATGGAAAACGGGCCACACAAACGAGCACATGAAACCTGAGCCATCATAACTTAGCAATTATGATACAACCGTCCTCAAACAAAATGACCCAACACAGATGCGTTTCATCGGGTGCCCTCACACAACGCGACACAACGTGCCCGACCGAATAAAGGCATAAGGGAGAAAATGGAAAATGGGCTACACGAATGTGTAGAAGGCACCTGAGCAGTCACAACTTAGCAAGTTTGATACAGCCGCCCTCAAACGAAACAACCCAACCTGAACAATTTCATTAGGTGCCCTCACACAGCGCGACATGACGCGCCCTACCGAACGAAGGCACAAGGGAGCAAACGAAAAATGGCCCACATGAACGTGCACAAGGCACCCGAGCTATCACAACTTAGCAAATTTGATATGGCCTCCCTCAAATGAACCGACCTAACCCGAATGAATTTCATCGGGCACCCACACATGGTGCGACAGGGCCGGCTTGACTGAGCGAAGGCACAAGGGAGCAAATGGAAAATGGGCCGCACGAACATGCAAAAGGCACCTGGGCAGTCACAACTTAGAAAATTTGATACAACCACCCTCAAACAAAATTATCTGACCCAAACATGTTTTGACGAGCGCCCTTACACGGCGCAACACGACGTGCACGACCGAACGAAGGCATAAGGGAGCAAATGGAAAACAGGTTGCATGAATGTGCACAACACACCCGGGCGGTCACAGCTTATATAATTTGATACAAGCACCCTAAAATGAGATGACTCGACCCAAACGCGTTTCATTCGGTGCCCTCACATGGCACGACATGACACGCCCGATCGAACAAAGACACAAGGGAGAAAACGATAAATGGGCCACCCGAATGTGCACAAGGCACCGGGGTGGTCACAACTTAGAAAATTTGATAGGGCCACCCTCAAACAAAATGACCCAACCTGAACGCATTTCGTCAGGTGCCCTGAAACGGCGTGCCTGAACGAACAAAGCCACAAGGCAGAAAATGGAAAACGGGCCGCCCAAACGTGCACAAGGCACCTGGGTGGTCATAACTTAGCAAATTTGATACAACCACCCTCAAATTAAATGACCTTGTTAGTGTCCCGTAATTTGGTAGATTGGTAAACCAAATGATAGGGTAACATCAGACCAAGCTTTAGATTCCTAGGACCTAGCCTTCCTGGACTCAGAGAGGGCTCTCTCTATTATACGAAGTATGTGAACTTGTTTGCTTTGTATGTTTGATTTTAGGCTAGCTGTTACGTATATGTTGGTTTGTTTTTGGTTTTTGAGGTAAACTGATCAAAAAGGAAAAATAGAAAGAGATTTCATCAAATCAACAGGGCTATGGGGCAGATAAAGTCAAGAGTGTCTAGTTGGTGGACAAGGTATTACTGCAGGGCCGATTTAGTCAAGGTAAATGGATTCTTTGGGTGAAAGTGAAGTGAAATGAACATTAAGTTTGTGAAAGACAAAGATATCTTAAACATATATAGTTTTAAAGCAGGTATTCATGAGGTAGGGAAAACCATAAATATCAAAGAATAAAACTCAATTTGATACATATGAAAGATAAACAATCTGGTGATACATAGAAGCATAAGAACCTCTAACTATAGAAAATCATCTTTAGCTGTTGGGAAAACAAATAAGATAAGAAAAAAACTCAATCTATGAAGAGGGAAATCGTAAAAAACATATCTTGAGCTATTGGGAACTCTGAAATAAGTTTGCAAGAGTGGACAAAGGGTAAGATCGAACGAGACCTCTTTGACTTAACTAAAACAACCAATATTTCATAGAAATAATTCAGAAATGGAGTTTTGAGAAACTATAAGTAAGCAGGGCATACCTTAAATCATAAGAGATAGAAAAACATACTGACCATAAATGAAACAAATAACAATTTCTTGATGGACCTAAAGGGTAATTAAGAATCCTTTAGAAATGATCAAGAAGAGGAAAACATCAAAGTTGTAACATACAGGATGTATTAGGTGCTTCCATGAGCATGTCTCAACAACTATTTTTCTGATCTAAAGCAAATGAGAAATATGGAACATTAATGAAAACAAGGAAACATAAACAAATCATAGAAACGTCACCATTCGCCAAGCCATGGAATCCTGCACACAATGCTCCTCCACCATCAAGCCAAGCAATACACCATCCACTTCATAAAACAAGTATTTATTCCAAGCTCATAATGCTATATATTTCTCTCAATATATCAAATTTTTCCTCCTTTTTACAATGAATCCTCTTGGTTTATATAAGCCAAAGAGAAGGAAACCCACCTAGAGCAACTAGAATGCCATTGGCCAAAAATAAATATCCAAAATTGTCCTTGAGGCCTAAGAAGGTGCAAGGCACAAAATATCCTTCAAAAATATATTTTCGGACCAAAATAGCAAAAAAGAATCCCTTTTAAGGCCTGATACACAAGAAAAACTTGATTAACACACATTTTTCCCAGTCATCACTCAGAAAACTTCTTTTCAGCAAAATCTACAGGAGCGCAACACCATAAAAAAGTCTATTTTGTAGTGCAGTTTTGGCAGACTTCCCAATGTCGAAATGAGTCCCATGATGGCTCATTGGAAAGCTACGGATGTTTACATTCCAAAAATGCTTTATTTTTTCCAATATGATCCGCGGAAGTTAGTCAAAAATTATAAATAGTGAAAAAACCCAGAAGTGTAGCACCTACTGATATTAGGGGCAGAAAGGTAAAAAATGGTTGTTTTTGGCCTTTTTGAGGGACCAAAATAACTTCATTTGATCTGAAAATTTTTGAGCATGTCTCATTGATGTCAAGGAATCCAAAAATATAATTTTATTCAGCTGAGGATGCTCCGAGAAAATGTTAAGGCACCCATGATTTTATGATTTTAGGCCTAAAATTCACAAAAAACAATAATGTGTCCAAAATTGCCCAATTTTGGTAAGTAAACCCCTTAAGGGTTTTTAGAAACATGTAATGAAGATCGAGAAAGAATTCCAAGTCGAGATTGGCATTTTCACGTTTTTCCACCGGACGCCTCCTTTTTGTAGCTTTGAGTTTCCTTCAGGAAAACTGATTCAATTTCTTGTAGTGCTAAGTCATTCTCCTTTGTAGGTCCAAATCCTTGTTAGCTTTCTCCAATTTGGTTTCCAAATGCTAATTTTCCCTCTCAAGCCAAGACTCTTTATCATTCTCAATTTCTAGGGAAAGTAGCTCTGTAAGAGGGTATTGCTATGCACAGGCTGATTCCTCTTCTTTTTGCTTTTCCAATGCTTTTCTAAGATGAATGGTCCTAGGCCTCTTTCTTGGTGGTTCTTTGTCTTCATCACTATCCGCATACTGACCCATGTATTCTTCAAGTTTTTATTGTGAATTTTGCGCTTCTCTTTTATATTTGATTGCCCCAGCTTCATAAATAGCCATCTGTCCATTCATCTATCTTTTTTTCATTTGAAAAAAGTGGATAAGGTCTTTTGAACTTTCTAGGTCATTTTCCAAGTCTTCAATCTGAGCCTTCTAGTTTTGCAAAAGAGATCTAAGAATTCTAGCCTCATCATCTTCAACATCACTGTCTAATTGTATTATGTCAAATTCCTTCTCATGCTCATGGCTAATCTCTTGCTATTCAATCTTCTCTTTTCCCATGCCTCTAATGATTTTCTTTCCTCTCATTTTCTTGGGCAATTCTACATTGCCCTTCTTTGGCAATTTGTCTCTACTCCTTAGTGCCCTAGTGATAATGCTAGTCACTGTCTGAGTGGTTTTCTTCTTTGTTGTTTTAGTGTTTTTAGCCTTTTCCACTTTTGATGACAGAAGCATGGCCCCTTACCTTGGAGAGGCAGTAAGCACATGTTATTGACTGTGTTGAGGAGAATTGAGAGGAGGAGTTAACAGTAGTACCTATTTAGTTAGATCCTTTACATTGCTGCCTCCTTCATTACCAAATTTGTTGCCTTTTTCACTGTCACTGTTTTCAGTTTCTTCCTATGGGATGCTTTCATCATGATCACTGTTTTCATCCTCCTCTTGGGGACTACCTCTCTCACTATTACTATTTTTATCATTCTCTTGTGGGTTGCCTTCATCACTGTTTTGAGTTTCTTGTGGATGGGTGCCTTTTTTACTACCACTATTTTGTTGATAGTTGCCTCTTTCTTTACTGTCTTCACTGTCTCTCTGTGGGCTACCACTACCTTGATTGTTTTTCTGTGGGTTGCCACTTTCACCATCTGTGCTTTTTTCATCCCTTTGTGAGCTATATTTATCATCATTAGTGTTTTCACCCTCCTCTTGAGGGCTGCCTTCATGATCACTGTATTGCTGACTAGTGCCTCCTTCAATGTCCTTACTGCTTTTACTATCTTCTTGAGGGTTTCCTCTATCTTTATGAAATTTGCTGATTCCATTGAGCTGTGGACTGCTTGCCTCATCATTCTTACCTTTCCCTCTACTGTTGCTCTCATCACTTTCTTGTTTGATTTTACTGCATTCTTCTTTCTCACTCTCATCTATGGAGGATGCTTTTTGTTGGGGAGTAGACTCATGAGAAGAAGGGGAAACATAAGGTGTGGAGGGCGAGGAATGAGCATGAGGAGGGTCTTGGGATGAAGATGTCTTGATTTGTAGTTTCATAGAAGATGCAAAAGTGAAATCAGGGTGAGAGATGAAAGCTTCCCAAGAGATGCCCTTTTGTTCCAACTGGTGAAGGATAATGATCTTAATGAGAGAGTGATGGAATAAAATTTCTTTCTGCTGAGCTGGAGGCTTATTTTTAACCAAGGAAGACATATTATCTATAATTTTGCACAGGAAAAATGGTAGGTTTATAAACTTAGCTTTTGTGAAATGTATAAGGAGTCTGAGGTGAGAGGAATATACTCGGGAAAATATACCTTCACAACTGAAAAACTTCATGATTATCTTCATGAGGACTACATAGTCATCCAGAAATTGTGAAAAAGGAAAAATGGAGCTGCATGCATCTTGATGATTTGGTTTTAGAAAAGTCTGATAGTGGCTAAGGTCAAGGTATGACTGTTTGAACCACTCCTCTACTATGTAAGGGATTTTGGTTGCTTCGGAAACAACTTTAGGAGTGAGTTCAAAATCTAGACCTGCTATGTGAACTTGCTTTCCATCCAATCTCAGGGAAAACAACTCAGTCAAATAAGGGTGGCTAGTGAGCTCTAATATTCTACTGCAAAAATCAAAGAAGTCTACCTCTTGAAAGCAGGACAAGACTGAGGGAGAGGCAGTGATTTCTTGAATAGTGGTGGGCTCAAATATGTTATGCTCACCTCCATTTTTAACAATTCTCTTTGGAGGCATTTTGACCTTACTTTTTCTTCTCCAAAAATCAACTAAACAGCTCCTTAAATAACAATAGGCTTTATTTTTCTTTAAAAATTATTATCCTTAAAATTAGTTTTCAAAACATCTTTTATGATTAAGAGAAAGATGGGTGGAAAAGATAAAAGTGCCTTCACAACTTCTTTGATGTGGTGAAAAATAAAGCTTGGTAAAAACAATTCAATTATGGCTCCTTTTTTGCAGTAGTTGATTGGTGCTACACCCTTGCACATAGGCGTGTAGCGTCTGCACACTGGGATGAGTAGGTATGCATGTTGGGTGAGGGGCCATGCAAAGGTGGGCAAAAGGCCTAGGCAAAGTGTCGGGCAACAGGCCTATGCAAAGTGCCATGCAAAATTTGCACGATAGTTTCAGGTGCCCGGGCGGAAAGCTGCACGACGGGCCCAAAATCAAATGCATCGTGCCAATATACAAGTGCATCGCGCCCCTTGTAATTTTCTTCTGTAGGCTACTACAGTCGCATAGCACCAAAACACAGGCGTATCGCAACCATTGAATTTTTCACAAGGCTTTGCCCGAAGCCTAAAAACCTGACCTGCTCTCTCTATCGGTTGAAAAAATGGAATGTAAAATATGCCCATTGAGACTCCTATATGCCCTTTGGGGAGTTTGAAAATGACTTTCTCCCTTTTAAAAGTGATTTTTCATATTTTTTCGTTTAACCTTAAAAACAGAGTGCATAGTGACCTTTTTGGTTGCATAACACTCTTTTTGAGATTGTTTTAGACAGTGTGTGTGAATAGTAAAGAAGTTTTTAGTTTTTTTGGTATAAGGAAAATTTCCCTTTTTGCAAAGTATAAAATGTGCCAGAAAACTGCCACACCTTTTTACTCATTTTTCCAAGATGAATAATTCTTTGACCTTCTTGGTGTTTTTGATTTTGTAGGGATGAATCTTATTGGCTTTCTTATTCTTAAACCTATATTTTCTTTAGTCTTCAAAAAATCAACCGCTCTTGCTTTGAATATTTTCCTTGAAGTGTTTTCTTGCCCAAAACTGATTAATGCCATCCATTCTAGCACCCCTGCAGAGATGCATTGATAAAATGACTTTGATCATTGGAGGCCTTTTCTGATGTATCGTGATGATAATGCTTGAAAATTTCACTTGATCACTTTTCTTCGGACATAGGACCTTCTTACTTTGTTTCTTCCTAAATTGAATTTCTAAGTTTTGCTAAAACAAGATATATGACAACTTGATGGTGCATGACCTAGGGATAACAAAAGGATTTGTTTTTCTAGATAGAAGGTTAGGATACTTTGATTGATAGTAAAAATAGAGTTCTTAACAAGACATAGGTCTTTTAAGATACTCATCCTAAGCACCATAACCTAACCTGGACACTTTTTTATGACCTTTTAAAAGGGTTTCCTATACATACTCAGGTCATCAAACAGTAGCTTCAGTCAGTGAGAAGGTAACAAGGACAACTTGACTTATGTTTGGATAAACTGTTTTGTGAAATAGGAGGATTTTGGATATCAGAGATAAGAGGTTTGTGACAGTTGTGGTTAGGGTAAGCCCTACTGATCTAGGATAGGATTTTAAGTTGGATGACCACTTAAATAAAAGTATGCAAGAAAGAGGGAGGGAAAAGATAAAAAACTTCTCTGAGGGGTTTTCTAGAGGAGAAATTGATTTTTTGAAATTAGCTTCTAGAAAACCTTGACAAGGCATATAGTCATCAAAAAAAGTGAAAAATACTGATGACTAACAATGGCTCCATTTGGGGAGGGCAGCTCCTTTTCGGGAGGTGTCCAGAATTGCAGATCTCTGGCTAGTGAAGACCAGTGCCTCATCCATTTTTGAAGATTTTTCTTTATCTTGATGATTTTCCCAAAAATGGTTCTTTTGAAAAACGGAAAGCATGATTAACATCAACCTCATTTCTACTTACCCAACTACTTTGCCTAACAATTTTTTTTATTTTTTTTTTGGGTGCACTTGGACTGCAAACCCTTGACATGATATTTTTGAAAGAGAAAACACTATCTACTTCTACACTTATATCTTTAGGGAGTTCAGATTAAACTGATGAACTCCTTTATTTCTCTACTTATACTAGATCAACTGTCAAGATTAAGTTGTTTGACAAGATTTCATTCGCTAGACTAAAACATGAAATTGAAAAATGATCAAATCAGGATTAGACAGTTTGATTTGTCATGTGTTTGTGGCATAAATACAAGCTTCACACAAATGTTGTTTTCGTACAAAATGATATTTAGAAAAATCAGGGCTAGGATACATAGTTTGATTTTCATCCCTATTTTTCTCTTTGGTTATGTTTTGAGCATGTGGAACCAGCATCTTTGTTTCCTAATCTACTTTCTTTGATAAGTCAAGCTTTCATATTTTGACTATCATTCTTTTTCAATAACTTATCAGTAATAAATTTAAAACATGCTCAGTTATGATTAGGCTATATAACTAAACAAGACATCTTTTGAGCACTAGCAGTGGCATTTAGACTTGCGCACTTTCAGCATGACTATTTTTTGGGTATTGGGCTGTACCGTTTCTTTAGAATCTGCCCTCTTTTTCTACTTTTCTTGTTGTTTTTGTGTTTTCTATTTTTCTCAAAACAAACTGAAATAAATTTTCTCATGGGGCCGAGCTTATTTTGCATGCCTATTTTTACACTAAAATTTTTCACCATGACATTTTAGTACTCCCTTAGAAGCCTACAATATCAAATTTCCTAAAGTCAAGCCTTGAAACTAAGAGAAAAGCTCATAAAAGTATTAAAACTCTTGTACCGCACTTTCTCTTAGTATTGCCTACGGTCCCACGCCTTTTGGATATAAATCATGCGTAGCCAAATTCACTTTCTGTTTAGTAAAAGTGCGGACCCCTGTAAAAGATAAGAAAAAACGTAAGTAAAATATAGAAGCTTAGTTTAAGTCATTTTTGGAAGCTTCTAGAAACATTCTTGCGGTGGAAAGTTCGCTCTTTTCAAGTTCATGCATCCCATCCAATAAGGAGCTAACCCCTTGATGTAAGGAACTAATCCCTTTGAAGAGGATTCTATCCCTTCTTGTATGGAGTTGTAACTTCCTCTCTTTCACTATAAAAATAGGCATAGAGCAACCTCAAAGGGTTAGAATTGATGAGTTGAAGTTTTGATATTATTGGAATAGAAGTGCTGTTGAAACTTAGAACCTTTTAGCTGAGATTTTATGCGGGAAATATTACATACCTGTATGTATCTTGTTTGGAAGAGTGCAAGGCTTGTCAGAAAATGAAACACCTATTCCGGACCCCAGGAAGGCCTATATCACATCAAGGCAGACACGGTTGTAAGGCTATTCTTATTTAAGTTAATAAAAATAAGTATGTTTTTCTTAATAAGCTGTCAATTGATTGGTTTATTTTATGGATTCCTTGATCACCATAATAGATATGATTTATGAATATATGATATGCATGTTCTATCTGATGTTTGCTTGTTTGTGATTGCAAATATTTGAAGGCAACTCTTTCAGGTGACTGAAGGATTACTAGTAGAAACAAGCGTCGGATCAAAGGTAGGATCGTTAAGCCTTTATAGCGTTTAATTATGAATCAAAATATATCTAGAGAAAGATATATTTAATTTTTTGTTTGTTTCTAGTTGTCGGTAGGACACTTGGGAGGGTTGTATTGTCCACAAGAACGACTTATCCGTCCAACAAAATGGCGACTCCGCTAGGGAATAAATCTTGAACTTTGATTTCTTTTATTTTTGACTTGTAAATTTATTTTTTCTGATTTTGATTGATTGATACTATCTTGGGTGGTTTATCCCTGTAGAATCCCTAAGAAATTCTTCAGATTTTTTTGTTTTTCTCTATTTTTCTTGTGTCCGCTCTTTTCTTTCATAGACAGTGCGGGACCGCACTGGTTTGCACTGAATCCTGCGAACCCTGTCAAAATTTTTGAAAAATCTTAAAATACTCTTTTCTTGATTAGTTTGTTTGATTCTCAGTGGATACCCAGACCTGTATCTTCTGTCAGAAAGCCTTGGTTAAGATTTTATTTCAACATTTTTAGTTTTGAATAATTTTCTGAAAGATCTGCATGGTATAATGATTTTTTCTTTGTCTTATATCCCTCTCAAAGATTAGAAACCCTGGTATACCTTTAGATCACTGGTATTTCCTTGCTTTCTTTCTGATTCTAACATCATAGTAGAATTTTGTTTTGAGATTTAGATCCCATTTTTCTCATTTGCAAATCTTACAAAAAAAAAAAAAAATTGTTTATAAGTTTTGAATTTCACTTAAAAATGAAAATTGGATGTTTTTTGAGTTCTTTATGATCCAAGCAAAGAATTTCTTAGTTATATAACAAGATGAGTAAGACATCCTAAAAATATTTGAAGTTTTAATTCAGATTTAGTCTTAGAATTTTTAGATCTCAAAAATAGTGTTTTTAGCTTTGAGTGTTATTTCTGGAAATTGTAGTGTCTTTTGAAGAAAAACTTGGTTTGTAGTTTCGATCTTGAATAAAAGGGATTTCTTGTTGAATGATAGATCATTTTTGAGTTCTCATTGAAATTAGATTTCTTTTCATTTTTTTTTTTTTGAAGGAAAGACTTGTTTATAAAAGATTGGATTTCTCAACTCTTCCTTTAGATAGAATTCATTGAAAGAAAATAGATTGTTTCTCATAATAGATGCATTTTTTTACTATGTTTTGAGTCGGGTCACTACATATCATCAGTTTCACTTTCACACCTATTGTCCTAAGAAACATACTTTCAAAATCAATGCTTAAATTAAAATCAATCTAGTAATTTTATATTTCTAGGGCTCTTTTCACCAATATAGTTTAGGCTAGTGTCTTGGAGTAGGGAGTAATTAACTATCCAAGACAATTAAAATAAACAAGTAGTTGATCCCGCGGTAGGAAAAAAATCCAATAGTTGCTTGTATTCTCTGGGAAGATCCTCTTAACGGAGTCAAGCACGAGGTCATATCTGAACCAGTGGGATAATCAATTCTATCTCATTGGGAACGATAGAAGATATGCACGTATTAACAATGGTAAACCTTGGATAGACCATTGTCGAGGAGCCTAGGGTCACTTGTCAATATACCTTGGATTATGTCAAGGAGCCTTCAAGGGGATTGAGCTTTTTTACTCTGCCCTTGCGTGTATGTCAGACCGTAGACTATTCCCCCAGGTATATTAGTTCCTATTGGTAACCATAGTGACCATAATCTTATGGTTTTTTCCTAAGGTGACGATACAGGAAAGATCCCACTGTACCTGGAGCAGACGATGACTAGACTCACTTGGACTCTCTGGAGGGTTATCTTCACTTGAGATGGTTTAAGTGGAGAACCTTGCATTGGTCTATTTCATTAAGTAAGTTGTTGGGGTAACTGTTCCAACCGCCCTTTCTACATTAAATACTACGATGTTGGATTTCATCACCAACTAGTATTTTTAGTGTGGGAAGCTACTGTTTGCGTGTGGTTTGATCTCCTAGATTTTTAGGTGTGTGATTCATTTGTTTGTTTCCTTAGTGACTCTAGGATTTTTCATTTAAATTTTATTTGATTGTGCGTGATTAATAATTTTTAATCGTGGCTAAATTACCAAGACAATCACGTAGACTCCAGGGGAAGCCCCCTGAGTATACACCAAGCCAACTTGAAGGGCTGTGAGCTCTAGTATCGCCTAGTGACAGTAGAATTAGATCAAAAGAAGAAGGAGAGTCATCTATAGTTATTCATCCTAATTATCAATTAAAAACAACAAAGCATATTCAAGAGCCAATTTTAGTTTCTGAAGTCACTGGTAGTATTTCTCCTTCTAGTGAATTAGCTGAAGAACCCGAGATTTCTGAGCCTGACACTGAACCTGCTGTTTTGGAACCATCTTCAGGATTTGTTACTCTGAATTATAGTGATCCTGGTTCACCTAGGGTAAGACATATCATTACTGAAAATCTTCCTTCTGACCTCATATCTATTGAAGAACTTGTCGGTCCAGACGAAGACGTAACTCTTCCAGAAACCCAACAGAATTTGAATCTTAGGGAGCATGAATTAATATTCTATAGTCCTTTTAGAAGTGACACTTGGTATTTATCATTGATAGATTTTTTAGAAAACCTGGGTCTTAGTTTTTCACCACTCTGAATTCATTTTCATCCTACACCAAGAGGTTACTGTCCTTCATCAATTATGTCAAGTGAGTCATATATGTTTTCCCAATCACTAGAAACAATTTTATACAGTGGTCCCTTTGTTCCTTCGAGGTACCAGTCACTCTCTAGTACTTTCTCAAGAGAAACTCCTCGACCAACTGAACAAGTGTTATCAATTGGTATAAATGGAGCTAAAACTGAAACGTTGAACGCAGAACAAATTTTTATGATGTCTGGTAATATTCCAAATCCTCAACCTCAAGGTAGTCAGTTACGACCTGGGGCGCAACCTCAAGGTAGTTAGTTTCCTCCTGGGGGGAAACCTCATGGTAGTTAGTTACAGCTTGGGGGGCAACCTCAAGGTAATTTTCTACTAGGACAAACTGTGGGACAATATTATCTACCTGGAGAACAACCTCAAGGACAGTACATACCTCAAGATTATCAACCTCAAGGACAGTACATACCCCAAGGTCAACCCCAGAATCAGTATATTCCTCAGGGTCCTTATCAACCCCAAATTCAGTACATGCCTCAAGGTTATCAACCTCAAGGTTAGTACCCAACTCAAGGTTTCCAAACTCCTTCCGGTCAATCATTTTTACAAGGAGATTGAAATTTACCACTTAATTATCAACCTTATGTTCAACAAGGCTATGGTCCTTCATATGCAAAACCTTCTATGGGTCAATACCCCAGAATGAACATGGTGTGGAATACATCTCAAATTCAACAGACTATGCAACCTAACATGCAGTTACCTAATCAAACTAGATAGCCTTTAGTTTCTGGTCCAACCCGACAACCTGTCCAGCCTACTTTTCAAGTCTCTGCACCTGGTTCTGTTCAGCACCCTTGGCCTAGTACACCTTAGACTCCACCTCAAACTGTTGTATCTACTGCAACTTCTGTTCAGCCTACAACACCTGTTTTTGGAGTATCTGTAGCTCTGGTTTCTTTTATCCCTGCATCTATAAAAAATCCTCAAGCCTCTGTGCCACAGTCGGGACCTACAATTCAGACTATAGTCCAGATGCCTATGGGACAAGCTGGTACTAGTACTATTGTTTCTAGTCAACCATAGTTTACTTATCAACCGTACCAGGGATAGTATCAAATTGGTCAGACTACACAAAATCCATCATATCGGTATCAGTCGTACCCTAGGTATACTTATCAAATACCTCAACAACCCTAGTATGGTCTAGTTAATCTTGGTTACCCAGGAGGTTTCACTATTCAAAATACACATCCAATTCTAGGGTATCCTGGATATCCTCCTCCTGGCATTGGCTTGATCACACAAGGTTATCAAGACCCTAGCCATCAATTACCATTCATAGCAACTTTAGATTTACCAGATCTATCGCACCTTAGGAATGATCCCATTTTTTATCTTCCATATTGGCCGCCGATGCCTAACAAGTTTCCCAGTGATATTCCAAAATTTGAAGGTAAGTCAGGAAAGGACCCATCTAATCACGTTATGACTTATCACCTCTAGTGCACATCTAATTCTCTAGTCAATGATTCGATTCGATTACATCTTTTTCAGAGAACTCTTATTGGTCTAGCTGCCAAATGGTACATTGAGTTACCAAGCGGCTCTTTTAATAATTTTAACGCGTTAGATATTGCTTTCTTAACCCATTTTCAGTTTCCTGTCAGATATGACAACGACACAGAATTGCTGACTTCACTAAAATAGTCTATGTCTACATACATATCTGATCATATTCATGAGTGGAGACGTAGAATGTGTTTAGTGAAAGTATTTATTCCTGATCAAATTTTGGCTGAATGGTTTATTAAATCGTTATTTCCCAAAATTACTGAAGATGTGGCCAAAGGAGGCGTTGTTATGGAAGAGAAATTCATTGCTCAAGCTCAGTACCTTGAACTTGTATATACTCAGTCAAGTACTCTGTATGATAAAATCTTCGATTTACCAAGACCTAGTCAATTAACTGCAACTCCTTCTAGCTCTCATGCCGCTGATGGTGTAATTGGTTCTGTTAGCAATGGTAAAAGTAAGAAGAAGTCTTCCAAGACTACTTCTCCTACTATCACTTTACCCGATTCACCTAAAGGATATTCTTACCAAGAAGCTTTCACCGATATTCACATTGTAGAGTCATCTACAACCAAATCTAAAACTAGTGGTAAGAAAAAAGGTAAGAATAAAAAGAAAAAATTTCAAAAGAGAAAAACGATACAACTGAAGCAACTGACGAAAAACACAAACCTCGATATCCTTGTCTCATCTGTGACCAAGATCATTTTACAAAAGAGTGCCCACATAGAGCTGAGGTATCAAAATTCGTTAAGGGTTCACCTATACCTGCTATCTTGAAGAATCCCTTTCCTGCTCAATATAGTAACATGGTTGGATCTTCCTCCAATACGGTTGAGGATATTTTTATGGTTGCGACACGATCGCAAGATTATGGTAGTAAAAATACTGGTAAAGAAGAAGAAACATCCAATTCTACATCGACTACATCTCCTTTAGTTTATGATCCATTAAAAATCGAGAAAAAATATCCTGAATTAGTGATTAAACCACCTGCAAAAGGTGTACTTCATAAATCAGCTTTCAACCCACATGCGAGAGCTGCTCAGAATTACAATATTGTTGAATATTTGGAAATTTCCCCTTCAACAATGTCAGCTTTGGAAGTATTGCAATCATGCCCAGCCCAAAGAAAATTGCTTTTGTCAACCTTAGGAGCTGTAGATCTCCACTATTCGAACCTCATGATCTTTGATTTAGAGAATTTTACACCCCGCCTACCCCACCAAATGGCTTTTCAGATTCCGGGAATAGTAAAAACATATCTTTCGTACTGTTCTTGATGAAGGGGCTTCTACGTGTATTATGTCATTAAAATGTTGGGAATCACTTGGTTCTCTGACAATTAACCAATCAACAACTATTATAAAATATTTTTACGAAAGAGGTTTTCAGCCATATGGTATCTTACAAGATCTACCAATAGAGGTCGAAGGAAAAATGGTTAATCTAGATGTGGAGGTGGTTGTTGCACCTC
The DNA here is from genome assembly GCA_034641835.2 of Pinus albicaulis. Taxonomy (NCBI): domain Eukaryota; kingdom Viridiplantae; phylum Streptophyta; class Pinopsida; order Pinales; family Pinaceae; genus Pinus; species Pinus albicaulis. Next base: position 50,279,503 of record CM076570.1, read on the forward strand.
TGGATTACAACCTTCTTCTAGGTCGCAGTTAGTCTTACACCATGACTACTCTTGTATCATCAATATTTCATCTCATCATGTTTCCTCATAAAGGAAAGATCGTTAAAATAGATCATCTCTCATATTATTCATCCGACCCAACCTCTACTGATAGCATCCAATATATCGGAAAATCGACTATCCCTTATAAGGATGTCAGAGTAGGTTTTATTAAAGATTCGGCTTTACTGGGAACTTTTTCCCTATCTGCTCCCAACGTTAAAATTCCTATTTCTAATATCAATATGATTTCGTCAAGTACTATGTCCTTTTATGATCCTTAGATAGTACTTTCAGAATCAGAATTGGATTCTTTCGATGGCCCGATGTCTTTGAGTCCTTTTGAGTTAGCATATCAAAATGTATAGTCATTTTCTAATACTCCTTCAACTGAGTCTGATCCAATGAATGTGATTAGTCATGAGTAACTTTCAATATCGATCATAGCTTCGACACCAATTCTGGATCCTTCTCAAATGTTCAATACTAATGAACATATTCGTGAATTCTTGTCAGTAGATGTGTTATCATGGGAATATCTTCATCATAGGTCTTTGTTTTTACCTGATCTCAATCATTTTGAGAATGATTTTTCCTCCATTTTTACCACTAATTATGTCAAAGAACCTCAGAATCCTTTCTCACATATCGATTCTGAATTGAATTTAGAAAATATTTTTGCAACGGTTCTTCTTGACATTTCAGTAAAACTAGGAATTGTTCAAAACATTCATATATGTGTTTCTTGTACGCCAGATGAAATCCAAGCATATAAAGCCCTATTTCAAGAATTTCGCGAGATTCTGCCTAATCATATGAAGAAATGCCAGGAATCGATCCGTCAATTTTTTTTCATGAAATTAAGACATACCTAGATGCTAAACCCGTTAGACAGAGATTACGTCAGATTCATCCGAGAAAAGCTGCTGCTATTAAAGCCAAAGTTGAAAAATTACTTTGTGCAGGATTTATTTATCCGATCCCATTAATGGACTGGATATCTAATATTGTTTCGGTCAATAAAAAACAAGGAACAATATGAGTATGTATCGACTATAGGGATATAAATCGAGCTTTTCAAAAATACAATTATCCAACCCCTTACATCGATCAAATTATCGACGATTGTGTTGGAAGTGAAATGTTCTCATTCATGGATGGATTTTTCTACTACAATAAAATAAACATACTCCCTGTAGATCAACCTAAAAAAACATTTATTTGTCCATGGGGGACTTTTTCTTATCGCAAACTACCTTTTGGCCTTAAGAATGCTGGAGCCACTTTTCAAAGGGCCATGTCTTATGCATTTCATGACATTAAGCAGATTTTGCAGACCTACCTCGATGATTTGCATGCTCATTATTCACACAGAACAGATCATATTACTCATTTACGAGCCATCTTTATATGATCTAGGCATTATAAGATTCGCTTGAATCCTCACAAATGTGTTTTCTGCGTACAATCCGGATGATTGTTAGGATTTATTGTCTCAAAGGCAGGAATTCGTGTTGATCCATTGAAGGTTGAGGAAATCATCAATTTACCTCCTCCTTCTACTCTTCACCAACTCCAAAGTTTGCAAGGGAAAGAAAACTTTTTACGTCGATTCATTCCTAACTATGCTGAGTTAACGAAAGGTTTCACTATGTTGTTGAAACAAAACATTCCTTTATTTTGGGATGAGGTCCTTGATAGATCTTTTGATGCTCTGAAAAACATGTTGACCCATGCACCGTTACTGCATCCTCCCAACTACAACCAAGATTACTTGTTGTACCTTGCCACTTTCGATTCCACAATAGGAATGGTTTTAGTTCAGGAAGACGAATTCCATGGTGAACATGTGATTTACTATCTTAGTCAAAATTTGCATCTGACTAAGATCAAATATTCACATGTGATCTTTGATTGTAACCCTCTGATGTAAATCTTGACCAAACAATTGCTAGGGGGAAAATACTCCAAATGGATTGTTATCCTGCAGGAGTTTGATTTGGAGTTTGAAAAGTCCAAATCCAAGAAATCATTGATATTTGCTGAACTTATGCGTGATTTTCCACGTACTGATACAAAAACTATGGTGGAACAACCAATCGTGGATGAATATTTATTTCTCATTAGTACCATTGATCCTTGGTACTGGGATATCATTTTTTATCTTCATACCCAATATTTTCTGCCTGAGATTTCACAGTCGCAACGATAAAAAATACGTTTCCTATCTCAACAATATCATATTGTTGGCGACACACTATACTGTCATGGTGCGGACTCAGTTTTTCAATGTTTTCTAACCCATGAGGAAGCCAAAAAGGTTTTAAATGATTGTCACTCTGAAGCATGTGGCGTTCATATGTCTGGGTACGCCACAACCCAAAATATATTGCATGCAGGTTATTTCTAGCCGTCTTTATTTAAAGATTGTATTTACGTGGTCTGAAAATGTCATAATTGTGAAATATTCGATCGAAAAATGCATGCACCACCTGCTCCTCTTCACCCTATAATTGATGTTGGTCCTTTTGAAAAATGGGGCATTGACTTCATTACATGTAACCCTCACTTGGCCAGGGGGCATGGGTATATTATTCTAGTAGTAGATTATTTTACCAAATGGGCCAAGGCGATGCCTGCATTTGTGGCAGATGGAAAACCTGTAGCTACTTTCATATTCAATCATGTGATTTCTCATTTTGGTGTACCCCAAGTGATAATTGTTGATCATGAGAGCCATTTTCGAAACATCATGATGACCGAGGTAACGGACCAACTTGGCCTGCACCATGACAGTTCTACACCATATTATCTGTAGGAAAATGGTTTAGTTGAAGCGATTAATAAATTTTTAGTCACCATGATCAAACGAATCATTGGAATTCATAAGTCGAATTGGCATACCATGCTCTTTTAAGCATTTTGGGCATATCGAACCTCAGCAAAAACATCGATAGGTTTTACCCCTTTTCAACTGGTTTACGGTTTAGAAGCGGTATTGCCCATTGAATAAAAGATACCGTCACTCCAACTAGCCATAAAGTTACTACCAGACACTTCTGAAGAGGAGAAACATTTTTTATACTTGGCTCAATTAGATGAGAATTGGCGCACCGCTACATTAGCTACCGAGTCTCATGCGAAAGGAATGAAAACTCAGTATGATAGAAGTGTTACCCCTCATAATTTTTCAAAAGGAGACCTAGTTTTTATTTATGATCAAGCCAACGATAAGTTAGGGGCTGGAAAATTTGAACCCATGTGGCCTGGTCCTTATATTGTCAAGCGACAACTTGCAAAAGGGGCCTATGAATTAATTGATTTTGATGGGGTCTCTTTAGGTAAACCCAGAAATGGACTTTATCTGAAGAGATATTACGCTTCATTTTTGTGTGGAGATATTCTCTGTATATTAGTTACTTTTTAGCTGGTGTGCTATAGATTAGAAACATGTGCCTAGCTTAAGTGTGCTCTTACTACTATTCCCGCTTATCTGGATACTTTTGATATTGTAGATACTTGGATACTTTTGATATTGCAGATGTCGACGTCCTTTCAAACATATATTGGTTTTGCTGATGGCGCTTGTTGTAGTACACGAAACATCTCTTCTGCATCTTGGGTTATTTACTCACCCACTGACGAGTTAGTATCGGTGCATGGGGTAAGCATCGGTCAAAAAACAAACAATATTGCTAAATATAGTGCAGTTATTTAGTTATTGTCAGAATCCATTTCATTTGGAATTTAGATTTTGATAGTTAGGTTAGATTATGAACTCGTTGTATTACAGTTAAATTGAGTATATTCCATTAGAAATCCAATATTATTAAGATTATTTTTAAGGGTTTGTCTCTTAGAACGAGAGTTTGATTATATTGAGTATCAACACATTCCAAGAAATTTAAAAAGATTAGTAGATGCAATTTCTTCTAGTTTTTTAAACAGAAATTTGCAATAACAAATTAATAAATCAACATTCGATAACATGATTGAATAGGTAACTGGAAATAATAGTATATCATAGTATAGATGTAGTGTTCAAAAAATAGTACATCATCTTCGATCATAGGCTCAAAACGCTTTATGATCGGAAAAATGTGATACAAAAAATGAGTCTACAAGTCAATCATCCACTATCCATGGTGATGATCACAATAATACACTATTGCTCATGCCACCCTAGTAAAAAACCTCCTGAATGGTCCAGGAACACCAATGACATATCTCTGTAGACAAAGTGGGATATCATCTATGGTGGTCTCAGTAATATCCATAGTGAGCCGCTCTAAATGGTGCTCTAAATTAATCAGGATCTCTACAGTCTGATCCTGTGGGGGTGGTGGTGGTGCTACTGCATCCCTTTGCCTTCGGTCAAAGGGGAGGAGAATGGTTGGTCGACTCGGACCCACATCTGCATTTGAAATTTTTGTTATCAGTTTTGGATGATGTAAAAATAAAATAAAAAATAGAAATTAAAACATGTCAAAAGAGATTTTTTACTTGACTCATCCCACTGAGCTCCTGAAGGAAAGGGCATATCCCGATCACCGCGGAAATCCATGCCAACATAAGGAAAATCCTCTATCACAAAAATTTGGCGTTCCAACCAATGAAAATAAGTCGAGGGAAAATGAACAATATCCCCACCCTCACTATGGCGGGCCATCAAAGCAACCCAACGAACCATCCTAGCCTCTCAAGGTCGACCATAATCAACATGAATATGCTGTGGGGTGAGCATATGGATCCTCTCTAGAGGAAAGGTGACAATGATGGACCCATATATGAAATTATTTAACTTCCCATTCTTTGCTCTGGTAAGTTGGCCTTTCACATTTGCCAACACTGCCTCGCACCACTTGAATATGGTGCCTCGAAAAAAATCTACCGTGATGCGCATCTGAGATCCAGTGGGTACATGCAAAGCTGCACTTCCACACAACTTGACAACAGTAAAAGCGATCACTTTTAGCTCAGTATGGATGATAGTTTTAATGTCAATCCATTTGTCTCGGGGATTGGCTTCATCATTACAGAACTCTAATTGTAGATTGGCAACAGACTGGCCACCTGGCCTAGCCCCAAATAGAAATAGTAGTTTTCCTCTCCTAGACAAACCAGTAAAAAAATAGATGTCTTCCAGCTCAATCTCGAGCCGCTGACCTATGATCACGAAACACTACTCCTAAACATCCCATTTACTTACCAGCCAAGTAAGAGGACCCACTTGAGATGTCATGCCACTAATAGCCCAAAATTTGAGAAGCCTGTATGCTCTTAAAACTTGAAAAGTAGGTTTATGAATCATCGCTGCTTCATCTACCTCCTCATGTTCCCATTATCGCCAAATGAGCATTGTAGATATCATACAACAAGTAAAATGAAGGATTAGAATCATTTTGAAGAATTTTTTTTGGGTAATTTAGGAAGAAAATATGTTTTTAAATTCATTACGGTGCCCCTGCACTTTACGCTCAGGGACAGTGCATAGCTCCACACGAGCCCTGTGTTAAAAGTGCGGGGCCCCGACATTTTCCTTTGTAGAAAAATGTCCGAGTCCGCAAGTACCCAATGTCTTACCTGCGGACCTCCGACAATGGATTTTTCAACCTTTTTTCCTCCCGAAAATGAAATTTTGACACTAATTTAAAAAATTGAACGGATGAAAAGCAAGAGCAGGAGGTTGTGGATTACCTGAAGTAGACAGTTTTCGATTCTGACGGTCGGTTTGCCCAGAATATTCTCCAAAGCATTTTTTGCCAAGAGCTCTAAAAACTTCACTACAAACTCAAATGGTGAAAATGAACTTGAAAAACTCCTTTTTATAAGTTTTTTCGAATAAATGAATTTTAAATTTGTTTATTTTTCACTTTAAAAAGTCGATTTTTAAAATATTTTTTATTATTGAAACAGGTATGTTTAATTTTTCGAGTTTTTGTGCAGAATAACGGATTTCTTAGGCAAACTAGTCATTTTTGACGAAGATTAAACTTTTATCACTTTTTCGGGCTCTTCAAAAATTTACAAAAAAGTGAAACCATGGATTCCTCTTTTAAGCCCTTTTCAGATTCTCTAAAAATGAAAAGATTTCCGAGTACTTGACTATTCGAACTCGTTAAAGTAAATGAACGGTCGTCCGTTCAGTATAATTTTACCCCTTTTCTGGACTGAAATGGACTATTTACGAAAAAGGTATATGTTGACTAATCATGGTCAATATAGTTCTCTCTTGCATTATTTTATCCTTTTTGGGCCTGAGAGACTAAATTTGTGAAAAATTACACCCATGGAGTTTTCTTAAGTTTTTTCTTCTGACTCCCTAAAAATAAAAAACACCAAGTTTCTCCTACACTAGACTCTTTAAAATTTAACAGTAAAGGACCTGTCGATTACAAACAGGAACAGACCACTCCTTCTTAGGGTTCGATTTTAAACTAAGTTGGACTCATCTGAATGATGAGCTTATAAACAAGCAAATGTTATCCTCCTCAAGCTTGTCAAAAATAAAGATGTACTTGCTAGAAATGGTGGGGGGAAAGAGAGAAAACAGATTCATTTGTTACACTTTTATTTGTAAAAGCATTACACCACTCTTGAACATGAAATTTTATGTCGCACTTCCACCTGGGTTGGGAAATCCTTTGCCTATTAGTTAATCAAACCACATTGAAGGTCTTCATCCGATTTCTGGGTGTTAGCTTAGGGCAACTGTCACCAAACCATCTGCAGTGTCGTTATGTGTTCAAGAGGACAGTCAAACAAACCATTCATATGCAAACATTTGTCTCCATTTGCGTTGACCATACTTGAGTCAGTCCTTGCAAAAAATTTCTTCAAAAATTGATTTGTGGTTTCTTGTCGTGAGTTTGGACGGATCACTTTCTATCGACGACAGCTCATAATCTAGGAATTTGATCTAGAATCTATCAGTACCTTGAAATCTGCATGCCCTAATGGCAGGTTTCTCGCCTTCGACAACAGGTTGCATCATTAACCTTTGATTGAGAAATTTCGTGAAATTTTCGACTTTAGATCACTTATTCACATTTCATGGATTGTACTGATTACTTTGAGAGCGATTATTATTATTGGTGGTTTCTCTCACACTTTTTAACAGTTGACATCATTGACTGGTAATTAAGTGGTTTCTACCATGTTCGACTTCAACACATTTAATCACATGGATAGAATTGTACTAGTTCGGGAAGCAGAAATCAAGACCTTGGATCTAGTTTCCACCATCCAGGCTGCGAGGAGTTTTTTTATTCATTATGCAGTAGACAATTCATTACAGATGGCTGTGCCCATGCTGTTTCTACACTATTGATGTAATATTAAAATCATTTTTGTATCAAAACAAGTTTATTTAGTTTTAATCTGAGTATGGGAATGCCTACCTCAGCGATGATATATATGTGTGTGTGTGTGTGTGTGTGTGTGTGTGTGTGTGTGTGTATGTGCGTGTGTGTGTGTGTTGTGTTGATTTTTTTTACAGGGTTCTGACTGAGGTGTCCATAGGCTAATCCTTGAAATGATAAAGCACATCACTCTTTGAGTACTCTTAGACTTCTCACTTTAGGGGGAAATTTGCTACACTAAAATTTGTCACCATGACATTTTACTACTCCCTTACAAGCCTACAATATCAAAGTTCCTAAAGTCAAGCCTTGAAACTAAGAGAAAAGCTCATAAAAGTATTAAAACTCTTGTACCACACTTTCTCTTAGTATTGCCTGCGGTCCCGCAACTTTTGGCTATAAATTATGCGTAGCCAAATGCACTTTTTGTTTATTAAAAGTGCGGACCCCTGCAAAAGATAAGAAAAGGCACAAGTGAAATCTAGAAGCTTAGTTTAAGTTTTTTTGGAAGCTTCTAGAAACATTCATGTGGTGGAAAGTCCGCTCTTTTCAAGTTCATCCATCCCATCTAATAAGGAGATAACCCCTTGATGTAAGGAAATAATCCCTTCGAAGGAGGATTCTATCCCTTCTTGTCTGGAGCTGTAACTTCCTCTCTTTCACTATAAAAAGAGGCATAGAGTAGCCTCAAAGGGTTAGAATTGATGAGTTGAATTTCTGATACTATTGGAATTGAAGTTCTGTTGAAACTTAGACACTTTTATCTGAGATTTTATGTGGGAAAGATTACATACCTGTATGTATCTTGGTTGGAAGAGTGCAAGGCTTGTCAGACTAAAAGAAATGTCTATTATAGACCCCAGGAAGACCTGTACGACATCAAGGCAGACACAGTTGTAAGCCTCTTCTTATTTAAGTTAATACAAATAAGTCTGTTTTTCTCAACAAGATGTCAATTGATTGATTTATTTTATGGATTCCTTGATCACCATAATAGATATGATTTATGAATATATTCTATGCAGGTGATATTTGATGTTCTCTTGTTTGTGATTGAATATCTTCGAAGCAAATTCTTTCGGGCGACTGAAGGATTACTACTAGAAACAAGTGTTTGATGAAAGGTAGGATCGTTATGCCTATATAACGTTTAATTATGAATTGCAATATATCTAGAGAAAGATAGATTTAATTGTCCATTTGTTGCTAGCTATCCGTAGGACAGTTGGGAGGTCTGCCTTGTCTGCAAGAACAACTTATCCATCCAACACCTATCTATTCTAATCTAACCTATATATGATATACATTTATCTGGTGAACTCTTCTTTCCAATATAACCATCCAAGTAGATGATTGCATGGTTGATCTTGGTTCAGCTCTTTGATGATGTTGAAGAAATCAAAAGGCCACCTCCACCTCACTTGTTTTCGGACAGTAGTGCTTATGTTTTTTCTCACACTTTGCAACAAATTTTTCATGATATAATACACTCCTCCCTCATATTTCTCAAGGAAAACAAAAAATGGATCTTGGAATAATACCTGATCTAGAGGTTTTGAGACATAAGCTCCATTCAAGACTACTCCTTATTTCACTTGGCTATGTTTGGGACTCTCTTGGGAAAGAAACTCTTCCCCTTGCTCATGATCACTTGAACTGTTAGACCCATCATATATTGCAGTGTAGTCCTCTTTCCAAGCTGATGTGTTCCAATTAAGTGGAATGAAAACTATGTGAAGGTCATCATGTTGATGAGTAGGGATAGTCTTCGGCAACAAATCTTCTTGAGAAAGAAGAGCAACAACTTTCTTGTGATCATCAATTTTCAAGCCTTCATTTGCTTGCAAATTTTCTAAGCTTTCCTCATCACTATCATAGCTGCTATGCATTGGTTGTTTACCTTTCTCAAGTTGATGAAACTGAGCTTCCTCCCAAAAACCAAGTGCTGAATACTCTACAATATTAGCTTCTATTTGGAAAGCATCATCATAATCAACATATTGATCAAACTTTGGAGAATCATCAATATAATTAATCTCACCAGCCATACATATTGGACTATCAGATTGTTTATCTTTGAATTGATCTATAAATGCATTTTCTTCTATGTGATAGTTAAGATCAGGAGGAAAATAATTAGAGGATGACTATATGTTTATGAGTTGATCTATCTCATCTTTAGTTAAAAAGGGAGGAATTTTTATCTTTCTTTGGATATAACTACAATAATCCTCTTTCTCTTGGGAAAAATGATTTAGAGGATGAATGTATTTCTGGGCCTTACCTAAGAGAGATGATGAATCATCACTTGTGCCTTTAGAGAGATCTTGTGGGTTCTCTTTCATTTCTTGATTGGTTTCATCCTCAACCAACTCTTCTTGATGTTCAGGACAATTAGCATGGGATTCATGAGTTGCCTCTGATAGATTCTCAAGAGGCCAATTTGCTTGTATAATTTGAAAAGAATCAAAGCACAAAGGTAGAGATCCTAAAGGTTTTGATTTTTCTTCCATTTCAGATTTGATTTCATCCTCAACCAACTCTTCTTGATGTTCGAGACAATTACCATTGGATTCATGAGTTGCTTTTGATAGATTCTCAGGAGGCCAATTTTCTTGTATAATCTGAAATGAATTAAAGCACAAAAGTAGAGATCCTAAAGGTTTTGATTTTTCTTCCATTTTAGATTTGATTTCATCCTCAACCAATTCTTCTTGATGTTTGGGACACTAAGCATGGGATTCATGAGTTGCCTCTGATAGATTTTAAGGAGGCCAATTTGCTTGTATAATCTAAAATGAATCAAAGCAAAAAGGTAGAGATCCTAAAGGTTTTGGCTTTTCTTCCATTTGTTAGGGTTGAATGTTTTCTTGAGGAGGTTCTGCAATAATATGTTCCCTTGTTTCTTTATGAGTATTTTCTTTAGTACGTAAGGCAGTAGTGGATAACATCTAATCTATTTCTTCTTCAGTTAAAGGAGGAGGCATTTTCTATTTTCTTTGGATTGGGAAATAGTTGCTTTCCTTTTTTTGTGGAGGTTGATCTTGTGGTTGAATGTCCTGTTGTATTTTACAAAAAGGGGCAAATGGATTTTTAAAATTTTCAACCTTTTTAAAGAGCTCTTGTGGATCCTCTCTTATTTTTTGATGGATTTCATCCTTGATCAACTCTTCTTGGCCATATTCATGGTTATTTTGGGTAAGAAATGTATGGATCTCCTCTAACAGATCTTCATGATGCCAATTTCCCAAATCTTCATCAATGCTAACAAGGTGTTGTATGAGATCTTCAGATTGATCACAACAATTTTCAGCTAAGGATAGAGGTGGAAAATACCCTATATAGTGTTTGTAAAATACCTTGTGGAAATCCTTTAAATAAAACAAGATGCTAGGTTCTAACCATTCATACCAATTTCTTGCCTTACCTTCTAATGTTGCCATGAACATTTTCATAAGATAGTCCTCATGCCATTTAACTTTTAACCTCCATATATGTATATGAAACTTGATGAGATGTAACAAGGGTTCATCAAAGTTTTCATTTTGAAAAATAGGCAGGATTTTCATCCAATATATTTGAGGCATTTTGTGTGGGAATCCAAGGATATGATCTCTGTTCATTGGAACATATCTCCTTTCTACCCTTGGATCCATCTTTGTTAATCAGAAAGTGTTACTGTGTCTTTTCAACCAGTTTAGAGTTCTCTACCAGTGGAGTCTTTTGGTCTATTGAGGGTTTTGGAGTCACCAGGTGGAAGATTTGAACTTTGCTGTCCACCATCAGCAGGATTGGGATTGCTCAATGCATTCCTGGGAGATTTTATAAGGACTAGTGGAGTGATAGGCCTATTGGAGGCTAGTGGAGTTGCCAAGTGGATGTTTTTAGTTGTTTTTAGGGTGTATGTGTATGTTCCACCACCAATACTGATAGAAAACCAATCTAAAATTTTTTTGGGGTTTTTCTGAGTTTCTTATATGTAGCCCTAGGGTTTGTGATAGTGTCTTATAGCTGAGTCATCATTTTGCTAGAATGGTGAAACAACCAAATTCTACTCTTTTGAAAATACTTTAGTCTTCTAAGTTTGACTGAGACTTTGAGAGTTCCTAAGGGATACCTAAGATGTTTTGACTCAACGTCCCACCGTGATCACCATTAGGCTAGAGAGTGGTGGCATAGATCAATAGGATAGCGTGCTCAGTTAGACAGGGGTTTTCCATGAGTCTTGAAAGATATTCAGATTGTCATGAACTCAGAAAGGTCCCACCGTGATCACCATTATGTTAGAGAGTAGTGGGATGGATCAATATGATAGCATGCTCAGTTTGACAGGGGTTTTCAGTGAGTCTTGAAAGATATTTAGATTAATATGAACTCAGAAATGTCCCATCGTGATCACCATTATGTTAGTGTCGCGTAATTTGGCAGATTGGTAAACAAAATGACAGGGTAACATTAGACCAAGCTTTGGAGTCCTAAGACCTAGCCTTCCTGGACTCAGAGAGGGCTCTCTCTATTATGCAAAGGATGTGAACTTGTTCGCTTTGTATGTTTGATTTTAGGCTAGATGTTAAGTATATTTTGGTTTGTTTTGGGTTTTTGAGGTAAATTGATCAAAAAGGAAAAACAGAAAGAGAGTTCATCAAATAAACAATGCTATGGAGTTAGATAAAGTCAATACTGTCTAAATGGTGGACAAGGTATTACTGCAGGGCCGATTTAGTCAAGGTAAATGGATTCTTTGGGTGAAAGTGAAGTGAAATGAACATTAAGTTTGTGAAAGACAAAGAGATCTTAAGAATATATAGTTTTAAAGAAGGTATTCATGAGGTAGGGCAAACCATAAATCTCTATGAATAAAAATCGAACTGATACATATGGAAGATAAACAATCTGACGATACATAGAAGCATAAGAACCTCTAACTCTAGAAAATCACCTTTAGTTGTTGGGAAAACAAATAATATAAACAAAAAACTCAATATATGAAGAGGGAAATCCTAAATAGCATATCTTGAGCTATCGGGAACTCTGAAATAATTTTTCAAGAATGGACAAAGAGCAATATCGAATGAGACCTCTTTGACTTAACTACAATAACCAATATTTCATAGAAAGATTTCAGAAATGGAGTTTTGAGAAACTATAAGTAAGTAGGGAATACCTTAAATCATACAAGATAGCGAAACATACTGACCATAAATGAAACAAATAACAATTTCTTGATGGACCTAAAGGGCAGTTAAGAATCCTTTAGAAATTATCAAGAAGAGGAAAACATCAAACCTGTAACATGCAGGATGTTTGAGGTGCTTCCATGAGCATGTCTCAACATATACTTTTCTGATCTACAGAAAATGAGAAATATGGAACATTAGTGAAAAAAAGGAAACATAAACAAATCAGAGAAACATCACCATTCACCAAGCCATGGAATCCTACATGCAATGCTCCTCCACCATCAAGCCAAGTAAGACATCATCCACTTCATAAAACAAGTATTTATTCCAAGCTCATAATGCTATATATTTCTCTCAATATATCAAGTTCTTCCTCCTTGTTACAATGAATCTTCTTGGTTTGTATAAGAAAAAGAGGAGAAAACCCACCTAGAGCAACTAGAAGGCCATTGGCCAAAAATAAATATCTAAAACTGTCCTTGAGGCTTAACAAGGTCCAAGGCAAAAAATATCCTTCAAAAATATCTTTTGGGACCAAAATAGAAAAAAAGAATCACTTTTAAGGCCTAAAACATAAGATAAACTTTCTTAACGCACATTTGGACCAGTCATCACTCAGAAAACTGCTTTTCAGCAAAATCTATAGGAGCGTAGCACCAGAAAAAAGTATATTTTGCAGTGCAGTTTTGGCAGACTTCTCGATGTCAAAATGAGTCCTGTGATGGCTCATTGGAAATCTAAGGATGTCTAAATTCCAAAAATATTTGATTTTTTCCACTCTGATCCCTAGAAGTCATTCAAAAAGTATAAATAGTGAAAAAACCTAGGTGTGTAGCACCTGGTTATATTAGGGGCAAAAAGGTAAAAAATTGTTGTTTTTGGCCTTTTTGAGGGACCAAAATAGCTTCATTTCATATGAAAATTTCTAAGAATGTTCCTTCGATGTCAAGGAATCCAAAAATATAATTTTCTTCAGCTTAGGATGCTCTAAGAAAAAGTTAAGGCACCCATGATTTTATGCTTTTAGGCCTAAAATTCACAAAAAACAAGAATGTGTCCAAAATTGCCCAATTTTGGTAAGTCAACCCCTTAAGGGTTTTTAGAAACATGTAATGAAGCTCAAGCAAGAATTCCAAGCTGGGATTGGCCTTTTCCATGTTTTTTTGTTGGGATCGTCCTTTGGGCAGCTTTGAGTTTCCTTCAGGCAAACTGATTCAATTTATTGTAGTTCTCGGTCATTCTCCTTTATAGGCCAAAATCCTTGCTAGATTTCTCCAATTTGGTTTCCAAATGCTGATTTTCCCTCTCAAGCCAGGACTCTTTATCATTCTCAATTTCTAGGGAAAGTAGCTCCATAAGCGGGTATTGTTGTGCATGGGATGATTCCTGTTCTTTTTTCTTTTCCAATGCTTTTCTAAGACCAATGGTCCTAGGCCTCTTTCTTGCTAGTTCTTTGTCTTCACCATTATCCGCATACTCACCCATCTATTCTTCAAGTTTTGCTTGTGAATTTTTTTCTTATCTTTTATATCTAATTTCCCGGGCTTCATAAATAGCCATATGTCCATCCATTTGTTTGTTTTGAACTTGCAAAAATTGGATAAGGTCTTTTGACCTTTCTAGGTCCTTTTCCAAGTCTTCAATCTGAGCCTGCCGATTTTGCAAAAGAGATCTAAGAATTCTGGCCTCATCATCTTCAACATCACTGTCTAATTGTATTATGTAAAATTCCTTCTCATGCTCATGGCTGCTCTCTTGCTGTTCAATATTCTCTTTTCCCTTTCCTTTAATGATTTTCTTTCCTCTGGTTTTCTTGGGAAATTCTACATTGCTCTTATTTGGAAATTTTCCTCTACTCCTTAGTGCCCTAGTGATATTGCTAGTCACTGTCTGAGTGGTTTTCTTCTTTGTTGTTTTAGTGTTTTTATCCTTTGCCACTTTTGATGAAGGAACCATGGCCCCTTGCCTTGGAGAGGCAGTAAGCACATGTTCTTGACTGTGTTGAGGAGAAGTGAGACGAGGAGTTAACAGTAGTACCTACTTATTTTGATCCTTTATATTGCTGCCTCTTTCATTACCAAATTTCTTGCCTTTTTCACTGTCATTGTTTTCAGTTTCTTCCTGTGGGATGCTTTCATCATGATCACTATTTTCATCCTCCTCTTGGGGAATACCTCTCTCGCTATTACTATATTATCATTATCTTGTGGGCTGCCTTCATCATTGTTTTGAGTTTCTTGTGGATGGATGCCTTTTTTACTACCATTGTTTTGTTGATAGTTGCCTCTTTATTTACTGTCTTTACTGTCTCTCTGTGGGCTGCCACTACCTTGACTATTTTTCTATGGGTTGCCACTTTCAACATCTATGATTTTTTCATCCCTTTCTGAGTTTTATTTATCATCATTAGTGTTTTCAACCTCCTCTTGAGGGTTTCCTTCATGATCACTATATTGCTGACCAATGCCTCCTTCACTGTCCTTACTGATTTTGATATCTTCTTGAGGGTTGCCTCTATATTTATCAAATTTGCTACTTCCACTGAGCTTTCGAATGCTTGCCTCATCATTCTTACCTTTCCCTCTAACATTGCTCTCATCACTTTCTTGTTTTCTTTTACTGCATTATTCTTTCTCACTGTCATCTATTGAGGATGATTTTTGTTGGAGAGTAGACTCATGAGAATAAGGGGAAACATAAGCTGTGGAGGGTGAGGAATGAGTATGAGGAGAGTCTCAGGATGAATATGGCTTTATTTTTAGTGTCATAGAAGATGCATAAGTGAAATCAGGGTGAGAGATGAAATTTTCCCAAGAGATGCCCTTTTGTTCCAGCTGGTGAAGGATAATGATCTTAATGAGAGAGTGATGGAATAAACTTGCTTTCTATTGAGCTAGAGGCTTATTTTTAACCAAGGAAGACATCTTATCTATAATTTTTCACAGGGAAAAGGGTAGGTTTAGCAACTTAGATTTTGAAAAATGTATAAGGAGTCTGATGTGATAGGAATATACTCGGGAAAATCTACCTTCACAAGAGAAAAACTTCATGATTATCTTCATGAGGACTGCATAGTTATCCAGCAAGTGTGAAAAAGGAAAAATGGAGCTACATGCATCTTGATGATTTGGTTTTAGAAAAGGCTGATAGTGGCTAAGGTCAAGGTATGAATGTTTGAACCACTCCTCTCCTATGTAAGGGATTTTGGTTGCTTCAGAAATAGCTTTAGGAGTGAGTTCAAAATCTAGACCTGCTATGTGAACTTGCTTTCCATCCAATCTCAGGGAAAACAGCTTAGTAAAATAAGGGTGGCTAGTGACCTCTAATATTTTATTGCAAAAATCAAAGTAGCCTACCTCTTGAAATCAGGACAAGACTGAGGGGGAGGCAATGATTTCTTGCATAGTGGTGGGCTCAAATTTGTTATGCTGACCTCCCTTTTTAACCTTTCTCTTTGGAGGAATTTTGACCTTACTTGTTCTTCTCCAAAAATCAGCTAAAAAACTCCTTAAATAACAATAGGATTCCTTTTTATTTAAAACTTCTTTCTCCTTCAATTTAGTTTTCAAAACATCTTTTATGATTAAGAGAAAGAGGGGTGGAAAAGAGAAAAGTACCTTCACAACTTCTTTGATGTGGTGAAAAAGAAAGCTTGGTAAAAAAAATTCAATTATGGCTCCTTTTTTGCAGTAGTTGATTGGTGTTATGCCCTTACACATAGGCGCGTAGCGTCTTCACGCTGGGCTAGGCAGGTGTGCACGTCAGGTGAGGGGCCATTCAAAGGTGGGAAAAAGACCTGGGAAAAGTGTCAGGCAACAAGCCTATGCAAAGTGCTGGGAAACAGCTGCATGATACTTTCGAGCACCCGGGCAGAAAGCTGCATGCCAAGCCGAAAACCAAAAGTGTCACGCCAATATACAGGCGCATCACGCCCCTTGTAATTTTCTTCTACAGGCTGATACAGGCATGTAGCACCAAAACACAGGCGTGTCGTGACTGTTGAATTTTGCACGAGGCTTTGCCTGAAGCCTGAAAGCCTGACCTGCTCTCTCGGCCAGTTGAAAAAATGAAATGTAAAATATGCCCGTTGAGGCTCCTATATGCCCTTTGGGGAGTTTGAAAATGAATTTCTCCCTTGTAAAAGTGATTTCTCATATTTTTTCCTTTAACCTTGAAAACAGAGTGCATAGTGGCCTTTTTGGTTGCACAGTAGTCTTTTTGAGGTTGTTTTAGATAGTGTGTGCAAATATTAAAGCAGTTTTTAGTTTTTTGGTAAAAAGACAATTTCTCCTTCTTGAAAATTATGAATACTACTCTTTAGTATAAGGAAAATTTCCCTTTTTTCAAACTATAAAATGTGTCATCTATCTTTATTTGAAGGGGTTCCTTATAAAAACAATTTTTTTCCATCTGCTTATCATTGAAGGAGGCATTTATAAGAAACTGTGCCCTCTACTTGTCATGAAGGAGGCCCTTTAAAATTAAGTCTTTTCCCTCTACTTGTCACTGAAGGAGGATTCTTTAAACTTAATTCTTTGCCCTCTATTGTTCATTACTGAAGAAGACCCTTTAAAACTGTGTCTTTGCCCTCTGCTTTTGATTGAAGGAGGCAATGCAAACACAATTGTTTAGGCTCTCTACCTATGATACATGTTCTTAGAGAGTCTCACTGTGAAACCTATGGGCAGGTAATGTATTTCCAAATGACAAATGTCTGTTGTGTCCATCTTAGGAATAATTCTTCTTTGCAGCAACTGTAGCTTCAATGGGGATAGTAGTTATTTTGATGATTTTGAATCTAGGCTATAGGTGTATAAGAAGGCAGTTGCTTATTTTTATGCTTCAGACTCATTTTGATGTGTAGACTGCTGGAAGTATTTTTCTAGAAAATTGCCACACATTTGTACTCATTTTTCCAAGATGAATAATTCTTTGACCTTCTTGGTGTTTTAGATTTTGCAGGGATGAATATTGTTGGCTTTCTTCTTCTTAAACATGTATTTTCTTTACTCTTCAAACAATCAACTGCTCTTTCTTTGAAGCTTTTCCTTGAAGTGTTTTCTTACCCAAAACTGATTAATGCCATCCATCCTACCACCCCTGCAGAGATGAACTGATAAAATGACTTTGATCATTGGAGGCCTTTTCTGATGTATCATGATGATAATGCCTGAAAATTTCACTTGATCATTTTCTTCGGACACAGGACCTTCTTACTATGTTTCTTCCTGAATTACTTTCTGAGTTTTGCTGAAAAAAGACATATAAAAACTTGATGGTGCATGACCTAGGGATAACAAAAGGATTTCTTCTTCTAGATAGAAGGAAATGATACTTTGACTGATAGTAAAAATAGAGTTCTTAACAAGACACATGTCTTTTAAGATACTCATCCTAAGCACCATCACCTAACCTGGAAACTTTGTTATGACCTTTTAAAAGGGTTTCCTAGACATACTCAGGTCATCAAACAGTAGCTTCAGTCAGTGAGAAGGTAACAAGGACAACTTGACTTATGTTTGGACAAACTGTTTTGTGAAATAGGAGGATTTTGGATATCAAAGATAAGAGGTTTGTGACAGTTGTGGTTAGGGTAAGGCCTACTGATCTAGGATAGGATTTTAAGCTGGATGACCACTTCAATCATAGTATGCAAGAGAGAAGGGGGGAAAAGATAAAAAATTTCTCTAAGGGGTTTTCTAGAGGACAAATTGACTATTTGAAATTGGTTTCTAGAAAACCTTGACAAGGCATATAGTCATCAAAACAAGTGAAAAATACTGATGTCTAACAGACCCGACATGAACGCGTTTTTTTAGGTGCCCTCACATGGCGAGACACGATGTGCTCGACCAAATGAAGGGACCAGAGAGAAAATAGAAACTGGGCCGCACGAACGTTCACAATGCACCTAGGTGGTCACAGCCTAGAAAATTTGATACGGCTGCCCTCAAATGAAACGACCCAACCCGAATTTGTTTCATTGGGCACCCTCACATAGTGCACCCGATTGAATGAAGGCACAAGGGAGAAAATCGCAAATGGGCCGCCCGAACGTCCATAGGGCACTTGAGTGGTCACAAATTACCAATTTTATACATCCGCCCTCAAACAAAATGAATCGACCAGAACACGTTTCGTGGGGTGCCCTTACACGGTGCGCTCGACCGAAAGAAGGCACAACGGAGAAAATGGAAAATGGGCTGCAAAAATGTGCACAAGGCACCCAGATGGTCACAACTTAGAAAATTTGATACAACCACCCTCAAACAAAACGACCAGACCCAAGTTTGTTTCATTGGGCGCCCTCACATGGCACGACACACCGTACACGACTGAAGAAAGGCATAAGGGAGAAAATGGAAAATGAGCCGCCCGAACGTGCACAAGGCACCCAGGCGGTCACAACTTAGCAAATTTGATACAGTCGCACTAAAAAAAAATGACCCAACCTGAACGTGTTTCGTCGGGTGCCCTCACACGGCGTGACACAACTCACCGAACCAAACAAACGCACAGGTGATAAAATGGAAAACGGACCACCCGAACGTACACAAGGCACCCAAATGGGTCACAACTTAGAAAATTTCATACGACTAGCCTCAAACGAAATAACTTGACCCGAATGCGTTTGTTCAGACCCACACATGATGCGAAATGGATTGGTAGACGAAACAAAGGAACAAGGGATAAAATAGAAAATAGGACACTCGAACATGTGAAAGGCACCTGGGCGGTCACGACTCAACAAATTTGATATGACCCCCCTCAAACGGAACGACCGAACCCGAACGCGTCTCCTCAGGCATGCTTACATGGAGTGACACGATGCACCCGATTGAACAAAGGCACACGGGAGGAAATGAAAAATGGGTCACCCAAACATGCACAAGGGATAAAATGAAAAATGGGCCTCCCAAACATGCACAAGGAACCCGATCGGTCACAACTTAGAAAATTTGATATGGCCACCCTCAAATGAAACGATCTGACCCGAACATGTTTCGTTGGGCATCCTCACACGATGCACTAGACCGAACAAAGGCACAAGCAATCAAATGGAAAATGGGCTACACGAACATGCAGAACACACCCAGACAATCACAACTTAGCAAATTGAATACATCTTGCCATAAACAAAACAACCTGACCCGAACAAGTTTCGTCAGACGCCTTCACACGGTGCAACACAACGCGCCTGACTGAACAAAGGCACAAGATAGAAAATGGGAATTGATACGACCGAATGTGCACAAGGCACTCGGGTGGTCACAAGTTATAAAATTTGATTCAACCACCATCAAACAAAATGACCCAACCCGAACGCATTTCGTTGGGCTCCCTCACATAGCACAACATGACGTGCCCGACCAAATGAAGGCACAAGGGTGAAAATGTAAAATGGGCCACCAAACCTTGCACAAGGCACTCGAGCGGTCAAAACTTAGAAAATTTGATATGGTTTCCCTTAAAAAAAACAACCCGACCCAAACTCATTTCATGGGGCACCCTCACACGGCGTGCCCGACCGAACGAAGGCACAAGGGAGCAAATGCCAAACAGACCGAAAAAACCTGCATAAGGCACCTGGGCGGTCACAACTTAGCAAATTTGATACAACCACCCTAAAAAAAAATGACCCGACCGAATGAAGGCACAAGGGAGAAAACATAAAACGGGTCACACGAACGTACACAACCCACCCGGCTGGTCACAATTTTGAAAATTTGATATGGCCGCCCTAAAAAAAAATGACCTGACTCAAACACGTTTCGTCAAGCCACACGCCGTGACATGGCATGCCTAACAGAATGAAGGCATAAGGGGGGAAATGGGAAAAGGACCGCTCAAATGTGCACAAGGCACCCGAGTGGTCACAACTTAGCAAATTTGATGCAGCCGCCCTCAAATGAAAAGAACCGACCTGAACGCGTTTCGTCGGGTGCCCTCACACAGCGCGAAACGGTGCTCCTGACCAAAATAAGGCACAAGGGAGAAAAAAGTAATTGGGCCACCCGTACGTGCACAAGGCACCCGTGTGGTCACAACTCAGTAAATTTGATATGGCCTCCCTAAAAAAAAACGACCCGACCTGAGTGCATTTTGTGGGGCACCCTCACACGACACACTTGAACGAATGAAGGCACAAGGGAGAAAATGACAAACAGGCCATAAATATGTGCACAAGGAACCTGACTAGTCAAAACTTAGCAAATTTGATACTACCGCCCTTAAACAAAACGACCTGACCCACAAACGTTTCATCGGGTGCCCGCACACGACGCACCCGACTGAACGAAGGCACAAAGGAGAAAGTAGAAAATGGCCGCACAACATGCACATGGCACCCAGGCGGTCCCAAATTAGCGAATTTGATATGAAATCCCTCAGACGAAACAACTCGACCCGAACGCATTTTGTCGGACACCCTCACATGGCGCGACATGGCATGCCCGATCAAACGAAGGCACAAGGGAGAAAACAACAAATGAGCTACATGAACGTGCACAAGGTGCCTAGACAGTCACAACTTAGCAAATTTGATACGATCACCCTCAAACAAAATGACCCAACCCAAACACATTTTTTCAGGCGCCCTCACAAGGCACAACATGACATGCCCGACCAAACGAAGGAAGAAGGGAGAAAATGGAAAATGAGCCACCTGAACATGTAAAAGGCACCCGGCTGGTCACAACTTAGAAAATTTGATACGACCACCCTCAAAGGAAATGACCCGACCCGAATGCATTTTGTCGGCTGCCCTCACATGGCACACCCATTCGAACGAAGGCACAAGGGATAAAATGGCAAAGGGGCTGCCGTAATGTGCATAAGGCACCCGGGTGGTCACAAATTAGCAAAATTGATACGGCCACCCTCAAACAAAATGCCTCGACCCAAACACATTTCTTCGAGTGCCCTAGCCCCTCACATGACATGACATGATGTGCCCAATCAAATGAAGGCACAAGGGAGAAAATGAAAAATAGGCCACACTAATGTGCATAAGGAACTCGGGCAGTCACAACTTAGCAGATTTTATACGGCTACCCTAAAACTAAACGAACCAACCAAAACGTGCTTCGTCGGGCAACCTTGCACATTACGACATTGTGCACCTAACCAAACGAAGGCACAAGGGAGCAAATGGAAAACGGGCCGCATGAACATGCAAAAGTAACCTGGGTGATCACATCTTAGCAAATTTGATACAGGCCCCCTCAAGCCAAATTACCCGACCCGAACGTGTCTTGTTGGGCGCACTCACACGATGCGACACGACGCACCCGACCAAACGAATGAACAAGGGAGGAAATGGAAAACGGGCTGCCCGAACGTGCACAAGGGAGAAAAATACAAACATGTCTGCTGAGTGTGCACAAGGAACCCGGGTGGTCACAAATTATAAAATTTGATACAGCCACCCTCAAACAAACGACCCGACCTGGATATGATTCGTAGGCCGTCCTCACATTCCATGACACCGCGTGCTTGACCGAACAAAGGCACAAGGGAGAAAATGAAAAACAGGACCATGAACATGCACAATGTTCCCAGGTGGTCACAACTTAGCAAATTTGATATGGGTGCCCTCAAATGAAACGACCCGACTCGAACGTGCTTCGTCGGGAACCCTCACACGGTGCATCTAACCAAATGAAGGCACAAGGGACAAAAAGGGAAATGAGCCACCCGAATGTGCACAAGGAACACAGGTGGTCACAACTTATAAAATTTAATACGACTGCCCTCTAACGAAACGAACCGACCTAAACGCATTTCGTCGGGCGCCCTCACATGGCGCGACATGACGTGCCCAACCGAGCGAAGGTAGAAGGGAACAAAGGGAAAAAGGGCCACCTGAACGTGCATAAGACACTTGGGTGGTAACAACTTAGAAAAATTGATACGGCTTCCCTCAAACAAAATGACCTGACCTGAACGTGTTTCGTGGGGTGCCCTCAAACGACGCACCTGACCGAACAAAGGCACAAGGGAGAAAACAAAAAACAGGCCGCAAAAATGTGCACAAGGCACTCGGGCAGTCACTAATTGGCGAATTTGATACAACTGACCACAAATGAAAAAACTTGACATGAACGCATTTCATCAGGCGCCCTCACACGATGTGACATGACGCATACAACCAAATGAAGGCACAAGGGAACAAACGTCAATCGGGCCGCACGAACGTGCACAATGCACCCGAGTAGTCACAACTTAGATAATCTGATACAACTGCCCCCAAATGAAACAACCCAAACCAAATGAGTTTCGTTGAGCACCCTCATAGAGCGCGACACGGCGTGCCTAACTGAATGAAGGCATAAGGGAGAAAATGGCAAACAGACCGCCTGAACGTGCACAAGGCACCCAGGTAGTTACAACATAGAAAATTTGATACAACCACCCTCAAACGAAATGACCCAACCTGAACACGTTCCGTCGGGCACTCTCACACGGCGTGCCCAATCGAACAAAGGCACAAGGGAGAAAACGACAAATGGGCTGCCCAAACATGCACAAGGAACCTGGGCAGTCATAACTTAGAAAATTTGATAGGGCCACCCTCAAACGAAACTACCCGACCATAATGCATTTTTTCAGGTGGCCTCACACAGTGTGACATGACACGCCCGACTGAACGAAGGCATAAGAAAGAAAATGAAAAATGGGTCGCACGAATGTGCACAAGGCACCTAGGCAGTCACAACTTAGAAAATTTCATACAGCTACCCTCAAACGAAATGACTCGACCCGAATGTGTTTCATCGGGTGCCCTCACACGACGCGCCCGATTGAATGAAAGCACAAGAGAGAAAATGGAAAACGAGCCGCCCGAACATGCACAAGGCGCCTGGGTGGTCATAACTTAGCAAATTTTATATGACCACCCTCAAATGAAATGACCCAACCGTAACACGTTTCGTGGGGTGCCCTCACACGATGCGCCCAACCGAAAGAAGGCACAAGGGAGAAAATGAAAAATGGGATGCAAAAACATGCACAAGGGACTCAGGTGGTCACAACTTAGCAAATTTGATACAACCGCCTCTGAATGAAGTGGCCCAACCATAATGTGTTTCATTGGGCACCCTCACACGGAACGACACATCATACACGACTGAACAAAGGCATCAGGGAGAAAATGGACAACGGGCCGCCAAAACGTGTACAAGGCACCAAAGTGGTCACAACTTAGAAAATTTGATATGGCCGCCCTCAAACGAAATGACCCGACCCGAATGTGTTTTTTCGGGCGCCCTCACACGGCGCGACACAGGCCGCCCGACCAAACAAAGGCATAAGTGAGAAAATGGCAAACGGGTTGCCCAAAAGAGCAGAAGGCACCCGAATGGGTCATAACATAAACAAAATGACCCGACCTAAATGTGTTTCTTCGGGCGCCGACACACGCCATGAAATGGAGTGCCCAACCAAACAAAGGCATAAGGGAGAAAATGGAAAACGGGCCACTCGAACATGCAAAAGGCACCCGGGCGAACACAACTTAGAAAATTTTATAGGACCCCCCTCAAATGGAACTACCCACCCCAAACACATCTCGTTAAGCACACTCACATTGCGTGACATGATGCGCCTAACCGATCAAAGTGACAAGGGAGAAAACGACAAATGGGTGGCCCGAATGTGCACAAGGGAGCAAATGAAAATCGGGCCTCCCAAACATGCACAAGGAACCCGGTCAGTCACAACTTAGAAAATTTGATATGGCCACCCTCAAATGAAATGACCCGACCCAAACACGTTTCGTTGGGCATCCTCACACGGCACGCCCTACTGGAAAAAGGCACAATTGAGCAAATGAAAAATAGGGCGCACAAATGTGCACAAGGCACCTAGGCGGTCACAACTTGGCAAATTTGATACGACCACCCTCAAACGAAACAACCCAACCTGAACGAATTTCGTCGGATTCCCCCACACGGTGCGACATGGCACGCCCAACCGAATGAAGGAAAAAGGGAGAAAATGGGAAACGGTCCACCCAAACATGCACAAGGCACTTGAGCGGTCACAACTTAGCAAACTTGATATGACTGCCCTCAAACGAAATGACCCAACCTGGACACATTTCGTCTGGTGCCCTCACACAATGTGACACAGCACGCCCAACCAAATGAAGGCACAATGGAGAAAACTGCAAATGGGCCGCCTGAACGTGCACAAGGCACCCGTGTGGTCACAACTTAGAAAATTTGATATTGCTGCCCTCAAACAAAATCACCCGACCTGAACATGTTTTGTGGGGTGCCCTCACTTGACGTGCCTGACCGAACGAAGGAATAATGGAGAAAATGACAAACGGGCTACACAAACATGCATAAGGCAGCCTACCAGTCAAAACTTAGCAAATTTGATACAATCTCCCTCAAACAAAATGACCAGACCCGAACACGTTTCATCGAGCACCCTCACAGAAAATGGTCGCACAATGTGCACATGGCACCCAGGTGGTCCCAAATTAGAAAATTTGATACAACTACCCTCAAATGAAACGACTCGACCTGAATGCATTTTTTCGAACACCCTCACATGGTGAAACACGATGCGCCCGATCAAAAAAAGGCATAAGGGAGAAAACAACAAGTGAGCTGCATGAACGTGCAAAAGGCTCCTGGGTGGTCACAAGTTAGTGAATTTGATACAAATGCCCTCAAACAAAATGAGCCGAACCGAACGGATTTTTTTAGGCGACCTCAAAAGGTTCGACACGACACGCTCGATTGAATGAAGGCACACGGGAGAAAATGTTAAACGGGCCACCCGAATGTGCACAAGGCACCCGCGTGGTCACAACTTAGAAAATTTGATATGGCCACGCTAAAAGGAAATGACCTGACCCAAACACATTTCATCAGGTGCCCTCACACGAAAATCCCGTTCGAATGAAGGCACAAGGGAGAAAACGACAAACGGGCCGCCCAAACGTGCACAAGGCACCCCGGGCATTCACAACTTAGAAAATTTGATACGGTCGCCCTCAAACAAAACGCCCCAAATCGAATGCATTTCGTTGGGCACCATGGACCCTCACATGGCACGACACGATGGTCCCGACCAAACGAAGGCACAAGGGAGAAAATGGAAAATGGGCCACACAAATGTGTACAAGGTAGCCGAGAAGTCACAACTTAGAATATTTGATACGGCTGCCATAAAATGAAACGACCTAACCCAAACTTGTTTCATCGGGCACCCTCACACATCGCGATACGGCACCTGACTAAATGAAGGCACAAGGGAGAAAACGGAAAATGGGTTTCCCTAACATGCACAAGGAACCTGGGCAGTCACAACTTAGCAAATTTGATATGACTTCCATCAAACGAAAGAACCCGACCTGAACGCATTTCATCGAGCACCCTCACATGGTGCACTCGAGTGAATGATGACATAAGGGAGAAAATGGAAAATGGGCCACCCGAATGTTTAGAAGGCACCCAGGCAGTCACAACATAGAAAATTTGATACAACTGCCCTCAAACGAAATGACCTGACCCGAACGCGTTATGTGTGATTCCCTCACACAACGCGCCCGACTGAATGAAGACACAAGGGAGAAAATGACAAACGGGTCACACATACATGCACAAGGCACCTGGGCGGTCACAACTTAGAAAATTTTATATGGTCGCCCTCAAACCAAATGACCAGACCCAAATGCATTTCATCGGGCACTATCACACGACACGACACAACACGCCTAACTGAACGAAGGCACAAGGGAGAAAACAAAAAAATGGCCATATTAACATGCACAAGGCACTTGGATGGTCATAACTTAGAAAATTTGATATAACCACCCTAAAACGAAAGTACTCGACCCAAACGTGTTTCGTCGGGCGCCCTCACATGGAACGACACTGCGTGCACGACCGAACAAAGGCATAAGGGAGAAAATCGAAAATGGGCCGCCCAAAGGTGCACAAAGCACCCGAGCAGTCACCACTTAGCTAATTTGATGCAAACGCCCTCAAAAGAAATGACCTGACCCGAACGCGTTTCGTCGGGTGCCCTCACATGGTGCGACATGACGGACCAGACCAAACGAAGGCACAAGTGAGCAAATGAAAAACATGCTGCCTGAACGTGCTCAAGGTACATGGATGGGTCACAACATAGGAAATTTGATACGACCACCCTCAAATGAAATGACGCAACCTGAACACATTTCATCGAGCGCCCTCACACGACACGAAATGTAGTGCCCAAACAAATGAAGTCACAATGGAGAAAACGTCCAACGGGCCGCCTGAACATGCATAAGGCACCGGGATAGTCTCAACTTAGAAAATTTGATATGAATTCCCTAAAAAAAAATGACCTGACCCGAACGTGTCTTGTCGGGCTCCCTCACATGGTGTGACATGGCATGCCCGACTGAACAAAGGAAAAATGGAGGAAACAGAAGGCCTGCCACCTAAATGTGCACAAGGGTGGAAATGGAAAACGGGCCTCCCAAATGTGCACAAGGCACTTAGGCAGTCACAACTTACCAAATTTGATACGGCCACCCTCAAATGAAATGACCTGACTCGAACACATTTCATCTGATGCCCGCACACAGTGCAACACGATGCTCCTGAATGAACGAAGGCACAAGGGAGAAAATTGGAAACGGGTTGCCTGAATGTGCACAAGGCACTTGGGTGAGCACAACTTAACAAATTTGATACGAACACCCTCAAATAAAATGACCTGACCCGAATGCATTTCGTTAGGCGGCCTCACATGGTGCGACATGACTCCCTTGACTAAACGAAGGCACAAGGGAGGAAATAGAAAATGGGTCGCTTGAATGTGCACAAGGCATCTGGGGGTCACAACTTAGCATCAGCCGACTTCAAATGATAGGACCCAGCCCAAATGCATTTCCTTGGGCACTCTCACACGCATGCCCGACCAAAAGAAGGCACAAGGGAGCAAATGGAAAATGGGCCACAAGGCACATGAGCGGTCACATCTTAACAGATTTGATACGACTACCCTCGAACAAAATGAGCCAACCCAAACATGTTTCATGGGGCACCCTCACATGGCGCACTTGACCGAATGAAGGCACAAGGTATAAAATTTAAATGGGCCTCTGAAACGTGTACAAGACACCCAGATAGTCACAACTTAGAAAATTTGATACAACCGCCCTCAAACAAAATGACCCGCCCAGAACGCATTTTGTTGGGCACCCTCACACATCGGAACATGGCACGCCCGACCGAATAAAGGAAATCAGGAGAAAATGGTAGACAGGTTGGCGGAACGTGAAAAAGGCACCCAGGTTGTCACAACTTAGAAAATTGGATACAGTCGTCCTGAAATGAAATGAATTGACCCGAACGCATTTTTTTAGGCTCCCTCACATAGCATGACATGACGTGCCCGAGCGAACAAAGGCACAAGGGAGAAAACAACATACGGGCTGCCCGAATCTTCACAAGGCACCCGAGTGGTCACAACATAGCAAATTTGATACGACTACCCTCAAATGAAATGACCCAACATGAATGTGTTACGTCAAGCACCCTCACATGACGCGCCGAACTGAATGAAGGCACACAGGAGAAAATGGAAAATGGGCTGCATAAACGTGCCCAAGGCACCTGGACGGTCACAACTTAGCAAATTTGATATAGTCTCCCTCGAACGAAACAGCCCAACCCGAACACATTTCGTCGGGCACCCTCACACGATACGACACAACGTGCATGACCGAACGAAGGCACAAGGGAGAAAATAGAAAATGGGCCACCCGAACGTGCACAAGGCACCCGAGCTGTCACAACTTAGCAATTTTTATATGACCACCCTTAAACAAAACAACCCGACCTGAACATGTTTCGTCAGGCACCCTCACACGACACGACATAGCGCACCCTACCGAACGAAGCCACAATGGATACAATGGAAAATGGGCTGCAAGAACGTGGACAAGGCACCTGGGTGGTCACAACTTAGGAAACTTGATGCGGTCGCCCTCAAACGAAATGACCTCAATCAAACGCGTTTTGTCGGGCGACCTCACACGGCATGACAGGGTGTGCCTGAACAAACGAAGGCACAAGGGAGCAACTGGAAAACGGGCTGCCCAAACGTGCATAAGGCACTCGGGCTGTCACAACTTAGCAAACTTGATATGATTGCCCTCAAATGAAACGACCCAAATCGAATGCATTTCGTCAAGCACCCTCAGATAGCGTGACACGACGTGCTCAACTCAGCGAAGGCACAAGCGATAAAATGGCAAACGGGCTGCCCGAACGTGAACAAGGCACCCGGGCAGTGACAACTTAGGAAATTTGATACGGTTTCCCTAAAAAAAAATGACCTGAATGTGTTTTGTCAGGCACCCTCACATGACACGACAAAACAAACCCCACTAAATGAAGAAACAAGGGAGCCAACAGGAAACCGACCGCCCGAACATGCACAAGGTACCCGGGCAGTCACAACTTAGCAAATTTTATACGCCCACACTCAAATGAAACAACCTGACCTAAACGTGTTTCGTTGGGTACCCTCACACAACGTGCCCGATCGAACGAAGGCACAAGGCAGTAAATGGAAAATCGGCTACCTGAACGTGCACAAGGCACCCGGGTAGTCACAACTTAGCAAATTTCATATGGCTACCCTCAAATGAAACTACGTGACTCGAACGTGTTTCATCGAGTGCCCTCACATTGTGCGACATAGTGCGCCCGACCGAACGAAGGTACAAGGGAGAGAATGACAAACGGGCCACACGAATGTGCATAAGGCACCCGAGCAATCAAAACTTAGCAATTTTTTTAGGGTCACCCTCAAACAAAATGACCCGACCTGATATCTTTCCGTCGAGCACCCTCACATGGAGCGATGCGGCGTGCTTGACATAATGAAGGAGCAAGGGATAAAATGGGAAATGGGCTGCTAAAACGTGCACAAGGCACCTAGGTGGTCACAACTTAGAAAATTTGGTACAACCGCCCTCAAATGAAATGACCTGACCCGAACACCTTTCGTCGGGTGCCCTCGCACGGCATGACATGGATCCTCGACCAAACTAAGGCATAAGGGTGAAAATGGCAAACGGCCCACCCCAACATGCACAAGGCACTCGGGAATTCACAACTTATCAAATTTGATACGACTACCCTCAAATGAAAAGACCCAACCCAAACACATTTCGTGTGGCGCCCTCACACGGCGTGCCCAGAAAATTGAAGATACAAGGGAGAAAATGGAAAATGGCCCGCTAAAATGTGCACAAGGCACCCAACTGGTCAAAACTAAGCAAATTTGATATGATCGCCCTAAAAAAAAACCAAACAAAGGCACAAGGGAGCAAACGGAAAATGGGTCGCACAAACATGCACAAGGCACCTAAGCGATCACAACATAGCAAATTTGATATGACCACCCTCAAACGAAACGACCCGACCTGGACACATTTCGTCGAGCACCCTCACACAACTCGACACGGCATGCCTGACCAAACAAAGGCACAGGGGATAAAATGGAAAATGGGACACTAGAACATGCACAAGGCACTCAGGCGGTCACAACTTAGACAGTTTGATACGGCCGCCCTCAAATGAAATGACCCAACCCAAATGCATTTCTTTGGGTTCCCTCACACAGCGCGCCCGACCAATTGAAGGCACAAGGGAGAAAATGACAAACGGGCTACTCGAGCATGCACAAGGCACTCGAGTGGTCATAACTTAGGAAATTTGATATGACCGCCCTCAAATGAAATGACACGACATGAACGCGTCTCATCAAGGGCCTTCACATGGTGTGCATGACCAAACGAAAGCACAAGGGAGAAAATGAAAAACGGGCCACCCAAACATGCACAAGGCACTCGATTGGTCACAACTTAGAAAATTTGATACGTCTGACCTAAAATGAAACAACCTAACCCGAACACGTTTCCTGGGGTTCCCTCACACTGTATGACACAACGTGCATGACGGAACAAAGGCACAAGGGGCAAAATGGTAAACGGGCTGCCCAAAGGTGCACAAGGCACTCGAGCGGTCACAACTTAGCAAATTTGATACGTCTTCCCTCAAATGAAATGACCCAACCTGAACGCGTTTTGTGGGGTGCCTTCACACGGTGCACCTGACCGAACGAAGGCACAAGGGATAAAATTTTAAATGGGCCAGAAAAACATGCACAAGGCATGCGGCCGGTCAAATCTTAGTTAATTTGATATGGCCACCCTCAAACAAAATGACCTAACTCGAACGTGTTTCGTCAGGCATCCTCACACAGAGTGACACGGTGCGCCTGACTGAACGAAGTCAAAAGGGAAAAAATAGAAAACAGGCCGCACGAACATGCATAAGGCACTCGGGCATTCACAACTCAACAAATTTGATATGACTGTCCTCAAATGAAACTACCCGACCTGAATGCATTTCTTCAGGTGCCCTCACATGGCGCACCTGACCGAATGAAGGCACAAGGGAGAAAATGAAAATTGTTCACTCGAATGTGCACAAGGCACCCGGGTGGTCACAACATAGAAAATTTGATATGGCCACCCTCAAACGAAACGACCCTACCAGAACGCGTTTCGTCGGGAATCCTCAAATAGTGCAACATGACACTCCTGACTAAAAAAAGGCACAAGGGAGAAAATGCCAAACGTGCTACCCAAATGTGCACAAGCCACCCGGTTAGTCACAACATAGAAAATTTGATACGACTACCCTCAAACAAAATGGCCCAACCTGAACATGTTTCGTGGGGTGCCCTCACACAATGTGTCAGACTGAACGAAGACACAAGGGATAAAATGGCGGACGGGCTGCACAAATGTGTAAAAATGAAACGAATTGTGTTTCATTAAGTGCCCTCACATGGCGATCCCGATCCAACCCGAGCACATTTCGTCGATCGCCCTCACACGGTGCACCTGATCGAATGAAGGTACATGGGAGAAAATGCGAAATGGGTTGCCCAACATGCACAAGGCACTCCCACAGTCACAACTTAGAAAATTTGATACAGCTGCCCTCAAACGAAATGACCAGACCCGAACGTGTTGTGTTGGGCGCCCTCACATGACGCAACACGGTGCTCATGACCGAACGAAGGCATAAGGGAGAAAATGGAAAATGGGCTACCCAAACATGCATAAGGCACCTAAGCGGTCACAACTTAACAAATTTTATATGGCCACCCTCAAATGAAATGACCTAACCTGAACAGGTTTCGTGGGGCACCCACTTGTCTCTTTATGAGGTGGGCCATAATATTTATTGGAGCACTTGGGCTATGACTCTCATATATCATTGGGAGAAACTTTTCTATGAGTTTCCATGTCATGTTGTGTAATAGCAGTTAGTTAAACTGCACTGTGACCACTGGTGAAAATGTTGGTACCTTTAATCTGTACATGAAACCTTCAGTATTCCACTCACTTGGATGCAATATGATGGTGATTCTCCATTCATCATATATGGGATGGTTTGGGCTAGCATGATTCACAACATTGGAGGGAAGATATTTGGAGATCCAATTTTCTTCTTGCCACTTGAAGGCAACAATTTTGCAGCCCAAGAGCAACATATACTCTAAACATATCATAAGTGGAGAGGAGGACAATGTGGGGTAGGCTATTTTGTCTACCATGATCATATTTTCAGCCCACCTACATTGCAGGAGCTCAAAGTGGAAGAGGCTTTTCAGGAGTTTCCATGTTGGGAGGTAACTCACTTTGTATGGATGATTTCTTGGGAATGGAGGATCCACATGTGAATGATGATTCCCAATGAATTTTAGATCCCATGCCTCATGGGAACCTTTGGTTAGCACCTTATTTCCTTCTTGAGTACTCTACTTGTTCATGATGATAGCTATTTAGCTAACTTGCATACTTGGGAGGGGCAATATGGGGAGTTATTGATGAGACAACTTCTTAATCCTTCGAATATTTCATCATATTTGGATGTTACAGTAGGAGGAGGGGATAATTCTCAGTTCTATCCTTGCATTTTCTTGAGGAAAAGAAAAATTTGGGAGGGGTGCACTGTAATATTAAAAATTTATGATGCAGCTAATTGGAATATTGATTTTTGTTTTTATCACCTAGAAGTTGAATAAATGGGTAATTTTTGGGTATGTGTTATATTATTTCCATGAATATTAATGCATGGGGGGGCGATAGCGCCCCCTGCATGTTTCGCCGGGCTCAACAGGGGGGTGACAGGGGGGTTGGTAGCCCCCCCTTTTAGGGTCCAGGGCAGCGCCTTGGGAAAAAATAAAATTGGTCCTTATTTTTCGGTGGGCAGACCTACCCATGGTTTTGTGCATGGGTTTGCACACGGTTTTGGGGCATGATGATTTTTTCCCCATGGTATTTTGTAGATCTGGTCAAGGGAACTATGGTTATGTTCTAATCCAAGGTTAATGGATTGGGGTTTATGTATGCTTCGGCATGTATATATATGTGTTGTAACACTAAAAGGAATATAATGAAAAATCAAGCTAGTCATCTCGATTTGGGATCTAGGGGAAAATCTTTGTGTATATTTGTTTTATGTTTTATTCTCTCGCTATTGTTTATTTTTTGTTTTTAAGATTTTTTTACAGATAATTTTTGTACAGGGTTAAAACCTACATTTAGTATCAGAGTTGTTTTGGCTTCAAGGGGATGCCTTTGTTGTTGAGGGTTTTTTTCTCGAGCCTAAAGTAGAACCTGTTTAGTGGGAGATCTACGGAATTAATTATTGCAGTGAAAGAAGATCGCAAGCGGCGAGAAGATAGAGATATAGAAATTTAACGGTCAGATTTTTTAGTTGTGGAAGCTCAAGATGGAGGATCTATGGGTGGATAAAGATCAGTGGATCGCAGTAGATTTGGGTACTAAACCAACGACAATGTTAGATGAAGACTGGAAGAAGCTGGATTAGAAGGCAAAGAGAAAAATATGGTTGTGTGTCTTAGATTCAGTATTTTTGAATGTATCTAGGGAAGCTACGGTGAACACCTTGTGGGAAAAGCTAGGGACTTTGTACCAATCTAAGTCTCTGGTGAATAAATTGTTCCTGTGGTAAAATTTGTATAACCTGAGGATGAAGGATGGAGACTCGGTGATAGAGCATATGAATGCCTTCAATACTGTGGTAAGTTAGATATCATCTATTGATATTAAAATATCAGATGAAGATAAGTGCATCAGATTGTTGTGTTCTCTACCAGATTCGTGGGACATTCTGGTTATTGCAATAGGTAGCAATACAACTACCTTGAATTTTGATGACATTCTCTCATCCTTGTTGTCGAAGAAAATGAGACGGAGGAATATGGAGGGTCAGAATGGAGATGCCTTATCTTTATGAGGAAGGTCCCAAAACAGAAACAAGAATAAGGTTTCGAGTGGGAGATCTAAATCTAGAGGAAGATATAAATCTCTTGGAAAGTTTGTAAAGGTGTGCTGGAAATGCAGAAAGGAAGGGCACTACAAAAAGGACTGTAGATCTAAAGCACCTGAGAAAGGAAAGGGATCTAATGATGCCCCTTTAGCAGAGGAAAAAAACCACCTCAGATGAAGGTGGGGATGTGTATTTGGATTCTTCTTCAAATACACATGTAGGTAATGAGTCACGATTGATTTACTCGGGTATATCCTTTCACTTCACTCTCCATAGGGAGTGGTTCTGCGAGTATGAGAAATATGATGGTGGTGATGTCTTCTTAGGGGATGATAGGAAGGCCATAATCATTGAACATGGAAAATTTAAGCTGAATTTGCAAGGTGTAAGGATTAGAACACTTCCTCGTGTTCTGCACATTCTTGCATTGGCCAGAAATATGATTTCTATAAGCAAGATGGATGATGCAGGTGTAGAAACAATGTTTGATAAAAATACCTATAAGATGGTTCAGGGAGCACTGGTATTAATGCAGGGATTTTGGATTGGAACACTATACAAGCTTCAGGGTAGCGCTATTATTTATGGGTGCAACAATTCTGTGGTTCCCGAAAGTGGAGCAGAAATCCTAGCGGTCTCTGGAGAAAAGACCATGCTATGGCATCAAAGGCTTGGACATATTGGATAGAAGGGCCTTCGGATACTGCATGGAAATGGTATTGTAGAAGGTATGTCTAATATCTCTCTGGATTTCTATTTCTATGAACATTGTGTATATGGGAAGCAGAATCGAGTGAGTTTTCCTTCTGGTGCTAAGAGGGCAAACACGATATTAGAGCTTGTGCACAGTTATGTGTTTTGACCTATGTCAGTTCCATCATTGGGTAAGTCTATGTACTATGTTTTATTCATAGATGACTTATCAAGGAATACATAGATATATTTCTTGAGGAAGAAATCTAAATTCTTTGACAAATTTAAATAATTTAAGGCTCTGGTGGAAAACTAGAAAGAGAAGAAGATAAAGGTGTTGATGAAAGATAATGGTGGCGAGTTCTGCAAGAAGGAATTTGAAGATTTATGTAAGAAGTGTGGTATATCACAGTAGAAGACTAATCCATACACACCTCAGCAAAATGGGGTTGTAGAAATAATCAATAGAACGTTGATGGAAAAGGCAAGAAACATGCTTAGTGGTACGGGGTTAGGACAAGAATTCTTGGTAGAGGCAGTGGAGACTGCATGTTACTTGGTTAACAGATCACCTTCATCAGCGTTAGAGGGTAAGACTCCACATGAGGTATGGACTGGTAAGAAACCCTCTCTTTCACATCTTAGTGCATTTGGATGTGATGCATATGTACATGTTCCAAAGGATAAAAGGAGCAAGTTGGATAATAAATCTGAAAGGTGCATCTTTATTGGGTATAAGGATGGTTTAAAGGGTTACAAGCTATGGAACCCGGAAACAAGGAAGGCTGTGTACAGCCAAGATGTGGTGTTTAGAGAGGTGAAAGATGTTTTTAAACATGAATTATTACCAAAGGAACTTGAAAAGATAGATTTTGAGCTAAAGGAGGATGAATCAGACTCTACAATAGAAGAAGACTCAAAAGAGGAAGAGCCAGAAACTGCAGCTATGAGAAGATTAGTTCGGGAAAGAAGACAACCAAAAAGGTATAGTCCATCTGCTTTCTGTTCAAATTTTTCTTTAAATATAACTAATGATGATCCCAGAACCATTAGGGAGGCAGTAGATTCAGAGGATGGAAAACTCTGGAAGGAGGCCATGGTTGATGAAATGTCACCCTTGCATAAAAATGAGGCATGGGATCTGGTGGAGTTTCCAGCTAGAAGGAAGACCACTGGGAGAAAATGGGTGTTTAAGAAGAAGATGAATGTATAAGGTAAGGTGCAGAAATACAAAGCTCGGTTTGTAGAAAAATGTTATTCCTAGGTGCCGAGAATTGATTTTGGTGATATTTTTTCTCCTGTTGCCAAAGTTACTTCTATTATATTACTTTTATCTGTTGCTGCTGCATTTGATTTTGAGGTAGAACAGATGGATGTGAAGACAACATTTCTTCATGGGGATCTAGAAGAGGAGATCTACATGAAGAAACCTGAAGGCTTTATGGTGAAGAGTAAGAAATAATTGCTATGCAGGTTAAATAAGTCTTTGTATGGGTTAAAACAGTCACAAAGCATGTGGTATCAGAAATTTGATACCTATATATGGGGACTTGGCTTCACCAGAAGCAAGGAGGATCACTGTGTTTATTTTAAATTAATTGGTGACCATGTTATTTATTTGGTCTTGCATGTGGATGATATGTTGTTGATTAGAAATGACAAAGAAATTATCCAAGATTTGAAGACCCAACTGTTCTCCAAATTTTACATGAAGGATCTTGGTGCTGCAAACTATATTTTGGGCATGGAAATTAAGAGAGTTCAGGAAAAGAGGAAGCTCTGGTTAAACCAGAGGAAGTATGTTGATACTATATTGTAGAGGTTCAATATGAATGATAGTAAACCGGTGAATGTTCTAATTCCTATAGGTAGAAAGTTGTCTACTGAACAGTGTCCCAAGACACAAGAAGAAGAGGGGGATATGCCTCGTGTTCCATATGCAAGTGCAGTGGGTAGCTTGATGTATGCAATGGTTTGTACTAGACTAGACATTGCACATGCAGTGGGAGTATTGAGCAGGTTTATGTCAAACTCAGGGAAGGAGCATTGGATAGCAATGAAGCAATTTTTAGATATTTGCATGGCACTAGTGATTATGGCTTATGCTAGCAGGGAAGACCCATATTGAAAAGAGTGTTGGACATTCATCGTTTTTTTGATGCAGACTAGGCTGGAGATCTAGACAAAAGAATATGTACAAGTGGGTATGTATTCGGCATATTTGGAGGTGTAGTCAGTTGGATGAGTAAAATACAGTCTGTAGTGGCTCTTTCAACTACAGAGGCAGAATACATGGTAGCCACTCATGCAAGAAAGGAAGCAGTTTGGTTGCAGAGATTGTGTTCAAGTATAGGGTTGGTGCATCGAGCTATAAGGATAGATTTTGATAGGAAAAGTGAAATTTTAGTGGCTAAGAAACCGCCTTATCATTCAAAGACAAAGCACATTGATGTTCAATATCACTTTGTGAGATATATGGTTGAGGATAAAAGGGTGTTGTTGGTAAAGGTGGACACTTTGAAGAATGTTGCAGATGAATTGACGAAGTCTATGAGCACTTATAAGTTCTCTTGGTGTAGAGAAAAAATGGGTGTCGCAAATTTGGGCTAATGACTCAACTCTCCTGTGGCCCCTTATGGAAATAAAACAACAAGTGCGAGAATGTTGGGTATGTGTTATATTCTTTCCACGACTAGTCACACACGGGGGGGTCATAGGGGGGGCGATAGACCCCGCTGTACATTGTGTCGGGCGTAGCAGGGGGGTTATAGGGGGGCGATGACCCCCCATGTTAAGGTCCAGGGCAGCACCCCTTGAAAAAAAAATTTGGTCCTTATTTTCTAGTGAGCAGACCCGCCCATGGTTTTGTGCATTGGCTTGCACATGGTTTTGGGACATGATGGTTTTCGGCCAGTGGTATTTTGTAAATCCGGTCAAGGGAACTATAATTATGTTCTAATCCAGGGTTAGTGGATTGGGGTTTATGTATGCTTCAGCATGTATATATGTGTGTTGTAACACTAAAAGGAATATAATGAAAAATCAAGTTGGTCGACCCAATTTGGGATCCAGGGGAAAATCTCTAAGTACATCTGTTTTATGTTTTATGATCTCGCTATTATTTATTTTCTGTTTTTAAGATTCGTTTGTAGATAATTTTTGTATAGGATGTTTGCAGATAATTTATGTACAGGGTTAAAACCTACAGTAAAGAGGCCCATGCATAAAAAAAATCTGAATAAAATCCCTCATAGTGTGAAAAGGGATCATCATAGGAGCTGGATTTCACACCCTCATGTGTGAAAGAGGACAATTACGTGTGGACAAGGTCAAGTTTTACCAAGTCAAAAGTGCTGGGATAGGAGGTCGAGATCATATTTAGAGACAGTGTAGAGATAGTGGGAGTATTATTCCTTGGTGGAGGAAACCCTAATGAGTGGGACCCAAGGTGAGAAGGCTTCCATTTGTATAAAAGAAGGGCAAGGAAGCCATTATTATACAGGTTATTGATTATTGATTGTAATATTCAAAATTTAGCATGCAGCTAATATATTGAATTTCATTTTTTTATCACCTAACAGCTAAATAAATGTGTGAGGAGGCCCATGCATATTTAAAAAATGAATAAAATCCATCATAATGTGAAAGGGGATAGTCATAAGAGCTGGATTTCACACCCTTATGTGTAAAAGAGGACATTTTCATGGAGACAAGGTCAAGTTTGACCGAGTCAACAAAATTGGGATAGGAGATGGAGAACACTTTGAGAGATAGCACAGTATGAATGGGAGGAGGGTTCTTTGGTGAAGGAAACCATAATGAGTGGGACCCATGGTGAGAGGGCTTTCACTTGTTTAAAAGGAGGGCAAGGCAGCGATCATTAGGGAAATTTTGAGGTCTGAAATGGGCCTCCTAAGAAAAATTTACAACAAAAATAAACTTTATAAGAACCAATAGGATTCAATATGACGATGTCAACCATGGTGGCTGATTCACCATTTTTTAAGTAAAAGGGTAAAGAGATTAAAAAATAATAAAATAATAAAACTACTTTTTCAACTTGTATTTTCAACTTATCTCCCAAATTGTTTACTCAAAATTTCATGTGGGAGTACTCGTTGGATGCAAAATTTAATTCCTCATCCAAGGATTACCCATGTGGCATACTTTCAATGGATCCTGTTACAAAAAAAATGAGAAATGCATAAAAACACGTGATTACAATCACATTCTTCATGTATTTATCATTTTTCGTGTAGCAGGACCCATCGAAAGTATGTAAAATGGGTACTCCTTGGATGATTAATTAAATTTTACATCCAATGCGTACTCCCACTTGAAATTTGAGTAAAAACTTTGGGAGATAAGTTGAAAATATGAGTTAAAAAAGTAGTTTTTTCTTTTTTCCTTCTAAAATTTGATGATGTAACCAAATCTTATTTTTTTTATTTCCACTATTATTTTATAATTTCTTTAGGAGGTCCATTTTAGACCTAAAAATTCCCCTAATGTCTTATTCATGATTGGTATTATTGATTTCTTGGTCTGTTTAGACTTTGTGCATTCTCCTGCTATTTAGCAGAGTTGTAGTGCTGCTCAGCACAAGGAATTTCTATTTAGGAATTCATTCTCCTTCCAAGAGAGGTCTCTTGAAGGAGCTTGCACTTCATTTCTCCACATCGAGGCTAGAGGCCAATCTACCTCCTTCAGCTACAACACAGTTTCTGTTGAGAGCTGGGTTGTGTTTCAGGGTGTTGCAGCGGAGGGTTCACAACGCCACTTTCAGGGCTTGTTTTTCAAAGGAGAAAGCTTTCCCTACTTTGGGACACCAGTGAGGAAGATTTTGGAGCTTATTTCAGATCTTGGCACTTGGCCAACGCATTTTGTTACACCATTTTTTGGTCATCTAACCTTTTATCATTAGATGGACCCAAGTACACCATGTAAGACCAGTTTTACCATAAGTAAAACTACTTTCACTATGTTAAAATAGGAAACCCCAAAAGGAAATATTAAACAAACCTATATTTGTTTGATTTTCCTAATGGAATAATTAATTAAACCATAATTTAATTATTATTCCCAGTCATGTTTAACCCAAAAACAAAGAAATTAATGAGATAAACCCTTAGTTATCTTATTATTTTCTAGGAATAGTTATTTAAATCTTATTTAGATAATATTCCTTGTTAAATATGACCAAATCACCCCCCAATAATCAAATAAATCATTATTTATTTGATTATCTTCCAACCACTTCCTTAAAAAGATAAATAAATCATTTATTTATTTATTTTTCACTAATCAAGGGATTTGACCCAAGTCAAACACCCTTTCTCTCCAACAAATATAATAAAATATTCCATAAGGTGGATCTAGATTTGGTTAAAATTATTTTAATCATGCACCAAGATCTAGAATGACCCAATATTTTGTTATAAATAGGAGGGTTTTCCCCATCATTCTTCACCTTTTGTTGCCTATTAGATCACTCTGGATCTATACACTTGGTCTCATTTTTCCGCCATTTTGCTCCCATTGAGCTCTACTTTCTACATTGGGTTTTCTACATCTACAAGAGAGAGAAAGCTTAGATCTGAAGTGCTGAGGACTACAAAGAACCCATCCCATTGAGGAGATCCGGATACACCTTCTTGTTTCCTCCCAGGTGCCCTGTAATATAAAAATTCATTCAAAAATCGTGTTCTTGTCTTGTCTGTTGGATGCATGGAGCAAACTCTTTACTTTACGGCTTAATGTCTTTCCATTTATAGATCTGTTTGTTGCAGCACTTTAACTACTAATTGCAGATCTGAAGATGTTTTGCAGCCATTATTGTTGTTAGGGCTATTAGTTATACGTAGCTAAAGTGGTTCTTTTTCGTACACTTCGACGAAGAATTCATACTAACAAATGGCGACTCCACACGGGTTTTAAATTACGACCGCTGTCGTTTTTCATATTCCTGCATATCCAGCTACTTCAGGCCCTAGGGCTTCTTTTCAGCTGCTTATTTTTCCTCTTTTTATGTCATTTTTCTCACCTAAAACCCTAAAATTTTAAAATTTCTAACT
This sequence comes from Pinus albicaulis, assembly GCA_034641835.2. Taxonomy (NCBI): domain Eukaryota; kingdom Viridiplantae; phylum Streptophyta; class Pinopsida; order Pinales; family Pinaceae; genus Pinus; species Pinus albicaulis. The sequence continues at coordinate 50,320,248 of CM076570.1, forward strand.
TCCGTGTGTTTCTGGCCCTATTGCGCAGGTAAGCGACACCAGCCGCAACTGAGACGTCAACTTTTCTGAAAATCTGCCGCCGAGACAACCGGAACGGGGGGTCACACTTTTTGGCCCATAACCTGCGACCTGGACCTCTAGGTCGCACTTTTCTGCCCATTTTCTGCGACCTGCACTGAAAACAGGTCAGAAACTGCGACCTGCCAGTTTTTCAGTGATTTTTCTGCAATTTTTCTGGGTTCTGCTGCAGCTTCTGTCAGGGTCTTCCAGCCTCTGTCTCAACCCGCCTTGACCAAGATCTGATCTGTTTTTACTCATCTAAGTGGGAACCCAGCCCCTTAGGGCTTTAGTACCCTCCACTTTTTGTGGAAGAGTTTTAGCTGTTTCAGCCGTCGGTTTCAGAGCTTCAGCCCCTTCTTTTCCAAATCTGTTACCTCCCTTTCAGATCCATTGAAATCGGCCTCTTTTCCTTTCAAATCACCTCTTGTCGTTTTGTTTGGACCTCCTTTGAAGGCCTCCGCCTTGCCCCTCCGGTTTTTTGCTGATTTCCTTCCCTTTTCCAGCCACCTTGCCTCTGTCTCTTGGCTGTGATCTGCACCTCTTGCCTGCAGCTTTATCCTCCAGATCTCTGTCCCTTTTGACCCTAGATCTGTTGAGATCCCTTTATGTGTGTTTTACATAGTTTTTCCCTTTCTTTTCAGCATATTTGTGAGAGACCCACCTTCTTGGGTTAGATAGATGCACACGTAGCTCTTATTTTTCTGTTATTTCAGCATTATATTCTGTTCTCTGTAGGTTTATTTTCAGCTACGTAGCACACTTTTTCTTGCTCTCAACAACGGAAAGGGTTTAAAAATTAAAATTAACGCACGCCACACACTGACCCTAAGTGAAGAAGCGCCTGGTTAACACTGCCTGGCAAAGACTCTAAAATCAATTGTCACTGCACCTTATCTGCCCTTGACCTTTCTTGATTCTGTCCCTTTCTGCCCTTGTCGGTTTCCTTCTTCCTATCATCATTGCGCCCCCAAGGCGCCTTTCCCAGAGACTTCTTGGCCTTCACCCCCAGTTTCCGGTTGCTCGACCTGCTCCGCACCGCCGTCGTCGAGCCAGTCCACCTTCGAGTCCGCACTCCGACTCCTCTCCTGATTCATCGGGTCCTCCTCCTCCTTCTGGTTCTCCCCCTGTTACCTTCACTATGTCTGGTCTAGGGCCTAACGCTAGCGGTTCTCCCGGCCCCAATGCCAGCCCTACTTCTAGCGGAACCGCCACAAACACTACCTCGGCCACCCCTGTGCTGCCGTACATTGCAGACCTCAGCCTCCCCAATTTCCATCAGTTGATTAATGACCCCATTCACCACAATGCTACCTGGCCCACTATGCCCACCAAGCTGCCCTCTGATATCCCTAAGTTCGAGGGCCTTCATGGAGAAGATCCAACCAATCACGTCCGGTCTTTCCACATGTGGTGTTCCTCCAATTCCATTACCGATGACTCCATCTGTCTTCGTTTGTTCCAACGCACACTTACCGGCGAAGCTTCTAAATGGTATGTCGAACAAGCCACCTCTTCCCATACCACGTTCGAGACTCTTGCCCAAGCCTTTTTGTCATACTTCCAGCTCCCTCTCCGATACGACATAGGCACGGAGCTCTTGACTTCCTTTAAGCAATCCTCTTCCACACGCCTTTCTGCCCATGTTCAGGAATGGCGACGAAGACGGAGCTTATGTCGAGCCCCTCCCTTTGAAGATCGAGTTTACATGGACTGGTTCCTTCGCACCCTTCCTTCTCCCATCGGCAAAGATGTCGCCTCTCACTTTCCTCAAACTGAAGAAGCCGCCCTCCAACTAGCCTTAAAATATGACCTGATCTACGCTCAATCTGGTTATGTTTATACCGTCCTTCCTGACATCCCCAGGCCCGGTGGCGCTAACGCCCCGGGGGCATCTCATTCCGCCGACGGTATCGTTGGATCTCTTTCCCATCCATCTGCTCATCCTCCTCTGGGCTATGGTCTCCCTCAGGGAGGGGCCAGCACCTCGAGCACTCTTCCCCCTCCCGGCAACATGTATCCAGGATACGGCATGCCTCCTTCTGTTGCCCAAACTCCTGCTTACCTCAATGTTGCCCCACCCAACCCTTACTTTTATCCACAGGCTAGTGCGCCAGCTCCTCCAGCATATGCGTTTCCCCCTCCCTTGCCTCCTCACAGCCCGCAACAGCACTTACAGGCCCCTCCAGGGCAAGTATTTGCACAACAGGGCGCGACTAATCCCCCTTCTTCTCAAAGAAGGCGGAGAGGCAACCAAAACCAATCTGCCCCTGGTAACCGCGGACCCAATTCTGGTATGGACCCTAACACTAGCAACCAGCAACAGGGCCTTCCGCCCAAGCCGGACAGGCCGCTTCGCACCAATAAGCCTTGTTCGTGTTGCGATGTTTATGGTCATTACACTCACGATTGTCCTCTCTTACCCCAGATGCGGCAGATGTGGGAGTCTCAAGCCACATTGCGCGGACAACACGCCTCCCCTCATGCTCCTCCCAATGTGGCCACTACCCAGCCATCTGTGTTCACTGATCCTTTCCCTCAACAGGGATTCGTGGCTACCCAATCGCCTGACAGCCGGGTAGCCGCCCCCCCTTCCATTTCTGGTTCCTCTGATTACCAGATCCTTATGATGCACTCCGATCCTTCCCCATCCGTCGACCTTCACCTTCAAACTCGGTCTCGCCAGTACCCCAAGCCTCCTGCTCAGTCTGCTCTCGAGCCTCCCTCTTCAGGTTCTACAGAGCCTCTTTCGACATCCAGTGGCCCCTTACACATCCCTCAACCCAAAGTTGAGGTTCATCCAAAGATTCCAAAGGGACCATTACGCCGAAATGCTGCTTCCGGTCGAGCCGCTCAATCGTATAGTATAGTAGATGATTTGGCACAATCCCCTGCTGCCATTTCCACACTGGAACTCCTCCAGTCGTGCCCTTCTCAAAGGAAGGCTCTACTATCTGCCATGGGCGCTGTTGATCCTGCTGATGACCAAATGATTGTTTTCGACGCCACTCAATCGGACCACCCTCCTCTTCCTCCTTCCATTGCTTTCCAAATCCCAGTCAAAATCCGGAACGCCACTGTATCCCGGTGTATAATTGATGAGGGGGCATCCACCTGCGTGATGTCCGCTTCGGTTTGGAAGCAACTCGAATCCCCTGAGCTGGCCCCGTCCACGATAACTCTTCGAGCGTGGGACGGTCATGCCTCCCAGCCCATTGGCCTGTTTCGTAACTGTCCCATCACCCTCGCTGGTAAGACCGTTTGCGTCGACGTCGAAGTCATTGACGCCCCTCTAGACTACAACATTCTATTGGGGCGAAGCTACACCTATGCCATGTCTGCTGTCCCATCCGCGGTTTTCCGCAAGATGTCTTTCCCACATAATGGGAAGATAGTCACCATCGACCAGCTATCTTATCATGAGCCGCCGTCCCAGACCTCCTCCGAGACGACCATCTCTTCTGTAGCCAATAAGCAAACCGTCGATTCTTTGACCAGTGTCTCCCCCGGTGTCTATAAAGATTCCACCCTGCTTGGTACTTTTCCTCATCTTTCCCCCCCTCCTGTTACTGATCCCAGCTTGTTGAATGTTTGCATGATGCAATCCTCTCAGGCTGCCCATAAGCGGCCTGCCTCGGCTAGTCAGCAACCTCCCCCCCGCCCTCCGCAACCCACTCCTAGCCATTCCTCTCAGCCAGCCGGACCTCCTCCTTCTGGCCCTCCCCCTACAGCTGGTATCCCTGAACCTCTTTATCCTCCCGGATCGGTTCCTCCTGGCCTCAACCATCTTGAAGCCGTCCCTCCTGGTCATTTCCCTGCTGGGCAGATCCCTTTCCTAGTTCCCCCTCCCGGCGTGTATTATGTCCCCGTTATGGCCACCCTCTCCCTCCCTAACTTGACCTTGGGCATTCCGGTCTGGTACCTTGATCCCCCAGCCGCCACCCCTCCTGGTCACCCCAAACCTTACATGGATTTGACACCGGTTCAACCGGTTCCCCTCGCTTCCTCCATAGCCACTGTGCCCCCAGCACCGCCACAGGACCCTTCTCCTGTTGTGACGGCTCCCGGGAAGAAAGGCAAAGCCCGCAAGGGGGCAACCAAAGACCAGACCACCACAACCGACCCGGCTCCTTCTCCGCCCGCGAAGCCTTGCGCCTTATGTGATGTCACTGGTCATGCCACCCATGCTTGTCCCGAGTTACCCCGTATCCGGCCCATGGTTAAAGTCGCGTTCCCCGACGCTACGGTCCCTGAAGCCCCCACTCCTTCTGTGTCCGTTCCCAAGAACCCCAAGACTCTCCGCACCAACAAACCCTATGCCTTGTGCGGTGTCCATGGCCACTACTCCCACCATTGTCCTCACCTGACGCATTACCGCGCCTCCCTAGAGGTGGTCCGCGAGTATGAGGTTGAACAAAATCAATCCGCCTCTCCCATTCTCGCACAGTATGCTTCAGGCCAGCCTGAGGATCCCTCCGCTCCCATCAACATTCCCCCCCTGATGTTCAGATGACGGAGTCTACGGTAACCATCCTTTACCTATCCTCTTCTGCACGACACTCGGAGCCTAACCCGTCTGCATCCTCCCCTGTTGTGTCCCTTGATCACCCTATTCCCCCTCATACTCGAGATCACTCCACTTGTGTCTCTGTTGACCTCCGCAGCCCGAGTCCTCACCATGTTTCCGATAGCTCTCATACACCACCTTGTTTGAGTCTTGATCATCCTACCACTTCCCCCTCCTCCCGCCGTTGCCACCCGATGACTTCTGTACCCTCACGCTGCCGTCATTTCCTTTCATCCCCTCATTTATTGTCTTGTCACACCATTCTGCAGGACCCCCCGTCCACACCCTTTATCGGTTACGCCAATGGTGCAAGTCGCTACTCCAGGAATCTTGCCTCGGCAGGTTGGGCCATCTTCACCCCCTTGCATGACCTTGTTCTTTCTAACGGGGTATGCATTGGTTCTGCCACCAACAATCAGGTAGAATATGATGCAGTGCGTGGCCTATTAGCTGATGCCCTCTTTCATCGCATCCTCCATCTGCACGTTTGTTTGGATTCCCTGCTTCTTGTAATGCAACTAAATGGTGTTTATCGTGTGCATAAACCTGTGCTGTTTAGACGCTATTTACGAGTGAAAGTCTTAATACGTGTGTTTGAAACCATAACTTTCAACCATGTACCCCGAGACCAGAATCACTATGCAGATAGTATTGCAAACCATGTTCTAGATTGGCATTTATCACACACATTTCATACAAGACAATAACATTAAATCAACCATCAAAAGACGATACATATCCATAATATGTGTCGCAAAACATATATTTAGATTCCATCTACTCTGATACATACGACATGCCCATAGCATGTTACAAACAAAAAGCCAAAAATTGGGGGCACCACTTGCCCCTACATACATCATAGGGGGCACCACCTGCCCCTACATACATCAGAGGGGGCACCACATGCCCCTACCCCTAATCACTATCTGGAGGCTCCCGGGCCAATGGCTCTGCCCCTGCAGCATGTATATCACGCATTGCCTGACCGGCCATCGCCATGTGCCACATGATACCTCGCCACTCCGAGGGGAGACCAACACATGGCTCTATGTACTGGTCGTCTAAATCCTGCCACCCGCGCTCTGATACTCCGGTCAACAACTGCTCACATCTACGGCGGATGTCCTCCAACAGGGCGGCTGCATCCTCATTCTGCGCTGCTCTCGACCCACTTGGACCTGTAGCTCCAGACGCTGCCGGTCGTCCCATATACCCGGCCGGTTTTACCGGTGCTATATCTGCATACCAAAAGTACATGAATCAATATCATTAATTACTATTCAAAAACTTTAACATGCCCACACAAGAATAGCAATTTGTCACTTACCATCGGGCCCCCAGACTCGACCAGCCCGAAGTGGCAGATCCGGATCCCCACAGTAGCTCATCCCACTATAAGGGTAGTCGTTTATGTACAACGGCATCTGATCCCAATGGGAAAAAAACTCTAGTCGAAACACTCGCCCGACCGCCCCTCCTCCTCCCCTGCAGAGTAGTCATCCCCAACGGCACATCCTGGGCTCTCTCGGGCCCCCATCTGGAAGCTGCACACGAGGCCTCAAGGTCGGGATCTTCTCAAAGAAGAAGGCGCACAATAAAGTCCCATATGAGCAATCATGATTCACCTGCCGCCTGCATAGCGACAACTGTCGCTTTAGCGCCACCAACATCATTTGGGCCCACCCAAAGTAGGTCCCACCCAACACACCCTCCACTATCGTCATCTGCCCACCGGTGATGTGATGGAACGCCTGGCTGCCCAGGATTCGCAGCACAGCTGCGGCCACTGCACGGGTTTCTAGCCTCTCTAGATCCCCGATCGGTATTGGAGTCCCCTTGACTTGGAGACCCGGTCAACAATGGCGTTCCACGAACTCCATGATATGCCGCCCCCGCGGCAGCACTGGCTGTGTATTTCCCACCATCCCCAGTGGTGGGAGGCTGGTCAGAAAGTACACATCCTGGACCGTCAGTTCGATCCTGTGCCCCTGCACTACAAAGATCTCCTGATCTGGATCCCAATAACTGATAATCCAGGCCAGTAACGGTTCCCCTGCTCTCATCAACGGGTTCTCCAAAAACTTGAGAACCCCAAATCTGGCCAATACACGACGGATGCCCTGATCCGCCTGGATCTCTGTCCGAAGCGTTCCCAGATCTCTCTCTCTCCAGCTGACCCGAAACTCTGCCATACCTGTACAAACATATCATCTTTTTCAGGGTACAGATCGGGAAAACCATAACCAAACACCAAAATCCAGCTCCCAGCCATAAAACAGCACCAAAACCCCCTCATCTCCCAGGTCGCAGTTTTCTGCCATTTTCTGGACTAGGTCGCACTTTTTGCCCTAATACCTGCATCCTGGGTCGCACTTTTTGCCCCAAAAAGTGTGACCCGGCCGTAGAGATGAAGGAGGGCCTGTTTCTGGGATTCTGGGCCCTAAATTGCAAATATAATCCATCAAAATGCAAGAGCAAGGTTAGGCCTCTTACCTCCAACTGACAGATCTCGATTCCAATGGTCGGTTTGCCCGCTACATTCGCCGCAATATTTAGGGCCTTCTCTCCTCTCCACATTCACCACAGCAACAATAGCAAATGAATGATTTTGGAGGGAAAACTGCCTTATTAAAAGAGAACCCCTGTTTCTTCTTTCGACTGCTGCGACCACACCGTAGCCCTGTTCGACGAACCGTCAACACCGCTGGAAAGATCTCACCGAGCTCTCAAATGGGTTTCTATTAGTTTTTGGTGATTTGATACTTCACCCAGACACATTTTTTCCAAGAAGGGTCACTTTACCGCTCCTCAAAATCGAATTTCCTCACTTACGACACTTGTACTTGGAGCACCATATTGCTCCCTTACTTGTCCATGTTCGTGTCGATTTTCGTCATGAGTGCCCACCTTGTACTCATGTTTCCATGGTCCCCCATTGGGGCCTTTACTGTGTGGCAGCACTATCGTGTCGCCCTTGTTTAGAGCATCCAAGTTGAGTCATCATCGCATTCATGGAGTCTATCCTGCGTCCCTTTGTACCCCACTATAACCCTCCTTCCGTTATTGCTTGGTTCCTCTCTTGTGTCGCATATCATGACCTTCAGCCCCACTGTCCCCTATCCCTTCTGATATTGTGTCAGTCGCTGCCATGTCATTCATGCCCTTTATGCTCTAATAAGGGAAGTCGTCCATTCGCCACTCCATCCTTTCCATTCCGCCATCATCATTAGTGTCAGTCTGTCCGTCGCTCTACTATTTTCTCTCGTGCCTTAGCTGAGGATCTCTCATTGCCTCACCTATGGCGGACCTCCTTCTATCAACATCAGCTCATTCATTCCAGAAGCCAGGTCTAGAGGGCGGTGTACCTTGGTTCCAGCTTCCACTATTGTTCGGTACCTCGGATCAGGCAAAGGGATCTCTTCTTCCCCTTTGACTTGATTGTTTCTCCATCTCCTTTTCGCATGATCGAGATCCGTATACTTGATGGTTCAGTGATCCAGCAACAGCTCTTGATGATTCCCGGGTGTGTGTGAGATGTCTCAGCCCTCATGAGGGGGTGGCCCTGCAGGTAGCCCCCCACATGCCCGGATGACCTCCTCCTTGCAGCCTTCGATGCAGCTCCAGATATTTGATGATGTTGGCCGTCGCCACTTGCAGCGCCTCTTTCGATTTGCATGTATCAGTCAGATTTTGTGAGCCCTTCCCCATTCACAGGGGGCATTTGGGTTGTATTTGTATCTCATGTACTCAGATATTATTGTACCATTCCTGGCTATTATCCCAGGCACAGCATGTATGTGGGATTCCTCATTGTATTTTTATCTGGCTCATGATTATGCCAGCTGTATCTTATGGTTCGGTCCCTTGTTTACTGGACACACTATTATTTTGTACTTTGTCTCGGCGGGCATAGGTATGCCTCCCCCGCCACCTTCAGCATAGGTACCCTCTCATAAACAGAGACTTGTTGCACCTGCGAGTCTCGTCTCCTCAGGGTCTAGTCCTTCAGCACACTATCTACCTCACCTTTCTCTCTCTGACTTCCCTTTTGTTGTCTAGTGATTGTGTTCTTACAACGTACTTCGGTCATACGATTTGCTCCTGACACTCGCACGCTGGGGGGCAATCTGTTATACCATTTTTTGGTCATCTAACCTTTCATCATTAGATGGACCCAAGTACACCATGTAAGACCAGTTTTACCATAAGTAAAACTACTTTCACTATGTTAAAATAGGAAACCCCAAAAGGAAATATTAAACAAACCTATATTTGTTTGATTTTCCTAATGGAATAATTAATTAAACCATAATTTAATTATTATTCCCAGTCATGTTTAACCCAAAAACAAAGAAATTAATGAGATAAACCCTTACTTATCTTATTATTTTCTAGGAATAATTATTTAAATCTTATTTAGATAATATTCCTTGTTAAAAATGACCAAATCACCCACCATTAATCAAATAAATCATTATTTATTTGATTATCTCCCAACCACTTCCTTAAAAAGATAAATAAATCATTTATTTATTTATTTTTCACTAATCAAGGAATTTGACCCAAGTCAAACACCCTTTCCCTCCAACAAATATAATAAAATATTCCATAAAAGGTGGATCTAGATTTGGTTAACATTATTTTAATCATGCACCAAGATCTAGAATGACCCAATATTTTGTTATAAATAGGAGGGTTTTCCCCATCATTCTTCACCTTTTTTTGCCTACTAGATCACTCTGGATCTATACACTTGGTCTCATTTCTATCATTTTCTCCCATTGAGCTCTATTTTCTGCATTGGGTTTTCTACATCTACAAGAGAGAGAAAGCTTAGATCTGAAGTGCTGAGGACTACAAAGAACCCATCCCATTGAGGAGATCTGGATGCACCTTCTTGTTTCCTCCCAGGTGCCCTGTAATATAAAAATTCATTCAAAAATCGTGTTCTTGTCTTGTCTGTTGGATGCATGGAGCAAACTCTTTACTTTACTGCCTAATGTCTTTCCATTTATAGATCTGTTTGTTGCAGCATTTTAAATACTAATCGCAGATCTGAAGATGTTTGGCAGCCTCTATTGTTGTTAGGGATATTAGTTATGCGTAGCTAAAGTGGTTCTTTTTCGTACACTTCGACGAAGAATACATACTAACACATTTCATTTCTCCTACAGTGCGGTCCCTTTCCTAGACTGTGTTATTTTCAGTGTGCAATTGCAGTGAGGGTTTGTAGGATTATTAGAGGGTGAGATATTCAGTGATAGGATCATCCTTTCACTTGAAGGATCCATTGGAGGAGGTCTACTTGTTCATATTATGCATCATCTTCAGCCATCTCCATCCATTTCTAGAGTTGCAGCTACTACTCAGTCTTGAGACTGCAACTCCAACATTTTTCCATTTTTTAATATTTCAGCCAATCCTTCCAGGATTATCTTGAAATTTTCTTTGGGAGCTTATATCTTCACTCCCAATGTTGTATTATCCACACATTTTTATATACATGTATTGAAATTTTCTAGCAGTATTTTCTCCTTATAAAATTGTGTTGTCATAGCCTTGGGCATTCTTGTGTAGCAGTGTTTTTCATATTTGATGTACATGTTGTCTTGAGGCTAGTATTGCATAACTTGAGTGACTATTTCCTCAATGTCTTGTATACATTTTGCTGTAGCAACTTAATATAATGGCTATGTGCTCTTCTTATCTTTTATGAGTTGATTTGTCACTGCTACTCTAGTTTCTGTTCATGTATTGCTGGATCTCCAATTTTGGAATATCTTAAGGTGTTACCATTGTTGTATATTTTCCCTATTTTGGGATATTACAGTGGTATCAGAGCATAATATTGGCTCAGCCTCTGAGTTTAAACCATTATGTTATCATAAGAAAAGAAGAATATCATGATGCTAGAGAGAATGAGCCTTCTCTCATCTCTTTTTAGAAGAAAGAAGGACCTCAACAAGGAGGTCAAGAAAAGAAGAAGCAGGGGGAATATGCCCTTTCCTTTTTAAAGAGAGGAAAAATTGTAGAAATATGGAGGACACTTGGATCACAAGATCCTAAGAGAATACCTTGTTGAGTACAAGACTCAACCTAGAGCCTTCAAAGAGACTCTAGCCTTCCCACAATTCATTCAACTGAAGGAAGAAATGAGACCTTGCAACACGAGAAGAATGAAGGGAAATAGGTTTCTATTGTCTAATTTTGATGTATAATATTTAGCAAGTGCTTGGGCAAGAAAAATTGATGTGTTCTTCCTACCACATCCAGTGGTAGAGAGAGAAGTTGTAGAAATTGCAGCACTGCACCTTGAGGTTGAGGCCAATATTTGGTGGTTCAACAATTTGGGTCATGCCAGATTGCATACTTTTGATGAGTTTACTCAAAGGTTTATTAGAAAGTTTGGCAAAGAGGAATCAAAAGAGGAGAAGCCCTCATCACCATTGGAGGAGAATTTTACAAGCGCTGACACAACCTTGCGAGAGAAACCTTCCACATCATCAGTTGGGGGAGCCAACACATTAGAGGAAGAAACTCTTGTAGCCATAAAATATTATTCCAACATTCACCAAGGTATGCTTAAGTTCTCATCTCCTATTGCTTCAGCAAATTCTATGGAGGGTTTTATACCATTGCATGTTGCTTATTTATAGCAAAATACTTTCACTGCGCTATGCCACCTTGACTTGTTCAAGGAAGGGAGGAACCATCCTCCTCATATACCATTGATGAGTTGTATACCACACTTGAGGTTGGGGTTTGAAAACTTGGAGGAGAGGATGAATATTGTTCTAAACAAACTTACAAAAAACCATATGTTCATCCTTGAGTTGGAGCATGAGACAACAAGTACATCATTGGAAGGATTAACAACATTTTCATTTAGCAGCAATGATGAGTTGGGGACCCAACCATTGTTGAAATATTCCAATGGAATTCCCATATACATAACCAAAGGGGAACATATAGATGATGGAGGACATCTTAGGATGGATAACATCTCTGATGTTTATGTTGGATACTTCTTGATCAGCCCTACACATCATTATAGGAGGTTTTTTCCTACCACCTATTTGGATCCTTATGGGATCAACTTTGTCATTGAGGAGATTTTATTTCAATATCCCATGAAATTCAAAGACAGAAATATGATTTGGGAGGATGGTAGTCTTCATGGGAAGGGTACCAAGATTGAGCATGATGGGAGGCACCCACATTTGGATGAATGGGTGTAGATGGAGAGCAAGAAGCTGGTAAGATACTTGCAAATTGATGACACTAGGCAGTAAGAGGCAGGGCTGTGTTGGCTACTCTTAAAAGATTTTGGCCATCTTGAGACATATCCTCTTTCAAAGGGTATGAGGGAGGAAGGAGTTTCGAAGGATACTTACATCATTAGACTGCAAGGAGTGTGGATCCATTATGATGATATGATCATTATTTCTTCACCTCATGATTTGTATGATGGAGGTATGATGAGGTAGAAAAAACTTTTTTTTCTTTGGTGGATATTGGGAGAGCAAGGGAAGATTTGCTCTCACACTTTGCATAATGTCACAGGAGTAGGAGATGGTACTATCATGGTGCAAGGGGGCTACTCCTTAGCCTTAGATGATCAGGAGTTGCTTCCACTTTGGAAGGAACTTCCTATATATGGAAACATTGTGGGAGACGTCTTTGACAATGGGCATGTCAAAGAATGGAGTTATGGGATGGTAGGAGCTTATGTTCATAGGCCAACAATACTGTCACCTTGGAGCTGGGATTTATTGATGGATTGTTCCCAGGATCACTTCACATATGATGCACTTTGTGGAAAGGGAGGAGATGAGAGTGATGGAGTAGTGGATGGAGACATCTATTACCAAGGTGTGATCTTCTTAACTTTGGTTTCCAAGCATAAGAACGAGGACCTTCATGCAGCACATCGTACATTCCTCTTCATAGGAGTATGTCCTATGAATATGGAGAACTTATTCATGGATCCATATATCATATTACTTCTAGCACAAGATAAGAATTTTACTTTTACATACATGGATTATCCAACACAGCATTTGTGTGTTCTTATCATTCCTATTCAGTGCATTGCTCCACAAGAGGGAAAGCTTCTCTTTGGGCTCCATGGCCATCTTTTGGAAAAATATTGTGATGGAGATAGCCATATCTTATGTAGCCTTGGGAAAATTTCTCATTATTATTTCATGTATGCTCAGTTAGCTCACCAATTCATTTACTATTCACTAGTAGAGGTGTTGAAATATACAACTAGCTATTTTTCAAGAAACATCTTGCCTTGTCATTTTCTAAAGCAGCAGTTAGAAAAACTACATTGTAACCACTTGGGAGACTGTTGGTACCTTCTAGAGATATATGGAACCTTCGGTAATCTCCTCATTCGGATGCCATATGATGATCATGTCCTATTAATCATATATGAGATGATTTGGGCTATTTTGATTCACAACGTTGGAGGAGAGATCATTGAAGATCTAGTCTTCATCTTGCCTCTTAAGGGAAACATTATTGCAGCCTAGGATCAGAAAAAACTCTACACTTATCATAAGTGGAGAGGTGGATATTGTGGGGTAAGCTATATATCCTACCATGATTAGATTTTCAGCCCACCTACATTGCAGGAGCTCAAGGTGGAGGATGATTTGCATGAGCTACCATTTTATACGGTGACTCATTTTGTATGGTCGATAGCTTAGGGATGGGAGATTCATATGAGGATGGTAGATCCCAATGTATATAAGACCTCATGCCTCAATAAGGCCTTTATAAATCCCATTTTTGTCTCCATGGATGTTTTACATGATGATAGCTATTTGGGATACACACCAAAAGCTAGCTTACATACTTGGGAGGGACAACTTGGAGATATCTTGATGAGATATCATCTCGATCCTTAGAGGATTTTATCATATGAGTATTCTACAAGGGAAGAAGAGGAGGTTTCTCAATTCTATCCTTACAGTTACTTGAGGACAATCAAAATTTGGGAGGGGAGGACAGTAATATTCCAAATTTAGCATGCAACTAATTGGAATATTGAATTTTGATTTTTTATCACTTAGCAGCTGAATAAATGGGTGTGGAGGCCCATGCATATTAAAAGCATGAATAAAATGCCTCATAATGTGAAATCAGATAGTCATAAGAGCTGGATTTCACAACCTTATGTGTGAAAGAGGACATTTTCATGGAGGCAAGGTCAAGTTTGAACAAGTCAACAACTTTGGGATAGGAGGTGGAGAACACTTTGAGAGACAGTGCAGTATGAATGGGAGAAGGGTTCTTCGGTGAAGGAAACCCTAAGGAATGGGACCCATGGTGGGAGGGCTTTCACTTGCTTAAAAGGAGGGCAAGGTAGCCATTTTTATTCATGATCCGTATTATTGCTTTCTTGGTCTGTTTAGACTTTATGCATTCTCCTGCTATTTAGCAAAGTTGCAGTGCTGCTTAGCACAAGGCATTCCTATTTAGGAATTCCTTATCCTTACAAGAAAGGCCTCTTGAAGGAGATTACACTTCATTTCTCCACATCCAAGCTATAGGCCAAGCTACCTCCTTCAGCTACAGTGCAGTTTCTGTTGAGAGTTGGGTTGTGTTGCAAGGTGTTGCAGTGGAGGGTTGACAACACCACTTCCGGGGCTTGCTTCCAAAGGAGACAAATTTCTCTCATTTGGGACACTAATGAGGAAGATTATGGAGCTTATTACAGATCTTGTCACTTGGCCAACACATTTCCTTTCTCCTACAATGCAATCCCTTTCCTATACTGCGTTATTTTCAGTGTGCAATTGCAGTGAGGGTATGCAGGATTATTGGAGGGTGAGATCTTTAGTGATAGGATCAACATTTTACTTGGAGGATCCATTGGAGGAGGTCTAGTTGTTCATATTATGTATCATATTTAGCCATATCCATCTAGTTCTAGAGTTGTAGCTGCTACTCAATCTTGAGACTACAACTCTGACATTTTTCCATTTTTGAATATTTCAGCTAATCCTTCCAGGATTGTCTTGAAATTGTCTTTGGGAGCTTAGATATTCACTCCCAATGTTGTATGAGCCATAAATTTGTACATACATGTATTGAAATTTTCTAGTAGCAGTTGCTCCTTAAAAAACTGCGTTGTCATAGCCTTGGGCATTCTTGTGTAGTAGTTGTTTTTCATATTTCATGTACATGTTGTCTTGAGGCTATTATTGCTTAACTTGAGTGACTATTTCCTCAAGATCTTGTATACATTTTTCTGTAGCAACTTAATATAATGGCTATGTGCTCTTCTTATCTTTTATGAGTTGATTTGTCACTGCTACTCCAGTTTGTGTTCATGTATTGTTGGATCTCCAATTTTGGAATATCTTAAGGTATTCCCATTGTTGTATATTTTCCCTATTTTGGGATATTACATTGATTTTATGGGCTCTATGACTATTTTGCACTCTCTTTTTGTTTAGCAGAGTTGTTGTGCTGCTTAGCACAAGGCATTCCTATTTATGAATTCCTTCTCCTTTCAAGAGAGGCCTCTTGAAGGATCTTGTACTTCATTTCTCCACACTCAAGAGGATGGCCAAGCCACCTCCTTCAGCTACAACGTTATTTCTCCTAAATTATAACGTTGTGTTGCAGGGTTTTGCGGTGGAGGTTTCACAACACCACTTCCGGAGTTTTTTTTTCAGAGGAGGAAACCTTCTTAACTTTGGAGGATCAATGAGGAATATTTCTGAGCTGATTTCACTATCTTTTTCATCAGGTGAACCATTTCCATAATCTACAGCACATTCCCTCTCCTTGATTGCGTTATTTCAGAAAGCATCTGCAGTGTGTGTTTGGAGGATGAAATATGCAGTGTTAGGATCAGAATTTCACTTGGAAGATCTATTGGAGGAGGTATATTCCGCTTATGGATCATCTTCATCCATCTCCATCCATTTCTTGAGTTGAAGCTGCTATTCAGTCTTGAGACTGCAACTTCAGCATTTTTGTATTCAAGGTTCAACCCCTTGATTTTGAGCTAGTTTCATAAGGAAAGGGTCAATCCTTCTTTTGGAAAACTACCAAAGGGTATTATCATCTATTTATTGTATAATTCAGCTATATGTATGCAAATCTATAATAAAACTACATTATTTCATATTTTTGTGTACAGGTCTGCTACTTTGTACTTATGCTTTCAAGAAACCATTGCCGGGTTATCTCAATAATGTATTGAAGAGGCTAGTTTTTTGTTTCTCAACATATTTCCTAATAAAACTATCGATCTATGGATTGATATCATATTGTTGTAGAATCTCTCATTAAATCACGCATTCATGTGCTTTAGAAATTCTGCATGGTATAAGTCATGGGGTTTTGGGTGTTTTTAGGCCATATTGGTCCTGGGAGGTCTATTTAACTTATAAAAAGGGATTTTTTTCTGATCCCCTTCTGTATTTGAGGGCCATAATACATATTATAAGGGATCCAAGTGTTATTTCCCCCTTTTATAGCATAATTTTCTGAAAATAACGTTTGTATGGTCAATATTGCTGAATTTTCCCTTTTGGGATATTACAATTTGATATGATTGCCCTCAAACAAAAGGACATGACCTAAATGCATTTCGTTGAGTGCCCTCACATGTTGCACCCTAAAAAATGAAGGCCAACAAAATAGGATCAGAATCCTATCACATTATTCCATTCTAATTTATTTAGAGCATAAGCTTGCTTTGAGCACTCTAATTTTTTCAAATTAACAAGGCCAGAGCCACAACCCAGCTAGTTAAGGCTAGGATCATGCCAATGAAAAAATGGATGGAAGGTCAAGTGCACACCAATTAGGCGGACCAACCTTTATGACCCAGGATTCAACTACGAGATTTTTAACTGCAACAACTTAAATATACGCTATTGGAGCTGGAATTACCGCGATTGTTGGCACCAAACTTGCCCTCCAATGGATCCTCATTGAGGGATTTATATTGTACTCATTCCAATTACCAAACTCGATGAGCCCAATATTGTTATTTATTGTCACTAGCTCCCCATGTCAGTATTTAATTTGCGCACATGCTACCTTCCTTGGATGTGGTAGCCGTTTCTTAGGCTCCCTCTCTAGAATCAAACCCTAATTTTTCATCACCTGTCACCACCATGGTAGGCCTCTATCCTACCATCGAAATTTTATAGGGTATAAATTTGAATGAAGCATCACAAACATAAGGGTAGTGAAATCCGTCGAGTTATCATGATTCATAGGAGCAGCGAGCAAGCCCAGGCTGACCTTTTATCTAAAAAATGCATCCCTTCAAAAGAGTCGAGACTTGGTGCACGTATTAGCTCTAGAATTACTACAGTTATCTGAGTAGTATGGTATAATAAAAAAATTATAACTTATTTAATGATTCATCTGTAGTTTCTCAGTCTGAATTAGTTCATACTTACACATGCATGGCTTAATCTTTGAGACAATCATATGACTACTGGCAGAATCAACCAAGTAGCACCCTCCCACATCAAATGGAATTCAAATCTTTCTCTTACCAAGAGCCAACCTGAACACCCATCAAGTCAAAGAGAGGTCAAAATATCATGTAAATATTTTATGTTGTGCACCTCTTGCATCCCTAAGAATGGATTAGAGCCCACACACACTACATGTGAAGTACATGCAAAATAAATTCTGACATCAAACATGATGGACGATGGATGCAAGGTCAAAAAAAAAAAAAAATGGGTCACCTCGATGAGTAACATTACACTGAGGCCACCTAAGAGTTTGCAACCACCCCACAACCAAAAATAATGGAAAAATCCTTGTCACCCATGGCAGCCACAATGAACATACAAAGGGGAGAAAAAAAACAAGGCTCTCTTAGAAGTCCCCCCCGAACCCTCCCCGCCCCACACCAAGGCCACCTAGGAGTCCACCCATACAGTGGCAGTAGTGGACCTCGAGCACTTGCGGCGACCTCAATGCAAAGGCAAACAAAGGAAATAAATTTATAATGACCAACCCCACAAACTCTCTCTCTAAAATTCCTCCCAACCATCCCCACCTGGCACTGAGGACACCTAGGAGTCCACCAAGACAACAAAAATGATGGGCCTCGATCACTTGATCGCCTACGGTGACCTCAATGTGAAGGAAGAGTAAGGAAATAAAGGGATAACAACTGACCCCATAGCATCTCTTAAAAATTTCCCTCCAACCCTTCCCACCCAGCAGCAAGGCCACCTAGGAGTCCACCCGGATAGTAGCAAAAGGGGATTTCGATAACTTGATCGCCTGTGGAAACCTCACTTGAAAGGAAAATGGAGGAATTAAAAGGATAATGACCAAGTTGTCAACCTCCATTATAAATTCCACCCTTACCCTCCTTTTCCCGCACCTAGGCCACCTAGTAGTCCACCCAGGCAACAGCAACGGTGTACCTCAATCACTTTATCTCTTGCGAGAACCTCAATGCGAAGGTAAAGGAACAAAATAAATTAAAATTAGAAGGTTTGCTACAAAATTCATGAACATATATGAATAGGAGGAGGGATCAGGCAACCCCACACCACACACACCCTACGTACAAGCAACCTAGGAAATTACCCCACCAAATTACCAACTGGACAATGAATAATTTTCACCTGCAACCACCTCCACACAGAGGAGGGAGGTCTAAGCATTCCACCTTGAGGTACTCCTTCTAGATATAGCCCCCACCATCAACATAGCAAGCCTCCTCCCAATTGGACCACAATCGCATACGCAATCAAAACAAGAAATACCCATCACCTTGTGTCTCAACATTCCAAGCTGCAAAATTCTACTATGCATGCAAGATGCAAGGAAAAATTTGACCAATCGATCAAGCATATGGGCCACCACATCTATCAAAACCTCAAATACATCACAGGAACAAATGGCGTGCATCTGAAAGGAATTTGAAACCTTAATTTTACAACAAGGAGAACCACTCCTCAAATCAACCAATGGAAAAGCAAGCAAGAGGGGCAAATTACAACCAAAAACCTTCCACATTCCTCTTAAATGTATGTATCTAAACCAAAAATGTTAACGTAGAAAGAGTACAAGCATAAGAAAACGACACCATAAAGAGCCAAACAATGAAGAGGACAATCATCTCAAGGAGCCACACACAACAACCCATACAATTCCAAGAACACAGAGCGAAAGTGGAATTGTTCACATATTCCTCGAAGGACAAGCATGGCCAACATTACCACCCATGTGCTACCAAGTGGGGATGGAGAGAATATGAAAGATGACCACCCTAGAAATTACCCAAAGGCCATTCTTCAGGCACACCCGAACAAGAAACTCAATTACTAACCCACCTTTCAAACGAAAATACAACCCCTCCCCACACCAAAAGGGGAGGAGGTGAACAATATAACAAAGAACCGAATTTATAGAGCCAATGGATCCAACGATGGAAAAGCCAACCTCTCCCACCCACCAAAAAGGAATGAGGTGAAAAATATAGCATAGAGAAAATTTCAATGGAGCTAACGAGAGACCAAGGTGTAGAAGAGGGACATAGAGGGACGACCAAACCTCTCAAAGAGCCATACACAACAACCTCATTCAACTCTAAGAACACAAAGTTAAAGGGTAACTATGTTCACATATTCCTCCCAGGACAAGCATGGCCAACATTACTACTCATGTGCTACTGACTGGGGATGGTGAGAAGATTAGAGTCGACGACCCTACAAATGACTGAAAAACATTCTTTAGGCATAGCTGAAAAAAAAACTCAATTACCAACCCACCTTTTGCACAAAAATCCGACCCCCTCCCCCCAACCAAAAAGGGAGGAGGAAACCACTATATTGGAGAGCCAAGTTCAAAAAATCTAATAAGCGACCAAGGGGCATGAGAATGACATAGGTAGGCAACAAATCATCTCAACGATCCACATAGAGAAACTCCACCTGACTCTGAGAACACAGAGTAGAAGGGGAATTTTCTTCACATATGCCTCCTAGGAGGAGCATGGCCAAAATTACTGCTCATGTGCTACCGAGTGGGGATGGAGAGAACATGAAAATCGATGAACCTAAAAATGACCAAAGGCCATTCATCAGGCATAGCCAAACAAACAACTCAATTACTAAGCCACTTTTCACACGAAAATCTAACCCTTGTCCCCAAACCAAAAGGGAGGAGGTGAAAAATATAGCAAAGAGTTGATTTCGACGGAGCCAACAAACGACCAAGTAGCACAAAGAGCCAATTTCAACCAAGCCAAAGAGTGACCAAGCGTGATGAAAGAAATATAGCGAAGAGATAATTTCAATGGAGAAAATGAGTCACCAAAGCCCGCGAGAGGGACATAGTGAAGAGCCAATTGCAATGGAGCGAATGAGCAACCAACGGGTGTGAGAGAGACATAGGTAGGTGACCAAGCATCTCAAGGATCCACACAAAATAACCCCATCCAACTCTAAGAACACAAAGCAGATGGGAAAGTTTGTTCACATATTCCTCCCAGGACAAGCATGGCCAAAACATTACCGCTCATATGTTACCGAGTGGGGATGGAGAGAAGAAAGTCGGCGACCCTACAAATTACCAAAGCCCATTCTTCAGACACACCCAAACAAAACAACTCAATTACCAACCCACCTTTCACACGAAAATCCAACTCCTACCCCCGACCAAAAAGGGGATATCTAAACGACTGAACGAAGGCACAAGAACATTCACAAGGCACTTGGGCAGTCACAACTTAGCTAATTTGATACAACCACACTCAAACAAAATGACCCTACCTGAACGTGTTTCATCGGGCACCTCAAACGAAATGGCCCAAGCCAAACGTGTTTCATTGGGTACCCTCACATGGAATGACACAACGCGCTCGACTGAACGAAGGCACAAGGAAGAAAATGGAAAACGATCTAGACGAACATGCATAAGGCACCCAGGCAGTCACAACTTAGAAAATTTGATATGGCCACCCTCAAACGAAACGACCCAACTTGAGTGTGTTTCATCAGCCACCCTCACATGAGTGACTGCTTGGGTGTGTCTCATGTGTTGCGTTTCTAAGTTGTGACTTCTAGAGTGCCTTGTCCACATTTGTGCGACCCATTTTTCATTTTTTGCCTTGTGCCTTCATTATGTCAGGCACACCGTGTTGCGCTGTGTGAGGGCACCCAATGAAACATGTTCAGGTCGGGTCATTTTGTTTGAGAGTGGCCGTATCAAATTTCCTAAGTTGTGACTACTTGGGTGCCTTGTGCATGATCATGCAGCCAGTTTACCATTCACTCCCTTATTCCTTCGTTCGGTCAGGCGCACCCTATCGCACTATGTGAGGGTTCCCATTGAAACACATTCGGCTAAGTTAATTTTGTTTGAGGGAGGTCATATAAAATATGCTAAGTTATGATCGCCTAGGTGCCTTGTGCATGTTTAGCAAAATAAATCAATGCCACTTGTGAACATGGACAAATCTGGGCTATTTACATAAGCACACTTAGGTGTGAAAGAGACTAGAGCACTTGACCACGTCAAGTAGGACCAAATCAACAGTGTTGTCTAGATATAGTGAATCTCCTAGAGGCAGAACATAGTTTTAGTTGGAGGCTTCTGATGTGAATTCAGCTAAATCATTGATATGGTTTAGGGTTTGACAAGACTTTCATCCTATAAGAGGAAGAGGAGGACAGCAGAAGAAGGTTGTTGATTGTGCATATTTCTAAATATATTGTCTATTTAGACATATATCATTCTCTGTTGTTTAGCTGAGGATAGTGCTATTTAGCACTAGGGTGTTCCTGTTTGGGAATCCCACCTCTTCCATTGAGGAGCTCTTGGAAGAGTCTTGTTGATCTCATCGACTATCAAGAATTTGGCCAAGCTCATCTTCCAACTACAACGCATATCTTGTTGAGGGTTTGGCTGTCCTTGTAAGCTGCAGCAAGTGGAGGCTTGATCTGCTCATATTTAGGCCATTCCAGGGCCTCTTTTCACTAGGAAAGTCTTCTATCCCTTTGGAAAGAGAGTTATGAACCTTTGGAGCTTAAATTTTAGATATTAGCATCAGGCCAACCCACTGCTTCAACCTCCAGCGTATTTTTCCTTCCAAGACTGCGTTATTTGCAAGAAGGAAGTTGCAGGGTGTTTTGACACACATTTTTCAGGAGAGATCTCTGGTGCTGGGGATTTTCCCTTCACTATGGTGATCCATGGATTAGATTTCTGATCCATGTTCTGTACATATATTATTTTTTTCTATTGTAATCATCTCTATAAATTTTTAAATACTACTGTAGATCTACTACTTTAGATCTCAGATCTACTCTCTGTGTTGCATGTTTTGATCAAAACCCGAAGGGGATCTTGTAAAGGAGCATTTCTAGTGTACAGATCTGAAATAGATCTAATATTTTGTACACAGATATTCTCTAGATCTAGAGTGTAATATAAAACTACTGCAGCTCTTATAAATAAAGTTTTCAAGCTATTTTGCAGTCAATACATGTGTTGCAACCCTCTTTCTTGAGGAATTTCTTCTATTCTTGTCTTCTACATTATGTTGTATATAGTAAGGGCCTCATTATGGATCTGATTTATTGCTGTATATATGAATTTTTTTCCCTCTTATTGGTCTCTGACTCATGCTCTCAAAAACTGCGTTATTTTCCTGCAGCATTGTTGCATATTGCTACAACCCCATTCTTGGGTGTTTTTCAGCTATACTATGTGTGTGAGGTCTATTTACCTCACCTAGTTTGATTTTTTTTTATCCCCTTTTGGATTTAGATTATAGATCTCCAGATCTAAGGTATCCAAGGGCTAAAAACTCATTTCAATGCACATACTACTGAAAAGTGTGTTATTCCAGTAGGTATTGTTGAGTGTTCCCATTTGGGGATATTACAGTGGTATCAGAGAAACCATCTTGGCACACCCTGTGCTTTACTTTCTTGAAGAGCCAAGATGTTTTTAGGAGAAGAGGGGAACCTCACTTATAGAGAGAAGAGGTACCTAAGAATAAGATAGAAGAATTTTGATTACACCAATGATGATAAAGACAAGGGAAAATCCCTTGAATCTTGAAGTGATAAATATGGGAAGGAGTTTGCAAAAACCCTTTTGAAATCCATGCAAGATCTTGCTAGAGAGATCAAAGAGATGAGAATGGATAGGTTCAAGGAATTTCCTAGGAGATTTTATCCTAGAGAAATCTCTACCATGTCTCACCACTGGAATGATCAACCAATGAACCAGCCACAAGCTCCACAATGCTCTAATATGCCTACTTTCTTTGTTGTGGAGAATGAAGAGCCTCAAGAGCAAGCATCCCTTGAAGACTAATTTGAAGAATATGAGTCTCAGAATCATAGATTCAAGGACCATTTGAGTTTTCAATATTTTTGTCACATCAATGACAAGAGAATACCAAGGCATCAGTATAGAGATGGTGGATTCACACAGAATCATGATCGACATCACTCTATGGGTAGATTCGTTTTACCCAAGTTTGATGGGTCATCCACTAGTTCTGCCAAAGCATGGGTAGAAAAGCTGGATATCTAATTTCAGTTGAAAAAATTCCCTGAGATGGAATCTATCAAGATTGCAGCGCTACACTTTGAAGGTGAAGCACACAACTAGTGGTTCCATGGGTTGTCTACATTGGGCCATGCCAATGTGACTGCCTATTGAGTTTAATAGAATACTGGTGGAGAGGTTTGACAGAAAGGATACAGAAGAACCTTTCATGAGCCATGAAAATTTGAAGCAATTAGGTAATGCAGAGTCTTATATCTCGAAGTTTCTGAGATTATATGTTATGGTTCCTTATTTTTCTGCAGCAAGGATGGTGTACATGTTCATTGATGGCTTGGATGAACCTCTGCATGGGTTGGTTAAATATACCAAGCACATTACCTTGCATGATGCCATTGAGAGGGATAGAGACCTTCAAGATGCCTTGCAAAAAGCAAAGACAAACTTTTAGAATAAACCCTCTTTCCCTTCTAAAGGAAAGGAAGGGAAAGTTGCTCCTTCCAAGGAGAGCTCATACAAGAAGCCTCTTGATGATGAAGTCCAGAAAGATCTAAGGAGAAGGAAGCTATGATTCACTGTCCAGGAACCATGGCTACCTAGGCACAAATGTGCTGTTGTTAAAGCACATTACACAGAGGTCTTCTCAGATCTTGAAGAAGATGAAGATAATGAGCCAAGGAGGGCTCACAACGTTGACAATGTTGGAGGAGATCTAACACTTTCACGAGATGAAAATGGGGCATTTTCTCCTATTGGAGGAAATATTTCATCCTTGAGGGGAGTACCTAAGTACTTGAACTTAATATTTCAAGGGTCAATCATGAATTAGAGGGTTTTTGTATTGATTGATAGTGGGGCTAGCCACAATTTCATTGATGCCAATATTGTGCAAAGGATGGCAATACCCACTGATAATTTTGAGGGATTCTCTGTTTTGGTCCTGGGAAATAGAACAATGCAATGCATGAATTATGTTCCATCACTTTCAGTCACCATGGGATCTTACACTTTGGTGGATCACTTCTTTGTAGTTGACATACTAGACACTAATGTCATTTTTGGGTGTTCAATGGTTGATTACATTGGGGAAAGTCAACACTGATTGGGAGGATTTAAAAATGGAATGGGTGGACAAGAAGAGTGGTGCACTTCAAATAATAAAAGACATGCATACTTACCCCTCACACAAAAATTCCACACAAAAAATATAGATGGATTTGTGCAATAGAAGCAAGGACCTCATTGTCCCTTCTCTCATGTTCATGAGATTTCTACAAGGGCCACTCTTATCTAGTGGCAAGCCACTTCAGAGGCCACCTGATTCAATTTTGGTGAGAGATCCCTCACTTATTGATGATCCAAAATCATATCCAGGTGTGATTGGAGCATTAGAAGACAAATATTCAGCGCTGGAAGGCTTGGGCAAGCACAAGAAGGAGAGAAATTTGCCTCTCTCATCATCCTCACCCTCCTTCATTTCTGATTTTGCGTTGTTGGAGGAGAAGAAGGGAAGGTATGTCATTCCTACTTGTACATTTGGCATAAGTAATTTCAAAAGAGAGATCATAAAAATGACAATCATTCCTATTGATTCATCATCATTGCTATCATTGTTGGGGAGTGTAGATCTATATTGGAAATCCCAGCTATTGGTGGATTATTCCAAAGATCTTCACACTTGTGTGATGCTTGATGACCAGTTGCATGAAGAAGGTTGTCTAGTCCATGAGGGAGTAATATATCATCATGATAGGATATTATTACCTAGATCTTCCAAGCTCAAGAGGAAGATTCTACAAAGGGCCTTCAAAGAGTTCTGTTTCATCCCTACCTATTCTATGGAGATCTACAACACTATCATGAGATGCTTTGAATGGGAAGACTTTGGAGGAGAGCTACATCAAAATTTTCTATAATGCAAGAGATATGTGGAGTTGGGGCAGCCAAAGGACTCTATGCAAGATTCATTTTAGTCATTTCTTCCTTCTCTTGAAAAGGGAGAAAAATTTGTGCACAATTCCATGTATAGAAGAAACATTGATGGTGAAAAATCTAATCATGTAATGCAAGCTTCGTTTTATGATTTGACACATTCTTTCACCATGTTTTTTTAGGCCATAACTCCCAAGAGGAATGTTTTATCATGAAAATCTGATGGCAAACATTGGGCCACTAAAATTTTTGAAATTGGCCGCTACCTTGTTGTGCAGAGGGAGATTCTCTTTCATGATGGGTGCTTCCCAAAGGCAGCAAGCATATCTCACAATTTCAGCCATGGTGAGGTAACTTGTGCAACATGTAAGTGGTGGGTAAAACACTTAGCATATCCTGATCTAATGTAGGTAGGAGATGCACTGCGTTGGCACCATATGTAGGACTATGACCCACCTCCTCATGCTCAAATTTCTATTTGTGTATATGTAATAATGCTTCCATGCTTCGATGATATAGTTGTACTTTTCATGGGATTGTATGGAGGGAGGATGGGCAGTTTGTATGTACCACATGGGATGGAAACTCTCTATGTACCTTATTATACATGCTTTAGAGACAGTATTGGACCTACCATGTTTGTTTCTATTGAGTTCTTGACTCCTTATGGGATGGATTTTGTACATCTCATGATGAATTTGGAGGAACAGTTCATGGAGGCTTGGATTGGTGAAAACTTAGCTTATGAGGAGAGCTGGATATTTGATGGTGTCACCAATGAAGAAGGAGAAGTGTTGCAACACTCACCCTATCACTTTCTTGACGACAAGCAACATTTTGGAGGGGAGGACTGTAATATTCCCAATTAGCCCAAGCTAATGGGAATATACAATTTTGTTTCAATATTTTGTTTCATGAATAAAAATGTAAAGGAGGATCAATAAAACTACTAATCAAAAAAGTAAAACAACACCACATGTGAACATGGAAAAATATAGGATACTTACATAAGCACACTTAGGTGTGAAAGAGACTGGAGCACTTGAGCAAGTCAATCAGGACCAAATCAACAACGCTGTCTAGATATGGTGAATCTCCTAGAGGCACAACGCAATTTTAGTTGGAGGCTTCTCATGTGAATGCAACTAAATCATTGAGATGGTTTAGGATTTGACAATACTTTCATCCTATAAGAGGAAGAGGAGGAAAATAGGAGAAGTTTGTTGATTGTGCATATTTCTAAATATATTTTCTGTTTAGACATATATCATTCTCTGTTGTTTAGCTGAGGATAGTGATGTTTAGCACTAGGGTGTTCCTATTCGAGAATCCCACCTCTTCCATTGAGGAGCTCTTGGAAGAGTCTTGCTGGTCTCATCCACTATCAGGCATTTTTCCAAGCTCATCTTCCAACTACAACACAGATCCTGTTGAGCGTTTTGTTTTCCTTGTAAGCTGAAGCAAGTGGAGGCTAGATCTGCTTAGATCTAGACCATTCCAAGGCCTCTTTTCATTGGGAAAGTATTCTATCCCTTTGGAAAGAGAGTCCTGAACCTTTGGAACTGCAATTTCAGATCTTGGCATTAGGCCAACCAATTTCTTCAACCTACAACACAGTTTTCCATCCAGGACTGTGTTATTTGCAAGAAGGAAGTTGCAGGGTGTTTTGACACACTTTTTTAGGAGATATCTCTGGTGTTGGGGTTTTTCCCTTCACTATGGTGATCCATGGATTAGATTTATGATCCATGTTTTGAAAAGATCTAATATTATTATATTGTAATAATCTTCTTAAATTTCTGAATACTACTATAGATTTGCTACTTTAGATCGCAGATCTACTCTCTTTGTTGCATGTTTTGATCAAAACCCCAAGGGGATCTTGTAAAGGAGCCTTTCTAGTGTACAGATCTGAAATAGATCTGATATTTTATACAAAGATATTATATACATCTAGAGTGTAATACAAAGCTACTTCAACTCTTATAAATAAAGTTTTCAAGCTATGTTGCAGTCAATACATGTGTTGCAACCCTCTTTCTTGAGGAATTTCTTCTATTCTTATCTTCTACATTCTGTTGTATACTGTAAGGGCCTCATTATGGATATGATTTATTGTTGTATATATTAAATGTGATCCCTCTTATTATTCTCCTACTCATGCTCTCAAAAACTGTGTTATTTTCCTACAGTATTGTTGCATATTGTTGCAGCCCCATTCTTGGGTGTTTTTCAGCTATACTAGCTATGGGAGGTCTGTTTACCTCACCTAGTTTGATTTGTTTTCACTCCCCTTTTATATTTAGATGTTAGATCTCCAAATATAAGGGATCCAAGGGATGCAAACTCATTTCAGTGCACGTACTACTGAAAAGTGTGTTATTCCAGCAGATAATGCTAAGTCTTCTCATTTGGGGATATTACACCCAACTGAACGAATGCACAAGGGAGAAAATGGAAAATCAGCTGCACGTATGTGCACAAGGCACTCGGGAAGTCTCAAATTATAAAATGTGATATGTTCACACTGAAACGAAATGACCTGACCTGAATGCATTTCAATGGGCACCCTCACATAACGCGTCATGTTGCGCTTGACCGAACAAAGGCACAAGGGAGAAAATGACCAATGGACCACACAAACGTGCACAAGGCACCTGGGTGATCACAACTTAGAAAATTTGATAAAGACACCCCCAAAAAAAATGACCTGAGCTAAATGTGTTTCATCAGGTGCCCTCACATGGCACGTCACAATGCCCTCAACCAAACGAAGGCAGAAGGGAGAAAACGATAAACGAACGGTCATAAATTAGAAAATTTGATACGAATTCCATCAAAAAGAATGACCCGACCCGAGAGGGTTTCAATGGGCACCCTCAAACGAATCAACCCGACTCGAACACATTTCATCAGGCACCCTCACATGATGCGACACGGCGCACAAGACCGAACGATGGTACAAGGGAGAAAATGGAAAATGAGCTGCATGAAGGTGCACAAGGCACCCTCAACTTAGAAAATTTGATATCGGCACCCTCAAATAAAATGACCCAATCTGAACGTGTTTCATCAGGTGCCCTCACACAACGCAACACGACGTGCTTGACCAAATGAAGGTACAAGGGAGAAAATGGAAAACGGTCCACACGAACGTGCACAAGGCACCCCAATGGTCACAAATTAGAAAATCTAATACAAACACCCTCAAACAAAACGACTCGAACCTAATGCGTTTCATCGAACGCCCTCGCACAACACAACACAGCATGCCCGACCGAACTAAGTAACAAGGGCAAAATGGTAAACAGGCTGCAAGAAAGTGCAAAAGGAACCCAGGTGGTCACAACTTAGCAAATTTGATACGACCGCCCTCAAACGAAATGACCTGATCTGAACCAATTTCATCGGCCGCTCTCGTACAATGCGACATGGCCCACCCAGCCGAATGAAGGCACAAGGGATAAAATGGCAAACGAGCTGCATGAAGGTGCACAAGGCACCTAGGTGGTCACAAGTTAGCAAATTTGATACGGCCGCACTTAAACAAAATGACTTGACCTGAACACGTTTCATCAGGCGCCCTCAAAATGAAACGACCTGACCTAAATAGGTTTCATTGGGCGCCCTCACACAGCACGACACGACACACCCAACCGAATGAAGGCACAAGGGAGAAAATGACAAATAGGCCACACGAACATGTACAAGGCACTGGGGAGGTCACAACTTAGAAAATTCGAGATGGCCTCCCTCAAATGAAACGACCTGAACCAAACATGTTTCATCGGGCACCCTCACATGCCGTGACACAGCTTGCCCAACTGAATGAAGGCACAAGGGAGAAAATAGAAAGCAGGCCACACGAATGTGCAAAAAACACCCGAGTGGTAACAACTTAGCAAATTTGATATGGTCGCCCTCAAACGAAATGAACCGACCCAAACCTGTTTCATCGAGCACACTCACACGACGCATCATGATGTGCTCGACCGAACGAAGGCACAAGGGAGAAAAAGGAAAACAGGGTGCACGAATGTGCACAAGGCACCTGGGCAGTCACAACTTATCGAATTTGATACATCCACCAAAAAAAAAAAATACCTGACTCAAACACGTTTCATCAGGCGCCGTCACATGGTGGGTGATGGCTCACTCGACCAAACGAAGGCACAAGGAAGAAAATGGAAAATGTGCTGCACCAATGAGAAAAAGGCACTTAGGCGGTCATAAATTAGCAAATTTGATATTTTTGTCCTCAAACAAAATGAACTGACCTGAATACATTTCACCAGGCGCCCTCACATAGCATGAAAGGGCCCACCTCACCGAACGAACGCACAAGGGAGAAAATAGAAATAGGTAGCACAAACAAGCACAAGGCACTTGGGTGGTCACAACTTAGAAAATTTGATATGGCCACCCTCAAATAAAATTACCTAACCCAAACGGGTTTGATTGGGTGCCCTCACACAGCGTGACAAGGCCCACCCGCCCATATGAAAGCACAAGGTAGAAAATGGGAAACCGAGCCGCACAAATGACCACAAGGCACCTGGGCGGTCACAACTTAGCAAATTTGAATGGTAACCCTCAAACGAAATGACCCAACCCGAGAAATTTTCATCAGGCACCCTCACACGATGCATCACAGCACGCATGAACAAATGAAGGCACAAGGGAGCAAAAGGAAAACCGGTCGCATGAACATGCACAAGGCACCCAGGCGGTTGCAACTTAGAAAATTTGATACAGCCACCCTCAAATGAAATGACCCGAGCCAAATGAATTTCATCAGGCACCCTCATACAACATGTCACGGCATGCCCAACCAAGCAAAGGTGCAAGGGAGAAAAAGGAAAATGGGTCGCATGAACATGCACAAGGCACTCGGGTGGTCACAACTTAGCAAATTTGATACTACTTCCCTCATACAAAATTACCCAACCCGAACTCATTTCATTGGGCACCCTCACACATCGCGCCTGACTGAATGAAGGCACAAGGGAGAAAGCAGGAAATGGCCTACACAAACATGCACAAGGTACCGAAGTGGTCATATCTTAGAAAATTTGATACTACCACCATCAAATGAAACCACCTGACTGGAACACGTTTCATTCGGCGGCCTCACACAGCGCAACAGGGCCTGCATGAATGAACAAAGGCACAAGGGATAAAATGGAAAATGGGTCACATGAATGTGCAGAAGGCACTTGGTCAGTCACACCTTAGAAAATTTGATATGATCATGCTCAAATGAAACGACCCGGCACAAATTCGTTTCATCGGGTGCCCTCACACGACGTTACACGACGTGCCCGACCAAATAAAGTCACAAGGGGGAAAATGAAAAATGGGTTGCAATAATGTGCAAAAGGCACTGGGATAGTCACAACTTAACAAACTTGATACGACTTCCCTAAAAATAAACAACTCGACCGAATGCGTTTCATTGGGAACCCTCACATGGCGTGACACAGCATGTCCGATCGAATGAAGGCAAAAGGGAGCAAACAAAAAATGGGCTGCATGAACATTGACAAGGCAGCTAGGTGGTCACAACTTAGAAAATTTGATATGGCCACCCTTAAATGAAATGACCCAAGCCAAACTTGTTTCATCAGGCACCCTCACAGAGCTCAACACGGCTTGCCCAACCAAATGAAGGCACAAGAGAGAAAACAACAAACAGGACGCATGAGCGAGCATAAGGCACCCGTGTGGTCACAAGTTAGCAAGTTTGACACAGCCCCCCTCAAACGAAATGACCTGACCCGAGCTCATTCAATCTAGCACCCTCACATGACGTGGCACGAAGCACGGTAACGAATGAAGGAAAAAGGGATCAAATGGAAAACGGGCCACACAGATGTGCACAAGGCACCCGCATGGTCACAAATTAGCAAATTTGATATAGCCTCTCTCAAAGGAAACGACCCGGCTTGAATGTGTTTCAACGAGCACCCTCAAACGAAAAAACCCTACCTGAACGCATTTCATCAGATGCCCTCACACGACACGACACGACGTGAATGACCAAATGAAGGAACAAGGGAGAAAATGGAAAACGACTCGCACAAACATGCATAAGGCACCCTAGTGGTCACAACATAGGAAATTTGATATGGGTGCCCTTAAAAGAAATGACCTGAACCAAACGTGTTTCATCAGGTGCCCTCACATGGCGCAACACGGTGTGCCCAACCAAATGTAGGAACAAGGGATAAAATGGAAAATGGGCCAGACGAACATGCACAAGGCACCCGGGCAATCACAACTTAGAAAATTTGATACGACCACCCTCAAACAAAACAACCCGACCTGAATGCTTTTCATCGGGCGCCCTCGCATGACGCGACACAGCACATATGACTGAAAAAATTCACAAGGGAGCCAATGGAAAATGGGCCTCATTAGAATTCACAAGGCACCCATGTAGTCACAACTTAGAAAATTTGATATGACCACCCTCAAACGAAATGACCCGACCCAAACGCGTTTCATCGGGCACCCTCGAACGACACAACACAGCCCGCCCGATCGAATGAAGGCAGAAGGGAGAAAACAACAAATGGGACACAAAAACATGCACAAGGAACCTAGGCAATTAGAACTTAGCAAATTTGATACGGACTCCCATAAATGAAACCACCCAAATAGGTTTTATCGAGTGCCCTTAAAACAAAACAACCCGACCTGAACGAGTTTGATCGGGCACCCTCACATGACGCGACATGGCGCGCTCCACCGAATGAAGGCACAAGGGAACAAACAACAAACGGGTTGCAAGAACATGCATAAGGCACTCGAGTAGTCACAACATAGAAAATTTGATATGACTGCCCTCAAAAGAAATGACCCGACTTGAGCGTGTTTCATCGAGTGCCCTCACACAATGCGACAAGGTGCACCCTGTTATGCCCAAATCCACCTCAGGCTGAAATAAGGCGGGATTCAGGGTAACACCAAACCACGCTCATTCTGGTAGCTAGCCCTACCAGAATAGGAGAGGGCTCTCTCTGGGTCAATCTCAGGAAAAATGTATCAATAGGCCTTGAGATGACTGAAATGAGTGCTAATTTTAGGCTAATTTAATTTTCACTTTTTAGTGAATGAATCCTCTAGAAAAAGTAAATATGAGCCAAAATTACATCATGGTCATCAAATTATATCAATATAGATCAATAGTTACATCAAAAAGTGAAACTAGTCAAAACTGGGCGAATTTTTGAGCTGAAGAGTGAAAATGAGGCCAACTTTCTCTATGCGCCGTGCTAAAAAACTCAATGCGTCGCGGCACTTTGAGCCTATTTTTGAGGCACTTAAAGAAGTTCAAATTGAGCTCATGATAACTTTTTGGAAAGCCCTTGATGTCTACTATCCAACCCAAGTGGAATTTTTCTATTTGGATGTTATTTTCCCCGACAAAACTGCAATCTCCCAAGACTAGTTCCTGCTGGTGCAAAAAGTGGCAGAAAGGCCATTTTCAAGGTGTTTTTGGCCCTTTAGGCAACCCAAAACTTGATGAAATCTCTCATCCATTCTTGAGCATGCATAATTTATCATAAAAAACTCAAAAATATCAAGTTTTCCTTCAGAATATGTCCCAATAATAAGCGCGCGCCAAGTGGCGCGACGCGTCGGGCGGAAAAATCTGTTTTGCGACCAAAATTTCAAAAATGACAAATTTTTTTCCAAAATTGCTGAAATTTGGACTGAAGGATCCGCATCAAGTGTCATTCTTAGCCAAAGAAGCTTCGGCCAAGATTTGAAGTGGATCAGGCCTTTTGCACCTCCTTAGTGCCCTTCTCAGCCTCGCTTTCAGGATCTTCATCTTTGCTTTGCAAACATGTGTGTGGGCCCAATAGTGGTTCTTCATATGTCTGAGCATGTCTTTTTCCCTATTGGCCTTCGCCATAAGTTTCTGAAGATGAATGTTGACTCTTGTAAGGCAAGTCTTCCGCTCAAACGGTGTCATGTCACCTGGTCTTTTTCGAGCCAATTCCCGGTCTTCACGGATTTTCTGCAACTCCATGAGTGTCTGCTGAAAGCATGCCATTGAAAGCGAGCAGGCCTACAACAGAGTCAAGGAAGTGGGCTCTTCTCTGACGTGCTTACCACTTTTATGAGGCCTTCTTGGTACATTTAGCTATGTGGTTGAGTCACTGTCTTACTCATATTCTTGCTCATATGATGAATCTGTCTCTGTCATGGTGCTGAAAGCAAGGTGTATGCTTGGTGTGTTTAAAATGAGAAATTGGACTTAGTGTCTTTGTTTTCAATGCCAAATGTGCTAAATAGGAATAAGGAATTGTGAGGAAAATGGGACAGTGGGAAAAGTGAATTGGGGGTTTGTCAAGTGAAATAAGAGTGCAATAACAGTTACTTGACTGTTTGGGAATTGAGGATTTTATAAGTGATATGGGAGGGGGAGGGTTAGTAGGGTTTTAGTGATAGGGAAAAATCGGAACAAGGGATATGTTTAAGCTAAGTGAAATCAAGGACGCAAAGACAGTCCTTGAATATTTTGGGAATTGGGAATTTATAAATGACATCAAGGAAGGAAAGTGGTAGAAAGTGGTAGGATTTGAGGATGAAAACGTGGGAATAAAGGGTATAGGTAGTTTGGGACAGAGGGGAATAGGAGAAGGACTCTGATAGTAGTGTGACAGCAAGGAGGAAAGGAAACACAAGTGGGAATGGAGTTTACAAATTGGCACCAACAACCACACTTTAAATTTCAAGCATAAACCCTATGGAACAATTTTCATCACATGAGAGGGTTTGTAATTTTCCCAATTAAACTTTCAAATTCCTTCCTCCAAATAACACTCAATGAAAACTAAAATCAACGACAAAGAGCTTACAAACTTACTTGAAGCGACCAAGATGAACTATTTTGATTTTGAAGCAAATGATGATGATTTTTTTTAGACTTTCGATCCTATGCGCCGCGCCTCGTGGATGCGTCGTGCCAGTTGGAGAAAAGCACTATGGTAGGAGGCCCAATGCGTCACGCAGCCTATGTGCACCGCGCTCTTACCCAATGCACCACGTGCACTCTAAACACAATCTTGGCTTCAAAATTACAGTTTCGCCCTCTCACCACTAAACTTTGACTTTCAATCGATCTCTTGGATGAAAATGGCTATTCAAACAATGAAAATATCTCAAATAGTGATGGATTTGATTTTTGTTTCTCCAAAACCCACTTTGTAATGTTTTGGCTTGGCACTTTTTCACATTTTAATACAACTCTGTTTTTCAAGTTTCCTTTTTGATTTTTGGTTGAATTGATGGATTTCTTGGTTGATTTTTTGCAAGGATGGTGGCATTGGATTTCGGCAAAGGATGACCAGGGCTGCATCTGAAGTACTTCATGATGGAAAACTTTAAAAATACATATTTATTACAAACAATAAATTTGACGATTTCTTTTTCAAAATAGAGTTTTGAAGAAGAAACATCTTTGAGCATTATTGATGATGGAAATATTGAAATGAAAACTTATTGAAGACATCCTCATGGCCTGTGGGCATTATTTGACATTCTGAAGGCCAAAGCCTAGACCTAATGACTGAAATGACTCTTGTTTGACCAAAATACCATCTATGACTGCAAATGACTGAAATCAACTTTGATGAATTTTAATAAATTTTGACCAACCTAGTAGGTACAAACATGAGGGAAACTAGTGAAGAGACCCTTCCGTTAGATGATGGCATGCCCCTAACGGAATGCAGATGAATCAATTGCATGGGACACCTAAAAATGAAATGAAATAAGAGAAATGATCTCTGACGGAGGGATGTAAAGACCGACTCTAACATTGGCTCCAATGGGGATGGTGGCTCCTTGGAGGTGCCAAGAACGACAGATATCTGGGAGAGATAGACAGTGCCTTCGTCCATTGGGCTATGGAGTCCATTATTTTGACAAATCAACTCAAGACTGTTGACTAAATTTATTTGACTGAAACTTTGACTCAAACTGACTCAACTTTGAAACTGAAATGACTGAAAAAAATTACTTAATACAAAAAGAAATGACTCATGACTGACTTAACTAAAACCAACACTTACAAATCTTTTTTAATGGCAGCATTCCATCAAGATTTGAGGGTTTCAAATCACGATGACAACCCACTTCCTGCTGATGCAATATGTACAATCATGTGTAGTGTGCCTTCCAATGTAACCAATCAAGAAGATGCCTCCTTGATTGATTCTCCTGATCAGATCTTCTGGTCAACAATAGATACTTGTAACTGGGCATCCAAAAACATAATTGACCATGATCTCCTTCATCACTGAATATTGCAATATTTTCCTTCACTGCTGACTGCAACAGATTTGCCACTGGATCCTGAAAAACATGAAGATTTACCTCCTGCTGAAGAAACAAGGTGTCCTTTGCTCTTGATTCTAATCTGTCTTCATAATGTACTTCAGTAATAGTATGTTCCTAGTCTTCAAAAAATTCTGGACAAGTGGATGAGCAGTTTTCCTCTTGAAAAAACATTTCAAAGCATGAGACATAGGAAGAAAAATCTGAATGGCAGTCCTGAATGTTCTGAGCTTCTATAGCCTGAATATATTGTAGGTCATCTTCATATGATATGACATCTAGATTCTCATTACATTCATCAATCATGAGAAAAGAAACTTTAGATGATTCTTGAAACCAAAACATGACATTTCTATCATCTACCAACGATTCATCCAAGGAAACCTTTTCACTTACCCGAACAAAGATTTCATCTTGCTTTTCATAGAGGGAATGGACTACCTCCTCGTGAAGATCTAGCTCTGGTGGGATGAGAGGATTTAGGTTTGTATCTCTGCTTTCTTCATTTGAGGCAACCTCAACAATACAACTCTCTTTTATGAGGTCTGGAACAACATGTTTTTCCTCATCATAATTTACCTCTCGATCTGATTTATCGTCATCACTATCTGAGATTGGAACATCATTTTCCTGCTCATCATTTTCAGCCATATGGAAATCTTCAAACTGCTGGTCTTGATAGGAATCCTCTAATATTTCTGTGTGCTACTGAAACGGATTTTCATACAATGCTTCCATGATTTCTCTGTCCATCAATTCATTATCTCCATAAAAATTTCCAAGATCTTCAATGAAACTATTAATGTGTTCACAACAATTCTGCACTAATATTAAGGATGGACAAGTTTCTTCATACCTTTCAAAAGATATTGTATGAAAATCCTTTAAATAGTATATACAAGCAGGCGGAAAGCTTTCATACCAATATCGGGCTTCATCTTCCAGAGTGGCCATGAACATCTTCATTAAACAGTCCTCAGGGAAGTCGATATTTAATTTATGCACATGGATGTGAAATTTAACCAGATGAAGAGCAGCGTCATCACCTTCCACATTTCTGAACATAGGCAAATCCTGAAGCCAATCCACCTTGGGCATTTTATTTGGGAATCCTGGAATGTGATCTCGTCTCATGGGAGCGTATCTTTTTGCAACCCGTTCCATCTTAAAACAAAGATCTTAAAGCTACTGATCTTTCTGCAGTGGAGTCACCATGAAGGATTGATTTCTGGATTTTTTAGTGAATGGAGTCGCCAAGTGAATGTTTTCAGCCTTCATATGTCTGATCGTTGTCCACCATCAACCATCAGATCTGAACTTGATACATATACTGGGGCAATTTACAAGTCAAGTGTCATGTTTACAAACTAGACCAGAGATTGACCGAAGCAATGTTTATCTACTTTCGCTAATGCAAAGCAAGAGCGTTTCGAAGGCTTCCTAGCATAACTTCAGGCTTCTTCTGTAGCTTATAAAACAAATAACACCAACGAGCAAACCATTTTCTCCCTAGTATGGTCACCACTATGTTATTCCCAAATCCACCTCAGGCTGAAAGAAGGCGGGATTCAGGGTAACACCAAACCACGCTCAGTCTGGTAGCTAGCCCTACCAGAACAGGAGAGGGCTCTCTCTGGGTTAATCTCAGGAAAAATGTATCAATAGGCCTTGAGATGACTGAAATGAGTGCTAATTTAAGGCTAGGTATATGAATCAAGGAGTTTGATTTTGATTTTTAGGGTTTTTTGTTGGAAAAAGGGAAAGACAATTTTGGGCTTGGGGATGAGGCCAAATTCTTGCAGAGTTCAAGTTGGGGTAGGGAAGGCAATGGATTTGATGTCTTAGATTCAATGAACGGATAGAAAAGACTCTTGAGGAGTTGAAGAGGGCAAGAGGCTGCAAGTATCCTCTTCAAACTGATGAAAACATATAGAACTAAACAAAATTTAAGGCAATGCACCAGCAAACTAATGAATTCTACCTTAGTTACTCATTTGTTTAATTTCAGAAGAAAAGAGAAGGGAAATGGCATACATAAAAAATTAATGAAACTTACAGATACATGGAGAAAAACATAATCAAAACTAAGAGCCACAAGGATCCCAACAAGTGCTGCAAAACTCTGATCTTTCCTTTGCCAAAAATACTGAAATGAATATACAATGAGGTGCCAAACTATTCCCAAGAGTCCAAACCTGAAAATGTCTCAGAAAATACATGATATAGGTAAGCCTAACACCATCCCATTCCTCTAGGGGTCGAGCTTATCATTCTAGGAGCTGTTTCAACCAATTCTAAACAAGGAACTAAAATCTAGGCACTCAAACAACTTGCCTCTATATGGAAGGAAACTGATTCATTCATTTAATTTTCACTTTTTAGTGAATAAATCCTCTAGAACAAGTAAATATGAGCCAAAATTACATCACGGTCATAAAATTACATCAATATAGTCAATAGTTACATCAAAAAGTGAAACTAGTCAAAACTGGGTGAATTTTTGAGTTGAAGAGTGAAAATGAGGCCAACTTTCTCTATGCGTCGTGCTCAAAAACTCAATGTGTTGCGCCACTTTGAGCCTGTTTTAGAGGCACTTCCTGAAGTTAAAAGTGAGCTCATGATAGCTCGTTGGAAAGCCCTGGATGTATATTATCCAACCCAAGTAGAAATTTTGGATTTGGATGTTATTTTCCCTTCCAAAACTACAATCTCCCAAGACTAGTTCCTGCTAGTGCAAAAAGTGGCAGAAAGGCCATTTTCAAGGTGTTTTTGGCCCTTTAGGCAACCCAGAACTTGATGAAATCTCTCGCCCATTCTTGAGCATGCATAATTTATCATAAAAAACTCAAAAATATCAATTTTTCCTTCAGAAGATGTCCCAATCATAAGCGCGCGCCAAGTGGCGCGACGCATCGGGTGGAAAAATCTGTTTTGCGACCAAAATTTCAAAAATGACAAAATTTTCGCCAAAATTGCTGAAATTTGGAGTGAAGGCTCCCCATCAAGTGTCATGCTCATCGAAAGAAGCTTCGGCCAATATTTGAAGTGGATCAGGCCTTTTGCACCTCCTTAGTGCCCTTCTTAGCCTCGCTTTCAGGATCTTCATCTTCTCTTTGCAAACATGTGTGCGGGCCCAATAGTGGTTCTTCATATGTCTGAGCATGTCTTTGTCCCTATTGGCCTTCGCCAATGAATTTTGACTCTCATAAGGCAAGTCTCCTGCTCAAACGGTGTCATGTCACCTGGTCTTTTTCGGGCCAATTCCCGGTCTTCATGGATTTTCTGCAACTCCATGAGTGTCTGTTGAAAGCATGCCATTGCAAGCGGGCAGGCCTGCAACTGAGTCAAGGAAGTGGGCTCTTCTTTGACATGCTTACCACTTTTATGAGGCCTTCTCGGTACATTTAGCTCTATGGTTGAGTCGCTGTATTGCTCATATTCTTGCTCATATGATGAATCTTTCTATGTCATGGTGCTGAAAGCAAGGTGTATGCTTGGTGTGTTAAAAATGAGAAATTGGACTTAGTGTCTTTGTTTTCAATACCAAATGTGATAAATAGGAATAAGGAACTGTGAGGCAAATGGGACAGTGGGAAAAGTGAATTGGGGGTTTGTCAAGTGAAATAAGAGTGCAATAACAGTCACTTGACTGTTTGGGAATTGAGGATTTATAAGTGATATGGGTGGGGGAGGGCTAGTAGGGTTTTAGTGATAGGGAAAAATGGGAACAAGGGATATGTTTAAGCTAATTGAAATCAAGGATTCAAAGACAGTCCTTGAATATTTTTGGAATTGGGAATTTATAAATGATATGAAGGAAGGAAAGTGGTAGAAAGTGGTAGGATTTGGGGATGAAAACATGGGAATAAAGGGTATAAGTAGTTTGGGAGAGAGGGGAATAGGAGAAGGACTGTGATAGTAGTGTGACAACAAGGAGGAAAGGAAACACAAGTGGGAATGGAGTTTACAAATTGGCACCAACAACCACACTTTAAATTTCAAGCATAAACCCTATGGAACAATTTTCATCACATGAGAGGGTTTGTAATTTGCCCAATTAAAATTTCAAATTCCTTCCTCCAAATAACGCTCAATGCAAACTAAAATCAACGGCAAAGAGCTTACAAAATTACTTGGAGCGACCAAGATAAACTATTTTGATTTTGGAGCAAATGATGATATTTTTTTTTAGCCTGTTGACCCTGTGTGTCGTGCACAAACCCAGTGCGCCGCGCCTCGTGGATGCGTCATGCCAGTTGGAGAAAAGCACTGTGGCAGGAGCCCTAGTGCGTTGCGCAGCCTATGTGTGCCGCGTTCTTAAACAATGCGCCACGCGCACTCTAAACACAGTCTTGGCTTCAAAATTACAGTTTCGCCCTCTCACCGCTAAACTTCGACTTTCAATCGATCTCTTGGATGAAAATGGCTATTCAAAAAATGAAAATATCTCAAATAGTGATGGAATTGATTTTTGTTTCTCAAAAAACCACTTTTTAATTTTTTGGCTTGGCACTTTTTCACATTTTAATACAACTCTGTTTTTCAAGTTTCCTTTTTTATTTTTGGTTGAATTGATGGCTTTCTTGGTTGATTTTTTGCAGGGATGGTGGCATTGGATTTTGGCAAAGGATGACCAGGGCTACATCTGAAGTACTTCATGACGGAAAAATTTAAAAATACATATTTATTACAAACAATAAATTTGACAATTTCATTTTGAAGAAGAAACATCTTTGAGCATTATTGATGATGGAAATCTTGAAATGAAAACTTATTGAAGACATCCTCATGGCCTGCGGGCATTATTTGACATTCTGAAGACCGAAGCCTAGACCTAATGACTAAAATGACTCTTGTTTGACCAAAATACCATCTATGACTGCAAATGACTGAAATCAACTTTGATGAATTTTAATAAATTTTGACCAACCCAGCAGGTACAAACATGAGGGAAACTAGTGAAGATACCCTTTCGTTAGATGATGGCATGCCCCTAACGGAATGCCGATGAATCAATTGCATGGGACACCTAAAAATGAAATGAAATAAGAGAAATGATCTCTGACGGAGGGATGTAAAGACCAACTCTAACACGCCCAACAGAACGAAAGCACAAGGGAGAAAACAGAAAATGGGTCACATGAACATTTACAAGGCACCTAGGTAGTCATAACTTAGAAAAATTGATAGGGCCTCCTTGAAATGAAATAACCTGACCCAAATGCATTTCATTGGGTTCCCTCACAGAGTGCGACAGGATGCACCCGATAGAATCAAGGAACGAGGGAGAAAACAACAACCATGCCACACAAACATGCATAAGGCACCCTGGCGGTTACAACATGCAAATTTGATACAACCACCCTCAAATGAAACAACTTGATCTGAAATCGTTTCATCGGGCACCCTCACATGTGGCGACACAATGCACATGAACAGACAAAGGCACGAGGGAGAAAATGGAAAATGGGCTGCACGAATGTGCACAAGGCACCCGGGCGGTCACAACTTAGCAAATTTGATACGACCGCCCTAAAAAAAAATGACCCAACCCGAACGCAGTTCATCAGGTGCCCTCAGATGGGGCAACATGGCCCACCCGACCAAATGAAGCCACAAGGGAGAAAACACAAAATAGGCTACACTAATGACCACAAGGCACCCAGGCGGTCACAACTTAGAAAATTTGATATGGCTGCCCTAAAAAAAAATGATCAGACCCGAACGTGTTTACTCAGGCACCCTCACACGGCACGACACGATGCACCCGACCAAACGAAGGCACAAGGGAGAAAATGGAAAACATGTCGCATGGATGTGCACAAGGCACCTTGGTAGTCACAACTTAGCAAATTTGATACAGCCGCTCTCAAACAAAACAACCCGACCCGAATACATTTCATCAGACACACTCAAATGAAACGACTTGAACTGAACACATTTCATCGGGTGCCCTCACATGACCTGACACGGCGCGCCCAACTGAACGAAGGCACAATGGAGAAAACAGAAAACAAGTCACACGAGCATGCACAAGGCACTCGATCGGTCAAAAATTAGCAAATTTGATATGGCCACCCTCAAAATAAATGACCTAACCTAAACGTGTTTCATCGGGCGCCCT
This sequence comes from Pinus albicaulis, assembly GCA_034641835.2. Taxonomy (NCBI): domain Eukaryota; kingdom Viridiplantae; phylum Streptophyta; class Pinopsida; order Pinales; family Pinaceae; genus Pinus; species Pinus albicaulis. The sequence goes on from CM076570.1 coordinate 50,361,815, forward strand.
CACACGGTGCGACACGACCCGCCCAACCAAACTATAATATTCCTATTTAGGAAAATAAAAAATATAGGCACAAAAAACACATTTTTCAGAAAATTATGTTATAAAAGTAAAGAAAAGCCCATGGATCCATTATTTTATACATTATAGCAATCAAATACATGAGGAGATTAGAAGCAAATAATTATAGCTTAGCTAAATAGGCCTCCCAAACCCAGAACAACCCAAAAACACTACAACTCCATGACTACTGCAAAAAATAAATTTTAAGCAAGTAAAAACACATTTTAATGAGGTTATATGCTATATATATAGAGAAACAAATAAACCTAGTGATATATTACTCAAATGAGTTGAAAAACTGAGATATAGTCTCTTTTACACAATTCCAAGATAAACCGGCAATGGTTTCTTGATAGGCATGAGATAAAAAAATTATATACTGCAGATCTATGGCTGAATCATGCTGTATGAATAAAGCTATACATAAATAGGGCTAAGAAGATAAATAAATGGCTGTATCTCCTCCTTACTAGCTTTCTTGGTGAAAGGTTGATCCTTCCACTAGGAAACTAGCTCGCAATCAGGGGTTTTAACCCTTCCACTACAACACGATGAAAAATAATGCAGTTCCTCGAGGAGACTGTCTTTTGGCTATAGGTGACTACTTGGTCCAATGTTGGATGGTGAAAATGAAGCCCAAAATACTCCTCTCATATTTCTTCAACGAGTCCTCCAAGGAAGAGTGGGGAATTCCCACATGAGAATACCCTTGTACTAAACAATACAACAAACCCAGCTAAATAGTTGAAGCATGCAATAATTCATAATACTAAAACATAAAAAATATTATGAATACCCCATATGGCTGCCATTCCCTCCATTATATACTTTATGAGCCTCATCACCATGGGTCCCACCCATTTATGAGGTTACTTCCATGCAAAGACCCCTCCTCCAAAACTGCGTTGTCTACACTAGCTCCACTCTCTCATTTAAAACGTTGTTTGATTTGTTCATTTATAGAGGATTGCCCCAATATCAATGAGAAACTCCAATCTCCATGCAATCATCCAAACAAAATGATCCATCCTTGGTAGCTCATTGAAACAATCACCAATCCTCTGCTTCTGCAATGTATAGGGGTTGCATGGCTAAAAAGAAGAGATCAAGTTATTCAAATCACGTTGTGTCTCTCTCAATTTATGATAGATGTGGAACTATTGGTCTTGGGTTGCAATAATATGGTCATTAAGAAGGAAAAATGTTCTTGGAATCTCATGATCCAACTCTTTGGTTCTAGGAACCTCTCTTGCCCAATTCACCACACATATAGTGAATAGAGTATCATCACCATATGGGCTCCAAAATAAATATTGAATAAGTGTCATATGGTGTAATGGATGGTGACAATAGCCCCTCAAGTGATACCAACATTGTTCTTCTTCTAGTTGTTTCAAACATGACATGATAAGTGGCCATCCAACCACTGACTTGCTACCATAAGCTTCTCAAAATCTTGAAAATAGTAGAGGGCAATAGGTGTTGGTTGAATATGAACCAAGAAAAGCATGTATTGCCCAAATCCCTTCATGAAGTGGTTATTCCCATCATTGAATGTAGTCCCAATAGGACCGTCAAACCCAAAGAGAGGCTTGTTCTCCTGTGGAGCAATGTGCTGAAAATGCATGGTAAAGAAATGTGCATACATTTTTATTTGATAAATAAGCATAAAAAAAAAAAAATTACCATATATTATAGATACGTTGGTGAAGAGGTCCATAGATGAACCTTCCCATTTCTCCATCAAAAGGGAAAGTGATTGTAACAACCTTAGAAGGTGATTTTTCTCTTCCTCATACATCAAACAGGTCACATATCTCTTGATATTTTGGTGCACATCTTATTTGAGATCCTCCCAATAGAATCCCTCCATGATGGTCTGATAAGACTCAATGGAATCTACATGTCCTGAAAATAATGCCTCATAAGCTACATGTAGAATCTCCTTCTTGAGCTTGGAGTATTTAGTCAAGTAGATCTGAACATGGAAGTAGATGACTCCATCAACCACTCTATACCTCCCATCTATCACTTTCTCATCATGAACCTTACATGTGGAGAGGTTCTTGGAATATTCCACCAATAGTTGTGACTCCCAATATGGATCTAGGCTTCCCAATAATGACAGCACTATTGAAATCTGAAATGAAGCACCTGTCATATCATAACTCTCCTCTTTGACATGCTCAATACCAAAGCCACATGTTGGAGTGTTGTTACTCCACTTGTCTTGCCTCCCTTGCAACTAATATTTCCCAAGACAATATTGAAGTACATGGAAGTCAACCTCCTCTTAGAAGGCATTTCCCCTCCAAAAATTCCATAGTTTGGCTAGTGCACACAAGAGTGCCAATAGCCTCTTCTCATGTTTAGAAACCTTCATCATGTGTGGATTTATAATTTGTTGTTCCAATGTTATGGAATAGCCTTTTGACACCATGATCATGCTATCATATATTTCTACATCAACCTTTTCTAGCGCAAATAGCTGAGTGGAAGATAGTAATGTCCATATCAGTGTTGTGCTAGCTCCTCGCAAGGCCCCTTCCTTAGCCACATATGTCGATGTTGCACCATGGTGAGAGAACTCTTTATTCATATTCCAATCAAGGGGTATCCCTCATGGAATGCCTCCATGTAGTGACACATCGAGGCCTAGAGCAGGTTGGGTATGTGGGTGGACTACTTTGTCCTTTCTCTCACTGCTCAAATCAGTCTACCTCCTTTGTACATCACACTTGTGAAATTGGTAGGGGTGTGTGCTTTCAACCATATGATGTTGATCATCCTCCCTATCTTCTTATTTTATCTTCAAGATCTCACAATCTATCAATGATGGAACATGTTGTTCATGGAGTATGCTCTGATCTCCATATGTGAGATTCTTTGGGACTTCTTGTGAACATATAAAAACTCCTCTTATTGGAGCAAGTGCTCCATCTTCCTCTTCATGAGGTGCTAGACATGCTCCTGATGTGACAATGTTGTTACCCCCAGCCTTCTATTCCTCTTCAACATAAATGGGAGTCACCTTATCATCAATAAGAGGATCCTCTTTTGAAAAAGAGATCTCCATGTCCTCTTTTCCAGGAGAGTGTTTTCTATGAAGTTAGGGATGTTGCCTCCTGCAAGGTATTCTAAAGAATTTTATCCCCCTCAATAGTTTTCTGAAATGGAGTTGGGTTTTTAGATCCTTCCAACCCATGCAAAGGTGTTGTTTGTTTTGGCTTGACTAGCTCCACCAAAGGTGTTTCAGAATGTTTTTCATCAAAACTTTCCACTACTCTCCTAGTGAACCTTGCATAAGTAGATGTATTTGCATTTCTTAATGAAAAGGATTCCAATAAACACCAAGCATAAGCCTTACCTTCAAGTTGTAGCAATGATAATCTAATGGCTTCATCTTTTGAAACATGGTGTTGTTGCAAATAAGTATCAAGCTCCTTCACCCAACCCTAGTTGAACATTCAGGTGACCCATCAAAAGTAGATAGGAAGAATCTACCCCCATCATGCTTCTTGCACCTTGCGCTTCTATCATAATTGCTAGGTATTTTACCCTACTTGATCTTGGAAAAACCTTGGAATTTTAGGTGATCTTTGAACCTCTTAGATTGAGATTCATACTCTTGCAAATATTCACCGAGATTCTCCTTCTTTGTTAGGTCCCTATATCACTAGTATAGTCCCTTATTATTGTTAGTGTAACCCCCTTATTGTTATTATTGAACCCTTGTAACCCCAATTTTGTTATTATTGTGCCCTTAAATTATTATTGTTAGGTCGGCTAGGATTGCATTGTGACCCACTAGGATTACATTATGGCCCCATGGACTCCTATATATAGAAAGGAGGTTTTGTAAATTTTATCATCCAAGAATTTTTCATTCATGTAATGTTTTTTCTATGAAGTTTTAGAATCCGAAATTCATATGGTGTGAAGCTGCGATCCTGAGGAAATTCGTCAAAAAATTTCAGAGCTCGGTTCACAATATTTTTGGAGATATGATATGTGGAAGGTAGTGCTTTTTCAGGCTCCTTAATTTCATCTCAAAGAGGTGATCGTGGGAAAAGTTCAATAACTCTCTCTCTGGGAATCGGATTGGAGTGCCGTAAAAATTGGTCACAAGCTCACAGACTGTAGTTTCTTGGCTATCAATTTCAGAGACAAAAGACGAAACAGTGACACGTGGAAAGTCATACAAGTTTGCTCTACTGAACGAGTCCATAATTAGGTCATTGTGGGAGATTGGACACAACTTTGTCTTGGAGAATGCAAATCAAGTCAGACCTATGGCATTCAAAAGAGAATTCAGAGGGCTACTTTTGTGCTAAATTTCAGATATTGAAGATCTGCAATCACAGAGATAATACAATTTTAATATCGAGCTCCTCAAAGCAAGTAAAATGTGTGTTTTTCTTTACGAATTGCATAAGTCTTGTTTGAAGAATCAAGTTGAATTGATTGCAAGGACCTGTTGTAGAATAGATATCAATATTGGATTCTAAAATGGCCCTTAAAAAGAATTCAACACCTATTAAGCCTTTAGAAGGCTCTACTATGACTCATGAAGATGAAGAGTGGCAACATGACATATCAAAATTACAAGAGCAAGTGCAACAAATTTCGCTCTCGCAAAGAACAACAAAAAATGAAATGGAAGTTTTGAAGAAGGGCATGGAAACTAAGATGGATGGTTTGAAGAAAGGCGTGGAAGCTAAGATGAATGGTTTGGAAGCTAAGATGGATGGCATGGAAGTGGGAATGGAAGCTAAGATGGATGACATGGAAGTTAAGATCGATGAAAAAATTAAAGACAACATGGAAAACATGAAGAAATATCTAAAAGTAGACATCGAAGGTTTGGGAAAGTTGATACAAGAAATGTTTCCTAATGGTGAAAAGATAGTAGAGGAAACTCATGATGAGAAAAAAATAACTGTTAATCGTGATTTCATAAACTCTACTGTTGGAGGGAAGAACCACCATATTCCAAAAATGGATATGAGGAAGTTTGATGGAAAGAATCCTATAACATGGATACTACAGATGGAGCAATATTTTGATCTCCATAATGTGCAAAACACACAAAAGGTACGCATTGCAACTTTACATTTAGAACATAATACATTTGTATGGTATCGATGGCTTTGCTCCCATAAAAAAATTGTCACTTGGTCAATTTTTATGGAGGAAATGATAGCACATTATGAGGATACAAAGAGTAACACCTTCTTTAGCCAATTGATAAATCTCAAACAAAAGGGTTTAGTGGGGCAGCACATTGAGGACTTCCAAAAATTGAATATAAGGGTAACTGATATTCCAGAGGAACATAGGATCGATCTCTTCATAGGCACTTTAAAGGATAACATCCAACATGAAGTTCGTGTTTTGGAACCGAATTCATTGGAGAAGGCATTCAGGTTGGCAAGAAAAGTTGAATGTAAAATAATGGCGACAAGGAAGCCTACCACTCAATTCTATAAAGAAGGAAGTGTTGCTACGCCTATATTTCCACAACCTACAAGGTTGACACCACAAAAATTGGAAGAAAAAAGAGCAAAAGGGCTTTGCTACAGTTGTGATAGAAAATACACTAAAGGTCATAAGTGTGCTAAGAAGAAATTATTTTACATAGATTGTGAAGAGGAAGAAGAAAATGAACAAGAAGAGGATATACACCGGGAACCAACCCTAGAAGAGGAAGAAATGAATCCGACCATATCGTGTAATGCACTGGCAGGAATTACCACTCCTCAAACTCTCAAGATACAAGGACAAATCAAGAAGAAAAAGGTAATAGTGTTGATTGATTCAGGTAGCACCCATAATTTTGTTCATTGTAAGGTAGCCAAGGAATTAAATTGTTTCCTATACCCAGCACCAGAATGTCAAGTGATGGTTGCAAATGGAGGAACTATAAAGTGCTCTGGAAAATGCCATAATATCAAGCTAACCATGGGGGAATATGTATTGACTAGTCCAATGCTTTCCATTCCTATGGGAGGTGCTGATGTTGTACCAGGAGTACAATGGTTACAATCTTTGGGGACGGTAGCTTTTAATTTTCAAGAACTTTTCTTGAAATTTTTTTCAGAAGGAAAGGAATTCAAATTACGGGGTATTGAAGGGAAGACGGGAAGGATAATAAGCTCTAATGTCATGACAAATCTTCTAAAGAAAGAATAAAGAGGCATAATTGCACAATTATGAATAATCATTCCAAGGTGTTCGAAACTCCCAAAGGACTCCCACCTATTCGTGATCATGATCATGTTATTCATTTGATTCCAGGAAGTGTTCCTCCAAACATTAGGCCTTATAGATATCCTTACTTCCAAAAAAGAGAAATTGAACGTATGATTGCAGAAATGTTAGAGGTGGGTATAATTCAACCTAGTCAAAGTTCTTTCTCTGCTCTATATTTAATTTTACAAGAAGGATGGATCATGGTGAATGTGTATGCGGATTATACGGAGCTCAATAAGCTCACCATTAAAGACAAATTTCCCATTCTGTGATTGATGAATTATTGGATGAATTACATGGAGCAATTTATTTTACCAAGTTGGATCTTCGTTAGGATATCATCGGAATTAGATGAAGATTGAAGATATTCCAAAAACAACATTTTGAACTCACTTAAGAAAGCGGTCCATCTGAATTTTTGGTCATGCCTTTTGGCCTTACCAATGCACCTTCTACATTTCAAGGGTTGATGAATTCCATTTTCAAACCCTTCCTCAGAAAATTTGTGCTAGTATTTTTTGATGATATACTAATCTACAGCAAGTCTTGGAAGGATCATGTTGAACATGTTGACAGGGTGCTCAAACTATTGCGGGAGAAACAATTATATGCAAAAAAATACAAATGTTTCTTTGGAGTACAAGAGTTGGAATATCTGGGTCATATTGTATCTCACGAGGGTGTTAAAGTAGACCCTAACAAAATTAAAGCAATTAAGGAATGGAAATTCCCCACAACCATAAATAAGTTGCGTGGATTTCTCGGGTTAACAGGGTATTATCACAAGTTTGTTAAGAATTATGGGAGAATAGCAGCACCTCTAACAACATTATTGAAGAAAGATGCATTTTCATGGAATCCTGAAGCAACTAAGGCCTTTGAACGTCTTAAAGAGGCAATGTGCCTAGCACCAGTCTTAGCTACGCCAGACTTCACAAAAACCTTTATTGTGGAATGTGATGCCTCAGAAAATGGAATTGGTGTTGTTTTAATGCAAGAAGGAAGACCCATTTCTTTTGAAAGTTGTCCAATCAAAGAAAATTATTTACAGAAACCTATTTATGAGAAGGAAATGTTAGCAATACTACATGCACTAAAGAAATGGTGAACTTACCTAATGGGAAGACACTTCAAGGTAAAAAATGATCATGATAGTCTTAAACACTTTTTGTAACAAAGACTATCGCCAGAAGAGTAGAAAAAATGGGTCATAAAGATGTTGGCTTATGACATTGAAATAATCTACAAAAAAGGAAAGCTTAATGTTGTTGCAGATGCACTCTCAAGAAAGAATGAAGAGGTGGAAGCATTGCTTTGTGCCATTTCTATTATCCAACCAGATTGGATAACTGAAGCAAGAGATCAATGGAAGAAGGACAAAGATGTATGGATACTCATTCAAAAGTTGCAGCAAGATCCTAGTACATCTGATACATTTAGTTGGAAAAATGATTCCTTATGGTACAAAGATCGCTTATATCTTTGTAAGAATTCCCAACTAAAACAAAAGATTCTTCTGAATTGCACACTTCTCCTTTAGGAGGACACTCAGGATTTTTAAAAACTTACCACAGGGTGAAGAAAGAATTTTTTTGGGATGGCCTTAAATCTGATATTCGAAAGTTTGTGGCGGAATGTTTGGTTTGCCAGCAGAATAAAGTGGAAACAATTAAGACCCCGGGACTTCTACAACCCTTATCCATTCCAAGTCAACGTTGGGAGGAGATTTCAATGGATTTTATCACAGGTTTACCTAAGTCCGAAGGAAAGAGTGTCATCATGGTGGTAGTTGATAGACTTACCAAGTATGCACACTTTTTTGGATTATCTCATCCATTTAAAGCAAGTATAGTTGCTACTATATTTATGGATAGAATTCAAAATCTACATGGAAGCCCAAGGGTTATTGTGAGCGACAGAGATCCCATTTTTACTGGAAATTTTTGGACAGAGTTATTTTCTTGTTTGGGTACTCAATTAGCTCATAGATCATCTTATCATCCTCAATCTGATGGTCAAAATGAGATCATAAATAAATGTTTGGAAGAATATCTTTGTTTTTTTGTATCTGATAAAAAAACACAATGGGTCAAGTGGCTACCTCTTGCTGAATGGTGGTATAACACTTCCTTCCATATTGCAACAAAAATGACCCCATTTATGGAAATTTATGGATATCATCCACCATCCATCGCATGATCTTTAAGAGAAAATTTGAAGGTTCAAGCAGTGGAAGATCACATCGAGCATCGGCAAGAAGTTCTCCAACTCTTAAAGGATAACCTAAATTTGGCACAAAATCGAATGAAACAACAGGCAGATCAACATCGCAGCGATAGAAGTTTTGATGTAGGATATTGGGTATTTTTACGGCTACAACCATACAAACAAATGTCCCTCAAGCAAGCCAAGAAGGATAATAAATTATCACCAAAGTACTATGGTCCTTACAAGGTGTTTCAAAAGATTGGTTCTATGGCATACAAATTGGAGCTTCCTGCTTCTTCAAGAGTACATCCAGTTTTCCATGTTTCATGTTTCAAGAAGGTTATAGGTGAAAATCTTCCAGTTCAAACAATATTGCCAGAACATTATGAGGAAGGAAAAATCATATTGGAACCTGAAGTGGTCATGGAAACAAGAACTCAACAGCTACGGAATCAATCAATTTCAGAGTATCTCATCAAGTGGAAGAACTTACCCACTGAAGATTCTACATGGGAGGATGAGAATTTTATACAGAAGCACCCAGAGCTACTCAAGCATTGAAGACAACACTTTTTTGAAGGAGAGGGGCATGTTAGGTCCCTATATTACTAGTACAGTCCCTTATTTTTGTTAGTGTAACCCCCTTATTGTTATTATTGTACCCCTGTAACCCCCATATTTTTATTATTGTGCCCTTAAATTATTATTGTTAGGTCGGCTAGGATTACATTGTGGCCCACTAGGATTACATTATGGCTCCATGGACTCCTATATATAGAAAGGAGGTTTTGTAAATTGTATCATCCAAGAATTTTTCATTTATGTAATGTATTGGAGGTTGCCCCCTCGAAGTGTCTCATTTCTAAGGCGTTGATATCTCTTTTCTTCTCTTTTTGGAGCTGGTTACACAACATTCTTTGGCACATCCTCTTCCTCCATCTCACTTGCTATGAACATAGGCCTAGTAGAGTGTTGTAAATCTGATGGTGTGGTTGAATGCTCACACCCATAATATGAGGAACTGGAGCTTTCCTCATGTAAAAATCTTGTTGAGGGATCTCCATGTCTTTCCGTCCTCATTTCTTTCATGTCTTCGCTAATGCACTGTAGATTTTGAAGAAGAAGTTTTGATAACTCCTTCCTTCTTAATAATAAGGTTATGCCTTGATCTCCTCTACAGATCTTCTCCTTCCTATGAAAAGCCTCCTTAGATGACATGATGACTGAAGTACACAAGATGAGCCGAGATCAAAGCTCTGATACCACTGTAATATTCCTATTTAGGAAAATCAGCAATATAGGCACCAAAAACGAATTTTTTAGAAAATTATGCTATCACAGTAATGAAAAGCCCATGGATACATTAGTTTATACATTATAGCAATCAAATATGAGAGGATATTGGAAACAAATCATTATAGCTTAGTTAAACATGCCTCCAAAGCCCATAATATCCCAAAAACACTACAACCCCACGACTACTGCAACACAAAAATTCTGAGAAAGTAAAAACACATTTTTATGAGGGTTTATGCTATAGATATAGAAAAAAAAATGGATCTGCTAATATATTACTCAAGAGAGCTGAAAAATGAGATCTAGTCTCTTTTACACAATTCCAAGATAACCCAGGAAGGGTTTCTTCATAGGCATGAGATAAAAAAAGTATATACTGCAGATCTGTGGATGAATCACGTTTTCTAACTAAAGCTCTGAATAAATAAGGCTGAGAATATAAAGAAATGGTTGTAGCTCCTCCTTACTAGCTTTCTGGGTGAAAGGTTGATCCTTCCACTAGGAAACTAGCTCACAATCAGGGGGTTTGACACTTCCACTGCAACACCATGAAAAATAACGTAGTTCCTCAAGGATATTGTTGTTACAGGAAAAAATACCTCCTCATCAGCTTAGAGGAGAAGGTAATATGGAAGAAAGAAAGTGACCTAGACAAAACCTATTTCTGCCAAGGTAACACACCCCAGGAACTGCTAAGCTGCGTTATAACGCTTCTGATCCATGTGAAGGTCACATTAGTGACTAGGGAAATGCTCTAGTTGGCCCAAAGGGTATTGTTACCCATTTTTAAGCATAAAATAGGAAAAATATTGTGGAAAATGATTGGCAAACCCAAATTTTTCTCATGGAGAGTCAGTACAAAATAGAAACTGAAAGGCACTAACCTCTTATTGGGCCTTACCAGAAGAAACTAGACTCTCAAGAAAGGAAAAAGCATGTAAAGCTAAGGAAACATCTTGATTTTTTCCTTTTCAAACTGGTTGGAAGAGTTAGGGAAATATTTTCCCTCTCCATCTCCTATAAAATGGAGTTGTGGGTTACTAGTCCAAGGTCGAAGGTTTTTTGAATACATGTGGAGCAGAGTTATGTTGTTACTATATGGTAGTTGAGGTCCAGTGAAGTGACATTGAGAGCTTACTACCTTGATCACCATCACATACAAGGAAAGAGAGAGAGATATTGGAAGACTGAGGAGAGCTTGGTCCAACTGACGGTTGTAATCCTCCTTTTTATAATTCAATATAACTGTATCTGTTTTGTCCATTCTATGCTTTGATATTGTCATTATTTTCCAATTGTTAATATAACATGAGATGAATGGCTTATATCTATGTTATTTTATGTTTATTATATACTGATTTGAGTAAATAAATAGTGTATTGTTGTAGAGATTACACGAGTGCTTTATTTGATCGCAAGACCCGAATTTGGAAGTAGTGAAGGAAGATCTCTGCTTTTCTACTCAGTGTTTGCCAAAGAATCCAGAATCAGAAAAGAGGTAATCTCTCATATCATTTTACTAATTGATATAAATCATCTTGAACATGTATGTAGTATCTTTGTGAACTATACAGCTAATCTAACTATCTGCCTCGGGCATCGGAAAGCCTAGAGAGGGATATTCGATAACCACTACCCAACCATATTACCCTATAACAGAATTGGAAACTCCGTAGGGGATACAACACCAAGTTTCCAGACTATTCCTATCACTCTCCTCTTTGATTTCGTTTTGTTCATATATCCTTCTGACCAGTTTATATGCTCAGTAGACATATCAAAATCTCACAGAGTTCAGATCAGACCCTGCTTAGCCATATGAAAATTTTTACCCAGACTAATGCTGCCATTGTTAGTCTTCAAATGCGTTATAACGCGGTCTAGGCTTAGAACCAGTGCGTGAGTCTCTGCATTAACGCGGTCCAAGGTTAGATACAGTGCATTACCTAGGCAAAATTTTATTGCGCACACCTGTGTTGTGTTTCCTTTTGGTGGTAAAGTTGCTAGCTATTATAATACCTTCTCTTACTAGATCCATGTGCTTGTTAACAGCTAGAATTCCTGTCTTTTACTCTCATTTAAAAGGTTAATGTCAAACACATCTACTTTTTGAAGAGAAACATTTTATTCTTTATTTTTCTGAACTTAGCTGAATTAATTCTGAACATTTTTTGGTTAAAATACTATTAAGACGAGATAAATAGATGTTTGAATATTTAAGGTTGAACTTTTCTATTTGAATGTTGGTGCATGGATGTTGAAAGGAAACCTCTCCTTGTAGAAATACTCTTCATCGAATTGAATATTTAGTGCATATTTTTGCATGTTTTTTTGAGTCAGAGTATCATCACATTTCATACGTCCACTCCCCCTCTCCAAGGCTAATAATCAAATTACACTAATAATCAAGTGATAATAAAATCAATCATATAAATTTTTCTGACCTCACACCAACAGTAGTTTAGGCTAGGATCTTGGGGTAGGAAAAGTGAGAAAATCACCCGAGATCTCCAAACTTGAAACTAGACAACACTCAAGTGCATGCGAAGGTAGCCTGCCTTCAATTGCATTCAGTGGGCATTCTATATATTGGGGTTCCCTTCGGGGATGTAGAAACTAGAGCTGGGATCTAGGTGTTCTACCCATATAGCATGTTGTCTATGACCGTGACCCCCCTGATGGTGCCTGTGATTTGAGGTATCCTTAGTGGCCAAAATTTTTAAGGACTTATAGAAGGTGGCTGGGACGGGCTGTCCTGGTACCTAAAATAGACAGACCTACTCTGTCTTTGGTCTTTAGGAGGGTACTTGTCTCCATGAGAGTACTTACACCTATCGTCTGAGGTTCGGGAGAAGCTCTAGAGTAACCGTAATTGTACTTACAACCAACCCTCTCTGTATGCTATTGTGATACTGGGTTTCATCTCCAGCAAACAGTAGTACTTAGACAAGGCACCCTATTCTAGCTGCTTGTTGATTGATATTTAGAGAGTCCTTGTTTCTTTTTTCTTTTTTAGGTGTGCAGTTGCTATCATTGAGACTTTATAATACATCACAAATTATTAAAATTTTCTTAAAATAAACAGGTCACCATGGCGTCTTCTGACCATCGCCGTCTGTCTCAATGACAACAAGGTCTCCCTCCTTTGACACTGGAGGAAGAACTAAGTCTTGGTGAACCCGTACCTTCCATGGAAGAGCATTATCCATTGACAAACCCTGATTTTCACATAGGCCCATATCACACGGAATTTCCAGAGGACCCTTTTATAGAAGGCATCATACCTCCTTACAATCCTCCACTCACAAATCTGTTTGCCCCTGTGATAGTTTAGATTACACTGCAAGAAGTTTCTTTGGCCACACCAACGTTCATTTCACAATTGGCACCTATGGGGTCGATACCCATGGCAACCAACCCAGGTTCGCCACCACCCTTCCCACATGTAGTAAGTTCTATACCAATAATAGGTAATCCCAGTAGTCAACCTCTACCTAGTCCCAACCCTACAGTCATCACGACTTTCAGTGGATCCTCGAGTCCTTCAGTATCTACTCCTACGGTGACCACAACGGGACCCACGGCTCTCCCTTCCCATGAATGGGACTACTTCAGCTCCTTTTAGCAACCCTTTTTGTTGGAATCCTTTGCTAAGTTCAAACCCCTTGGCCTCCATACCAGGGGGCAGTGTCACCAGCATGCAAATAACAGGTAACCTTTCACTACCCCTACAATCGTTAGGACAAACCAGAAAACCTATTGTTAACACTATTCCCTTAAGTGGTATAAATATCGGTGTAGGATCCACACCGTTGCTTAATTATGCACATAGTAGCATGCCTCCGGCCGGCTCTATTATATCCATATGGGCCAATCCACCCCAACATCCATCTAGAAAATGTGGGAACTTTTATCCTAGAGGCAACCAACCATTCACCCCGCAATACAATATACCCTATGGACAACAACCATATATACCTACACCTCCACCCATAGGAAATTTTTATCAACAAAGTCCTACTTATCCTACTGGTAACACGTTGATGGGTGGACCCTATGGTCCAAATAGTGAGCCAATACTTCCTTGGCTAGATCAGGGGGCAAACACAAAATTGCCATTTTTAGCAGCTCTAGAAATCCTCAACATCTATAAACTGACTAATGATCCCATCAATCACAACTTGCTCTGGCCTCCAGTTACGCACAAGATTCCGTCTGACATCCCAAAATATGACGGGAAACAAGGGGAGGATCTAGCTTCACACATCACCACCTTTCATCTATGGTCTGTATCTAATTCCATGGTGGATGATAGTATCCAGCTTTAGTTGTTCCCCTGCACTCTCACTGGCAATGCTGCCAAGTGGTATATTGAATTACCACGCACCTCCATCAACACTTGTGGCACCTTAGCGATGGAATTTCTAAAAAAATTTCAATTACCTATCAGATATGAAACCAATATAGAAATTTTAACCTCGATGTGCTAAGACACCACCACCCACATCTCCGATCACATTCATGAATAAAGGCGTAGGAGGAGGCTAGTCAAAGCGCCAAACCCGGATCATCTCCTAGCTAATTGGTTTTGTAAATATCTCTTACCAATATTAGCTAAAGACATTGGCCTATCCGGTGTAGTCACAGAAGATGAATCCATTCATCATGCCCAAAATTTAGATTTAATCTATTCACAATCTGGGATGCTATATGATTTACTCCCCCACGCCCCTAGTAGTCCAAATTCTCCCGCTACTCAGAAACCTGGAGTCTACACCGATGGTCTCGTCGGCACAATCTTTGGCATAGCCACAAAATAGTCTTGGGGAAAAACCTCCCAGCCATCTTTGGCTGCCACTGCCCCTAACCAATCGACTACTCTTTCTACTTGTTAGCCTCCTATACCAATAGGTTTCATCTTTTATGATTGTCTTGATTGAATTATGGAATATGTTCAAACCTTCTTACTTGAGCAAAGGTGTTCCATATTCTTTAAAACCAAAAAAATCAAAAAATTTAAAAAATTTAAAAAATGTAAAGAGGGTATACCCTAAAAGAAAGATCAAAGGGTAAAAAGAATAAAAATGGTCAAAAAGAGAAAGAAATGAACCCCAAGCAAAAATAGACCAAGGAAGGTGTGCAAATCCAAATGCCACTGCTATTTCATTTTTGTAATAAATCAATTGTGAGCAGCTTGTCAAACTTTTGCCACAATTTATGAATAAGTCAAACTGTTTAAACTTGACTCATTCATATTTCAATTTCATGTTATAGATTAGAGAATAAATATCTGATCAAACAATTTAATCTTGGCAGATAAGTAGATAGGTAGAGTCAATAAAAGGTGCTCAACAGTTTAATCTGAGCCCTTGGATGTAATAAGAGTAGAATTAGATAGATTTGCCTTGTAAAAAGAAAAATGTTGATAAGGGTTTGCAAGTCTAAATGCACCCTAATAAAGAAGAGAAAATGGTAGTGTCAAGTAGATAGGGTAGGTAGATGGTGCTACAAAAGTGTTATCTGATGAATGGTGCTGCTACCTGTTGGTTAATCATTTACTTTCATCACAAGTACTAAAGCAGGAAATACACTGGAAAATCACAAGCAAGCAAAGTCAAATTCATTAACCTCCCTCATCATTTTTTCCCCTCAAGAGTTTTACTAATTTCCCCAAAAGTACTAAGGTAATTTGAGATCAAAGGGGCTCAAGGCATTTCCTTGACTTCTGGAGGGACCGGACCCTCGGCCTAATGATCAAAAAGACCTAAGCACTTGAGATAATTCATCATTTTTATCTTCCATCTTTAACCCTTTCCTAAGTAAAATCCTATTTTACTTAGGAAAGTGATGCAAAATTCCATAAAAATTCCTCAAAATAGCTTGTTATTCTAAGTTTAAGTGTTGAAGAAAAAATGTTGCAATTTACTTCACAAGTTATCACTTTCTTAGATATACAAGGATGTTTTGATTTTTCCTTGTCCTTTGCCATATTAACATTTAATTCTACTATATTAAATCCCTAGTGAAATCCCTTTTCCTAAGTATATAACTCCCTTTTTATAAATATCCCCAAAACCCATTTATTATAATGTTTACCAAAGTATATATTCCCGCACATTGAAAATAAACACCCCGCTTTATAAGCCCTTTGGTTTAAACTATAGCCTTATACATAAATTCCGCCCCTATGATGAATTAATTATATTAATTCATTCATCATATAATATTATAAGTATGTTTAATACCAAAACATATTAATAAACTTTGCAAAAGTCTATGCCACCGTGGTCCGTCCACGTGGCATTCCACCTGGCCAAACTCCATCGCAATCCATTTCATAATATTAATGGGGTTAATTAATCATTTGGACTAATTAACAACCATTTCCGCCTATTAACTTTTCCCCGGGGTGATTAGATTACGCATTAAAACCTTTTTAAACCCCGACGGGCCCACCTTTGAAATCGCACATGTTCCCCTCCCTTTCAGCCGTTGGATCGTCCGTTCGTTGATCAACGGTGATCTTTAATCCCGCTGCCCATCCCTTGCCAGCATGTTAACCAGCGGGGGATGGGCGGTTTTTGAAAAGTCAGCATTCCACGTGGCAAGCGTCCTGTGGAATCGCTGCCATCGCGTCTTTTACCGCCCTCGTCCAAAAGCGGTGCGGGCTTACCGCTTACCGCTTACCGCATACCGCCGGTCCCACTCCCTTACGTCACCCCGTACGTCATGACGTCATCGCCTCGGAAAAAACAAAAACCCTTTTAATTTGTAAATAAGCCATTTTCCGTGTTTTTTCGGTTGTTTTTAGTTTCTGAAAGCGACAGAGCTCCCGCTGCAATTTTCAAATTTCACTGCAAATACACCAATTTACTCCGAAATTCCGCTGCGCCCGTGTTGAAGAACGTCCCTGCCATTGCTCATTACCTGTTAAAGAACCAGTTTCCATCTAAAAACAGGTATTTATCATTTCGCGCCCCGACTGTAAGTCAAGCTTAGTTTCCTTTGATTTTTCTCTGAAAAAGTGGTTAAAAATCATTGCTGAGTCCTCCCTGAAGATTTTAAACCTGTGAAATTGCCCCCAAAACCTGCACATTGTTCCAATTTCCTCCTTTGTCAGATATCCCGTCCGGTCTGTAAGAAAAAAACGAAAACCTCCATTTTGAATCCACAAGAACCAAAATGGAGGTCCCGACAGCTCTAAATATCACTCCATTGAATGCTCCTCATCGGGAATTGGACTATCTACCTCTGATAGATGAAGATTTCCAAATAAAAGACCTGTATTTTGATGAAAGTCCCCGTTTGAGCTTCTGTCGCTGCAGAGACGAACACTCAAAGGAGCAAGATCTTATAGGGTTGTGGGAATCCAATCTCCCAAGGTATCTTATTCCTTCAGTCCACATTTTCCCCGAAATCATTCATTACTGTCATGCCAACTATGATTCCGCACGGAGGGCTGTAATAGCTCCTAACCAAAGTGTTCTATTTCCCATCACTCCCCAGGCCATAAATGCTATGTTAAACTTTGAGTCAGATTAAGAATTAGCACCATTATCCATGGAAGGATTGATTGAGAAAACCAGACAGTTAACCCCAGAGAAATTAAAATCCATGTGTCAGTATTTCATGTTACCTGAGCATCAGCCAAAAGGGGCTCCCCCCTATGGTTTTTACTATTTCAACACATTGGAAAGGCTCGTTGTAAACATAATATCCTTTGTCTTAGGATTCAACACTAGTGAGTATGTAGATGAGATAACTTTGGCTTTGCTATCCATCTTTACTCCTGGGCAGCCTCCTGAGATTAAGTATGATTATGCTTCCTTCATTGCCAACAAGATCCATGATCAATTCTTAAGGCTAGATACTGAAAAAGTTTTTAAGTACTCCTCAGTTATCTATCATCTCATGATCTATTATCAGTCAGACATGTTCCCTTTCCCTGTTCAGAAACTTGATGCTAAGGGTAATCCCAGGTCTGTCATTTTTTGGTCCCCCATCATTCATTTTTCCTCTGATTCTCCCTACTCCTATTCAGAATTCATTGATCAGTTTGTACATCCTGCTACAACTTTGTTAACAGGAGTTTCTCCCCCCAGGCTTAGTACCGAAATTAGAAAGACCTTGCAATTGTCTAAGAGTTATAAAATTGGAGATTGGTACTTGTACCAAAACCATACAATCATCAGGATTTATGGATGTGAATTACGTCCATTCAAGTTACCCAGATATGTACCAATGAGAATTTTTACTTTGGAATACTTTAGACAAATGAATAACTCAGATGTGATCCATTTCTGCAATGTAAAGAAGAAAGCACAGTTAAGGATCAAAAGCCAGTTAGGTCCTTTCATTTGCAATTCTAGGGAAGCTGAGAGAGAAGCATAACTTTTATTAGAGAGAAAATTCCAGACATCTTTCCGTTGGGTCCCTTATGACCCCTTTGGTTTCATTTGTGAAAAAAGGTTAAAAAATAAGTCATCTCCTTATGTACATCACAGAATTCCTGACATAGAACAGTATGAAAATCAAGATGAATGGGTTAAAGGAACACTTGTTGAAGAGGAAAGTGGAGCTGGCAAATTGAATAAACTTATGAAAGATGTTGAGAAGAATTTTGACCTAGAAACATATGATCAAATGCAGGTACCCTACGTTGGCACATCTACAGCAGCCACTCTACAGCAAGCATTACAGGAAGATAGTCCATCAGTAGCAGCAGAACTCAAGGGTAAAGGAAAAGAACCTATAGTTCAGGTCATTGAAACCTTGGTCATGGCAGAAAAAACACAGAGTTCCAAAGCACCAAAACCATTTCAGGCTTCTCCCACACCAGCAAAACAAATCCAAGTTCCAGAGATGCAAACTCCACTGAATGTGGAAATAGGGAAAAAGAGGCTAGCTCCAGATACCACACCTTCAAAAGGAGCCCCACAAGTTTATCAAGCTAAAAAACACAAGTCTGGTCCACCTCCAGATATAGAAATTATAGATGAAGTATTTGATGATGGTAGGGAAGATAGTCAGCAAACAGGTACAGCAAGTGAAACAAACATAAGCCAGAAAGGGATACAAAAGCAATTAAGCACTGAAGTATCTTCTTTCAGACCGCCAAAGACAGATGCTGGAGACATTAAAAGAACCTTCATTGATATCAAAACAAATAATGATCCATTGAAAAGGAAGGTATACGATCAGTATATGAAGATGGCTCCTCATAATCAGCAAAGGTTGATGTCTGCATTTGATCTTTCACAAGGTAAAATGCTAATGAGCCACTTTAAAGCAAAGGTGCCAAAGCCAACTTCAGCAACAGATTACATCAAAACAAATTTTGAAGTTTTAGCAAAAGATATCCATCCCCTGGATCAGATAGAGCTTCATAGGCAAACAGGGGAAATGGTTTATTCTACTCTCACCAACAAAGCCATGGAAGCTTTAACGCTGCAAGATTCCTTGAATAATACTACTGAACAATTGAAGATTGAGAGAGCCTCTTCACAGGCCAAGGACAATAGGATAAAGTCCCTAGAAGAGATCATCATTGGTTTGGGTCACAATCCCAAAGACATTAAAGGTATTGAGGCATTGGTAAAAAAGAAAGAGGATGATATAGCTGCACTCAGAAAACAGCTGAAACTACCAGCCTCGAGGCACCCTCAGACACAGGAAGTTATAAAAGGAAATTCACAGGAAGAAATAATGGAGTTGCTCTTGAATTTGACAGAGCGACTAAATGAAACAGAAAAGGAGTTGGAAAAAGCATTGCAGGAACAGGAAAATATCAAGCAGACTTCAACAACAGGTACTACAACTACAGGACAGCAGGAACAACCATCTCAGGTGAACATTTCTAATTTGCATTCTGAGGATTTAATTAAGCAGATGGAGAGTTTGCAGCTAAAGGTCACAGAACTCCAAGAAACAAAATTACAATTAACAAAATTGGAGGGAAAATATGACACATCCAAAAAGACAACTGCTGACAACCTCAGGGAAATAAAAAGATTGGAAAAATTGGTTGAGGCTTTGCAAAAAGATCTTTCACTGGAAAAGCCTCTGAACGAAATAAATGATATTATTTGGTGCAACATCATTGAATTAATAAGAGGTATTTGGCCCTCCATTCAAGCTATTTTTGAGAAAAATGAGTTAGTCAAGATAGCACAAGAAGAAATAAATAAAACTAGACATGAATTAAGAGGCAAGCTGGAGCAGGCCCAGCAGCTCATTCAATTTTTGAATTCCAGAACAAAACAACAGCTTGCATTGTTAGGAATTGATGACAGAACAGGTGCAGTTTTGGAAGCAAAGAGAGTTTTCACCAAGAGGACTTTCATGCAAAATCTAGAAAGAAAGTGTACTGACATTTTGGTTGATATCAACGTTTTCAGAGAGAAGTTTCAAGCTTTTCTGGACAGCGAATTGCCAAGTCCCATGCTCACAGAGGATCAAATAGTAGAATTGGAAACCTATGAGAAAAGAATAAAAGCTCATGCTAAAGATACAGTTATAGGTTCTACTAGCTCATCAGAACCTGCATTACCAACTGGGAAAAGTATTTATGAAAAAGTGAGGAATCTATTTCATCTGGAGCATGAAATAAAGTATCTATTTCCGAACGAGCCCACTTTTTATAAACTTACTGAAGCATATGAAACTTTAAGGAAACTCAGAAGAACAATGATACCAGATGATCAATGGTGGAAGGAAATGCTGGAAGTTTTATAAAAGTTGTTTTCAGGATGAGATTTTATCTTTACTATCAAGTAAATGGTAAAAACAGAAAAGCAGATGAAAGAGTATCAGATGAAAGGTTAAAGAGTATCCGTAAGAAGAAAGAGTATTCGATAAGTCAAAGAAATACGCAAAGGACAACACAGATTCCTATTTTAAACACTTATCTTTAGCACGTCCATGAAGAAAGGAACAGCACATCAGCCGTTACCCATTATTCTATTTACGAGACCATGTGTCTCTTGTTGTTTGTAAATATGCTTTAAGTCAGCCTGGATTATTGGCTAGGATAGCGTAAGATTGTTAGGATTATTTTGTGTATAAATAAACCCTCAAAGAGAGTGTTGAGGGTGGATTCTATTACTCTGCTGTAACACTGAGATTTTCGGAATAAAAGATTTTGGAGAGATTTACTTGTGGCTTACTGGATGACGTTTTGAAGCACTGGACTTGTTGCAGGATTCATGTGTTGGACTACAGTTCAATAAGTGTTTCTACCCTTTGTTTGAAATTTTATATTAGTTTATAATACCATCATATCCATTTCTGAATAATTTACATAAAGGATTGAAACAGAATTTGCTTAATCGTACTCTGTTTTCAAATGTGATTGTTCCTAAATGTTTTCTTCTAAATTAGCTATAAGCATGAATTCTTAAATGCTCCTGCTTCGCTAATTTAAGCACTGTTGATTGCTATAATAAAGAATCCTTTATTGCTCTTTGTTTGTAGTCAATTCACTTCCTTCCTTTGAACATGGTGAAAGATTCTTAGTTGCCTTTCATCCCTTCAAGATCATCCCACCCACTTTAAATTTTAAGGATTGTTCTCTTTCTAGCTATCTTGCCCTGTAATACCATCTTGTGCATAGAATAGAAATCCAGTAAAGCCATCCTTTGACTCCATAGCCCAATGGACTGAAAGCTCTTAGCCTTGCCCTTAGTTTGTGGATTCCACCATTTTCCCAAAACAAACTTTGAATCTATAACTAGCCTAAAAACTTTCAAGAACAACGATAGATCATAAAGAGAGAGCCCTCTCTGGATGCAGATTGGCTAGATTCTGCATCTAAAAGGTTGGTTTGTGGTTACCTCGGGTATACTTTCCTCTTACAAAACTTCTAGGAAAACCTGAGTGATAACATAGTGGCGACCATACTGGGGACCTGAATCAATTTTACTTGTTAATATTGTTCAAATATAAGCTATAGACAGAGTCTGAAGATCAGCCAGGTAGCCTTTGAAATTGCTTTTGCTCTGCAAATGCAAAAGTAAATAAATGTTGTTTCAGTCTATCTCTGATTTAGCTTATATGTTGAATCTTAGTTTCAAATTTTTCAATCAGAGTCTCTAGTTTAAACATATCTTTGAGGAAATCTTAATCACATATCATTATTTCTTAAAGAATTTGTAGAAGTTGTATTTATTTTTCAATTAAAACCCAAAATCCAAAAAACACATATTCTAAGAAAACTGGCTTCAGAAAGGATTCGACATACTAGGTCAAACCCCGACCCCAATCCACCACCAATATTTGAAAATCCAAATCTGATCCCTAGGATTCTTAGAAGACAAGGAAGTCAAGAAAGTTCTGAAAGAGGAAGTCAGGAAAGTACAGTTAGTTCTAGACCACTCTCTAGATCTGCATCTTGTCCTGTGAAAATTATTTATATTGATGACATTCCTTTTGATGCACGATTTGAAACATCTTTGTTTGTGAATTTCTCTGAGACCGAATTATCTAGATTAATTCCAGATCCTTTGTTCTTTGAAGATTTGCAATACAGATTTGTTTCACATCATCTTGACAGAGAATTGCATAACTCCATTCAATCTGAGCAAGCCTTTGAAGAAAGCTCAAACATTTCTGTGATAACTGAAACATCTCCTATCTCAGTCACTTTCCAAACACCTGTTAGACCTCCATCTCCTCCTGTTAGACCTCCATCTCCTCCCGTGAGACCACCTTCTCCTCCTACTAGACCGGTTACTCCTGTCACTTCACTTTATCTTCCAATGGCTAATCGATATGCCCCTTTACAGTTACCAGCCAACCCTCCAGCTTTACCACAAGACTACCAAAGTAAGATCACACCTTTTGACGGATCAGGAACCTACACAGCTCAACAACACACCAAAAGAATGACATATTACTTTGAGTTTTATGAGATTGATACTGATAATATCCGTATGAGAATTTTTGTACAGAGTCTTACTGGAGAAGTTAGAACTTGGTTTAGGGCTCTCACCCCGAACAGTATTGCTGATCTAGAAGCTTTGTATAGGGCATTTTTGAACAGATGGGAGAAAAAGAAGGATCCTCTCCAGATCCTTTCAAAATTTGAAAAATTAAGAAGAAGACCAAATGAAACCGTACAAGATTACATCATAAGATTCAATGAATCATATAATGCAGTTCCTCTAAACCTAAGGCCCCCACCTAATAATGTGTTGGTCAAATTTCCAGATGGTTTTGACTCCGATATAGCTTATTCCCTTAGAGAAAGAGCTACACAAACACTAGAGGAAATGCAAAGCATAGTGGTGAGTGTAGAAGCAAATCTGATAGAAAAACGAGCCAGAGCTAGGGCAGAGAGAAGAATGCCTATGAATGAAGAACCTTCAGCTTTTGAAAAGAAGCTGGATGTAATCATTAAAGGTATGGAAAGATTAGGTGACAGAGTGGAAACCGTTGAAAGAAAGTCTTCTACTGATAACCAGAATGTTGCAAGGAACCCAAACTTTAGGAGGAATCTGAACCAAAATATTGGAAAGAATGTCCCTGATCAAAACATTAGACCACCTTTCCAAGAAAACTTTGTTGAAGGTTCAACCTCAGAAGAACCTACAGAAGATGTAGAAATAAACAATGTCAATGAGGACAAAGATGAACCAGAAGTCTTCCTATCTCAAGATGATCAAGAGAATAATATCCTTGAAACATTCCACACTCATTCAGGTGAGACTTTTGATTTCAAAGAAGGCTATGACACAGCAATCTACGAGGTTCATAAACAGTACAACTTGAGAAGTAGACGGATAGATGTACCAGAGAAAAATAAACAGAAAACCACAAAACAAAATGTCAAAGGTAAACAAAACATTCCCCCTGTACAAAATGTTCCCCTTGTACAAAACATTCCCCAAATACAAATTTTGCCTAGGATAATTCCCAGTTTTTCAAATCCAATAATTGAAGATGTCTCTGACAACCAACCAATCAACAAACAACAATCCAATACATCTCCTCATGTGGGAACTGTAGAAGAAACAGTAGAAGTTAGTCCTGAAACATCTTCAAAACAAAACTTCATTCATGAAAAAGAGAAAAACATTGAGGACCCAATAAACAGAGAAAACCCAACTGTGCAAAACACTAAAGCTCAAACAGAAAAACCCTTTAATCTAGAGGCTGAATTAGGCAAACTCAAGATAGTTGTTCCTTTATTAGAGTTGGCTAAACATGATGTCTATAGGAGTCAGATTTCCAAATCTTTAAACATTAACATTACTGGATTGGATGATTCAGTAAACATTCTTGATGATCAACCCAAACTTCTTTTTGGCCCTGAGGTTAATGGCAAACCAGAAAGTGGAGGGACTCCTCCATTTTATGTAAGCCTGAATGTTCACGACAAGATACTCCATAATGCAATGCTTGATTTTGGAGCATCTCACAATTTGATGCCAAAAGCAGTAATGGAAAGATTGAATCTAGATATTACTAGACCGTACAAAGATTTGTTTTCATTTGATTCCAGTCAGGTAAAATGTTTAGGTTTAATTAAAGATCTGTGTGTCACTTTGGTCCAATACCCTGCTAATTCTGTTTTAATGGACATAGTAGTTGCTGATATTCCACCTAAATATGGTATGTTATTGTCTAGATCTTGGGGTGCTAAACTTGGAGGATCTATTCAATTAGACATGTCTTATGCAACTATTTCAGTATTTGGTCAGCCTAAAAGATTATATAGAGAAACTTTGATGAAGTACTTAGTGAGTAGCCATGAGAAGCCCGAAAACTTCCCTGTTTATTCTGTACATTCTGACATGGATTCTTTTATTTTATACAATGCTGAGTCAGATCTTCCTACTGAAATAGAAGCTCCAGAAATGGAAATCATAAACAAAACCACTGTTAAAATTGAAGAAATCTCTGAAAACAAAGAAACACCAGATGACCAAGAAATACCTGAAAAAACTAAACAACTAGCTCCTGTCAGAAAATACGTTAAAACAATTGATGAAGATTATGAACATGAAATTCTATGTCATTTAGAGTTTGATGGCTCAGTAAACAGACTGGGGGCAAGAGCTGGGATTTGGTTACACAATGTGGAGAACAATCATGCAGAGGGTCATGCTTATAGGTTAAATTTCAAATGCACTAACAACATGGCAGAGTATGAAGCTCTTTTATTAGGGCTTAAACATGTCAAGAAGTTAGGAGGCATTAGGGTATCAATCATAGGTGACTCTGAACTAATCATCCAACAGATTAAAGGAGAATGTGCAACAAAGGACATAAGACTGAAACAATACCGAGAGACAGTTGTAGAGATTCTCAACACATTTCTACAAGCCCAACTTGCCAAAATTCCCAGGAAACAAAACTTGCATGCTCACAGTTTAGCAATGTTTGCTAGTACATGCAAGTTGCCTTTTGATCCTAATCATCAGTTTTCAGCTGAGATAAGGCACAGGCCTGCAATACCAGACAATATTTTGAATTGGAAAGTATTTGTGAATAACAATCAAATCAATAATTTTTTGACACTTCAGAATGAGTTTTCTAACTGTAATATAGATGAAGACATAACTGTTGATGAATTTGATCAAGGAAAAGAACAAAAAATAGAGATTTCAAGAGAAAATGAAATTCATATGCTACATCCAACCACATTCACTGAAAAAGACATGCAAAATTTGAAACAAATGGAATTTGATGAGATCATAGATGAAACAGAAATCATCAATTTAAAAGATAATCAATTACCCAAAGGATTAACACCTTTGGAAGATCTATTCGACTCAAATGATATTCCATTCAGACCTAAAATGAAACCTGTTAAGGCTGATATGGAGGAATGCAACTTAGGAACACCAGAACATCCTAAAATTGTTAAGTTGTCCAAATCCCTCCCAAAAGAACAAAAGGTGAAATATGTTGAACTATTAAAAGAATTCCAGGATGTTTTTGCCTGGAGTTATGAAGACCTCAAATCTTATGATACATCCATCATTCAACATACTATACCTTTGAAACCAGACCAGAAACCTTTTAAACAAAAGCTTAGGAGAATTAATCCCGTTTTATTACCCTCAATTGAAAAGGAAATCAAAAGAATGTTTGAAGCAGGGATTATAGCTCCTATCAGATTTTCAGAATGGGTTTCTAACCTGGTACCAACAAGAAAAAAGACAGGAGAAATTAGACTGTGTGTCGACTTAAGAAATTTGAATAAAGTTTCTTTAAAGGACAACTATCCTCTGCCGAAAATGGACCACATTCTGCAAAGGGTAGTAGGATCTTCGAGAATATCATTACTGGATGGATTTTCAGGGTACAACCAGATTCTGGTTCATCCTGATGATCAGGATAAAACAGGATTTACCACACCATGGGGTACGTTTAAATATGTCAAAATGCCATTTGGGCTCAAGAATGCAGGAGCTACATTTCAAAGAGCAATGGACATTGCTTTTGCTAAAGAGATACATGATTTTCTGGTTATTTACTTAGATGATTTGACGGTTTTTTCTAAAACAGATCAAGAACATTTAAATCACCTAAGGCAAGTATTTATAAAGTGCAGAAAATATGGAATTTCTTTAAACCCTAAGAAGTCATTGTTTGGTTTGGAAGAAGGAAAGCTTTTAGGGCATATCATTTCTAAAGATGGAATTAGGATTGATCCAGAAAGAATTCAAGCAATTTTGCAAATACCCCACCCCAGAAACATAAAAGAATTGCAAGCATTTATAGGAAAAATCAACTTCTTGAGAAGATTTATTTCTAGTCTAGCAGAGTTACTTAGATTACTGACTAACATGTTGAGGAAAGATTCAAGCATTGACCGGACTGTAGAAGCCAAACAATCATTCGAGGAAATTAAAATGGCTTTAACAAGGACACCAGTTCTGACCAGTCCTAAATTTGATAGAGACTTTATTATTTTTTCATTTGCTTCTGAACATACTGTTGCAGCTGTTTTACTTCAAAAAGATGACCAAGGGTGTGAAAAGCCAATAGAATTTTTTAGTAAAGCACCGAGGGATGCATCTCTAAAATACAATATTATGGAAAAACAGGCTTTTGCATTGGTAAAAGCAATCAAAGATTTCAGAGTTTACATATTATATTCTCATGTGATAGCATATGTGCCTAATGCAGTAGTTAAAGATATTTTGACTCAAGATGGCATTGAAGGTAAATGAGGTAAGTGGATAGCTACCATTTTAGAATATGATATTGAGATTAAGCCAACAAAACTTATAAAAGGCCAAGGTTTAGCACAACTTATGACAGAAACCAATTGCCAAGCCTTAGACATCAATGAACTGGATAACGAGCAGGAGATGGCGACTCCTCAGATCAGTCAAGCTTTCTTAGATTCACCCTGGTATACTGATATAATTCATGTTTTATTAAACCTGCAAGCTCCTCCAGGGTTGTCCAGAACCAAGCAAAGATTTTTAAAAATGACATCTTTGAAATATTGTATTTTAGACAGCACTTTATTTTGGAAAAATCATGAAGGAATCTTGTTGAATTGTCTCTTAAAAGATGAAGCTGATAAAGTGCTTAATGAATTTCATGCAGGGGATTGTGGAGGACATCTCTACCGGAAATCTACTGCAGACAAGATCTTAAGGGATGGCTTTTACTGGCCAACATTATTTTCTGATGTAAAGAAATTTGTAACAAGTTGTCACAAATGTCAGATATTTGAGGGTAAAAGAAAGTTGTTACCTCTGCCTTTAAAGCCAGTTTCCACAGAAAGACCCTTTCAACAATGGGGATTAGATTTTATTGGAGAAATTCACCCCCCTTCTTCAGGGCAACATAGATGGATTTTAACTGCTACAGACTATTTTACCAAATGGATTGAAGCCATCCCATGTAGACAGTCCAATGATTCTGTAATCATAGGGTTTCTAGAAACCAACATACTTTCAAGATTTGGATGTCCAGAAAAGATTATAACAGACAATGCTGTTGCATTTAAATCAAAGAAAATGATTAGTTTCTGCCATAAATATCATATTACTTTAGGCCATTCAACAGCCTATTACCCACAGGGTAATGGACTAGCAGAATCCTCAAATAAGAGTTTGATCAATATCATTAAGAAATTGTTGGAGGAAAATAAAAAGAACTGGCATAAGAAACTGACCAATGCATTATGGGCAGACAGACTTACAACCAAGAAATCCATTGGGACTAGTCCATATGAGTTAGTTTATGGTCTGGAAGCAAGATTCCCATCATCTTTAGGAATCTCGGTCATGAAATTACTTCAGGAGGCTCAAGTTGAGCCAAATGACATTCAAAGAAGAATTAACCAAACAATCCACCTGCAACAAACCAGAGAAGAGGTATACCAAAGATCACAAGTCTTACAGGAAAAGCTAAAGAAAATGTTTGATAAAAGGACTAAAGCAGAGGATTTTCAGTTAGGGGACAAGGTTTTAAGATGGGATTCTAGAAGAGAAGAAAAAGGAAAACATGGAAAGTTTGATTTCTTGTGGAAAGGGCCTTATATCATTCATGCCTTGCAGGGAAACAACACTTACTTTTTTAAGGACTTGGATAATTCAGAAGTTGAAGAAGGACCAGTCAATGGTCGAATGCTTAAGCATTATTTTGATCCAATTTACTAGAATGTTTTAATGTTTCTAACTTGTACATAATATATTGTTTTCTTGTTTTATTTTTGTTAATGCAGTTTGGATTGGATGGTGACTTTTTGGAATTGAAGCCCGAAGTGAAGGCCCTAAGTTCCAAAAGCTTCACTATCATATGTAAAATAAAGCTACCAGAAGGAGGAAGATTTCATACTTTCAGTTTGAAGACATTTTGAGGCATCTGACCTGTTGTTCTTGACTTTTCACAAGGAAAAGCCATCCCCAAGTGGAGCCAGTGTTAGCCTCCTATACCAATAGGTTTCATCTTTCATGATTGTCTTGATTGAATTATGGAATATGTTCAAACCTTCTTACTTGAGCAAAGGTGTTCCATATTCTTTAAAACCAAAAAAATCAAAAAATTTAAAAAATTTAAAAAATGTAAAGAGGGTATACCCTAAAAGAAAGATCAAAGGGTAAAAAGAATAAAAATGGTCAAAAAGAGAAAGAAATGAACCCAAAGCAAAAAATAGACCAAGGAAAGTGTGCAAATCCAAATGCCACTACTTTTTACTCTGTTGTAATAAATCAATTGTGTGCAACTTGTGAAACTTTTGCCACAATTTATGAATAAGTCAAACTGTTTAAATTTGACTTAGTCATATTTCAATTTCATGTTATAGATTAGAGAATAAATATCTAGCCAAACAGTTTAATCTTGGCAGATAAGTAGCTAGGTAGAGTTATTAAAAGGTGCTCAACAGTTTAATCTGAGCCCTTGGATGTAATAAGGGTAGAAATAGATAGATTCATCATGTAAATAGAAAATATTGATCAGGGTTTGCAAGTCTAAATGCACCCTAATAAAGAAGAGAAAATGGTAGTGATAAGTAGATAGGGTAGGTAGATGGTGCTGCAAAGTGTTATCTGATGAATGGTGCTGCAAAGTGTTGGTTAATCATTTACTTTCATCACAAGTACTAAAGCAAGAAATACACTGGAAAATCACAGCAAGCAAAGTCAAATTCATTAACCTCCCTCATCATTTTTCCCCCTCAAGGGTTTTACTAATTTCCCCAAAAGTACTAAGGTAATTTGAGATCAAAGGGGCTCAAGGCATTTCCTTGACTTCTGGAGGGACCGGACCCTCGGCCTAATGATCAAAAAGACCTAAGCACTTGAGATAATTCATCATTGTTATCTTCCATCTTTAACCCTTTCCTAAGTAAAATCTTATTTTACTTAGGAAAGTGATGCAAAATTCCATAAAAATTCCTCAAAATAGCTTGTTATTCTAAGTTTAAGTGTTGAAGACAAAATGTTGCAATTTACTTCACAAGTTATCACTTTCTTAGATATACAAGGATGTTTTGATTTTTCCTTGTCCTTTGCCATATTAACATTTAATTCTACTATATTAAATCCCTAGTGAAATCCCTTTTCCTAAGTATATAACTCCCTTTTTTATAAATATCCCCAAAACCCATTTATTATAATGTTTACCAAAGTATATATTCCCGCACATTGAAAATAAACACCCCGCTTTATAAGCCCTTTGGTTTAAATTATAGCCTTATACATAAATTCCGCCCCTATGATGAATTAATTATATTAATTCATTCATCATATAATACTATAAGTATGTTTAATACCAAAACATATTAATAAACTTTGCAAAAGTCTATGCCACCATGGTCCGTCCACGTGGCATTCCACCTGGCCAAACTCCGTCGCAATCCATTTCATAATATTCATGGGGTTAATTAATCATTTGGACTAATTAACAACCATTTCTGCCTATTAACTTTTCCCCGGGGTGATTAGATTACGCATTAAAACCTTTTTAAACCCCGACGGGCCCACCTTTGAAATCGCACAAGTTCACCTCCCTTTCAGCCGTTGGATCGTCCGTTCGTTGGTCAACGGTGATCGTTAATCCCGCTGCCCATCCCTTGCCAGCATGTTAACCAGCGGGGGATGGGCGGTTTTTGAAAAGTCAGCATTCCACGTGGCAAGCGTCCTGTGGAATCGCTACCCTCGCAACTTTTACCGCCCTCGTCCATAAGCGGTGCGGGCTCACCGCTTACCACTTACCGCATACCGCCGGCCCCACTTCCCTACGTCACCCCGTACGTCGATGACGTCATCGCCTCGAAAAAAACAAAAACCCTTTTAATTTGTAAATAAGCCATTTTTCGTGTTTTTTCGGTTGTTTTTAGTTTCTGAAAGCGACAGAGCTCCCGCTGCAATTTTCAAATTTCACTGCAAATACACCAATTTACTCCGAAATTCCGCTGCGCCCGTGTTGAAGAACGTCCCCGCCATTGCTCATTACTTGTTAAAGGACCAGTTTCCATCTAAAAACAGGTATTTATCATTTCGCGCCCCGACTGTAAGTCAAGCTTAGTTTCCTTTGATTTTTCTCTGAAAAAGTGGTTAAAAATCATCGCTGAGTCCTCCCTGAAGATTTTAAACCTGTGAAATTACCCCCAAAACCTGCAAATTGTTCCAATTTCCTCTTTTGTCAGATATCCCGTCCGGTCTGCAAGAAAAAACTAAAACCTCCATTTTGAATCCACAAGAACCAAAATGGAGGCCCCGACAGCTTTAAATATCACTCCATTGAATGCTCCTCACCGAGATTTGGACTATTTACCTCTGATAGATGAAGATTTCCAAATACGAGACCTGTATTTTGATGAAAGTCCTCGTTTGAGCTTCTGTCGCTGCAGAGACGAACACTCAAAGGGGCAAGATCTTATAGGGTTGTGGGAATCCAATCTCCCAAGGTATTTTATTCCTACAGTCCACATTTTCCCCGAAATCATTCATTACTGTCATGCAAACTATGATCCCGCACAAAGAGCTGTATTAGCTCCTGATCAAAGTGTTCTGTTCCCTATCACACCTCAGGCTATCAATGCTATGTTACACTTTGAGCCAGAGCAAGAATTAGCACCTTTATCCATGGAAGGGTTGATTGAGAAAACCAGACAATTAACCCCAGAGAAATTAAAAGCAATGTGTCAATATTTCATGTTACCTGAGCATCAGCCAAAAGGAACTCCCCCCTATGGTTTTTACTTTTTCAATACATTGGGAAGGCTTATTGTGAATGTAATATCTTTTGTTTTAGGATTCAATACCAGTGAGTATGTAGATGAGATAACTCTGGCTTTGCTATCCATCTTTACCCCTGAGCAGCCTCCTGAGATTAAGTATGATTATGCTTCCTTCATTGCCAAAAAAATCCATGATCAATTTTTAAGGCTAGATACTGAAAAGGTTTTTAAGTACTCCTCAGTTATCTATCATCTCATGATTTTTTATCAGTCAGACAGATTCCATTTCCCTGTTCAGAAACTTGATGCTAAAGGTAATCCCAGGTCTGTCATTTTTTGGTCCCCCATCATTCATTTTTCCTCTGATTCTCCCTACTCCTATTCAGAATTCATTGATCAGTTTGTACATCCTGCTACAACTCTGTTAACAGGAATTTCTCCCCCTAGACTTTGTACTGAAATTAGAAAGACCTTGCAATTGTCAAAGAGTTATAAAGTTGGGGATTGGTACTTGTACCAAAACCATACAGTCATCAGGATTTATGGATGTGAATTACGTCCATTCAAGTTACCCAGATATGTACCAATGAGAATTTTTGCTTTGGAATACTTTAGACAAATGAATAATTCAGATGTGATCCATTTCTGCAATGTAAAGAAGAAAGCACAGTTAAGGATCAAAAGCCAGTTAGGTCCTTTCATTTGCAATTCTAGGGAAGCTGAGAGAGAAGCAGAACTTTTATTAGAGAAAAAATTCCAGACATCTTTCCGTTGGGTCCCT
Source organism: Pinus albicaulis (assembly GCA_034641835.2). Taxonomy (NCBI): domain Eukaryota; kingdom Viridiplantae; phylum Streptophyta; class Pinopsida; order Pinales; family Pinaceae; genus Pinus; species Pinus albicaulis. The sequence goes on from CM076570.1 coordinate 50,394,064, forward strand.
TATGACCCCTTTGGTTTCATTTGTGAAAAAAGGTTAAAAAATAAGTCATCTCCTTATGTACATCACAGGATTCCTGACATAGAACAGTATGCAAATCAAGATGAATGGGTTAAAGGAACACTCGTTGAAGAGGAAAGTGGAGCTGACAAATTGAATAAACTTATGAAAGATGTTGAGAAGAATTTTGACCTAGAAACATATGATCAAATGCAGGTACCCTACATTGGCACGTCTTCAGCAACCACTCTACAGCAAGCATTACAGGAAGATAGTCCATCAGTAGCAGCAGAACCCAAGGGTAAAGGGAAAGAACCTGTAGTTCAGGTCATTGAAACCTTGGTCATGGCAGAAAAACCACAGAGTTCCAAAGCACCAGAACCATCTCAGGCTTCTCCCACACCAGCAAAGCAAATCCAAGTTCCAGAGATGCAAACTCCACTGAATGTGGAAATAGGGAAAAAGAGGCTAGCTCCAGATACTACACCTTCAAAAGGAGCCCCACAAGTTTATCAAGCTAAAAAACACAAGTCTGATCCACCTCCAGATATAGAAATTATAGATGAAGTATTTGATGATGGTAGGGAAGATAGTCAGCAAACAGGTACAGCGAGTGAAACAAACATAAGCCAGAAAGGGATACAAAAGCAATTAAGCACTGAAGTATCTTCTTTCAGACCGCCAAAGACAGATACTGGAGACATTAAAAGAACCTTCATTGATATCAAAACAAAGAATGATCCATTGAAAAGGAAGGTATACGATCAGTATATGAAGATGACTCCTCATAATCAGCAAAGGCTGATGTCTGCATTTGATCTTTCACAAGGTAAAATGCTAATGAGCCACTTCAAAGCAAAGGTGCCAAAGCCAACTTCAGCAGCAGATTACATCAGATCAAATTTTGAAGTTTTAGCAAAATATATCCATCCCCTGGATCAGATAGAGCTTCATAGGCAAACAGGGGAAATGGTTTATTCTACTCTCACCAACAAAGCCATGGCAGCTTTAACGCTGCAAGATTCCTTGAATAATACTACTGCACAATTGAAGATTGAGAGAGCCTCTTCACAGGCCAAGGACAATAGGATAAAGTCTCTAGAAGAGATCATCATTGGTTTGGGTCACAATCCCAAAGACATTAAAGGTATTGAGGCATTGGTAAAAAAGAAAGAGGATGATATAGCTGCACTCAGAAAATAGCTGAAACTACCAGCCTCGAGGCACCCTCAGACATAGGAAGTTATAAAAGGAAATTCACAGAAAGAAATGATGGAGTTTCTCTTGAATATGACAGAGCGACTAAATGAAACAGAGAAAGAGTTGGAAAAAGCATTGCAGGAACAGGAAATTATCAAGCAGACTTCAACAACAGGTACTACAACTACAGGACAGCAGGAACAACCATCTCAGGTGAACATTTCTAATTTGAATTCTGACGATTTAATTAAACAAATGGAGAGTTTGCAACTAAAGGTCACAGAACTCCAAGAAACAAAATTACAATTAACAAAATTGGAGGGAAAATATGACACATCCAAAAAGACAGCTGCTGACAACCTCAGGGAAATAAAAAGATTGAAAAAATTGGTTGAGGCTTTGCAAAAAGATCTTTCACTGGAAAAGCCTCTGAACGAAATAAATGATATTCTTTGGTGCAACATCATTGAATTAATAAGAGGTATTTGGCCCTCCATTCAAGATATTTTTGAGCAAAATGAGTTAGTCAAGATAGCACAAGAAGAAATAAATAAAACTAGACATGAATTAAGAGGCAAGCCGGAGCAGGCCCAGCAGCTCATTCAATTTTTGAATTCCAGAACAAAACAACAGCTTGCATTGTTAGGAATTGATGACAGAACAGGTGCAGTTTTTGAAGCAAAGAGAGTTTTCACCAAGAGGACTTTCATGCAAAATCTAGAAAGAAAGTGTACTGACATTTTGGTTGATATCAACGTTTTCAGAGAGAAGTTTCAAGCTTTGCTGGACAGTGAAATGCCAAGTCCCATGCTCACAGAGGATCAAATAGTAGACTTGGAAACCTATGAGAAAAGAATAAAAGCTCATGCTAAAAATACAGCTATAGGTTCTACTAGCTCATCAGAACCTGCATTACCAACCGGGAAAAGTATTTATGAAAAAGTGAGGAATCTATTTCATCTGGAGCATGAAATAAAGTATCTATTTCCGAACGAGCCCACTTTTTATAAACTTACTGAAGCAGATGAAACTTTAAGGAAACTCAGAAGAACAATGATACCAGATGATCAGTGGTGGAAGGAAATGCTGGAAGTTTTGTAAAAGTTGTTTTCGGGATGAGATTTTATCTTTACTATCAAGTAAATGGTAAAAACAGAAAAGCAGATGAAAGAGTATCAGATGAAAGGTTAAAGAGTATCCGTAAGAAGAAAGAGTATTCGATAAGTCAAAGAAATACGCAAAGGACAGCACAGATTCCTATTTTAAGCACTTATCTTTAGCACGTCCATGAAGAAAGGAACATCACATCAGCCGTTACCCATTATTCTATTTACGAGACCATGTGTCTCTCGTTGTTTGTAAATATGCTTTAAGTCAGCCTGGATTATTGGCTAGGATAGCGTAAGATTGTTAGGATTATTTTGTGTATAAATAAACCCTCAAAAAGAGTGTTGAGGGTGGATTCTATTACTCTGCTGTAACACTGAGATTTTCGGAATAAAAGCTTTTGGAGAAATTTACTTGTGGCTTACTGGATGACGATTTGAAGCACTGGACTTGTTGCATGATTCATGTGTTGGACTACAGTTCAATAAGTGTTTCTACCCTTTGTCTGAAATTTTATATTAGTTTATAATACCATCATATCCATTTCTGAATAATTTACATAAAGGATTGAAACAAAATTTGCTTAATTGTACTCTGTTTTCAAATGTGATTGTTCCTAAATGTTTTCTTCTAAATTAGCTATAAGCATGAATTCTTAAATGCTCCTGCTTCGCTAATTTAAGCACTGTTGATTGCTATAATAAAGAATCATTTATTGCTCTTTGTTTGCAGTCAGTTCACTTATTTCCTTTGAACATGGTGAAAGATTCTTAGTTGCCTTTCATCCCTTCAAGATCATCCCACCCACTTTAAATTTTAAGGATTGTTCTCTGTCTAGCTATCTTGCCCTGTAATACCATCTTGTGCATAGAATAGAAATCCAGTAAAGCCATCCTTTGACTTCATAGCCCAATGGACTGAAAGCTCTTAGCCTTGCCCTTAGTTTGTGGATTCCACCATTTTCCCAAAACAAACTTTGAATCTATAACTAGCCTAAAACATTCCAAGAACAAAGATAAATCATAAAGAGAGAGCCCTCTCTGGATGCAGATTGGCTAGATTCTGCATCTAAAAGGTTGGTTTGTGGTTACCTCGGGTATACTTTCCTCTTACACAACTTCTAGGAAAACCTGAGTGATAACACTACTGTTGAGGTAAATTCTGTGCAAACATCACAAAAACCCAGTGGAAAGAATAAGAAGAACAAGAAAAATACATCTTCTTCGGAAGATCAGTCGGACCATCAGAATAATCCCAATCAAAAAAACACTGCTAAAAAGGACAAAGGGAAGGAAAAACCCATGAAATTTCCTTGTAAAATCTGTGCAGAGGACCATTTGATATACAAATGCCCTCGGCTACAAGAATGCACAGATTTTATCGCAAGCAAGGACTTGATGAGGACACCTGCCGTCCTACATAATCCCTTCCCTAATCCAAAACAACAATAGCAACACATGGTTTCAAAACCGCCACAGCCCCCAAAAAGGGGCAATGCTGGTTCACATCCTTCTGGTGAAGGACCATCTGCCATTTATGACATAGAAAGTGTTTAACTCCAGACACGAGCCAAACCTTATGGAAATCCAGTCATAGATACTCAGGAACCTGGTACCATTTCAAATCCATCTTCGCCCAACGATTTTCATATCGAATGGCCTACTACTGACCCCACAATTCGTCCCCCCAAAGGGACACTTTGACACATGACTCATAATGTCTCTGCACGTGCCACCCAAAACTACAACATTGTAGAAGATTTGGCGCAGGCACCATCAGCCATGTCTGCTTTCAAAGTATTGCAAACTTGTCCAGCACAAAGGAAAGCCTTGCTTTCGGCCATTGGTAGGATTGACCCCTAGGACTCTACACTAGCCATTTTGGACATGGAGAAATCTAATCCTTTCCTCTCACACCAACTTGCATTCCAGATACAATTTGTGTCGAAAGGGAGACCAATCCATCGTACTGTCATTGACGAAGGTGCTTCGACCTGCGTTATGTCAACTACTTGTTGGCTGACTTTGGGTTCTCCCACTTTGTCTGCACTGTCGAATTCCCTCAAAGCTTTCGATGGCCACAATTTCCTCCCAAAAGGCTACCTTGCTAGCTTTCCCATTACACTTAGTGGAAAAATGATAACGGTGGACGTTGTAGTCATAGATCGTCATCTCGACTATAATATATTGATGGGTCGCAGTTGGTCATATGCCATGACTACCATTGTTTCTTCCATTTAATGACTCATCCTCTTTCCATTGGATGGGAAAATAGTCACAATGGATCAGTTATCTTTTTTCACCCTTGATTATGCCACATTACCAAGTAGCATTGTACCCCTAATAGGAGGCGTTCCTGACTCATACGTCAGTATTGGTACTGGTCTTCTGAAGGAATCTTCCCTAATGGGTTGTTTTCCTCTCCCGCTGCCTGAGCTTCCAAATATAGTTGTAATGATATCCACCACATTGGATGGCTCTATCAACCCATGGATCCTACCAGCACCTTCAGACATTTATTCCTATGGAGATCAGATGCCGCTCTCGCTAGCTGATTTGGTTTACCAAACCATCCAAATTACATCTGAACCCTCCATGGCTATGGTTTTAACCAATGGTACAAAATCCCCACCGATCACAATTCCTTATAAAGATCTCCTCGATGAAATCCTACCTACAGACGAAGTTATTCAAGAGATCATGTCTCTAGAAAAATGACCTCGGGGATAATTCCACCATCGCGCTTCGATGTTTGATTCATACGCGATAACTACTCAAATCTGAATCTTTGACTCATCTAAGATAGTCCTTTCCATTTACATGACTGTTCAAACCATCAATTCAGAAGGGAACATGGGCAATATTTCTAAGACAATGCTCATATAGATCTCGGTCACAATGGGTATCGTGGAAAACATTTAGATTGGAGAAGATTTCAATCTCGAGGAAATTGCACACTTAACATCCCTATTTAAAGAATTCCGCAATGTGTTTGCTTGGTCTTACAATGAAATTCCCAGCATAGATTCATCTATAGTCAAGCACGAAATCAAAGTTTATGACAATGCTAAAACTATTCGAAAGTGACTCTGACCTGTCCACCCATGCAAAGCGGCCGTGATCAAAACTGAAGTAGAAAAAATTTTGAATGTTGGTTTCATCTATTTCGTTCCTTTGACAGAATGGGTTTCCAATATAGTCCCCATAGCCAAAAAACAGGCACCATCCAAGTTTGTGTTGATTATCACGATATAAATGCTGCTTGTCCCAAGGAAAATTATCCTATGTTGTTCATAGATCAGATCCTTCATGATTGCACTTGATCTGAGTCTTTTTATTTTATGGATGGTTTCTCAGGGTATAACCAGATTGCGATTAAAAAATATTACCAACATAAAACTTCTTTCATATGTCCTTTGGGCACATTTCCGTATCATAAACTCCCATTCGGTATCAAGAATGCTAGAGCAACTTTTCAAAGGGCTATGGAATATGCTTTTCACAATATTAGGAATATTGTACAAGCATACTTGTATGACCTCTCGACTCACTCCAAGAAGCAATCCCATCACCTAGCACACCTAAAACAAATATTTGCCCAGTGTAGGTTCTAAAATATACATCTAAATCCACATAAGTGCGTATTTTTTGTCGAGTCTAGATGTCTTCTAGGTTTTATTGTCTCCAAGCATGGGATTAGGGTTGATTGTGATAAAGTGAAAGGAGTCATTGAATTGCCCGCACCACAATCCATCCTGCAACTCCAACGTTTGCAAGGGAAGGCAAACTTTTTACGTTTTCTCATCGTGAACTATGCCAAGATGACGAAAGGCTTTATGTGATTATTAAAGAAGGGAATGCTATATTTCTGGGATGATCAAGCTCAACAGTCATTTGATGCCTTGAAACGAGTACTCATTTCTTCCCCACTTCTTAGTGCCCCTGATTACTCATACGACTTTCTCCTCAACCTGGCAGCCTCACCATCCTCACTGGGCATGGTTCTGGTTCAAGTTCACACTGAAGATAGTTAACATTTCATATATTACTTATCAAAAGGTCTCATCGGACCCAAACTATGATACTCACATATGGAAAAAATCTCCCTCCCAGTGCTCTTTGCTGCCACTCGACTCCGACGCTACATATTACTATATCAGACTAATGTTATTGCTTTAGAGAATCCCATGCAACACATTTTTTCTCGCCAATTTATAGGAGGAAAATATTCCAAATGGATAGTGATCCGCCAATAATTGAACATGGTTTGTATTGCTGCCAAAGCAAAGAAATCTCTAGTCTTCACCGAATTACTGTTGGATCTTCCTACAATCGACCCAGGAGATGTAGCTCATGATCCATTTCTTGATGAATTTGTTTTCTTAGTCGATTCTTCTGCTCCTTGGTATGGAGACATTTTGGTCTATCTCCAAACTCAACACTTCTGCCAAACTCTCACATCAGATGACCGTCGTCGTATTTGCCACCAAGAGAAACACTACCTTGTACTCAACGATACTCTATATCATTGTGGTGTAGATACTATTCTTCGGCATTGTCTCACTATTGACGAAGTGGAATGTGTTTTGAATGACTGCCACGTAGGGGTGTACGGTGGTCATCTTTCTGGCATAGCTACTACCTAGAAAATCTTGCGTGTAGGCTATTATTGGCCCACTTTATTTAAAGATTGCATCACAGCAGTCCAGAAGTGCCATCTGTGTCAAATTTTCACGAAGAAAATGCATGCTCACGCTGCCCCCCTCCACCCGGTTATCTCCATTGGTCCTTTTGCTAAATGGGTAATAGATTTCATTACATGCAACCCCACTTCGGTCGACGGACAAAACTACATTGTCGTGGTGGTCGATTGCTTTACGAAATGGGCAGAAGCCATTCCCAATTTCAGAGCCGATGGAGAAACCACCGCTTTGTTCCTGTTCAATCAGGTTATCTATCATTTCAGAGTACCTCTTTCAATATTCACTGATCATGGATCACATTTTTAGAACCATATGATGACATAATTAACTTCCATGCTAGGATTTTGACAAGATCAATCTTCATCCTACTATCTGCAAGCGAATGGCCAAGTAGAAGTCGTAAATGGAATCCTCAAAACCATGATTCAGTGGTTAGTATGAAATCATAAAACCACATGGAATTGGAAGTTATATTCCACGTTATGGGCGTATCGTACGTCAATCAAAAATACCACAGGCTTCATTCCATTTCAACTCGCATTCGGCCTAGAGGCAGTACTTCCAATCGAGTGTGAGATTCCATCACTCAAGCTCACTGTTCAACTCCTACTCGGAACCACTGTCACAGAAGAACACTTTCTGTCGCTCGATCACTTAGACAAGAGTCATCGAGATGCCACACTAGCACTTGAAGCCCACAAATTACGAGTCAAAGCTCAATATGACAAATCTGTAAAGCCTCGTTCTTTTCAAGACGGTGATCTTGTACTACTCTACGATCAGAGACACAACCTCTTGGGGGCAGGAACACTTCAAACATTATGGCTTGGTACTTATGTCGTCACCAAAGTCCTCTCAAAAGGAGCTTATGAACTTCAGGACTACAATGGAATTCCTCTCGCAGAGCCCTGCAACGGGCTCTATTTGAAGAAGTATTTTGCCTAGTTACCCACTAAGCATATTCTTTGTAATTTTATTTATATAAGTTTTTCCTATTGTTTTGATGTCTCTGGATATTTTTGGGTTTTTGAGGTGCTTTTTCTCATATACAATATTTTTCTTTCACACAGATGCCGTCATCCTCCTTATCGTACGTCGGATACACAGACGGTGCTAGTCGTCACACTAGACACATTGCTTCAGCTACTTGGGTTCTCTACACACCTGAGTCAAAACTTCTTGGTTCTGGGGGAATCTTCCAAGGTAGTGCCACCAATAACATTGCGGATTACATGTCGGTGATCCAACTCCTCACGGAGGTTGCATCTCTCGATATCTCCAATTTAGTGGTCAGGTTAGATTCCCAACTCATAGTTAGCAGTTGAGCAATCATTATCACATTCGTCATCCAGTTTTTTTATGTTATTTTTTAAGGGTACGACTTTTAGAACGTTATTTTCAAACCATCTCATTTGAACACATACCTAGAGAATTTAATGCATTAGCTGATTCATTGGCAAACTATGTATTAGATTGGCATTTGTCACATTTTTTATAAAAAGATTTACATATGAGTATATATTTTTCCCCATAGAAAATACACAAACATTAAAAAACACATAAACAAAAAAAATCACAAAAACTATGTATATATATATGAGTCATGTCCGGATCAAGATTACATCAAAAAATCTACCAAAACTTGGTTTTTTTACAAAATTTGGCTACACTAAGCCTCGGTATGACATTTACATATCTCCTCCTCCAGATATGCCTGATGCTCAAAATAGCAAACAAATTCCCTGGATATCCTCCTGAGAGGCACTAGGTATCTCTCTGGCACGCCCACAGTATGCCGCTGCAGACAAACTGCAATATCTCTCATAGGAAGAGGTGGTACACCCATGCTTAAACCATCCAGGTTCCTGGGAAGCTCATGCAAAATCTGGGTATCATCACTATTTCCAGTGGTTTTCACATCCTCTACTGTTGTGCTATCCTCGGGTAGTTGTAGTCCTCACCGTGCATAATGAGGGGCTCCGGCTGGGCAAACAGGTGCAACATCTATGTCAAGAAAACAAGCTTCATGTAAAAACATTTTTTCACCCATTTAAACAAAAAAAAAATAAAAAAAATTCATAAACATTCAAAAGAGAAAAAATACTTTCAAACTACACTGATTAATCCTTCTCTTACCATCTAGACCCCACTGAGTGCCCAGGGGAAACACTAACTCTGGATCTCGTGTAAATTTCATCCTTGCATAGGGATAGTCCTCAGTCATGATGCTCTAATGGTTAAGCCAATTAAAGAACCCATCATCAAAGAAATTATAGACAGGACCCTCTCCTGTCCACGGTATCAAAGTTGCCCATCGATCTTGTCTCAGCTCTTGCAGGCCCAATACATCCGTAATCATCCTGGGTCTCATAACCGGCACCCACTCTAGTAGAAAAGCAACAACCAATCTACCATAACCAAACTCTCTCTAAGTCCGGGTCTTACATGATGTTAGCTCTGCACGAACTCGACAGACAACACCTTCGCACCAGTCAAAAACCTAGGGCTGCATACAATCTAGTGCTAAAAAAAACTGGGCCTTTGTGGCCACATGTTAACTCTTGGCCTCGGCCAAGCAAACTATCATCCATAACAGAGATCTTAGAAGTCTCGCGGCCACCCGTGCAATAGGTACCTGGTTGCTAATTACCTCTGTATCATGTATGCAATGAGCAAGGATTAGGTCAGCAGTAGTACGAGGATCTGCCCTAGACCCAGTCAAGTTAGGCCTTGGTCCACAGCATGAAAAACCAACCAAAAAATAGATATCATATTTCTCAATTGACAGCTCATTGCCCCCGATACGAAAGACTTGATAGCGATCATCCCACTATTGTATTATCCGCCTCAGAAGGTCCTCTTGTCCCCTCATCAGTTCCAATCAAGCATACTTCAGCAAACCACACCTGCGAAGAACCAACAATCTAGCTGCATTAGTGAAAATCTCATGTTCTTCTCGCTCATGTTCCCTTTCTCGCCAGATACTCATGATGAACAGCTTTATACCTGCCAAATCAACAATTTCCATGGATTATAATTTGTCTAAAGTGCTTCAAAATGATAAAAAACAAGTTCTTAAAAGCAATTCTGTGCCTAACATAGGCTCTAATTCCTGACAGTGCGTGCTAACGCGTTGTTTATTCACGGGAGGTGTGCTTAACGCAGGCAAAGAACTACTAGCCCACGTTAGCCGCTTAAATTTTTTAGGCTTGCTCAAATCCCTATTTTGAACTAGAAAAACAAGTAAAAACACAATGAAATGATAATAGGAGGCTCCAGCTTTTACCTGAATCTTGCAGAAGGAAAAACTATTGCCCAGATCATTCGCAATCACCAGCAGTCATTTTTCCACTTTTTTACTCCAGAGCTCAATCACAGCATTCAAACAGTGAAAATGAGGGTCTCCAACCTTATTATAGCCATTTGTATGGGCAAAGACCCACTCAGTTGGTCTAACAAAGTAGAGAATTCCTGCTGCATGTTTGTCACAACTGTTATTCTCGATTACCGATGTTCTGATGAGTTTCATAATGTCTATATGCATAAATGACCAATTAACGTTCTCGAATCGAGCCCCATTTTTATGGTATTTTTATAGCTCATTAAAAAAAAAAACCTCGAGCTTTCTTCTTCAAGCTCATTAAAACTAGCATGAAAAAGCAACGAGCTTTATTTTTAGGAACTTTTTTCTATCTCATAAAACCGAAAAATACCGAGTTGTTTTTGTGGGGCTCGTTAAACTGCCACGACAGAAGACTATGAGCCATTATTTTTATCTTTTTCAAAGATCTCTAAATAGAAAAAGTAACTAAGTTTTTCTCCGCATGATTCATTAAAACTTCACGGACAGCACTAAGTTTTTCTCAGCGTGACTCGTTAAAACTTCATGGAGAGCACCAAGTTTTTCTCTGCATGACTCATTAAAACTTCACGGAGAGCATCGAGTTTTTCTCTGTTGGACTCGTTAAAATTTCACAAAGAATATTGAGGTTACGTTGTCTCCTCGTACTCATAAAAAAATGAGTTATACGTCCATCGAACATATATTTCTCACTTTTCTGGCTTCGATGGACTAACTCACGGAAAATGAACCATTTCAGGCTTACTATTCTCCCTTTGTCATGCTTGGTTATCAAGACATGACAAAGGTACCCCCTAGAGTTGTATTTTATGACATTTTTCAAACTCTCTAAAAAAGAAAAATTCACTGAGTTTACCCATCTGGACTCGTTAAACCTAATTAGACGGGGAAAAAATTTGGACAAAATGGATACTACTTCTGTTAAATTTAGGAAAGGATGATTTGGCAGCAAAAATCTTGAACATGGCACTTCCTAGACAACTCTTTCGCATTTAGCCAAACCCTACCATCTATGAGTTTAGCCTTCATCTCTCCATATTCTTACACTGGTCAAAAATCATGAATACTCTTTGGTGTTCATTAAGCCTAAGCTGCCTAGTACCCTGTTAGAGTGCCTTCTATTGTTCAAGAAGATCTTGCTATCTACTGATCCTCATATCAACCAAACCAATCATCATTCCAGAAATTATTTGTCATTCGTTATTCCCATTTTCTATTCATATTCTCCATTACAAACAACATCATCTCTTCTCGTTTTGTGTTGACTGATGTAGGATGCCTCAGTGCCTACCTTTTGATAGGTCTCTTCCTATCGACTGCAACATCTTATCTAGGAAGTGGATGTCGAAACACATCAGTACCCAAATAACTCCAGACAACAGTGGCAGATCATCTTGTATTTGATTAGGGGTCTTCATTATTAGCTCCCGATCGAATGATTCTACAAGTGTTCGACATCAACTCCTTTAATTCACACTCGCTAGATTGTACTGTGCATATTGGGGACCATCATCATTATCGGTGGCCACCCTTGCGTCTGTTAGCAGTTTTCATTACTGCCTGGTAATCAAATGATTTCCCACATGTTCAAAAATAGATCCTCTTTTCACATGTAAGGAAATATTCAATTTAAGTGAAGCGGCGACCAAGACCTTGGGGAAAAGGTTACATCATTACAGTTGTGTTTCCTTCGCCAAGTTGCGATATTGTTTATGTAGACAAAATTTCAGTATTTCTCTTGTTCTGACAGATAATTCCACGTTACACTTATCAGTGGACACACTGTTCATATCTCTGTTTTAGAGAAATCATGTTGATTAGCTACTGAGCATGGTAATGTCTGACTCAAGGCAAATACTATATTTTCTGACAGATGTTGTTGTTTCATTTTTCCTCAGTCCTCCAATCTCTCTAGTTCTACTACACATATTATAAATTATTTCAGCCATCATATTCATCTCTGACCTTAAACTTTATGGGGCATCTATTACAGGACAAAATACCTCCTCATCAGCTCAGAGGAGAAGGTAATATGGAAGAAAGAAAGTGACCTACACAAAACCTATTTCTGCCAAGGTAACGCACCCCAGGAACTACTAAGCTACGCTATAATGCTTCTGATCCATGTGAAGGTCACGTTAGTGACTATGGAAATACTCTAGTTGTCCTAGAGTGTAGCATTGCTCGTGTTTAAGCATAAAACAAGAAAAATCCCATGGACAATGATTAGAAAACCCAACTTTCTCTCATGGAGAGTTAGTACAAAATAGAAACTGAAAGCCACTAACCTCTTATTAGGCCTTACCAAAATAAACTAGACTCTCAAGAAAGGAAAAAGCATGTCAAGCTAAGGAAACATCTTGGATTTTTCCTTTTCAAACTGGTTGAAAGAGTTAGGGCAAGATCTGCCCTCTCCATCTCCTATAAAATGGAGCTGTGGGTTACTAGTCCAAGGTCGAAGGTTTTTTGGATATATGTCGAGCAGAGTTACGTTGTTACTATATGGTAGTTGAGGTCTGGTGAAGTGACATTGAGAGCTTACTACCTTGATCACCATCACATACAAGGAAAGAGAGAGAGATATTGGAATACTGAGGAGAGCTTGGTCCAACCGATGGTGGTAATCCTCCTTTATATAAATAAATAGAACTGTATCTATTTTGTCCATTCTATGATTTGATATTGTCATTATTTTCCAATTGTTAATATGGAATGAGATGAATGGCTTAGATCTATGTTATTTTATGTTTATTATATGTTGATTTGAGTTAATAAATAGTGTATTATTGTAGAGATTACGCGAGTGCTTTTCTTGATTGCAGGACCTGAATTTGGAACTAGTGAAAGAAGATCTCTGCTTTGCTGCTCAGTGTTTACAAAAGGATCCGGAATCAGAAAAGAGGTAATCTCTCATATTTTTTTACTAATTGATATAAATCAGCTTGAACATGTATGCCATATCTTTGTGAACTATACAACTAATCTGACTGTTTGCCCTAGGCACCGGAAAGCCTAGAGAGGGATATTCGATAACCACTATCCAAGCATATTACCCTATAGAAATTGCGTTGTGGCTGTAGGTGACTGATTGAAACAATTCTAGATGGTGGAAATGAAGCCCATAATACTCCTCTCATATTTCTTCAACAATTCCTCCAAGGAAGAGTGGGGAATTCCCACATGAGAATACCCTTGTACTAAACAGTACAAAAAGCCCAGCTAAACAGTTGAAGCATGCAATAAGTCACAAGAGTCAAACATAAAAAATATTCTAAATGCCACATATGGTTGTCATTCCCTCCATTATATACTTGATGAGCTTCCTCATGATGGGTCCCACCCATTTATGAGGTTACTTCCATGCAAAGACTCCTCCTCCAAAATTGCTTGTTTCCACTAGCTCCGCTCTCTCATTTACATCATTTCTTGATTTGGTCAACCTTGAATTAGTCTCCATGCATTGTCTCCTTTCACACCCAAGGTGGCTTTATTCTAACTATCTAAATTGATCCACATTCACGCTAGGCTGTTGTTATTGATGATTCACTCCCTCCATACCAGCGATGTTGACTTGGTCAACTTAACCTTGTCCACATGCATTAGCCCATGTTCACATATGAGGGTGCTTTATCCAGATATGAATATGATCCACTTTCACATGAGAAGTGGTTTTATTACTAATAAAGATATTTTTTTGTCTCCATACCCAGTTATTCATCAAACAAGAAATAAAATTGAGATTTTAGTATTCCAATTAGTTGCAGGCTAATTTAGTAATATTACATAAACGAAAGCAGAAGGAATAAAATTGCAAATGTGCTGAATGAACGTGCATAAGGCACGTGGGCAGTCAAATCTTAGGAAATTTGATATGACTTCCCTCAAATGAAATGACCTTACTTGAACGGTTTTCATCAGGCGCCCTCGCATGGCGCAACATGACAACCCTGGTTGAACGAAGGCTCAAGGGAGAAAATGGAAAACAGGTCGCACGACTATGAATAAGGCACCGAGGTTGTGACAACTTAGAAAATTTGATACGGCCACCCTCAAATGAAACAACCTGACCTAAATGTGTTTCATCAGGCACCCTTGCACGGTGCAACATGTCCTGCCTGACCGAACGAAGGCACAAGGGAGAAAATGACAAACGGGTTGCACGAATGTGCACAAGGCACCCAGGTGGTCACAACTTAGTATATTTCATACAGCCGCCCTCAAATGAAAGGACCCAACTTGAATGCGTTTCATCAGGCACTCTCAAATGAAACAACCCTACCTGAATGCTTTCATTGGGTGCCCTCACACAGCGCGACACAACGCATCCGGCCAAATGAAGGCACAAGGGAAGAAAAAACAAATGGGCCGTGCAAACATGCACAAGGCACCCAGGCAATCAAAATGTAGAAAATTTGATACAACCTATCTCAAACAAAACAACCTGACTGGAATGCGTATCATCGGGCGCCCTCATATGGCACGACACGGTGTGCCTGACCAAAGCAAGGAACAAGGTAGAAAATGGCAAACAGACCTCACGACTGTGCAGAAGGCACGTAAGTGGTCACAACTTAGAAAATTTAATATGGCCTCCCTAAAATAAAATTACCCAACCCAAACTCATTTCATCGGGTGCCCTCACATCACGCGAAACACCTCGCCTAACTAAATGAAGGAACAAGGGAGAAAATGACAAACGTGCCGCACAGATGTGCACAAGACACCCCGGTGGTCACAGCTTAGAAAACTTGATACGACCCGCCTCAAACGAAACAACCAGACCCGAACGCATTTCATCATGTGCCCTCACACGGCGTGACACGGCACACCCAACCGAACAAAGACACAAGGAGAAAACGACAAATGGGATATACAAATGTACATCAGGCACTTCGGTGGTCACAACTTAGCAAATTTTATACGGCCTCCCTCAAACGAAATGACCCGATGCGAACGCGTTTCATTGGGTGCCTTCACATGATGCAACATGACGCACCTGTCTTAACACATTTCCTTAGGAACCCTCACACGACCCAACCAAACCCGACCCGAATGGGTTTCCTTGGGCGCCCTCACATGACCCGATGCAAAATTGTTTCCTTGGGCACCCTCACATGAACTGACCCGACCTGATCCGACACGAACACGTTTCCTTGGGCTCACACGACCCGACCCGACCCGAACAAAGGCACAAGGGAGAAAATAGAAAAAAGGTCATGCAAATGTGCACAAGTCACATGGGCGGTCACAAATTATAATTTTTTATACAACCTCCCTCACATGACCCGACCCGACCCAACATGAAAGTTGTAATGTCCCATGTGCGGGTAGGGCCCACAACCACATGTCTGGGTCTGCGTAATGAGGGGTGTTGCACAAGGGCCCCCGCCCTCAGATACTCCGGTGGGCCTTAGTACCTCACCCTTAACACCCTGGGATTCCACCCTCACTAATAGTCTAAGCTTTTGGTGTAGTGGCTGGGCCTTTGTTGTATCAGAGCCGAGGTCTCGAGGTCGAGACTCGCGGAGCGTGGTGGGCTGTAATATCTCGTGTGCGGGTGGGGCCCACAGCCACGTGTCCAGGTCTGCATAATTAGGGGTGTTGCGCAAGGGCCCCTGCCCTCAGATACTTCTGTGGGCCTTAAGACCCCACCCTTAACACATTGTGATTCCATCCTCACTAACAGTCCAGGATTTTGGTGTAGTGGTTGGGCCTTTGCTCCATATTCTTACTAATATCTCCCTTATTATCTTCTTGAAATCTTCATGAATGCTCTGTACAGATATTGGAAGAAGCTTGGTAAGAATATCTTCCTCTCTCTCTCCACATAATGTAGTCTTCATCTTCTCTTTTATTTATAGCATCATGGCTGAGATCCACAGGCTAAGCCAAGATTATGCTCTGATACCATTGTAATATCCCAAAAGGGAGAATGCAACAATACTTTACACAATCTAAGAAATTACAGCAAGATAAACAATAAATCTAAGTACAAATAAGAATATGTAGAAATATCTGAGCCATTTTATTATATTAGAGATGAATCAGTCACACAAGTACAAGATATAGGTAGATCTAGCCAAAAAGATGAGCTAGGATCACCCTGAAAACATATGTGAAGCAGGTACAGTGTAACTGTTGAGGCTCTACAGCAAATTCTACGTTGTATCTTCAGCAAGATATAAACACAGAGTTGCAGACTGAAAAGAGAAATCCATATCTTCTCAAAACTGGAGCTCTGATGATGCCAAGATTCAATATTTTTCCAATGTGCTGGATTCCCAAGATAACCCAAAAAGGATTTTCCAGATCTGCAACTTTGGAAAATCACCTCCCTAGGATTTGATCCTTGATCTGATGGAGAATACAGATCTGAAGCTAGATCTGAAGAATAGATGGTTGAAATATGTGCTCAGTATAGATCTATGCTTGAAGGGCTAATCCCTTCCTCAAATCTATGAGCTAGAAGCTCTATATATAGCTTCTCAATCCTCCAAAAGATGATTGCAGCCATTGCAACGTAACTGCCTCTGAAAACTACGCTGTGAGGGAAAGAGAGGCCTTCTTCTTGCTGAAATATGTTGTGATAAACTCCAGGCTGATGGTGAGACTGATAGAAATGTGAGGAGATGATCCCTCACAGGATTGGTAGCTGAAATACTAGCAACTTCCTTACTCCTTTCAGATATGTAGTATGGGCAACGTTATTCTTGAGGAGAATACTATTGTTAGGAGGTCAACAACTTTTGGCCTGATGCCAAATTTTCAATGTGGCTCTGGGAGTGCTGAAATATAATCCCAAGTGATGGGAATAATCCCTCACCTTGTTCTCCAGCTGAAGTACTGAAGATAACTTCCACCTTCCAAACAAATCTTCAGAAAACTGCGGTTTTCTGAATATGAATGTTCTGCAGAAAGTAGAAAAAGGAAATGACACTTAAATCCTGATGTATAATGGAGTACAAACCTCTTCCTTAGAGATCACTCAAAGAAAGAGGAGGGATTCCTGCCCGGGAACATCATGTGCTAAACAACACCTGCAATCTCTTCTAAAAAGCCCAAGAGTATAGTGAAATGTCACTTGAAAATTCCAGATCTAAAAGATCATACATAAAATAATATTCTTAAAATTAACATGCAGCTAATGGGAATATTAAATTTTGTTTCTTGCACTTAGTAGGTGAATAAATGGGTTGGAGAGACCCATAATTGTCTTGTGTTGGCATAAAATCCCTCCTTGTGTGAAAGGGGGATAACTTAGTGGTTGGATTTTGCACTTCCCATGTGTGAATAGGAAGAGAAACATGTTGATTCAGTCAAGTTGACCAAGTCAACAGTGCAGCATGGAGGAGCATTCTTGATAGATCTAAAATGCAGTTTTGGAGGGAAGGTATTCACATGGTGTTGGAAACCCTACTAGGTGGGACCCAAGGTGATGAGGCTCACAAAATTTATAAGGAGGAAGATAGCATAATTTTGAGGGTAGCTTATGAATTATTGATTTTGGTCTGCTTAGACTCTTGAGCATTCTTTAGTTGTTGAGTTGAGTATGCAGTGTTGTTCAACACAAGGCATTCATGCTTAGGGTTTCCTTCTCCTTCATTGAGCCATCACTTGGAGGAGTTCTGTTCTTCATTTTTCGACATCTGGGCTTGAGGCCAAGCACTTCCTTCAACTACAACGTTATTCCTATAGTAGGGAACACTGTGTTGCAGGGTGTTGCAGTGGGAGACTTACAACACCAACAAATGAGCTTATCTTTCAAAGGAGGGATCTCCCCTTGCTTTGCAAGATTAGTACAAGAGATTCTAGAGCATATTTCACATCTTGGCATGTGGCCAAATTAGTTCCGATCCACTACAGCACAGTTTACTGAAGAAACTGTGTCATTTTCTAGAGTGCTGCAGTAGCAGGGTTGAAACCCTTTCTTGTGAGCTTGTTCCTTGGAGAAAGGGCCAGCCCTTCTCTAAGAAAGCTCTATACTTCATTCTTCTTCTTTCATTTGTATATTTCAACTAAATTAATATATATTTGTAGTCTAACTACATTTTTTAGTTCCATACCTACATATCTTCATTTTTATACATTGTACTCTCATGAACCCCTTGACGGGTTACTCTTGTTTTGTATAAAAAGGAAGGAATCTCCATTTTCTCATCCATTGGATGCTTGTATACTCCAGGTCTATTATTTCACATTTTTTTCTGCATAAATCCTCAATAAAATAACGATTTTATTGCTTCATTCCTTCCTCCATGGGTTAGGTTATGGGGTTTGGGCTTATTTGAGACATATTGACTTGGGGAGATCTGTTTATACTGTGTAAAGTGATTTGTTTCACCTCTAATTATGCATATGAGTTTTATATGATGTATTATAAGGGATCCAAGTCCCATTCCTCATAGGGATAGCATTATTTTCTGAAGACAGTTGTTTTATGCCCTATATTGCTACATTTTCCGACTTGGGAAGGAGGATATAGGCCATATGCTTGTTGAGGTTCTTCCATATGTTGGTGAGATGTTATTTTAAATCTAATGAGGTGATATTGTTAGGTCCCTATATCACTAGTATAGTCCCTTATTATTGTTAGTGCAAACCCCTTATTGTTATTATTGTACCCTTGCAACCCCCATTTTGTTATTATTGTGCCCTTAAATTATTATTGCTAGGTTGGCTAGGATTACATTGTGGCCCACTAGGATTAAATTATGGCCCCATGGACTCCTATATATAGAAAGGAGGTTTTGTAAATTGTATCATCCAAGAATTGTTCATTCATGTAATATATTGGAGTTTTCCCCCTCAAAGTGCCTTATTTCCAAGGCGTTGATATCTCTTTTCTTCTCTTTTTGGAGCTGGTTTCACAACATTTGGTATCAGAGCTTTGGATTCTAGGGTTTCGCTGCTCCAAATAGGTCATCATGGAATTTTCGCTATAAATTTTTTTATACGAAGTTTCAAAAGCTGAAATTTTTAGGGTGCGAAGCTACAATCCTGAGGAAGATTTTCCAAAAATTTCAGAGCCTGGTTCGCAATATTTTCGGAGATATGATCTGTGGAAGTTAGGTCTTTTTTTATGCTCCTAAACAGGTCATAGTGGCATTTGCGCTATAATTTTGTTTCTACTGAGGATTAGAATCTGAAATTTTTATGGTGTGAAGCTTAAATCCTAAGGAAACTCATCAAAAAATTTCAGAGCTTGGTTCGCAATATTTTTAAAGATATGATCTGTGGAAGGTAGTGCTTTTTCAGGCTCCCAAATTTCTTCTCAAAGAGGTGATCGTGGGAATATTTCAATAACTCTCTCTCTGAGCATCAGATTAGAGTTCCATAAAAAGTGGTCGCAAGTACACGGACTGTAGTTTCTTGGCTATAAATGTTAGAGGTGAAGGACGAAATAGTGACACGTGGAAAGCAGTAAAAATTCGCTATACTGAACCAGTCCATAATTAAGTCATTGTGGGAGATTGGACATAACTTTGTCTTGGAGAATCCAAATCAAGTCAGACCTGTGGAATTCAAAAGAGAATTTATAGGGTTACTTTAGTGCTTAATTTCAGATATTGAAGAGCCACAATCACAGAGATAATCCAATTTCAATATTGAGCTCCTCAAAAGCAAGTAAAAGGTGTGTAATTTTTTTCCAAATTGCATAAGTCTTGTTTGAAGAATCAAGTTGAATTGATTGCAAGGGCATATTGTAGAATAGATATCAGTATTGAATTTTAAAATGGCCCCTAAAAAGAATTCAACGCCCATTAAGCCTTTCGAAAGCCCTACTATGACTCATGAAGATGAAGAATGGCAACATGACATATTAAAATTACAAGAGCAAGTGAAACAAATTTCGCTCTCGCAAAGAGCAACAAAAAATGACATGGAAGTTTTGAAGAAAGGTGTGGAAACTAAGATGGATGGTTTGAAGAAAGGCATGGAATCTAAGATAGATGGCATGGAATCTAAGATATATGGCATGGAGGCTGGCATGGAATCTAAGATATATGGCATGGAGGCTGGCATGGAATCTAAGATGGATGACATGGAAGCTAATATCGATGAGAAAATGGAAAACATGAAGAATGTTCTAAAAGCAGACATGGAAGGTTTGACAAAGTTGATACAAGAAACGTTTCCTAATGGTGAAAATATAGTAGAAGAACCTCATGATGAGAACAAAATAAATGTTAATCGTGATTTCATAAACTCTAATGTTGGCGGGAAGAACCACCATATTCCAAAAATGGATATGAGGAAGTTTGATGGAAAAGATCTTGTAACATGGATACTACAGATGGAGCAATATTTTGATCTCCATAACGTGAAAAACACACAAAAGGTACGCATTGCAACTTTACATTTAGAACAAAATACATTTGTATGGTATCAATGGCTTTGCTCCCATAAAAAAATTGTCACGTGGTCAATTTTGACGGAGGAAATGATAGCACATTATGAGGATACAAAGAGCAACACCTTCTTTAGCCAATTGATAAATCTCAAACAAAAGGGTTTAGTGGGGCAGCACATTAAGGACTTCCAAAAATTGAATATAAGGGTAACTGATATTCCAAACGAACACAGGATTGATCTCTTCATAGGCACTCTAAAGGATAACATCCAACATGAAGTTCATGTTTTGGAACCTGATTCATTGGAGAAGGCATTCAGGTTGGCAAGAAAAGTTGAAAGTAAAATTATGGCGACAAGGAAGCCTACCACTCAATTCTATAAAGAAGGAAGTGTTGCTACACCTAGATTTCCACAACCTACAAGGTTGACACCACAACAATTGGAAGAAAAAAGATCAAAAGGGCTTTGCTACAGTTGTGATAGAAAATACACTAAAGGTTATAAGTGTGCTGAAAATAAATTATTTTACATAGACTGTGAAGAAGAAGAAGAAAATGAACAAGAAGAGGATATACACCAGGAACCAACCCTAGAACAGGAAGAAATGAATCCGACCATATCGTGTAATGGACTGGCAAGAATTACCACTCCTCAAAATCTCAATATAGAAGGATAGATCAAGAAGAAAAATGTAATAGTGTTGATTGATTCAGGTAGCACCCATAATTTTATTCATTGTAAGGTAGCCAAGGAATTAAATTGTTTCCTATACCCAGCACCAGAATGTCAAGTGATGGTTGAAAATGGAGGAACTATAAATTTCTATGGGAAATGCCATAATATAAAGCTAACCATGGGGGAATATGTATTGACTAGTCCAATGCTTTCCATTCCTATGGGAGGTGCTGATGTTGTACTAGGAGTACAACGGTTACAATCTTTGGGGATGGTAGCTTTTAATTTTCAAGAACTTTTCTTGAATTTTTTTTCAGAAGGAAAGGAATTTGAATTATGAGGTATAGCAGTGAAGCCAGGAAGGATAATAAGCTCTAATTTCATGACAAAGCTTCTAAATAAATAACAACGAGGCGTAATTGCACAATTACGCTCACTAGAAGTTCCAACATAAAAATCATCTATTCCTACAGATCTCCAACAAGTCTTGGACAATCATTCCAAGGTGTTTGAAACTCCCATAGGACTCCGACCTATTCATGATCATGATCATGCTATTCATTTGATTCCAGGAAGTGTTCCTCCAAATATTAGGCCTTATAGATATCCTTACGTCCAAAAGAGTGAAATTGAACGTATGATTGCAGAAATGTTAGAGGCGGGTATAATTCAACCTAGTCAAAGTTCTTTCTTTGCTCCTATAGTATTGGTACACAAGAAGGATGGATCATGGTGAATGTGTCTGGATTATAGGGAGATCAATAAGCTCACCATTAAAGATAAATTTCCCATTCCTGTGATTGATGAATTATTGGATGAATTACATGGAGCAATTTATTTTACCAAGTAGGATTTTCGTTGAGGATATCATCAAATTAGAATGAAGACTGAAGAGCTCGGGCCAAGGGAGGGACATCTCATCTCATTATCTGCTTTCCTTCATGGGTTTGGGTAATCTATTTTTACTACTCATCTTCTCTTTGCCACATCACCATGACCTCAGATCCCTTGATGTCAAAAACTGCCAAATCCAGTGTTGTGCCACCAATATGTTCAAGAGAAGTTGGCCTCTGCAATTTTCAACCTCCCTCTGATTCTTTGTTGGTCTGGATTCATAAATGTTATGTCCCTCTGTCTCGTGTCAATGATGTGGGAAACATTATGGCCCACCTTTGATCAAGGTCACTTCCTATCCACTTCATCTTATTATCCAGGAAATTGATCTAGAGACTCCCTTTAGGTACCTTGGATCCTGCATGCCTCAATGGCATGTTCTTCACATTCGACACAAGGTTATCATTTTTTGCATTCGATCGGATGATTCTGCGGGTGTTTGAAGCCAGCTCACTATTCACATTTCATGGATTGTACCTTTTTTACCTTGGTATCCATCGTCATTATTGGTGGTTTCTCTCACGTTTGTTAACGACTTTCATTATTTGCTAGTAATCAGATGATATTCTTACATGTTCGACTTCAACTCACATATTCACATGCTCAAACTTGTACTCTGTTCGGGTCGAGATAGAGCGCAAGACCCTGGATTTTGTCTCATAAACATCCAGGGTGTGGGTTCTTTCTGGATTATTATGATTTATTACATGACTCTTTTGATTGGATGGTTTCGACCATACCTGAGTCTACTTGTTGATCCTTATCTTACTAGATGGCTGCACCCATACCACATATCATGTATCTGAGATATTAGTTGTATTTTTATTCACAGGTCTTTCGACAGCAGTGTTTTTAGTTGGACGCGTTCTCATAAAGAATTTCACCCCTCCCTCTCTCTCAGACATCATGCTTTAGGGGGCATCTGTTACACAACATTTTTTCACCGTCCCTGCAATCCCTCGTCTCATACATTGTAGGACTATTTCTGTGACCTATGAATAGTAAAATGTCCTGAAAAAACCTTCATGGCGTCCTTCTGCATAAGGGAAAGAGTTCTCCTCAAGAAAATTTCCTCTGGAAAACCTTAAAAACCCATGTTTTGTCATTGGCGCAGGTAGCCAGTTCATCCCTCGTGCTAATGGGGAAAATGTACACTAGTGGGTGCGCTAGTTGGCGCTTTGTCCCTGTGTTGTGCCAGGGCCAAGCCTATTAAGGAATTTTTTTTAACCATATAAGGCGGAAGTTTGATTCTAGCAACTTCAGAATGGATCATCAAAAAGGGGTTGGGTTTTTCGCCTCTGCATCTCCTTGTTTAGGAAGTGGTTTTCCACCTCTCATGGAACCTTCCTAAGAGATAGGACTCTTCGCCATGATTATTGGGATCCTAACCTCTCCTTCTCCCTCTATAAAAGCTTTCCCTCTCCATTTGCAGTCTAGCTGAACTTTTGGGAAGGAAATTATAGCTGAGTGACAATCAAGAGCAGAGCTAAGGAGAACCCTGTGAGAGAGAGAGTTCTGTCAAACCCCTAACGAGCTTTGTGAGACACATCTCACTGGAACCCCGTAAAAGGATGATCACGACGTTAGAGCATCGGTTGTAATATTTCTCTCGTATATTAATATACATGACTCTGCTATTGGTTGCATGATTGTCTTTGTCCATTACATAATGCAATTTCATTTGTTCCTCTCTGACTGATCGATAGTTATAATGTGTGGAATATTACATTATATGTTTTCTCTCTTCTTTGCATGTGTACAGGTATCTAGATGCAGCAATTTCACGGATCACGACCTGTCCAACTATGAATGGAAGCACCACTTCTTCTTCGATAACAACAGCGAAGGAATCACGGTAAGACATCTATTGCGATTATATCTTTTGTAACTAGGAATCAATAGCTTTGGGTGTTTTGATTGTTTCTAGACCCACTCTAGGGCTAGTGGGATTGCCTCTGTCCATAGAGGGGATTTACCTCCACAACAGATGGTATTATAAAAGGGGAGGATACCATGATTATGCAACACATCATTCACCATCCACATTGGGGTGAGTGGATGAGGATGATAAGCAAGGGGTTGCATGACCACTTGCAGATTTATGACATGGGCTAGCAAGCTTGGTTACATTGGTTGCCCTTGGGATATTTTTGTCACTACCTAAAGGCTCCTATTTCTTTGATCCATGCTTTGAAGAACACTTATGAAATGAATAAGGAGGCATGGCTCCATTGGATTCTCTTGGGTGAGTATGGTTACCACCCAATAGCTCATAATATTCGGATTCATGCATTGTGTATCAATGATAGAATGCAGAAAAAGAAGGCATGTTCATTTTGGTTTTCCTTGAGAGATTCTGGGCACCACATGACATCTCCTATGTCTATGTGTTTTGTATTGGGTAAAACTTGGCATGATGCTCTCATGATGTGCATTGATGATGTTTCTTTGTATTGGGCTAATGTGACATTCCATATGTCCATTAGTATGTTTGTGCTCCATGATGCACATGAGGAGGATAGAAATCAGAAAGATCTCTTGTTGCTTTGGTTTCTTTTGGGGGATTTTGGCATGTCCATCTTACATGGAGGATATGGAGGATGGCAGCAAAGGGCCTTACTTCGGTGGTTACTATTAGGAGTATGGTTTGGCTTCTTTGTCTACCCATATAGCTCCTTTCCTTCTTCTTTTACATAATGTTGGAATGATGCTTGGATCCAACAAGGTCAAGAGGGCTAAGGATGAGAGCATATCAATGCTCAATCAAATTCATAAAGCATGGGATGGAGATATGTATTGTAAGATGGAGATTTTACTTTGTGGAAAGAGCCACTTTATTTTATGTATCTCATGTAGTAATGATGAAGTTGGAACCCATATGGTTGTCACTTGGTACTTCATGATGGAAGGAGCACATCTAACCATATAGTTAGAGGTCATTCTATATGTTTTTGAAAGACAAATTTGGAACCACACACACATAACACATTGCAACAAATGGAGGAATAATTCCTTATGAGGATGCCATTTGGAGGGGAATAGATGGCTTTGCATCTATGTTTTGAGTTTCTTCATGACAAGCAACATTTTTCCAGGGAGGACTGTAATATTCCCAGATTTTCACCTGATATTTGGAATATTAGAGTTCTTAACTTTCTTAATGAATTAAGTAAATAAAACGGTGGAGGGAACCATAATCCTCAGTATGAATAAATATCCACTTTTGAGTTTGAATGTGGATTAATTAAGCCTAGATCTACATAATGAGGTAGTTGAGCAACTAATAATGTGAATGGAATCGGATATTATGTCTCACTAACTGAGATAGATCATGGAGGTTAATATAGTCAACTAAGATCTTGAAGATGTGAAATAGAAGATCATGGAACACTCATGATAAAATGATGCAGGATTTTGTGAAATTAAAGAACACATGATGGAGAGGGTGTACATTGCGCCTAGACATGATGGATTATTTCCTCAAACAACACTCAAACTGGGAGGATCTTTTCCACATGCACAGCGTAGTCTAGATGAGGGCCAAGGCATGGGGAGGCTAAAACATTATATAAATAAGATGAAGGCAAGGATGGAGGTATGATTGTGATTCTTGAAGTTAAGGATATTTCCAGATCTGGAATTTTCATGTGACATTCCATTACTTTCTTGGGATGTTTAGCAGAGATTGCAACTATTGTTTAGCACTGGGTGTTCCTGATCGGGAATCCCAGCTCTTTCGTAGAGTATCTCTAGAAAGAGTATTGTACTTCACTCTACATCAGAAATTCATGCCACATATATTTTCCTACTTTCTACAGAATATTCGTATTTAGAAATTGCAGATTTCTTAAGATCAGTTTAGAAGGTGGAAGTCGTCTTCAGTACTTCAGCTGGAGAACTGGTGAGGGTTTATTCCTATCACCTTAGGCTTATAGATAAAAATTCCTAGAGCTTCATTTTAGATCTGGCATTAGGAAAAAATATATTGACCTCCTGGCAGCAGTATTTCCTTTAGGAATTACGCTGTCCAATTTGTAGATCCAAAAGGAGGAAGGAAGTTGCTATCATTTTAGCTAGTAATCCTCTGAGGGATCATCCCCTAAGATTGTCATCAGTATTTCCATTAGCCTAGAGTTTATTGTAGCATTTTTCAGTAGGAAGAAGGTGTCTCTTTCCCTCATGGCACAGTTTCTATTGGCAATTATGTTGCAGCAGCTATAATCATTATTGGAGGATTGAGAAGCTAGATCTAGAGCTTCTAGCTTGGAGATCTGAAGAAGGGACTAGCCCTTCAAGATTAGATCTGATATTGTGACATATTTCAGCTATCTATCTGTCAGATATAGCTTCAGACCAGTATTTCCTAGTAGATCAAGGATCAAATCCTAGGAGGGTGATTTTCCAAAGTTGTAGATTTGGAAAATCATTTATGGGTTATCTTGGGAATCCATCACCTTAGCCAGATCTTGAATCTTGGCATCATTTGAGCTCCATATTTGAGTATATTTTCATTTTCATTTTCAACCTACAGTCATATATTCATATTTTTTTGAAGAGACAGCGTAGTATTTGCTTCAGTGGCTCTCCATTTACATAGTGCCTATTGTGGCATGTTTTTTGGGTGATTTTAGGCCAACTCTTTGGCTAGATATCCTCATATTTTGTACATTGTGTAACTGAATCTTCTCCAATATAATAAAATGGCTCATCTTCTCTATAAATTTTGATGTTTCCTTAATATTTGTTGTTTACATTGCTGCAGTTCTTATATTGTGTTTAAGTATTACTGCATTCTCCCTTTAGGGATATTACATCGAAGACCAAACCACAACAGTTCCCCCCTTTTTCCATAACGCTACTGGAGGTGTACAAGAGGAAGGGAAGGGGAAATAAAAACATATATGCATATAACAGAAAATAAATGGAAGGTGGCTCCCACTCCCTCAAAAGGGAAATTTCAAGCAGATAAACAGGAATATCTTTCCAAACCCCATGCCTTTCTCCTCAAAGCTAGGGGTCGGAACGAGGAATGTAAGAAAAACACATGAAAGAAAGAGAAACAAAATTTTCCACCCACTCAAAGGAGGCTCAAACAGAGAAAAAAATTCATGAGCTTTGCACCCTCACAAAAGCGAGGAAATCACAAGGAATGATGATTGGGAAGGACTAAGGTGGCCACCCCGGGAACTCGCACTTCCTTTCATCCTTCGTGAATGCCAATCCTCAACGATTCACCCTTTTCTTCATAAAGCTAGGGTTCGGAAGGAGGAAGGGAAAAAAGAAACGTGAAAAAAGAAAAGAAAAGAAAAGGAGATCCAAAACATGGTTGTGAGCAAAGTAGATGAGGTTCAAACACAAAAAAATATTTCAAGGCTCTATGCCCTTACAAAAATGGTGGAAATTGCACAGATTGGTGATTGAGAAGGACTAGGGTTGCCACCCCTAGAGGTCACACTATTTTTTCATCCTTCCAAAAACACCAATCGACAAAAATTCCCCCTTTTCTCTATAAAGCTAGGGACCAAAACGACTCACAAGGGGAGGCTTAAACATAGTACAAGCTTTCCAAGCCCTGTGCCTTACCAAAAATTTGGGAACTGCAAGGAATGAAGAACGATAAGGACTAGGGTGGCCAACCCAGGAGTTCACATTTCTTTTCATCCTTCTCGAACACTGACCCACAACAATTTCCACTTTTCTCCATAAATCTAGGGATATAAAGGGGAGAAAATGACATGAATGAAAGAGAAACCAAACATCACCCACATAACACTCATGAAAAAAATCCAATTTGGGAGAAATGGGGCCAAATTTCAAGCAACGCCAACAAAACAAAGGGCCACCACCATGCGAGAAAATGTTGGCTTAACCAAAAATAAAGAAAACAAGACACCCAATAAAAACCATCCCACCTTTTCGCACCCTTCCACATACATCACGACACAACATCCTTTCTATCTACATAGCATAAAAAGAAGCAAACAAATAACCAATCAGACAAGTGACAACCTAAACTTGACTACTTGAAAATCCAAGGGCCACAACAAGATGAGTGTCTAGAGTAGAGTACTGTTGAAGGGTAAACGACCCCCCAACATACAAAAGGCTTCAAAAAACAAATGTACTAATAGAAAACCCACCCCACTATTGCATCCTTCCATGTACAGGACACCCAAAAACCTTTCCAGCCAAAAATTTAAGGGGGGCCAAACAACCGAACTCCAAAGAAGAGTTATCGTAGCCTGACACTCAATGCTGGATAAAGCCAAGGGTCAGAAATACATGGGTGGTGCAATGTCACACCCTAAAAATATGGAAGCCCCTAAAGAACACACCACAACTCTATTGCAACAATTGACACATCTAAGAATGACACCGTCATGCAAAAAACCCACAATCCAAATGGAGAAACAAGGACATAAAATTCTCCTACTTTCCTTGGAAAGGGGAGTGGCTCAAGAAAGGACATGGAATTCCTGCAAAACAAAAGACACTAGAAAATAATGCTACCTCATGCCCATTGACGAGGAAAATTGCAATTTTGATGGAGCTCGGGCCAAGGGAGGGATTTTTCATTAAGTACACCCAACCCTTCCACGAGGGAATATCAAGGAACAGTCGAGAGGACTACAGTGGCCATCCCAAAGGATTTTGACCACTCTTCATCCATCCCATATTGACCCCACCCCAAAATTTTCCCCTCACGAAAGGGTTGAGGTAGCAAGTGCATGCGCAACCACTCCCTTGAACTAAACACGAACAAAAAGGCTTGCCCAAGAAACACATAAAACACCGCCGCTGCCTTTTGGAGAGAACCAACTATGGTGGCCCACATCTTCCAATGAACAAAAGGCCAAGCACCGCCACTACGAATGAGTTTGAATTTATCCATCGTATTTCCCAAGCACCTCAACTGTAACAACCATGACCCACCGAAAATATCGTTAGAGAGGGGGATCCCGAGCAATGAGATTCTGAACCTCATAAAAAAAACACATTAGGGGTAAGAATAAAAAAGAATGGGAGAAGCACAAGCATCTCTTGCAAGTATAGGAAACAACAAGTGTGAATTCAAGATAGGAAACTAACAATGTTGCAATTATCTTTGGCAAGAGGCACCACCCGTAAAATTATCAAACCCACTCTCCTAGAGACACACCACACGGGCCTAGATTAAAATAAAAACCCACACAACCCAAGAGAAACAAAAAAAAACCCTGTTATCAATGATCCTATTGCAGGTTCACCTATGGTAACCTTGTTACGACTTATCCTTCCTCTAAATGATAAGGTTCAATGAACTTCTCATGTCGTCAACAATGGAAAACCACCATCGTCGACACAATCTGAACACTTCACCGGATCATTTAATCGATAGGAGCGATGAGCGGTGTGTACAATGGGTAGGGATGCAGCCAACATGAGTTGATGACATGCACTCACTAGGAATTCCTATTTGAAGACAAATAATTTCAATGGTCTATCTCCATCATGATGCAATTTGAGAAGATTTCCTGATCCTCTCGAACAAGGAAGAAAAACTCGTCGGTTGCATTAGTGTAATGCGCATGTGGCCCGGAACATCTAAGGGCATGAAAGACCTGTTATTGCCTCAAAATTCCATGGCATAAATGGCCATAGTCCCTCTAAGAAGCTTGCTGTGAAGGGGAACCTATGCATAGCTAGTTAGTAGGCCAAGGTCTCATTCGTTATCGAAATTAACCAGAAAAATCACTCCACCAACTATGAACTTCCATGCACCACCACCCATAGAATCAAGAAAGAGCTCTCAATCTATCAATCCTACCTATTTCTGGACCTGGTAAGTTTCCCCGTGTTGATTCAAATTAAGCCACGGGCTCCACTACTGGTGGTACCCTTCCTTCAATTCCTTTCAGTTTCAGCCTTCTGACCATACTCCCCCTGGAACCCAAACACTCTCATTTCTCAAAAGTTTCCGGCAGATTCCTTAGAGCAAGATCCACCGATCCCTGGTCAACTTATTTTATGGTTGAGACTAGGACAGTATTTGATCGTCTTTGTGCCCCCAAATCTCGTTCTTGATTAATGAAAAATCCTTTTCAAATGGTTTCGTAGTGTTTTGTCTTTCATAAATCCAAGAATTTCACCTCCCAGAATGAAATACGAATGCCCATGATGGTCACTATTAATCATTACTCTAGTACCGAAGGCCAACACAATAGGACCAAACTCCTATAATGTTATTCCATGCTAATGGTTTCAGAGCATAAGCTTGCTTTGAGAACTCTAATTTTCTCAAAGTAATAGTGCTGGAGCTGCAATCCACCCAGTTAATGCCAGGAGCACGCCACCGATGAAAGGGACAGAAGGGCAGGTGAACACCAAGTATGCAAACTCACTTTTATGACCCAAAATCCAACTATGATATTTTTAATTGAAACATATGAAATATACGCTATTGGTGCTGGAATTACCGCGGATGCTGGCACCAAACTTTCCCTCCAATGGATCCTCATTAAGGGATTTATATTGTATTCATTCCAATTACCAAACTTGATGAGCCCAGTATTGTTATTTATTATCACTACCTCCCCATGTCAGGATTGGGTAGTTTGTTCACCTATTGCCTTCCTTGTTTGTGGTAGCCATTTTTTAGGCTCCCTCTCTAGAATCAAACCCTAATTCTCCGTCACCCATCACCACCATGATAGGGCTCTATCCTACCATTAAAAGTTGAAAGGGAAGAAATTTGAATGAAGCATCGCTATCACAAGGGTTGTACGATTTGTCAAGTTATCATGATTCATCAGAGAAGAGGGAATGCATGCACCAGAATTTTATCTAAAAGATGCATCCCTTCCAAAGAGGCGGGAGTTGGTGCACTTATTAGATCTAGAATTACTATGGTTATCTGAGTAGTATGGTACAATAAAAAAAATATAATAGATTGAATGAGCCATCCATAGTTTCACAGTCTAAATTAGTTCATAATTATACATGCATGTCTTAATCCTTGAGACAAGCATATGTCTACTGGCAGGATCAAGCAGGTAGCACCCTCCCACTTAAAAGGGCATTGAAACCTCCCTCTTACCAAGAGTCAGCATGAACACCCATCAAGTAAAAGAGAGGTCAAAATATCATTTAAAGCTTTTATACCTTTCACCTCTTGCATCCCCTAGAAGGGATTAGAGCCCACACACACTGTTGATCACAATTAATCCTATGTCAAAGTTCTAGCAGGAAAACTGATCTGAATAATCAAATCCTTCCCCGCCCCATCTCGCAACACTCCTTATCTGCCTAAATTTACTCTTCCTCCTACTCTAAATTACTCTTTCAAAGGCCATGACCCATATTTGAGAATAAATTGGGCTTATCCCCCTCTCGGTCTCAACCCCCTCTATTTTATGCCCCGCATGACCCGAGCACTAAACCATGTGCTAAACCCAAAAAGTTCTTTCTGTATATGCCTATCAGGTGCGTTTGGAGCCATTCGATTAAAAACATATCAACGCACCATATCCCTTTGCTCCTATGGTCCCCACCCTGTGTCCATTGCTCAAAAACCAGACTTGTTTTCATCGCACCGCCTTTCATAGGCGAGCGGTATTCTCTAAATCGGAGCGATTCCATTGGGCGCCCACCACGCGTCCCTGAGTACGGTGTCAAAACCGCTCCTCATCGTGCATTATTTTCCAGACAGAGCCACACATTGAAATCGATATGAGCCGTCTGATCTATAAGGCATCATCCTATGGTTGCCGCGCTGCAAAGTTGTGCATGTGTTAAGACTATTGTACAGTGTTTCGGGCCCACAGTCCATCGCCCTCCCACCAAGTTTCAACCATTGATCTTGTTCGCGGATCGTATGGCCCAAAATCATTCATGTGTTCCGCTGATTAACCAAGCCTCCCTCCACGTCATTTTCCACGCTTCAACCACTTTTCTCTTTCACCATTTATATACTCCGTCAGTGTGTTATGTTTTGATGTTCCAAGAGAAAATCTCTGCCCAGTCCATCCACCTTTGTTTCGTTACATTTTTCACTGCCACCCCACATATTTCCGCCATTTCACCACGCTACATCACTGCACAGTTGCCTCCTTTGCATCGCCGTCCCCCACACATTTGTTTTCTTCACAACTTTGTGTGTTTTGTAGGTTTGCAGTGAAGGAGAATTACCATCATTTGCAGCATCCATTATGAAAGCCGAGAGCACATCGAAGGACAATATTTTAGAGGCTAGAATTATGAAGCAAAGATTCGGGAGGATATGCAGACACGAAAATCATTAAAAAGCCTGGGTTTAATCCTATTAAACCCTCCTGAGTCATTCAAGTGCACAGGCTGGATAGATGAATAATTAATGGCGTAGGTGGAGAATATCAGTGAAGAGCAGGGGATTAAAGACATGCATTTAAAGGTTTTGGGGCTTTTACATGACCTTTTGGGGGGCCAAGTACCAGATCAAGGACCCTGCACATCACTCGAAAGATTTTTGCATAGAAAGCAATGCTCTTAAGGTTTTATTTCAGCCGAATTTTCTTCAGGGAAGGACAGAATGTTCAAGTGAATTTGTTGCCATACCGTGTTCCTCAAGAGATTTTCTACCCAGTGCATTTATTTTTGCAAGCAGCTTGTCAAGTACAGACAATATTTCCTATCCATTCAATAGTATGGGCGCAAATGTTTCCACCATTTTGTTTTAATGAAACAATTAATTCTTCTCACCGACGTCTTTTATTAGTTTCTCTTCTTATTCCTCTATAAAAGCTGGGAAGAAAGACATTGTAAAGGTTCCAGATTTTTATCAAAAAATTGTGCAGTGAAAGGCTTATTGTATACATTTTGTAAAAGCTCTTGTATGAAGGCTCAGAGCTTGTAGGGTCTCAATAAGGAGGAGTTATATCTGTCTTAGAGGATTCTAGTCTTTGATATTTCATAGTATGTAATCTTCTCTTATGTGTTTAATACAATATTTCATTTCATCCATCTTCTTGTATCATGTTACTAGAATGTGAGTGGCTCACTGATTTTAGGTAAGGATTTATCCTAGTTGATACCCATACTTGGATCAGTCAAGCACTTTAAATATGGCTCAGGCATGATATACTGTTCCATGTTCGTTTCATCCATATTTATGCTATATTAGTTTCTTTGGGAGGGTGCTTTTAAAACGCCATTTTCATGTATGGATTCTTAGATTGGTAAGCCCATATATGGTTCTATTGTGTATCTGGGTATCAGCCCAAGGACAATTAATATCTTCTTATATTCCTTTCACCGCATACACTTTCTGATATTTGATTTCTGTGGCATATTAGTTGAATCGACCCTCTTTACAGTAAATTGTCTCTTAACTGTCTGATGCTTTTATATTGGAGCTTTGCAACTTGTATCTACAACATTACTTTCCCTGTGATAGTTTCTGTAGATTCTGGTCCCATTTAAATCAATTTCCTTGTTCTACAAGAGATAGCAGGAGAGCCTTTTGGATTGACACCCAAGTTATATTATGTGCTCCTTGATATGATAAGATGTCCTAGGCACTGGTATATGGCAACTCGAGGCTGTCTCTAGGAGCGACAACATCTTTCTGGCGCCGTTGCCAGGGACAAAGTTAAGAAAATCATTATCCCTGGGCCTCGAAAAATCATATTCACTCTCTAATTAGGTGAGCACAGAGAGTTGAAGAGTTGCATATCTCTCACCTTGGCGACTCCACTATTGTTTATTTGATAAATCTATTGGTAGTCTTGGCTCCTCGTAAGCCGCATTTAAGGTCATATACGTCTCAGCCAAAAACACCTGTGTGTGACCCAGAGAAGATCATACATAGAAGAGTTTGGAAAGAGAAGAAATCAATCCATGCTAAAATCCCCGAATATTCTGTAGAAGATTATCCATCCTCTTCTTCTCAAGAAATCCAAGCAGAAAATCCCAACTCCATTGGGGAAAATCCTAAATATTATTCAGACAGCCCACCCAGGGGAGGTGCCAGAATTAAAGAGAATTTTCACCCTACCCCTGAAGCTGAAGAAGTTAAAGAATTCACAGAAGTATCTGCTATTAACCGTGAGCTATTCCCTTCTACACCTCAGGGTTCTGTACAGTATATTCCTATTACTATGCATACTCCACTTCCACCTCCTCCTCTTCCTCCACTTACACATCAAACTATTGTGCAACCCCCACCTCCTCCAATGGCCAATGTTCCTGCTTTCCTGTTGAATAAATATGCTCCCTTGGCTTTACCACAGGTGCTGAATGATATGTTGCAAGATTACTTGAAAATTCTGCCTAGATTTAATGGATTAAATGAGATTGATGCTCAGAAACACCTTGAGAATTTATGCTCTTTTGCAGAGAACTTTAATGTAGAATATTTGGATGTAGTCTTAAGACTATTTGTGCAATCTCTGGACGGTGAAGCCAGAAAATGGTTCAAACATAAGGAAACCATTCCATAACCACTTGGGATGATATGGAAAATACCTTTCTCAGGAAATGGGGAGAAAAGAAAGATCATGGACAGTGTGTTACTGAGTTCAATACACTCAAGAAGAAACATAACGAAGGGGTGTCAGAATTTATCAAAAGATTTAACAAGTTATATCTGAACCTTCCTGCCGATATGAAGCCTCATCAGAATGCTGCCAAAGTTTTTTTCATAGTAGCCTTGACTCATATTTTGGTTTCTCTCTGCGGGAAAGAATGCCTATCACCTTGGATGATGCTCAGATAGATGCTTTAGAGTTAGAGGAAAATTTTGCTGCTACTGGTAAATCAAAAGGAAAAGCTGAACAAGACACCAGAAGAAGGGGCAAAGAGGAAGTCTCCACCTCCGGTCAGGACAAGAACGTAGACAGAATTGAAGAAATGAGCAAGATGATTAAGAACCTCTCTAGCAAGCTAGGGAAACTTGAATTGGAGACCAAGAATTCAGCCTCCAAGAATTTTTATAATATTCCAAACAGAGGCTACAATCCCCAGTACAAGAGATCACCCCTGCAAATATTTCCAAGGGAAGAAAAGGAGCAACAAGATCAGGTACCACATCCATTGTATTTAGAGGGTCCAATAGACGATTCTACCGAGGTTACTGCCTATGGACTGGAGGATGAAAATCTTTCCTTTTCGAATAGCGATGGAGAAGAATCCCCTCTGCAAACAAATGATGGAGCACAGTACCCATAGCAAGAGGAAGAAGCAGAGATTGATCATTATTGTAAGAAGTTTAATGATTTCATGCAAGCACATTTTAATAGAAAATATGATCTCAGATCTTCCAGGAAGAGAATGTGGACTCAAGATCAAGAAGAAGAGCCTCCTCAGAAGGAAGCACCTGCTCAAAAGGAATAAAAAATGTAGAAAGTCACAGACAAAGATTTTGTTGATGATGGAAGAAATTTGACACCACTTGATAGTCAAAGAAAGGAGGAAGGAAATTCGGTGGAAGACTTTAATCCATGGAATGAAGAAATCGGATCACTGGAGATTATGCTGAATAAACATGATTCGATGTAGGAAGAAGAACCTCAATTTCTAAATTGGGGATTGCAAGATGTAAACATACAAGGGAATGAAGACAGTGAAGAATTCCTGGGTCTTAGAAGAGACTTAGGATTTCTGAGGAAAGAATTGGTGACTGAATCATCAAGCAAGACCATTGGGTCTTACCATTTCAAAAATGAAAATTCGGCTGCGTTGACAGATATTGCAGAAGACAATCCATCCTTTGGATTTTTCTCGAATACAGATGAACTGTCGCAGAAGGAAGAAGGTGAGGCTATCATGCCCCATGGGAAGGAACTTGTTATTACTGATAATGACAAGAAGGAGCTGATGTGTCTGATAGACAAAAGGGAGACTGGAGGAAAGAATTTTGGAACTGCTACAGTGATGGGAAATCAAAATTCCATTCTGATAGAGGATGAAGGAGACACTTTTACTCAAGAGAGTCTTCTTGTCCATCCAATGGAAAAAGAAGAGATCTCACTGCCTTTTGAAATACAAAATGAAGGTGGTCAAGCTTTCAAGAGTCACTCTGAAGATGCAGTGGAATATGCAGTAATCAGAACTTCCCAGGACACAGATAGCCTGCCAATCATGGAAGGCCTAAAAGAAAAGAGTGTACACCATTTTTTTATTGATCCTATGGCAGAATATATGGAGGCCCTAATTAGCTCAAATTTTCAAGCATTAATCTTTCAACAGGGCCAGATTCATCACGAATGGTCACCATTGATGATGACCACATTTTTGAAGAACCACATGCAGAGCACCCTGTGGTTATCTCTGACAGGCAGTCAGTGCTTGTTTCCCTTTTTGTTACTGCTTGACTGGCTTCACTGGCATTATTGTATCACCTAGAGCATCAGAGTTGTCCAGAGTAGAGTAGGGTAGGTAGGAAAAGCTGAATAAAGCTCAACCTATGAGCATGTAGGTAGTTGTTTCGATTTCTGCAAATTCCAGCGAGCCAGGTAGTCTAATCTTGGCTTGGCTATTTTTAGTTTATGTTTCTATCTTTGTTTGAATAATGTGGGTGCTGTAATGAATTATCAAGTGAAAAGTGAGAAGTGTTGGGGGGTAGAGTGTGCACAGAAGATGATCAGGTGGTCTGCAAGTTCTCGACACATCCAGGATGAACGTGCCGTCCCCAGATGGATCCGATGTTGATCAAAATTAATCCTCTGTCAAATTTCTAGTAGGCAAACTGATCTGAATACTCAAATCCTTCCTCGCCCCGTCTCGAAATGCTCCTTATCTACCTAACTTTACTCTTCCTCCCTCTCTAAATTACTCTTTCAAAGGCCATGACCCATATTTAAGAATACATTGGGCTTAGCCCCCTCTCAGTCTCAACTCCCTCTATTTTACGCCCCGCATGACCCAAGCACTAAACCATGTGCTAAACCCAAAAATCACTTTCCGTATACACCTATCGGGTGCGTTTGGAGCCATTCTATTAAAAATAGATCAACGCACCATATCCCTTTGCTCCTGTGGTCCCCACCCCGTGTCCATCACTCAAAAACTAGGCTTTTTTTCATCGCACCGCCTTTCATAGGCGAGCGGTATTCTCTAAATCGGAGCGATTCCATTGGGCGCCCACCACGCGTCCCTGAGTACGGTGTCAAAACCGCTCCTCATCGTGCATTATTTTCTGGACAGAGCCGCACAAAGAAATCGATATGAGCCGTCTGATCTGTAAGGCATCATCCTATGGTCGCCGCGCTGCGAAGTTGTGCATGTGTTAAGCCTGTTTTACAGTGTTTCGGGCCCACAGTCCATCGCCCTCCCACCAAGTTTCAACCGTTTATCTTGTTCGCGGATCATATCGCCCAAAATCATTCACGTGTTCCGCTGATCAACCAAGCCTCCCTCCACGTCATTTTCCACGCGTCAACCACTTTTCTCTTTCACCATTTATATACTCCGTCAGTGTGTTATGTTTTGATGTTCCACGAGGAAATCTTTGCCCAGTCCATCCATCTCTATTTCGTTACATTTTTCACTGCCACCCCACATATTTCGGCCATTTAACCATGATGCATCACTGCACAGTTGACTCCTTTGCATCGTCGTCCACCACACATTTTTTTTCTTCACAACTTTGTGTGTTTTGCAGGTTTGCAGCAAAGGAGAATTACCATCATCTGCAGCATCCATTACGAAAGCCGAGAGCACGTCGAAGGACAATATTTCAGAGGCTGGAATTATGAAGCAAAGATTCGGGAAGATATGCCGACATGACAATCATTAAAAATCCTGGGTTTAATCCTATTAAACCCTCCTGAGTCATTCAACTGCACAGGCTGGACAGATGAAGAATTAATGGCGCAGGTGGAGAATATCAGTGAAGAGCAGGGGATTAAAGACATGAATTTAAAAGTTTTGGGGCTTTTACATGATCTTTTGGGGGGCCAAGTACTAGATCAAGGACCCTGCACATCACTCGAAAGATTTTTGCACAAAAAGAAATGCTCTCAAGGTTTTATTTCAGCCAAATTTTCTTAAGGGAAGGACAGAATGTTCATGTGAATTTGTCGCCATACCGTGTTCCTGAAGAGATTTTCTACCCAGTGCATTTATTTTTGCAAGCGGATTGTCAAGTACAGACAATATTGCCTAGCCATTCAATAGTATGGGCGCGAATGTTTCCGCCATTTTTTTTTAATGAAACAATTAATTGTTCTCACCGAATTCTTTTATTAGTTTCTCTTCTTCTTCCTCTATAAAAGATGGGAAGAAAGACATTGTAAAGGTTCCAAATTTTTATCAGAAAATTGTGTAGTGAAAGGCTTATTGTATACATTTTGTAAAAGCTCGTGTATGAAGGCTCATAGCTCGTAGGGTCTCAGTGAGGAGGAGTTATATCTGTCTTAGAGGATTCAGGTATTTGATATTTCACAGTATGTAATCTTCTCTTATGTGTTTAATACAATATTTCATTTCATCCATCTCTTTGTATCATGTTACTGGAATGCGAGTGGCTCACTGATTTTAGGTAAGGATTTATCCTAGTTGATACCCATACTTCGATCAGTCAAGCGCTTTAAATATGGCTCAGGCATGATATACTGTTCCATGTTCGTTTCATCCATATTTTTGCTATATTAGTTGCTTTGGGAGGGTGCTTTTAAAACACCATTGTCATGTATGGATTCTTAGATTGGTAAGCCCATATATGGTTCTGTTGTGTATCTGAGTATCAGCCCAAGGACAATTAATATCTTCTTATATTCCTTTCACCGCATGCACTTTCTGATATTTGATTTCTGTGGCATATTAGTTGAATCGACCCTCTTTACAGTAAATTCTCTCTTAACTGTCCGATGCTTTTATATTGGAGCTTTGCAACTTGTCTCTGCAACGTTACTTTCCCTGTGACAGTTTCAGTAGATTCTGGTCCCATTTAAATCAATTTCCTTGTTCTACAAGAGATAGCAGGAGAGCCTTTTGGATTGACACCTAAGTTATATTATGTGCTCCTTGCTATGATAAGATGTCCTAGGAACTGGTCTATGGCAACTCTAGGCTGTCTCTAGGAGCGAAAACACACACTACATGCCAAGTACATGCAAAATAAACGCTGACATCAAACACAATGGATGATATAAGCAAGTTCCAAAAAGAGAAAAAATGGGTCACCCTGAAGAGTTACATTGCACCAAGGCCACCTAGGAGTTGGCAACCACCCCCAACCAACAATAATGGTGAAATATTTGTCACCCACGGCAGCCACAATGAACAGAAAAAGTGGAGAAAAAAAAACAAGACTCTCGTAAAAGTGCCCCCCAAACCCTCCCCAACCCACACCAAGGCCACCTAGGAGTCCACCCACAAAACGACAATAGTGGACCCTGAGCACCTGCGATGACCTCAATTAAAAGGAAAACAAATAAAATGAATGGAGAATGAACAACCCCAAAAAATCTCTCTCTAAAATTCCTCCCATCCATCGCTGCCCCGCACCGAGGCCACCAAGGTGTCCACCCTAACAGCAACAATGATGGACCTTGATCACCTGATCACCTGCGGTGACCTTGATGCAAAGGAAAAGTAAGGAAATAAAGGGAGAAAAACTAACCCCACAAGGACTCTTAAAAATTCCCTCCAACCCTTCCCACCCAGTAGCGAGGCCACCTAAGAGTTCAAATGGACAACAACAAGAGTGGACCTTGATCCCTTGATCGTCTGCGGAAACCTCATTGGAGAGGAAAAATAAGGAAGTAAAAGGAGAATGACCAAGTCGTCAACCTCTATTATAAATGCCACCTCGACCCTCCCTACCATGCAATGAGGCCACCTAGGAGCCCACCCGATCAACAACAATAGTGGACCTTGATCATTTGATTGCCTGTGGCACCCTCAATGCAAAAGGCAAAGGAAGGAAATAAAACAAAAATTACCGAGCCTGCAACCTCTCTTAAAAATAGCTCCCCAACCGTGCCCACCCCACACCGAGGCCACCTAGGAGTCCACCTAGACAATAGCAATGGTGGACCTTGATTTCTTGATCACATGCAACAACCTTGATGCGAAGGAAAAGGAATAAAATAAATGAAAATCAGGAGGGTTGCTACAAAAGGCATGAACATATCCAAACAGGAGTAGGGATTGTTGAACCCTTAAATAAACTGAGAGGGGGGGGGGGGGTGAATCAGTTTATCACATTCATGGACTTCTAAAAAATTTCATTAAACTTTATTAACACCTTCATTTCATGATCAACATAATATGTGAGCAATATTTATTTGTGAGCAGCAATTGATAAGCAGATTAGATAATGTACCAGTAGTCTTAATATGTGAGAAGAAAGTATTAAGAAAAATAGATATACCATATCAACACATAGAAATCATGCACATAGACACCAGATATAAGTGGAAACCCATAAAGGGAGAAAACCACATCTTATTATTGTTGTGATGCAAAGGCAAGCTCCAACTCCCTCTCACCACTGATTTTCTATAGGCTCCTACCAATAGGAGGCTCCTATCACAATTCTACAAGCTACAACTTGCAAGGAAGCTCCAACTCGCATCAATTTTCTGCAGGCACCAACCTACAGGAGGCTCCAACCTCAGTCAGCTACAACTGACATTTAATCAAGCTACAACTTGATGTGGAAGCACCAATTCCCATCTATTTTCTACAGGCACCAACCTATAAGAGGCTCCTGCCTCAGTCAGCTACAACTAACATCTATCAAGCTACAACTTGATATGGAAGCTACAACTTCCTTACTCTTTCAAAAGAAAACACTTGCTAATTTACCTTGGATATCAGCTCTATTCTGTTCCTTCTTTTATGTTGTCCATCCGTCCTCATATCTGCCCTGTATCATCTCTGCATCTTCTCGAATTCTCTATCATCTCCTCCTTTCTTCTCTACCTCACTGCTTCATTTCTGCATTCTCTAACCTCCTAACCTCTGTATACATATCAAGGTGATATCATTTATAGATATTTCCTTATGAATTTTAGCATTCCTCAGGGAATTTGAAATGGACTGCCCTACCTATTTTCCTTTTGCCTTTTCATTTCTCTTACCAGCTCATTCAGAAAAATATAACAATATGTACTAATTTCAATATTACAGTGGGATTTTTTTTTTCCTCTGGAGACTTTCCAATTCATCACAAATAATATAAAATTAATTACAAAATTTACATTCACATTTTCAGTTACATAAAAACAATTTCCCTCAGCCCATTTTATGGCCTTTGGCTTTGCTGGTTTTTTCTTTTCTGCTGTTGTTAAGAAACTGGTCTTCATACGTCTGCTATTCACTACAATTGTGTATCTGCAGCTGTCATGTAACTGTTCTGCATACTCTGTTCACTGTATTTTTTAGTTATGCATATTCTCCTACTTTATTTGCTTGTAGACCTGTCAAAACCACATTCTCATTCATGTGCATATTCACCTGTTCACTGCAATTGTGTGTCTACTGTATATATATAACTACGTTACAATATATATATATATATATATATATATATATATATATATATATATATATATAACTATTGACGTTAAATCTGAGAAATTCACATAAAAATTCGATTCATTATAATATATGTGTTTTCCAATGTGATGATTAACAAGCCTCATGCCATACTTTATCGTTCCCTTTCATGTGAGGTTTGGCTTATCATATAATATATATATATATATATATATGTATACCGCCATACATATGTATTCACCAATCAAACGTTATAAACATTAATAAACCGTGGCTTACATTAGACCCCTCAATCTTCAATGAATAATTATCAATGTATTAACCCTTTGTGCAACCCAAATGCACTCATTAAATAATATTTTTGATTATTTCTCCGACCCGACTAACATTAAACCTCAACACATAATAATGCACCCAGCATATAACTCATTCCATACAAGATTCGTGTTACCATATAGTATACATATATATACTCCTGATTCAAGTGTTATAACATTAACATAAACCTTGGGCCTTGGATTAAATCTCAACCACTAACATAATGTGTGCAATCCCTACACATCAATTCATTATATAAGGTTCGACCTTGTATTAAACAATGCGCAACAAAAATTAACACCCCGGGCCCACTTTGTTGCCCTTAAAGCTAGAACTCAACCACATAAAAAGTCACAGTTCATACCTTATCAGGTCCGCATTCTTTATCACGATCACAATATCGCAATCACATCCTCCAACAGTTCAATGCGATGAACAAAGGGTCCCACTTGCGTATTAACTTTGGCTTATATTCAGATATTAACATAAGGTTTCGGGCCCATAGTACCTACCTTGTCATTCGACGGTTAGAAACTCGTCGCTCCTTCGCTGACAAATCCGACAATCGCGCGATGAAAGCACTCGGGGTTTAATTCTCAAACTCACATGATGGAGATGGGGCCTTGCAGTTAACTCTCATTTTCCATCCGATGGCTCCAATCTTGTCGCGCTCTCATCCCATGATCCAACGGTGGATATGAATATCACATTTTTTTTGAGTCCCTAGCTGTAATGCTTAAAATTTACACGACGTGAGTGGGTTTAGAATACCACTCTTAGATGTGTGTCAACCAACAAGTGGAATCACGTTCTAATTTCAAAATCTTCTTACCATTCTTGATAGTGCGTGATACAGCCAGTTTTAATCTCTGAAACCACATCCACTGTAGCTCCTCACGGTTCTACCAACGGCTCAAGGTTCCATTGCCCTCGTCAACAACATTCATTACAACGACATTCTCGTCTTTGGCCAGATTTTTAAGTCAAAATCAATAGCCCTTCTCTAACTTTGCCTCTGAATAGGATATTGATTTTCTTCAATTATCTGCAGAACACCACAGCATCATAGACCCATTTAGACCCCCAATTATAGAGTCTCATCATACTCATGTAATGAAAAACTTCTTCTTCACTACTCTACACCCCCTCTGCTACCTCTCTGCCACTTTTCTTCTATCTTTGCTGCCACTGCTACCTCTCTGTTGCCTCTGCTCCCTATCTTCTAATTTTCCTTATTTCTGGTTCAGGTGCTACTCCTTTGTGCTCCCTTTCCATCAATGACAACATTTCCAACAGGGATCAGGCAGCCCTGCACCCCACAGACCCTATGTACAAGAAACCTAGGAGATTACCCCACCAACTTACCAACTGGACAATGAATACTTTTCACCTACATCCACCTCCACACAGAGGAGGGAGGTTGAAGCATTCCCCCTTAAATTCCTCTTTCCAGATACAGTTCCCATTCTTAAAGTAGCAAGCCTCCTCCCAATTGGACCATAATGGCATACATGATCAAAACAAGAAATACCGATCACCTTGTGTCTCAACATTCTAAGCCAAAAAATTCTATTGTGCATGCAAGATACAACGAAAAATCCAACCACTCGATCAAACATATGGGCCACCACATTTATCAAAACCTCAAATCCAACGCAGGGACAGATGACATGTAATCTGAAAGGAATTATAAACCTTAATTTTAAAACAAGGATAACTGCTCCTCACATCTCCCAATGGAAAAATTAAGCAAGAGGGGTAGCTTACAACCAAAAAAGTTCCACATTCCTCCTAAATGTATGTACAAAATTCTGACATAAAAAGAGTACAAGCACAAGAAATGGCACCATAAAGAGTCAAAAAATGAAGAGGAAAGTCAACTCAAGGAGCCACACAACAAAACCCATCCAATTCCAAGAACACATAGCGAAAGGGGAATTGTTCACATATGTCTCCAAGGACGAGCATGGCCAATATTACGACTCATGTGATACCGAGTGGGGGTGGAGAGAATATGAAACTCGACCACCCTACAAATGTCCCAAGGCCATTCTTCAGGCACACCCGAACAAGAATCTCAATTACCAACCCACCTTTCACACGAAAATACAACCCCTCCTCCCCAAAAAAAGGGAGGAGGTGAAAAATATAGCAGAGAGTTGACTTCAGGGAGCCAACGAGAGAAAAGAAAACCTCTCCCACCTACCAAAAAGGGAGAAGGTGAACAATATAGAAAAGAGAATATTTCAACGGAGCCAACGAGTGACCAAGGGGCATGAGAGTGACATAGGCAGATGACCAGTCATATCAAGGAGACAAACACAACAGCCTCATCCAACTCTAAGAACACAGAGCGAAAGGGTTACTCTGTTCAGATATGCCTCCTAGGAC
This sequence comes from Pinus albicaulis, assembly GCA_034641835.2. NCBI lineage: Eukaryota > Viridiplantae > Streptophyta > Pinopsida > Pinales > Pinaceae > Pinus > Pinus albicaulis. The sequence goes on from CM076570.1 coordinate 50,438,523, forward strand.
ATGCATGGTCAAAATTACCACCCATGTGCTACCGAGTGGGATGGAGAGAATATTAGAGTCAGAGACCCTACAAATGACCCAAGGAAATTCTTCAGGAACACCCTAACAAACAACTCAATTACCAACCCACCTTTCACATAAAAATCCAACCGCCTCCCCCAAACCAAAAAGGGGGGAGGCAAACACTATAGTGGAGAGTCGATTTCAACGAATCCAATGAGTGACAAAGGGGCACGAGGGAGACATTAACAGGCTACCAATCATCTCAAGGAGCCAAAAATAGCAACCCCATATGACTTCGAGAACACAGAGTGGAAGGGGAAGTTTCTTCACATATGCCTCCCCAACGAGCATGGCCAAAATTACTGCTATTGTGCTACCGAGTGGGGATGGAGAGAAGATGAAAATTGATGACCCTAAAAATGAAAAAAGGCCATTTTTCAAGCACACTCGAACAAAAAACTCAATTACCAAGCCACCATTCATACGAAAATCTAACCCCTACCCCCACACCAAAAAGGGAGGAGGTGAACAATATAGTGATGCAGCCAAAGGTTGCCACACCCACAATATGCATATAAAATTTTAAAAATGCATACCCACATGCATATAATCCAATAATATGGCATGAAATATTCTTATTTAATATTCAAAAGAAGATTTCCTCACTTTTGAAACCGTGGTTATAAAACCAAACAATAATAACTTCATATGCGGAAGTTGTCCCTTTTCATCATACTATGGTTATAAATCATAATTAAACACCCATTAATTTAAATTTCGAATATACAAAATAGAATTTGGTTAATCCCCATTTTCCAAACATCATACGTTCGACTCCATGCTTAAAATTTCATTTAATTCGAAAGTTTGACTTTGGTTAAAACCCAAAGCACCAACATAATATTAGATCTGGGTCCCAAAACATTTACCAATTCAACTTTTTTCATTTAATCGATATGTCCACTTCCTTCATCCAACGGCAGTCGCAAACAATTCAATCAGATCATGTGTAATCCAATGGATTTTGGATCCAAATAATCCCGATCTTTAATGATTTTATTTCACGTGAAATGGGTGGTATTGAGGCACCATGTGTCAGCCCACAACCACTATCGCGTGCTTTCAAATATTACTTCCTTCCCTCTCAAAGCTATGCGATAACACCTCTTAACATTTGGTAAAAACACTTCAAGGTTTCACTGTGCTATGAGTAATGCGATTGCCGACGCAAAGTTGTGATGGTGATATCGCATCGGCACATTGCACTTCCCACATATTATTGCAAATCAGTTCCCAAAGAACATCGCAAATCGCATAATTAACATGTATCGCAGATCTCAAACCAAGTATTTATCCATCTAAATTTGATAAGTGATGTTGATATCGCATCAAAATATCTCAAACCCCCGATTTATATCGCAAATCCATGTAGCGCACAATTTTGCATCGCATCGCAATATCGCTATTGCATTAACAAGTGACTCCTCATCGCAAACCTGAACTTATTCCACCAAATGCGATATGTGATTTAATCTGGAATTTCCATCTCTCGCTTCAGATCTATGATAATATCTCGACCGTTCGCTTGTCCTTCCTGAGCTTCCTCCTGTCTTTAAATGTGTTGATCAATCCTGAGCTTCAAACTTATCATTCTCATCTGCATACGCATCTGGAACATATGATTCCAAGTCCGATTTCTCTTTACTGTGTCATCGATCCATTCTGTGATCGTTGATTGAGCTTTGACACAATCAATTTCATGTAGGATTTCAAGATTCACAAAACCTGAAACTTAAATACACCATGACAAAAAAATCTTTAGTTATTTCCAAATTCTTAAATTCCAATGAACACACAGATAATAAATCATTCAATGTATACAATATAAACTTAGAATTTTAGTTCTCTATATCAAACCCAATATTTACACAGGAATTCTCTTCCTCTATCCTGATCTTCTGTATCAGTGGCATTTTCTTCCTATTTCCCATAGGCTTCCAATCCAAACTCTACCTACCTCTACCTATCTCTACCCCCTGTTTCTTTTTATTCCTTTGAGGGTTACAATTTATACAAATATTTCTAAAACCAATTTTGGTTCCAAATCCTCTATTTTCTCAACAATTTCCTATGAATCCTCTAAGTCCTAAAATCTCTACTAATCCCTAAGGATCCTCTATCATCCTAAAATCATGAACCAATTCTAATTTAGTATTATAATTAATTCCTAAATCTCTCAATCCCTATGAGTTCTCAACTAGCCTAATTCTCTCATGTTCTCCAACATTCGAGAACATTTACAAAATTCCTCATAATATTTAATTAATTCTCATTAAAAGCACTCAAAAAATCACATAAGAAACCAATTCCCTTGAAAACACAAAACCCCTAAGTCTATTAAAATACAAAGAGATTTCTGAGCCTAATGCTCCTGCATGAGACTCCCAAAGTAGAAATTTATCATGATCTCCTGATCATGTGCTTCCAACCTTTGCCTCCTGTATCCCATATTTTATTTTGCTGATGTCCATAAGTTGTACCATTCTTCTGCTGTACTTCTCCGGGCTTCCATATTTTGTTCTGCATTTTCCCACTAGCTATGCTTTCACATTCTTTTCTTTTCTTTTCCTTGCTATCATTTCTTTGCTTTCTTGTTGTTGTCTTCTTTTGAGACACCTTCATCATAAATCTTCTTATGCTTTCAATTTCTATGTCCAGTTTATCTTCTAACTGGTAACTACTCGGCCTTTTTTTGCTGCTTCCAATTTCTACTGCAAATATTCTTGTATATTTTGCTCCAAATACTGTTTCTTTGGACATTGCTATAGATGTTGTTGCCTCCCAGACTTCCTGAATATCTCCTAAGGTATCTCCCTATGCAACATCCTTCTTCTGCTTACTACCTACAAATTTATTTTCAAAAAATAAATTATATTCTGATTCTTTAATCACAACAACATAATCATTCACTGTTCCTTGTATACTAGTAAGCATAATCAAATTTGACAAACTAGCATCTGCTTTTGCTTCTTCCACAACTCCAGACATTTCCACTTCAGTTTCTGCAATTCATTTCTCTAACATAGTTGTTTTCGACAAGAATTTAAACCATTTCCTTTGTACTTGTTTCATCTCAACCACATCATCAATATGCTACAATTCAGTTTCATCATATCCTTCTTCTTCTTCCTTGACAACCTTCAGTGATTTTCCTTCACTTCCTTGATTGATTCTACCAATCAATTCAACTTATTCAAACTCTATATCTTCATCCTTTATCAGAATATAATTTTGATTCTTAACCATTGTGGCAGTTCTAAAAGTCTGTCCCATAGTATTCTCTTGGCCAATCAGACAAGCCAACTCCTCCTTGTCATCAACAGTAACAAATTCCTTCATATAAGACATGACTATCTCACCTTCCTTGGAATTTATGAGTTCCTTCTTCTACAACAGCTAATCTTCATTCAAGACAACTCCAAGAGATGGATTGTCTTCTACAACACCTATAAACATAGTCAAATTATCAATTTCAAAATTACAATACCCAATGATCTCATTTGATGATCCAGTCACCAAATCTTCTTCTAGCAGTTCCAAGTCTCTTTCAAGACTCGGAAAATCTTCACTGGCTTTCTTTCCAGATTCCAAGTTTATCTCCATTGTTCCAATCACCATGATAGAATGATGATCCTCCACTATGTTATCATCTTACATAGTTTCCCTTTAATTATATTCTCTAAGATTTTCCATTTGTTGTCCTTCTTTTCCTGCATAATTAACACATGAATTATCAGTATTAAAATTACAAAGTCTCAATAACTCTTCCTCCTTTGGAAACATCTTAGTATGTTGCTTTGAGTTTTCACTTAACTCCTTTTTCAGCACATTAGTATGATGATTTAATTTCACCATGAGACTGTCATCTAGTCTCTCCTTCATATTATCTATTTCAATAATGTCTTCCTACACTAGCTCACAACAATGAACTTCTTTCTCTGAAATTTCACTTTGTTGAACTATTACATCCTTATTTGTTGTTTCTTGACTGTTATTCATCACAATTTATTTGTCTTTCTCTTTCAAAAACTCATCCTGAGTATAGATCCGCTGCTTTTCCAACTCTATTCTTTGAAGATATTTCTATATAACTCAACAATTTCAATTGGATTAGAATTTAGAAACTTCACACGACTTTCCATACCTTCAATTATTGTTTACCAATCATCAGATGGCCCTTCTTCCTCTGCTTCAATACTCTGTTGTTTATTCCCATGAGACCCCTATGTCTCCTTTTGTTTCTGATATTTTGCTATCTCAACATCATTCTGAACAGAATTTAGATTCAACTTCTTCTCCTTCACAAAATTCAAAGTTTTTTCAACATCGTGTGATGTACCTGCAATCATGCACAATTCATTAGTTTAAAAAACACAAGACCTTTTAGTCTCGTTTGCTTCTTCAAGCATTTCTCCTTGAACATATTTACATGTGGAATCTCAAATTCTATCCTTGACTCAAAAATTTGAGTTCTTCTTTCCATAAGGCAATCTCCTTCTGCCTCCACTTCATTTGTAATAGTTTCCAAATTACCCTCTTTCCCTTCAGTGGAAAGATTCATCCTCCTCTCTGGTTTTCCTCTTCTTGTAGCCATCCCTCTAGTACCTCCAGTTGTACTTTCATCACTGCAATATCTCTTTCTCTATCCTCATCATTCATCTTATCTCTGTGGCATTATTTATAACCTCTTATCTGATCCTCCATGATCATCTTCTTCATGAGCTCCTCACTCACTATGAGTTGCATTAAGCCTTTGCAACGGCAAGTCAACCCTGCTGCCACTTACCTCACCAATCCCCTCTCTGGACTTGGTATTTTGGCAAGCACTGGTTCTCTATCTCTAGAACCTCTTGAGCACTCTCTTCTGCTCTCTCTAGGCCTATATCCTCAACTCATCTTCTCTTGAGAACACTTCAGCTATTCTCCCTATCGAAAATTTAGCTAGAATATTTAGGTTCACTGCCATCATCACTGAAAACTTTGTCTTCATCTTGTCTGCAACAATAATTCTGCAATCACAATTTTTAAACCAGATTAAAATTATCTCACCTTCAATATCTCTGGATGACCTTGTTCTCTTCATTCACTTGTACTTTGATTAGACTATCTTCATTTATTTCTGCTAATGCCTGTTCACTTCAATTTTGTGTATCTGTTGCTTATCATATTTAATAACTGATCTCCTCTTTCTTCCCTCATCGCACATGCATTCTGATTTAATTAAAAAAAATCTTTAACCTTCAAAGGAGATTTTCCAGCTTTGATACCAAAAATGATGCAGCCAAAGGCTGCCACACCCACAATATGCATATAAAATTTAAAAATGCATACCGACACGCATATAATCCAATAATCTAGCGTGGAAGCTTCTTATTTAATGTGAAAAAGAAAATTTCCTCACTTCTTAAACCATGGTTATAAAACCAACAATAATAACTTCATATGCGGAAGCTGGCCCTTTTCATGATACTGTGGTTGTAAATCATAATTAAACACCCGTTCATTTAAATTTCAAATATACAAAATAGACTTTGGTTAAACCGCATTTTTAAAAAATCATACATTCGACTCCACGCTTAACATTTCATTTGATTCAAAATCTCAACTTTGGTTAAAACCCAAAGCACCAACATAATATTAGATCCGGGTCCCATAGCATTTACCAACTCACCTTTTTTTGTTTAATCGATCTATCCGCTTCCTTCATCCAACGGAAGTCGCAAACACTTCAATCTGATCATGTGTAATCCAATGGATTTTGGATCCAAATAAGCCTAATCTTTAATGATTTTATTTCACGTGAAATGGATGGTATTGAGGCACCACGTGTTAGCCCACAACCACTATCGCGTGCTTTCAAATATTATTTCCTTCCCTCTCAAATCTGTGTGATAACACCTCTTACCATTTTTTAAAACCACTTCAAGGTTTCAATGTGCTATTAGTAATGCGATTTCCAATGTGAAGTTGCGATGGCGATATCGCATCTCCATATCACACTTCCCACATCTTATTGCAAATCAGCTCCCAAAGAACATCGCAAATCACATAATTAACATGTATCACAGATCTCAAACCAAGTATTTATCCATCTGAATGTGATATGTGATGCCGATATCATATCGCAATATCTCAAACCCCCGATTTATATTTCAAATCCATGTAGTGCACAATTCTGCATCGTATCACAATATCGCTATTGCATTAACAAGTGAATCCTCATCACAAACCTGAACTTCTTTCGCCGAATGCAATATGCGATTTAATCTAGACTTTCCATCTCTCGCTTCAGATCTGTGATAAGATCTCAACCATTCACTCATCCTTCCCGAGCTTCCTCCTATCTTTAAACGTGTTGATCAATCCTGAGCTTCAAACTTATCATTCTAATCTGCATATGCATCTAGAACATACGATTCCAAGTCTTATTTCTCTCTACTATGTCATCGATTCATTATGTGATCGTTGATTAAGCTTTGACACACTCAATTTCACTCAATATTTAAATATTTATAAAACCTGAAACTTAAATACACCATGACAGAAACAAAATATTTAGTTATTTCCAAATTCTTCAACTCCAATGAACACACAGAGAATCAATCATTCAATGTATACAATAAAACTCAGAAATTTAGTTCTCTGTATTAAACCTAATATTTACATAGGAATTCTCTTCTTCTGGCCTGATCTTCTGTATCAGTGGCATTTTCTTCCTATTCCTTGTAGGCTTCCAATCCAAACTCTACCTACCTCTACCTATCTCTACCCGGGTTACAATTTATACAAATATTTCTGAAACCAATTTTGGTTCCAAATCCTCTATTTTCTCAACAATTTCCTATGAATCCTCTAAGTCCTGAAATCTCTACTAATCCCTAAGGATCCTCTCTCATCCTAAAATCATGAACCAATTCTAATTTAGTATTTATAATTAATTCCTAAATCTCTCAATCCCTATTAGTTCTCAACTAGCCTAATTCTCTCATGTTCTCCAAAATTCAAGAACATTTAAAAAATTCCTCACAATATTTAATTAATTCTCACTAAAATCACATAAGAAACCAATTCCCTTGAAAACACAAAACCCCCAAGTCTATTAAAATACAAAGAGATTTCTGAGCCTGATGCTCCTGCATCATATAGCAAAGATCCGATTTCAATAGAGCCAACGAGTGACCAAGCAGCACAAAGAGTCGATTTCAACGAAGTGAAAGAGCAATCAAGCTGCATGAGAAGGACATAGAAAAGAGTCGATTTCAACGGAGAAAACGAGTGACCAAAGGTCTCGAGAGTGACATAGAGAAGAGCTGATTGCAATGGAGCGAACAAGCGATAGAGGGGCACGAGAGGGACAAAGGCAGGCAACTAGTTGTCTCAAGGAGCCACACACAACAACCCCATCAAACTCCAAGAACAAAGAGAATAAGGGAAATTTTTTTCACATATACCTCCCAGGAGGAGCATGGCCAAAATATTACTGCTCATTTGCTACTTAGTGGAGCTGGAGAGAATAAAGTCGGCGAACCTACAAATGTCCCAAGGCCATTCTTCAGGCACACCTGAACAAAACAACTCAATTACCAACCCACCTTTCACATGAAAATCCAACCCCTACCCCAGACTAGAAAGGGGATAGATAAATGACCAAATTAAGGGATAAGAATGTGCACAAGGCACCCAAGAAGGCACAGCTTAGAAAAATTGATATGGCCGCCCTCAAACGAAACGACCCAACCTGAATGCATTTCATCGGGCACCTCAAATGAAATGACCCAAGCCAAATGTGTTTCATCAGGCGCCCTCACATGGTGTGACACAATGTGTTGGACCAAATGAAGGCACAATGGAGCAAACGGAAAACAGGTTGCACAAACATGCACAAGCCTCCCAGGCGATCACAACTTAGTAAATTTGATACGGCCGACCTCAAATGAAATGACATGACTCAAACACATTTCATCGGGCATCGTCACATGACACACTCCAGTGAACTAAGGCACAAGGGAGAAAATGGAAAACGGGCAGCACGAACATGCACAAGGCACCCGGGTGGTCACAACTTATCAATTTTGATACGGACACCGTAAAACAAAGCGACCCAAACCAAATGCATTTCATTGGGCATCCTCACATGGTGGGACAGGGCACACTCGACCAAACAAAGGCACAAGGGAGTAAATGGGAAACGATCTGCACGAACATGCACAAGGCACCCAGGTGGTCACAACTTAGAAAATCTGATACAATCTCCCTCAAACGAAATGACCCAAATTGAACACATTTCATCGGGCGCCCTCACACGGTGTGACAAAATGCACCTGACCGAATGAAGGCACAAGCAAGAAAATGGAAAATGGGCTGCACGTACATGCACAAGGCACAGGGGGGGTCACAACTTAGAAAATTTGATATGGCCAGCCTCAAATGAAATGACCCAACTCGAACACATTTCATCGATTGCGCTCACACAATGCCATAGGCACAAGGGAGCAAACGAAAAATGGGTCGCATGAACATGCACAAGGCACCCAAGCAGTCATAGCTTAGAAAATTTGATACGGCCACCCTCAAATGAAATAACTTGACCCGAATGCATTTCATCGAGTTCCCTCACATGGCGTGACATGGCTAGCCTAACCGAATGAAGGCACAAGGGAGAAAATGGCAAATGGGCTACACGAACGAGCCCAAGGCACCCAGGTGGTCAAAACTTAGAAAATTTGATAAGGACACCCTCAAATGAAATGAACCAACCCAAACAAGTTTCATCCGACGCACTCGTATGACATGCTATACCGAACGAAGGCACAAGGGAGAAAATTTCAAATGGGTCGCACGAACAAGCACAAGCCACCCGAGCGTTCACAACCAAGAAAATTAGATATGACCGCCCTCAAATGAAATGACTTGACCTGAACATATTTCATCAGGTGCCCTCAAACGAAATGGCCTGTTTTTTGTCTACTCCGCCAAAGAGCAACCGAGTGGCATGAGAGTGATATAGCGAAGAGCCGATTTGAATGGAGCAAACGAGTGACCAAAGTCCCTGAGAGTGGCATAGCAAAGGTTCGATTGCAACAGAGCAAATGAGTGATAGAGGGGCACGAGAGAGACATAGGTAGGTGACTAGTCGTCTCAAGGAGCCACACACAACAACCCCATCCAACTCCAAGAACACATAGTAGAAGGGGAAGTTTGTTCACATATTCCTCTCTGGACAAGCATGGCCAAAACATTACCACTCATTTGCTACCAAGTGGGGATGGACAGAAGAAAGTTGGAAACCCTACAAATGAGCCAAGGGCATTCTTCAGGCACACCCAAACAAAAAAAATCAATTACCAACCCACATTTCACACAAAAAGGAAACCCCTACCCCCGACTAGAAAAGTGATATCTGAACAACCAAACGAAGGGACAAGAACATGCACAAGGCACCTGGGCAGTCACAACTTAGAAAAATTGATACGACTGCCCTCAAATGAAATGACCCAACCCGAACGTGTTTGATCGGGTGCCTCAAATGAAATGAACCAATTTGAACGCTTTTCATCAGGCGCCCTCACACGGCATGACACAGTGCGCCCGACCAAGCGAAAGCACAAGGGAGAAAAGGGAAAATGGGCTGCATGAACATGCACATAGCACCCGGGCTTTCACAACTTAGTACATTTGATACTACTACCCTCAAACGAAATGACCCGAACCGAACACGTTTCATCAGGCACCCTAAGACAGTGTGCCCGACCAAACGAAGGCATAAGGGAGAAAATGACAAATAGGTCGCACAAACGTGCACAAGGCACCTAGGTGGTTACGACTTAGCAAATTTGATACCACCGCCTCAAAAAAAATAACCCAAGCTGAATGCATCTCATCGGGGGCTCTCACATGATGCGACAGGGTGTGCCTGACCAAACGAAGGCACAAGGGAGAAAACAAAAAATGGTTTGCACGAACGTGCAAAAGCAACCAAGGCGCTCACAACTTAGCAAATTTGATATGGCTGCCCTCAAATGAAATGAATCTTCCTAAACGCATTTCATCGAGCGCCCTCACATGGCACGACATGACACACCTGACCAAATGAAGGCACAAGGGAGAAAGCATAAAACGGGCCGCATGTACATGTACAAGGCACCCGGGCAGTCACAACTTAGAAAATTTGATATGGCTGCCCTAAAACAGAACGACCCAACCTGAACGAGTTTCATGGGGCACCCTCACATGTCACGACAGGGCGTGCCCGACCGAAAGAAGGCATAAGGGAGAAAACTGTACACAGGCCGCACGAACGTGCACAAGGCACCCAAGCAGTCACAACTTCGAAAATTTGATACGATCGCCCTCAAACGAAATGACCCAACCCGAACACATTTCATTTGGTGACCTCACACGGCGTGACGCGGCCTGCCGGACCGAACGAAGGCACGAGGGAGAAAATGGAAAATGGGCCACCAGAACAAGCGAAAGCCACCTGGGCAGTTACAACTCAAAAAATTTGATACAACCACCGCCAAATAAAACAACTCGGCCCAAACGTGTTTCATCTGGATCCCTCACATGGCACACTAGACCGAGCGAAGGCACAAGGGATAAAATATCAAACGGTCCACACGAACGTGCACAAGGCGTCCGAGTGGTAAAAGCTTAGAAAATTTGATACGACCACCCTTAAATGAAAAGACCCGACCCAAACATGTTTCATCGAGTGCCTTCACATGGCATGACACAGCATGCCTGACTGAATGAAGGCACAAGGAAGAAAACGACAAATAGACTGCACGAAATTTCACAAGGCACTTGGGCGGTCACAACTTAGCAAATTTGATATGGCTGCTCTAAAAAAAAATGACCGAACCTCAACACGTTTCATCGAGCACCCTCACACGACGTGACATAGCACGCCCGACCGAATGAAGGTGCAAGGGAGAAAACGAAAAACAGGCCGAATGAACATGCACAAGGGACCTCGGTGGTCACAACTTAGCAAATTTGATATGACCTCCGTAAAAAAAAATGACCTAACCCAAACATGTTTCACTGGGTGCCCTCAGATAACGCACCAAAATGAATAAAGGCACAAGGGAGAAAATGACAAGCAGGCCATAGGAACGTGCACAAGGCATGCAGGCAGTCACAACTTAGCAAATTTGATATGACTACCCTCAAACAAAATGACCTGACTGAAACGCGTTTCATCGGGAGCCCTCAAATGAAATGACCCGACCCGAACACGTTTCATCGGGCGCACTCACATGAGGCGACACATCGCGCTTGAGTGAACGAAGGCACAAGGGAGCAAATGAAAAATGGGTCGCATGAACATGCACAAGGCAACCGGTCATTTACAACTTAGAATATTTGATACAGGCGCCCTCAAACGATGTGTCTGAACCAAATTTATGTCATCGGGCATCCTCACGCGACGCAACATGGCATGCCCGACCGAACAAAGGCACAAGGGAGAAAACGAAAAATGGGTTACACGAACATGCACAAGGTACCCTAGTGGTCATAACTTAGAAAATTTTATACGGTCGCTCTAAAATGAAACAACCTGACCCGAACGTGTTTCATCGGGCACCCTCGCATGGCGTGACATGATGCGCTTGACCGAACAAAGGCACAAGGGAGCAAATGGAAAAATGGCTGCACAAACGTGCACATGGCACCCTGGTGGTCACAACCTAGGAAATTTGATACGTCTATCGGAAAATGAAATGACCTGACCAAAACGCATTTCATCAAGCACCCTCACACGGTGTGACATGGCCCACTCGAACGAACGAAGGCACAAGGGAGAAAATGGAAAATGGGCCGCACGAATTTGCACTAGGCACCTAGGCAGTCAGAACTTAGAAAATTTGATATGGTCACCCTCAAATGAAACACCCTGACCCCAACGAATTTCATCATGCACCTTGAAATGAAATGACCCAACCCGAACACATTTCATCGAGCGCTCTCAAACAAAATGACCCAAAATGAACGTGTTTCATCAGGCACCCTCACAAGGCGCGGCACGACGTGCCTAACCAAATGAAGGCACAAGGGAGAAAATCACAAACAAGCTGCATGAATGTGCACAAGGCACCCGAGTGATCACAACTTAGAAAATTTGATATGGCCTCCCTCAAACAAAACGACTTGACTCGAACGCATTTCATCGGGCGCCCTCACACGATGAAACATGACGTGCCTGGTCAAATGAAGGCACAAGGGAGAAAATGGAAAATGGGTTGCATGAACGTGCACAAGGCACCTGGATGGTCACAACTTAGAAAATTTGATGAGATTTCCCTCAAATGAAACAACCCGACCTAAACAAATTTCATTGGGCACGCTCACACTGTGCAACACAACGCGCCCTACTAAATGAAGGCAGAAGGGAGGAATTGGAAAATAGGCCACACGAATGTTCACTAGGCACCTTAGCAGTCATAAATTAGGAAATTTGATATGGTCGCCATCAAATGGAACGACCTAACGCGAATTTGTTTCATCGGGAACCCTCACATGGCACGACACTACGCACCCAACAGAACAAAGGCACAAGGGAGAAAATGGAAAACGAGCCACACAAAAATCCACAAGGCACCCGAGCGGTGACAAATTTTCAAATTTTATACAGCCTCCCTCAAAGAAAATGACCCAACCAGAACTCATTTCATCAGGTGCTCTCACACACTGCGACATAATGTGTCTGAATGAACGAAGGTACAATGGAGAAAATGAAAAACAGGCCACAAGAACATGCACAAGGAACCTCGGCAGTCATAACTTAGCAAATTTGATATGGCCACCCTCAAACAAAATGACCTGACCCAAACATGTTTCATCGAGCATCCTCACACGGTGCAAAACGATGCACTTGACCGAATGAAGGCACAAGGGAGAAAACGTCTAATAGGTCATACAAATGTGCTCAAGGCACCCAGGTTGTCAAAACTTGGCAAATTTAATATGGCCGCCCTCAAACAAAATGACCCGACCCAAAGGCACAAGGGAGAAAATGGAAAGTGGGCCACATGAACATGCATAATGCACCCGTGCTATCACAACTTAGCAAATTTGATACGGCCACCCTCAAACAAAATGACCCAACCCGAATTCGTTTCATTAGGCACCCTCACACGACACACCTCACTGAATGAAGGCACAAGGAAGAAAATGGAAAAAGGGCCACATGAATATGCACAAGGCACCCACACGGTCACAACTTAGCAAATTTGATATAGCCGCCCTTAAACTAAATCAACCGACCTGAATTTGTTTTGTTGGGCACCCTCACATGACATGACATGGCCCACCCGACCAAATGAAGGCACAAGGGATAAAATGGAAAACGGACCACATGAACAAGCACATGGCACCCAGGTAGTCACAACTTAGCAAATTTGATACAACTGCCCTCAAATGAAATGACCCAACCCGAACGCATTTCATCGGGCACCTTTACATAGCACAACACAGTGAACCCGACCAAACGAAGGCACAAGGGAGAAAATGGAAAACAGGCTGTAGGAATGTGCACAAGGTACCCGAGTAGTAACAACTTAGGAAATTTGATAGGGCTGCCCTCAAACAAAAAGACCCAACCTGAATGCGTTTCATCAGGTGCCATCACACGGCACGACATGACGTGCCCGACTGAATGAAGGCATAAGGGAGAAAATGATAAATGGTCCAAACGAATGTGCACAAGGCACTCGGGCTATCACAACTTAGAAAATTTGATACGGTCACCCTCACATGAAACGACCTAACCCTAACACGTTTCAACGAGCACCCACACATGGCGCGACACAGCCTGCCCGACCGAATGAAGGCAAAAGGGAGAAAATGGAAAACGGGTCACACAAACATGCACAAGGGACCCGAATGGTCACAACTTAGCAAATTTTATACGACCGCCCTCAAACGAAATGACCCAACCCAAACGTGTTTCATCAAGCGACCTTAAATGAGATGACCTGACCCGAATGCATTTCATCGAGCACCCTCACATGGCAAGCCTAACCAAATGAAGGAAGAAGGGATCAAATGGAAAAAGAGTTGCAAAAATGTGAACAAGACACTTGGGTAGTCACAACTTAGAAAATTTGATACGGGCACCCTAAAAAAAAACATCCCAACCCAAACGTGTTTCATCAGGTGCAAAACCAAACGAAGGCACAAGGGACCAAATGGAAAACAGGCCACACGAACGTGCACAAGGAACCTGAGTGGTCAAAACTTATCAAATTTGATACGGCCGCCTTCAAACAAAACGACCCGAACTGAATGCGTTCCATCGGGCCCCCTCGCACGATGCGACACGACGCGCCCAACCGAATGAAGGCACAAGGGAGAAAATGGAAAACGAGATGCATGAACGTGCATAAGGCACTCGGGCAGTCGCAACTTAGGAAATTTGATATGGCCGCCCTAAAATGAAACGAATCGACCCGAATGCATTGCATCCAGTGCCCTCAAACAACGTGACACAACACACCCAACTGAACGAAGGCACAAGGGAGAAAAAGGCCACCCTCAAACAAAATGACCCAACTTGAATACATTTCATCAGGTGCCCTCACATGAATCGACCTGACCTAAACACATTTCATCGGGTGCCCTCATACGATGTGACACGATGCGCACAACCAAACGAAGCCACAAGGGAGGAAATGACAAAAGGGCCACATGAATGTGCACAAGGCACCTGAGCAGTCACCACTTAGAAAATTTGATACAGCCTCCCTCAAACAAAATGACCCGAACTGAACATGTTTCATCGGGTGCCCTCACACAGTGTGACACGACACGCCTGACCAAACAAAGGCATAAGGGAGTAAACGGAAAATCGGTTGCACGAACATGCACAATGCACCTAGATGGTCACAACTAAGAAAATTTGATAAGGCCGCCATTAAACGAAACAACCTGACTCGAACATGTTTCATTGGGTGCCCTCACATGGCGCCATCGGTGCATTTAACCGAACGAAGGCAAAAGGGAGCAAATGGAAAACGTGTCATACGAATGTGCAGAAGGCACCCGTATGGTCACAACTTAAAAAATTTGATATGGCCACCCTCAAATGAAGCGACCAAACCCGAACACATTTCATTGGGCACCCTCACACTACAGAACATGGCGCGCTCTACCAAACGAAGCCACAAGGGAGAAAATTGAAAATGAGTTGAACAAATGTGCACATGGAACCTGGGCACTTACAACTTAGCAAATTTGATACGACCACCCTCAAAGGAAATGACTCGACCCAAACATGTTTCATCGAGCACCCTCACACGGCGTGACACAGCACACCCGACTGAATGAAGGCACAAGGGAGAAAGCATCAAATGGGCTGCACGAAAGTGCACAAGGCACCTGGGTGGTCACAACTTATCAAATTTGATACGGCCGCCCTCAAACGAAATGACTCAACTCGAACGCGTTTCATATGACATCCTCACACATCACGACACGATGCACCCAAATGAATGAAGGCACAAGGGAGAAAATAGAAATTGGGCCGCACGAATGTGCACAAGGCACCCGGGCAGTCACAACTTAGAAAATTTTATACGGCCTCTATCAAACGAAAATACCAACCCGAATTGGTTTCATTGGGTGCTCTCACACGCCGTGACACAACCTGCCGAACTGAACAAAGGCAGAAGGTGTAATATCCCAAAAGAGAGAATGTAGTAATACTTAAACAAAATATAAGAACTGCAAATAAGTAAACAATAAAGAGAAATACAACATCAAAATTTACAGAGAAGCTAAGTCATTTTCTTATATGGAGATGAATCAGTTACAGAATTTTCATAAAATAAGTAGATCTATCCCAAGAGAAGGCCTATAATCACCCTACAATGGTATTGCAACTAGCACTGTGTAACTGGTGAGCTTACAGAAGCAATACCATCGTGTCCCTGTTGCTGTTGATATACATGTAAATGCTGCAAAGGAAAATGTAGATCTAGGGAGCTCAAGAGCTCTGATGATGCCAAGATTCAAGATCTGGCTAATGTGATGGATTCCCAAGATAACCCAGAAAGGATTTTCCAGATCTACAACTTTGGAAAATCACCCTCCTAGGGCTTGATCCTTTATCTCTTAGGATTACAGATAGATGGCTTAAATATGTCACAATATTAGATCTAATATTGAAGGGTTGATCCCTCCTTCAGATCTACAAGATATAAGCTCTAGATCTAGCTCCTCAACCCTCCAATTATGATTACAACTGATGCAACACAACTGCTCATAAAAATGCACTGTAAGGGAAAGAGAGGCTTTATTACTGCTGAAATATGCTGCAATAAACTCCACAATGATGGAAATAATGATGGAAAGGTGAGGGGATGATCCCTCACAGGATCACTAACTGAAATGCTGGCAACCTCCTTCCTCCTTTGGATCTACAATATGGACTACATAATTCTAGATGGAACTACTGCTGCTAGGAGGTCAATAACTTTTGACCTAATTCTAGATCTGATAGGAAGATCTGGGAATGATGATCTTCAAGCCCAAGGTGATAGGAATAAACCTTCACCCGTTCTCTAGCTGAAATACTGAAGACAACCTCCACCTTCCAAAGTGATCTTCAGAAATCTGCAATTTCTCAATATGGATGTTCTACAGAAAGTAGGAAAGATATGTGGCACCAATGCTTGATGTAGAATTAAGTACAATACGCTTTCCAGAGCTATTCAAAGGAAGAGGTGGGATTCCTGACCAAGAACACCCTGTGCTAAAAATCACATGCAATCTTTGCTAAATAGCCCTAGAAAGCAATGGAATGCCACATGAAAATTCCAGATCTAAAAAAACCTCAAAATATTTAATCAATATCTTCCCTTCATTTTTGTCTTCATCTCCTTCATATAGTTTATGAGCCTTCCCATGCCTTGAACCTCATCTAAACTACGTTGTGCATGTCAAAAATATCCTCCATGTTTGATTGCGTTGTCTTTCCAATTCATCCATCATGTCTAGGTGCAATGTACACCCTCTCAATCATGTGTGCATTAATTACACAACCTCCTCCATCATCTCATTATGAATGCTCCATGATATTTTGTTTGATCCCTTCCAAGATCTTAGTTGATTGTATCAACCTCCATGATCTATCTCATTAATGAGACATGATCTCCAATTCCATTCACATTAGTAGTGGCTCCACCACCTCATTATGTAGATCTAGGCTTAATTAATCCACATTCACACATAAAAAGTGGATATTTTTTCATATTGAGGATTATGGGTCGCTCCACCCTTTTATTTACTTAATTAAGTAGGTTTATCAAGAACTCTAATATTCCAAATATCTGTGAAAATTTGGGAATATTTCAGTCCTCCCCAATAAAATGTTGCTTGTCCTTAAGCAACTGTAACAAATGGATGCTACAGCAAACATACTCCCTCCAAAAGGCATCCTCAAGTGGAAATCCTTCCCATCTGTCACAATGTTTCATGCATTTCCAGCTCCAAATATACCTCTCTAGAATGTCTAGAATGGCTGCCAACCGAAAATTTAGATATGCATCCTTATCGATGAATCTCCATGTGGCAACCATATTATGACAACAGTTCTCCTCTATACATTAGATACATAACATAAAGTTGTCATCCCCAAAGTGGAAAGTCCCAACTCATGAACTAAATCTTCAACCATGATACATAGAGTAGATTACACATATCAATTCCTTGATCATTAGCCATGTTGGCCATGTAGGAATAAAACATCACATCATCATAGTGAAAAACAAGAAGTAGAGGAACATGGGAAAACATAAACAATGTCAAACCATATTCTCCTAATAACAACCAATGCAGGAAAGACTTCTGTTTCCATGCTATATCATCATGAAAATAGGTAAGAGAGCCATACTTTCTCAAAAGAAGACAGTGCAACAACGCTTCTTGTTTCCATGCCAAGTTAATATCAATGAGAATATGAGAGCCATGCACTCTCAAAATAAGCTAACGAAGCAATGCCTCTTTCTTCCACACCACATCATCATTGTACCAAATGTAGTGGCCATATTCTCTCAAGAGAAGCCACCTTAACAAGGCATCTTGATGCCCCATCACATCCTCATTATACCATGTACAATGACCATACTCCCCCAATAGATGCCAACACTATAAGGCCTCCTGTTTCCATCCTACAACAATGTCATGCAATGTATGGGAAGAATTCAGCCCATACTCTCCCAATAGTAACCATAACAACAAGGATTCTTGCTACCTCCTTGCATTATCATGGTGCAAGTCATGGAGCAACAATATAGTAATGGACATGTGAGATGTATCATCATCATAATACAAACAAGCTCCCTTATGCCACATTATGTGAGAGTTATGCTTTCTCCCAAACCCAAGTACATACATTAACATGAGATACATCCCAAACAAAAATACATGTAAAGACATGAGAAATATCCCAAGTAAGAGTAAATACAAGGACATCAGTTATATCATGTGATTTCTAAACTCTCCTATCAACAACCAAATCAACCATGCATCCTTCTTTTTCATTCTTCCAGTGATGTGTAAGGCATGAATCATAAAATTATGACTCATTGAGTGGTAGGCATACTCACACAATAGTAACCAGCGCAACCATGCTTCTTGCTGCCCTGTATCATAGATCTGCAATTGGTTTGGCAACCCCTTGCTCCATATCAACATCCATTCATCCCAATGAGGATGATGGATCTCATTCTTCAAACGCTCGGTATCCTCCCATTGTAGGACACCAAACTCTTTAAACTGTTTAAGAAATTTGCACTCCATGAAATGTTGAAGTGCACCTCCATTGAGATCTCTTAATGAGACCTTCTTCTCATCCATGGCCTTCCAAAACCAATGAGGTTTTGGATCTGCTGTAGGTAGAAGTTTCTCTTTGAGATGTGAGATGCTCATTGAGAAAGTTTCATCAAGAAAGGAGAAAATATTTCTCATCTCAAGGTATCTACCATTCATCATCTTATCCTCCATTTCTTCATGAGTGAAGCTACCTTCAGAATGCTCCAATAATAATGAGGTTCCTTCTTTATCACCAAACAATACAACCACCCTCAAACAAAACAACCCGACCTGAACACGTTTCTTCAGGTGCCCTCAAATGAAACAACCAGACCCGAAAGAATTTCATCAGATGCCCACACATGGCATGCTCGACCAAATGAAGGCAGAAGGGAGAAAATGACAAATGATCATCACAAATGTGCACAAGGCACCTGGGTAGTCACAACTTAGAAAATTTGTTATGGGTGCCCTCAAATGAAACAACACCACCCGAACATGTTTCATTGGGTGCTTGAGTGAAAGAAAACACAAGGGAGCAAATGAAAAGTGGGCCACATGAACGTGTACAAGGCACATGGGCGGTCGCAACTTAGCAAATTTGATACGACCGCCCTAAAACAAAACGACACGAAAAAAATGGGTTCCATCGAGTGCCCTCGCATGGCATGGCATGATGCGATTGACCAAAATAAGAGTAAATACAAGGACATAAGATATATCATGTGATGTCCAAACTCTCTCATCAACTGTAATGTCCCTAATTTTGCAATAAAGTATTTGGGACATTAATCTTGCTTTTATTTTTATAAAAGGAATAAAATGGGTGAGGGAACCCATGTAGAAATTAAATAAACACTCCTAAGGTGAAAAAAAAGTCACTTAAGTGGCTTTAGATAGCAGCCCAAGTGTGAAAAGGGGCCAAAGGCAAGTGAGATAGACCATGGTTGACCAAAGTAAACAACGTACCCTAAGAGGGGAAGCTTTCTCAAGAAGATTGCATAGTTGGAGTGGAGGGAAAATTTCAAATGAGAGAAACCCTAATGTGAGTGGGGTCCATGCATGATTTTCATAAAAGATGAAGGAGAGCTATTGTGGAGATCATTATTGAAGATAGAATTTGGAGGTTAAATCTCTCTTCAACTTGGTTTTGCTTAGCACAAGAGGGATTCCTGTTTAGGAATTCCCTTCTCTTCCATGGGAGGCCATGGAGAGATTGTACTTCATCTTCTTCACATCATGGCATGAGGCCAAGGCAGTCATTTGCGGCTACTACATTATTATTGCAGCAAGAGAATGCTAGAGTTGGTGGTGTTGTAGTGAAGGACTTCCATCATCTCACTTCCGGAGTTGGTTTCTAGAGGAGAAGCCATCTCTTTCTCTAGGAAATTAGCAAAGGAGATTTCTGGAGCTCATAATGCAGATTTGGCATCAGGCCATATGATTTTCTCTCATGCCCAGTGTAGTCCTTTTCTCTTACAACGTTATTCTCAGTGAGGGTTTGTCGGTGGTGCTCATTTTGTGCACTAGTGAGTGCATTATTCAGTGAGGGGATCAGCCCCTTATTTTTTGGGGATCATTGGAGGAGGTTTCATAGTTTATTGTAGCATCTACTTCCTTCTCCATTCTTGTATTATATTTGAGTTGCAGTAGCTACACTGCAACTCCGGCATTTTCCTATTTTATGTATTTTAGCCAATCCCTTAGAGGATTGATGTAATAATGTTTTCTAGGGTTGAGATTTTTCTCCCCCAACTTTAGTTGAGCTCTTATTGATGTATCATCACATGTATATTAGTTTTTAGTCATTTTCCCTCATAGACTACGCCGTGACAAAGTAGTTGGGTCATGTAGCAGTGTGTTTCTTCATTGCATGTATATCTTCCTTTGAGGCTGATTTGTACTCACCTTGAGAGGTATTTTCCTCAAGGATTTTCTATAACATTTTCTCCTACACATTCTATTTAAGATTTGTACTCTTCTTGCACTCTATGGGTTATTATTTCACTGTTGCTACTTGTTGAAGTTTCATGCTGCTAAATATTCTTGTGGGAGATATGAATAACCTGCTTAAGGTTATTTCTTTGAGATTATATTCTGCAGGGAGTTTGTATCATATGTATTCCAAGGCATCCCAACATTGGATTGCCTTATTTTCACATGGGCTTCCTTATACAGCATCCTCATAGACAACTGGTGCAAAAATTCCTTGAAGGGAATTATTAGCCTTTGACATGTTCTATTGGCAAAGTCTACTAGAGGGCCAGGTAGCCTCTGGATCTCATCCTTCCTTGTGAAGGTGAAATATCTAGTAAATGCCCCTGTAGTCAATCTCTTAGATAGTTCAATGTTCATTGTTAATACTCCCAGTGGTGGAAAACAATAGGAAAATCTAAGATGTTCTCGATGGAGCAGAAATTTCCCCATTTGGGACATTACAGCGGTATCAGAGCTTCAAACTTGGCTCAACCTGTGAAGTTTGAATTTTAGAGAAGAAGAGGTTGAGATGATGCATAGGATGAGATTGATCTCATTAGTTTTGGGTCAAGAAACAACCTTTCCAAGGAGGTTGAGAAGATAGAAGAAGCAGATGAGGAAGGACCATGCACTTTCTATTCTCACATAGAAATAGAGCAAAAGCATGGAGAACACTTGGAATTCGAATTCTAAGTGAGTACCTACTGAATATGGAACAAACCCCAGAGTCTTCCAAGAGGCTCTATATTTTTCACAGTTGTTCAGTAGAAAGAGGAAAGAACTTGGTGGTTCAACCATGGGAGGAATGCAAGGGTTTATACTCTTGCTGATTATTCTCAGATCTTGATTAGAATATTTGGCTATAGGAGGGATGAGCCCTCAGCACCAGAGGCACATGCCAGCGTTATTACATTCATGGAGGAGCAGCCTCCACCTTCAAATATTGAGGCAGCCAGCACATTTGAGGAGACTCTTGCAGCAAGATTCTTCTAGATCTCTCCAAGGTATGCATGATTTTTCATCTATCATGGAGGATTGTACACTTTTCTTGATGATTGTCTTGAGGAGGGTACTCTCACTGCGTTGTGCCATTATTCTTAGACACCCTTGATGAGTCATGCACCACTCATGAGGTTATGGTTTGAGAAATAGAACATGGAGGAGATTGCATTTCAATGTCCCATGAAATGAAAAGGGAGAAATATGTTTTGGGGTAATGGTAGCTCTTATGAAGAGGTACCAAGTGGCAGGATACTTACATTGAAGAGCAGAGCTTTATGGATTATATGTGCCCAGCGGAAATGTGGAGGATCCATAACCCATAGGTCCCAGGATCTTTTCACACTCATTTCACTTGATGGAAAAAGGGAGAGAATGGGTGCATCATGATGGGATGGCATTTCTCTTACCATTCATCATGTTCCCATTTCATATTGGGTATGGTGGAAGTATATGGGAGCAACAAACATTATTGTTGCTCAGATTTTTTTGCATGTTGCGGGAGCAAGAGGAGGCACTAGCATAGTGCAAGAGGATTTCTCTTTGATCTTGGATGCCAAGAAGCACCTTCTTCATGGGAGGAGCACTACATTGCAGCAACATGTTGGGAGGAGTCTTTGGCAAGATTCATGTCGAATAGGGGAGCTTTGAGATGATAGTGGCCCTACTCCAAAGGTCAGCAGCGCTGTCACTTGAGAGCTTGAGTTACCTATTGGAGTGTATTCCAAACCACTTCACAAGTGATGTATTTTGGAGGCATGTAGATGATGAGCATGAAGGAGTAATGGAGGGAAGAATTCCTCACTACATTTTGACTTTCTTGGCTTGGTTACACAAGTACAAGAAGAGGAATCTACATGCAAAAAATTTTGGGTTCTTGTTTCATGCATATTCTTCATTGATGGGGGAGTACACTTGGGAGGGCTTTCTAATGGATTTATATCAGCATTTGGCTAGATGCATATCCCAAGAAATGATGAGATGGTTGCCACAACCACTCCCCTACTATGTTGCAGTAAGGGGAACTTTTCATTGGAGCCATTTTCATCTCAAAGGCCAAAGTACATGATGAGGGAGGTAACCTTTGTGACATGCCTTGTAATCTCTTATCTTTATGAGAAACATATCAGATCAAGAGGGATCCTTCCTTCTTGAAAATTTTGTTTTGTTTTACTTATGGTTCATTGTAGCAAAATGATAGCTATTTCAGTAGTAGTTTGTGGGGGAAAGCCACATAGTTTTGGTGTGCACCTTTGACACCAAATTTTGTTTTCATGATCACATCTTGCAGGATGAATGTGGAAGAAAAAAAGTGTTTGAAAATACGTTTTTTACTTTCTATTTTGAGGTAGGCCAATGATTCCCTACGCTGGTTCCATGCATGGGACCAAATTTCACCTCCGTGCTCTCATAAGTTTATGCTTCCATATGTTGTTGGTGGAACGATGTTTAGAGGAAGCACTGTTTTGAAGGAGGGAAATAAATTGAAGATGCCCATTGGGAGTATTATTATCCCTACTTTGCATGTTGTATGTTTTAGGAGGAGAAATGGGTAGCCCATGATTTCCAAGCTTCATCTCTTTCCTTCATGTGGGAGGAGTTATTTGGAGAGTTCAGATTTTTGGAGAAGGCATTTCATGGTTTGTATGATTGATGGGGTGGCTTGGGTCTCTCATGAAGGCCATTTATTACAGCCATATATTAGCATCAGCCCCACATGTGTCATGAGGAGGGAGAGACTCATTGGATGGATGTGCCCTTGGGAGAATAATACCTCCATTCTTTTTGCAGCACATGCTCCTAGAGGAGTATGAGAGATGATATGGTCACCATGTACAGCCATGTGTTTTTCCCATGAGGTGGACCATATTTTTTTTGGATGCCATATGTGGATGACTTCCAACTCATCACATATGAGGTGATTTGAGCTAGCTTGATTTGCACCGTTGGAGGAGAGATCTTTGAGGATATAGACTTCATTTTTTCCTCTTGAAGGCAACACTATTGCAACCGAAGTTTAGCTTTCACTCCACATACATCCTAAGTGGAGAAGAGGACAATGTGGGGTAGGCTATGAAGCTTACCAAGTTCATAATTTCAGCCCACCTATTTCTCATTTTGCACAAGGTGGAGGAGTACTTTCAGGAGTTGCCTAGTTGGAGGGTGACTCATTTTGCTTGATTTCTTGAGGATGGAGGATCTACAAGAGGATATTTCAGACTCCATGCCTTGAGTGGAGGAAATTTTTGCAGTTCATCCTTGCTCTTGCTTGAGGACAAGAAATTTTTGGGAGGGGAGGACTGTGATGTCCCAAATTTTACAATAAAGTATTTGGGACATTAATCTTTCTTTTATTTTTATAAAAGGAATAAAATGGGTGAGGGAACCCATGTAGTAATTCAATAAACACTCCTAAGGTGAAAAAAGAAGTCACTTAATCGGCTTTAGATAGCAGACCAAGTGTGAAAAGGGGCCAAAGGCAAGTCAGATAGACCATGGTTGACCAAAGTCAACAACGTACCCTAAGAGGGGAAGCTTGCTCAAGAAGATTGCATATTTGGAGTGGAGGGAAAATTTTGAATGAGAGAAGCCCTAATGCGAGTGGGTTCCATGCATGTTTTGCATTAAATATGAAGGAGAGCTATTGTGGAGATTCCTATTTAGGAATTCCCTTCTCTTCCATGGGAGGCCATGGAGAGATTGTACTTCATCTTCCTCACATCATGGCATGAGGCCAAGGTAGTAATTTTCATCTACTGCATTATTCTTGCAGCAAGAGAACACTGGAGTTGATAGTGTTGCAGTGGGGGACTTCCATCATCTCACTTCCGGAGTTGGTTTGTAGAGGAGGAGCCATCTATTTCTCTAGGAAATCAGAAAAAGAGATTTATGGAGCTCATATTGCAGATTTGGCATCAGGCCATATGTATTTCTCTCATGCCCAGGGCAGTCCCTTTCTCTTACAGTGTTATTCTTAGTGAGGGTTTTCCAGTGGTTCTCATTTTGTGCACTAGTGAGTGCATTCTTCAGTGAGGGGATCAGCCCCTTCTTTTTTGGAGATCATTGGAGGAGGTTTCATATTTTATCGTAGCATCTACTTACTTCTCCATTCTTGTATTATATTTGAGTTGTAGCAGCTACACTACAACTTCAACATTTTCCTATTTTATGTATTTTAGCCAATCCCTTAGAGGATTGATGTAATAATTTTTTCTGGGGTTGATATCTTTCTCCCCCAACTTTACTTGAGATCTTATTGTTGTATCATCACATGTATATCAGTTTGTAGTCATTTTCCCTCATAGGCTGCACAGTGATAGAGTAGTTGGGTCATGTAGCAGTGTGTTTCTTCATTGCATGTATATCTTCCTTTGAGGCTAATTTGTACTTACCTTGAGAGGTCTTTTCCTCAAGGATTTTCTATAAAATTTGCTGCTACACATTCTATTTCATATTTTTACTCTTCTTTCATTCGATGGGTTATTATTTCACTGCTGCTAGTTGTTGAAGTTTCATGCTACTAAATATTCTTATGGGAGATATGAATAACCTTCTTAAAGTTATTTCTTTGAGCTTATATTCTACAGGGAGTTTGTATCAGATGTATTCCAAGGCATCCTAGCATTGGATTACCTTATTTTCACATGGGCTTCCTTATACAATGTCCTTATGGACAGCTGCTGTAGAAATTCCTTGAAGGGAATTATTAGCCTTGACATGTTCTATTGGCAGAGTTTTCTAGAGGGCCAGGTACCCTCTGGATCTCATCCTTCCTTGTGAAGGTGAAATATACAGTAAATTCCCCTGCAGTCAATCTCTGAGATAGTTCAGTGTTGATTGTTAATACTCCCGGAGGTGGAAAACAATAGGAACATCGAAGATGTTCTCGATGGAGCAGAAATTTCCTCATTTGGGAAATTACATCAACAACTGAAGCAACCATGACTTCTTCTTTTGAATTCTTCCAGTGATGTGTAAGGCATGAATCCAAAAATTATGACTCATTGAGTGGTAGCCATACTCACCCAAGCACCACTAGTGCAACCATGATTCTTACTTCCCTGTATCATAGATCTGGAAGTGGTTTGGAAACCCCTTGCTCCATATCAACAACCATTCATCCCAATTAGGATGATGGATCTCATTCTTCAAACACTTTGTATCCTCCCATTATAGGACACCAACCTCCTTAAACTGTTGAAGAACTTTGCACTCCATGAAATGTTGAAGTGCACTTCCATTGAGATCTCTTAATGAGGCCTTGTTCTCATCCATGGCCTTCCAAAACCAATGAGGTTATGGATCTGTAGCAGATAGAAGTCTCTCTTTAAGCTGTGAGATGCTCATCAAGAAAGGAAAAATATTTCTCATGTCAAGATGTTTACCATTCATCATCTTATCCTCCATTGCTTCATGAGTGAAGCTACCTTCAAAATGCTCCAAGAATAATCGAGATCCTTCTTTATCACTGTTACTAAGTGACAATGTTGTAGATCTGCAAGGTAATACATATGCTGTCTAAAACAAAGGTAAAATACTAACCTCATGACCAGTGATTGTACATAGGATCATGCTCATCCCTTCTTCTAAAACTCTACATTTCAACTCAAAAGGTTGAATGTAGTCCATCCATGACAAACTTGGATAGATTTTCATCTCCTCCTCGATTAGATCAAGGGTCCTATGCACTTTGATATTTTTCTTCTTCAAATCAACATTTTGATCTAACCCTTGGTTATGTATTAGCCTTGATGGCATGTTCCCATAAGTTCCAATAATATATACCGAAACAATAAGTGATGAATGTGTATGCATACCTTGGATCAACTGATGTATGGGAACCTCTTTACACAACACAAGAGTTCCTACAACTGGGACAATGGTGTCTCCAACTGCTGGGAAGAGTGATGGCTACTCTTCTACCAATGTACCAGTACTGGAATATTCCTCCTCTTCCTCATGCATCTCTTGAATCATGCGTGGGACTTTGTGTCAAGAGCTCAAGACTATCTTGCAAGGTTGCAAGTGTCACTTCTCTAGATGAAACTACTTCTGCAGCTGGTGGTGAATTTAGTCACTTATTGTCCAGAGTGACAAGAATGACATCCTCCTTTGTTTCCTTAGGGCCCATCTCTGTCTTCTTCACATCAAACTTCTACCTCAACTTGTGAAAGAAATCCAAATATTTAGTCACCTTTGCATGCTCCATGTGACTAAACCACCAATCATTAGATTCACCATAAATATGAAGTGCAGCAATCTAGATAGCCTCTTTTTTAGCCACAGGATGTAGCATGAAAAATGTATCTAAATCTTTCCTCCAAGCCTTAACATTTCTTGAGGAAGACCCATCAAATGTAGGGAAATAGAATATATTGTGCCTCTTCCTTCTATTTTTGCTATAGGATATTCTTTATTCCTCGAGTTCAAAGAATTATTAGAGAGTTAGAATCCCTTTGAAAGCAGTAGATTTTTCCTTGTACTCTTCAAGATATAAAATAAGAGTCTCATGAGTCTCAGGTTCTCTTATTTCTTCATTTATATACCTCTCACAAGGGGGAAACAGGAAAACGAGCCACACGAATGTGCACAAGGCACTTGGGCAGTCACAACTTAGAAAATTTGATATGTATACCCTCAAACAAAATGACCCAAACCAAATTGTTTGCATCGGGTGCCCTCCCATGGCGCGGCACGATGCACCCAACCACACGAAGGCACAATGGAGCAAACGGAAAACGAGTCGCACGAACGTGCACAAGGCACCTAGGCAGTCAAAAATTAGCAAATTTTATATGGTCTCCCTAAGATGAAACAACCATACCCAAATGCGTTGCATCGAGCACCCTCAAACAATGTGATAAGATGCACTCGACCGAATTAAGGCACAAGGGAGAAAACGAACGCCCTCAAACAAAACGACCCTACTCGAACATATTTCATCGAGCGCCCTCAAATGAAATGACTCGACCTGAACGCATTTCATCAAGTGTCCTCACATGATGATACATGGCTCGCCTGACCAAACAAAGGCATAAGGGAGGAAACAATAAATGGCCTGCATGAATGTGCACAAGGCACCTGAGTGGTCACAACTTAGAAAATTTGATACGGCCTCCCTTAAAGAAAATGACCTGACTTGAATGCGTTTCATCAGGCGCCCTCACATGGTATGACATGTCGCACCCAACTGAATGAAGGTAGAAGGGGGATTGGAAAATGGGTCACACAAACATGCACAATGCACCCGGGCGATCACAACTGAGAAAATTTGATAAGGCTGCTGTGAAATTAAACAACTTGATTCGAACATGTTTCATTCAGCACCCTCACATGGAACCACATTGTGTAGCCAACATGAATGAAGGCAGAAGGGAGAAAATGAAAAATGTGTAGTATGAACGTGCACAAAGAGCCCGGGCAGTCACAACTTGGAAAATTTGATATGGCTGCCCTCAAATGAAATGACCCAACCCGAACACATTTCATCAGGTGCCCTCACACCGCGAAACATGACGCGCTCGACCGAATGAAGCCACAAGGAAGCAGACGGAAAATGGTCTGCAAGAACATGCACAAGGAACCTGGGTGGTCACAACTTAGAAAATTTGATACGACCACCCTCAAACAAAATGACCCGACCCAAACATGTTTCATTGGTGTTGAGGCCCCGAAAATCAGGTCTTACAACAAGGTGGATACCCACTCGGTCCGGACCTTAGTTAGCAGTTCCTTTTTTGTTTGGTGTAGTGGGTCCAACTGGGGATGATGGGACCAGTTTCCTAATATGTGTGTGTGTGTTTTGAGAATTGATATTTCTTTCCTAAAGCTCCTAAGTGAAATTCTTTTATCCTATTTCTAATCTAATAACATGCAAATTGTATTCTAATTTAAACAGAAATATCTAATTCTAAACTAACCCGGTATCTAATCTTTCTATTTATGCGATCTAAAATGATTTCGAATAACAATTGGTAATAAATATCATTCAACTATTATAAGAAAAGAATTCAATAAAGATAAACCATTTCATATAAAAAGTTAGATGAAACAGTTATGAAAAACATATCGCATAATAAGCTATTCATAAATTAAGCATAAATAAATAGTTATCACTGTACAAAAGTGCCAAATGATAACTCAAGCATTCAAACATCAATATATAAATAACTGAACATGAATATCATTTTAACACAGGGGCATAAATAGTTAAGAGATAAAAGTACCATTTATAACTAGTTCTACTCATGAGCTAGAAGCAATAATGACTTGTCTCTTCTTAATCCAACATCCACTAAGAGTACAGAAGTGCAACATGAGTAGCCAATATTAAATGTAGATATCAATAAATCCTTTTCCATTCATTTATCAAAACTTCCTCTGAGGGTGAAAAAGTGCATGTTCTGAGGACAAGTTTTTGACAAATTTCAGAACCCTTCTCTAAATGCATGAGAAGGTTTTAAATACTACTAACTAAATCTAAAAATAACTTATTACAAAAATGTATGATACGGTTTAAATGACCGTCCTTTTTCTAGGAAAAAATAAAGTAAAACTAATATTAAATCTAAAATTTAAAACTATCAACTAACTACTTATGAATCTGATCTTTGAATTTGCAAGCATTCAGCATCGATTTGAGAAGAATAGGTTGGCCGACTTCAGATTTTAATTGCCCTGTGAAAATGGCATCAGCAATGGGAATATGTTCTGTTTCTGTGAGAATATGCCTATGCAGCCATCGACAAAGCATCTGAGGTAAGGAAATTATTCAATGAAAAATAAGATCAAATACAGGTTCTGAAACAACAATTACAACAGGTCAATGCTAACAGTGAAGCATAGATACAATTTGAAAAATTACAACAAGAGTTTCAACAAATGAAAGTTGGATATCAGAATAATTTGGCTGAGAAAGAGAAACAAATACAGATTATGCAAGAGATACACAAAGATGAACCCAATATCACAGAATTTATTACAGAGTCTGTTTCCTTGAATAATCAACTACTGCAACAACAAGATATATTATGCCAAAAAATCTCACAATGGAACTCTTTTTGTGAAGAAAGTGATAAAATCGCTAATCATATCATAGAATTACAACATGATTATGATTTAATTAATGAAAGAGTAATTGATTATTTGGCATGGCAAAAGACAGAGGAAGGAAAAGGAGCAAGAGCACCAATCATCAATGACAGTCATAAAGAAATACTCTTCAATAATTGGGATGCATAGATCAAAATTGCAGAACAAGCAGCAGAAGAAGCAACTACAGCAGCAAGAAATATGACTAATTGTGTAAATGAAAGTTTGCATAAGGCTAATTTGGTTTTAGAAACTCTTCCAGGATACCTACCACAAGCACAACACTTGCAGACAGAATGCAAGCATAAAGCTGAAGAAAAAGCAGAATTGATTAAAGGATTGACAAAGTTAAATTGGGATTCTTACTGGACATTTCTGGTAAAACCACACAGCCAATGCATGGCTCTCAATTGTATCATTAATTCTACCGAGAAGATAGCGCCAGCAATTTCCGATGCCATTTTCACAGGGCAATTAAAATCTGAAGTCGGCCAGCCTATTCTTCTCAAATCGATGCTGAATGCTTGCAAATTCAAAGATTAGATTCATAAGTAGTTAGTTGATAGTTTTAAATTTTAGATTTAATATTAGTTTTACTTTATTTTTTCCTAGAAAAAGGACGGTCATTTAAACCGTATCATACATTTTTGTAATAAGTTATTTTTAGATTTAGTTAGTAGTATTTAAAACCTTCTCATGCATTTAGAGAAGGGTTCTGAAATTTGTCAAAAACTTGTCCTCAGAACATGCACTTTTGCACCCTCAGAGGAAGTTTTGATAAATGAATGGAAAAGGATTTATTGATATCTACATTTAATATTGGCTACTCATGTTTCACTTCTGTACTCTTAGTGGATGTTGGATTAAGAAGAGACAAGTCATTATTGCTTCTAGCTCATGAGTAGAACTAGTTATAAATGGTACTTTTATCTCTTAACTATTTCTGCCCCTGTGTTAAAATGATATTCATGTTCAGTTATTTATATATTGATGTTTGAATGCTTGAGTTATCATTTGGCACTTTTGTACGGTGATAACTATTTATTTGTGCTTGCTGTATGAATAGCTTATTATGCGATATGTTTTTCACAACTGTTTCATCTAACTTTTTATATGAAATGGTTTATCTTTATTGAATTCTTTTCTTATAACAGTTGAATGATATTTATTACCAATTGTTATTCAAAATCATTTTAGATCGCATAAATAGAAAGATTAGATCCCGGGTTAGTTTAGAATTAGATATTTCTGTTTAAATTAGAATACAATTTGCATGTTATTAGATTAGAAATAGGATAAAAGCATTTCACTTAGGAGCTTTAGGAAAGAAATATCAATTCTCAAAACACACACACACATATTAGGAAACTGGTCCCATCATCCCCAGTTGGACCCACTACACCAAACAGAAAAGGAACTGCTAACTAAGGTCCGGACTGAGTGGGTATCCACCTTGTTGTAAGACCTGATTTTCGGGGCCTCAACACCAATGAAACATGTTTGGGTCGGGTAATTTTGTTTGAGGGTGGTCGTATCAAATTTTCTAAGTTGTGACCACCCAGGTTCCTTGTGCATGTTCTTGCGGCCCATTTTCCGTCTGCTTCCTTGTGGCTTCATTCGGTCGAGCGCGTCATGTTGCGCGGTGTGAGGGCACCTGATGAAATGTGTTCGGGTTGGGTCATTTCATTTGAGGGCAGCCA
The DNA here is from genome assembly GCA_034641835.2 of Pinus albicaulis. NCBI lineage: Eukaryota > Viridiplantae > Streptophyta > Pinopsida > Pinales > Pinaceae > Pinus > Pinus albicaulis. The sequence goes on from CM076570.1 coordinate 50,470,169, forward strand.
TATCAAATTTTCTAAGTTGTGACCGCCTGGGCTCTTTGTGCATGTTCATACTACACATTTTTCATTTTCTCCCTTCTGCCTTCATTCATGTTGGCTACACAATGTGGTTCCATGTGAGGGTGCTGAATGAAACATGTTCGAATCAAGTTGTTTAATTTCACAGCAGCCTTATCAAATTTTCTCAGTTGTGATCGCCCGGGTGCATTGTGCATGTTTGTGTGACCCATTTTCCAATCCCCCTTCTGCCTTCATTCAGTTGGGTGCGACATGTCATACCATGTGAGGGCGCCTGATGAAACGCATTCAAGTCAGGTCATTTTCTTTGAGGGAGGCCGTATCAAATTTTCTAAGTTGTGACCACTCAGGTGCCTTGTGCACGTTCATGCAGGCCATTTATTGTTTCCTCCCTTATGCCTTTGTTTGGTTAGGCGAGCCGTGTATCATCATGTGAGGACACTTGATGAAATGCGTTCAGGTCGAGTCATTTCATTTGAGGGCGCTCGATGAAATATGTTCGAGTAGGGTCGTTTTTTTTTAGGGCGTTCGTTTTCTCCCTTGTGCCTTAATTCGGTCGAGTGCATCTTATCACATTGTTTGAGGGTGCCCGATGCAACGCATTTGGGTATGGTTGTTTCATTTTAGGGAGACCATATAAAATTTTCTAATTTTTGACTGCCTAGGTGCCTTGTGCATGTTCGTGCGACTCGTTTTCCGTTTGCTCCATTGTGCCTTCGTTTGGTTGGGTGCATCGTGCCGCGCCATGGGAGGGCACCCGATGCATAGGCATAGGAATAAGTGGCAATGTCATAGAAACAGAACATATTCCCATTGCCACTTATTCCTATAACTAAATTTTTTACTGTCTGTACATTACTTACAAGAGTCTGTGTATTCTATCCTTCAACATTAATCAATTCATTAAATTTTTCCCATTCCTTATCCAATTCAGTTTTGATGGATGGTTGTTGTATAATGAGAGGAGGAAGATTTAACTGTGGAGTGGTTGAAATCTTTTGCTGAGAGAGTTCTTTTGATTGGGCAATATCCTTTATTGACCCTTCACTTTTATCCTGATCATTATCAGACTTTTTAGAGTGTTCAGAGGTTTATTTTTCGAACTTTGACTTAAATTTTTCTGAAGCTGAACTCCCACTTAGACTGACACTAGGAGTTGGTTCCCTTAAGGGTTCCAAATGCAAATTATCCAAAGGAATAGTGGTTGACCTCCTTTATTTGTACATCTTAAACTATTGGAATTCTTCTAGAGAAAACTGTGTTTCAGATGAATGTAAAATATCTTTAAATGTACATTTTCCTTGAAACATATGATCAAACAAATCATCTTCTTTAGAAAATATTCTCACCTTGATTGCAGTGGTGAAATCATTAACAACATCATATGGGTCGAATAGCCTTCTTGAAAACTGGAATAATTGTAAACATGTAATATTGTTTACTTCCTTAAATGCATGACCAACATCAAATAATGAAAATGCTCCGCAGGCCACAGGAAATTGTGGCCAGATAGCCTTCTTCTTATCCTTCAATTCTTTGGTCAAACCTCCCTCCCTGCAGGTTTGATATGCAATCTCTCGGGCCAAGAGTTTTTCAGGAACATATAATGGTAAAACATGAGGGGAAGTAGAACTTCCAAAAACCCTAACGTAGGTAAACAATTCTTCTCCAAACCATCTTCCGACAGGGAGCATGTCTACTTCTGCTTCAGGAGAAAATCTTGGAGCATCCTTGTTATACAACATTTTGTACAGTGGCAACATAATGCCATGGAAAATCTTGTAAAAATGGAGAATGAACTTTGATTCCCACAATTCTTTGTGATAAACATGAATGGGCAGGGGATCATGAATTTTCCATTTCCAACTAATTAAAGGAAACTTAGAAACAAAGAAGACTGAATCCATTACATAAGTAGCTAAGTAAAAAGGAGGATAAATCCTCTGAGAGAGAGTCCATTTAGACTGATAATTGAAAATAGTCGTGGCTAAGTTATCAGACAAAATCTTAGCCCAATAAAAAATGGTAGCATTAACAACAACATTTAACAACGGTAGCCATTCAGGTGAAAACTTATTAATGTCAGGCTTTCCAAAAATCCTACATAGCATAGCAGCAGTGAAACAATACGGAGAAGTGAGAGAAACAGTATTGTACATGTTGTGTTTATCTTTCTTCAGTGGTTCATCTCTTCTATATCATTCCTTGGTGCATTCCGCTAGGTTTTCATTTTCCTTAGCAAACTTCTCCATAAACTATTTGTTGTAAGTTGCTTGTGGCTCTAGAAAATGATACATAAGCCTTAAATCTTCTGGAGTGAATGAGCCAATGAGCTCTTGACCCTGAGTCTTGAACTATCTGTCTGTAATATCAGTGCTATCCAGCACCCATTTCACCATGTCTGTATATGGAAGAATTTTAGGTCTTGCTGCTATCCGGTGCAAAAATGAACAAGCTAACTCTGTAAGAGATTCTTCAGAAGAAGCACTTGATCCTGCAGTAGCCGAAACCTCCATTACTCTGGGGTTTTCTTCTTCAAGCAGATTATGCATACCATCCCAAGTAGTGATACCAACGTCTTTGTTGTAGGCAGTGTCTGTGTACAAGGACGCCATCTCTTTACTTTCATAACTCGGAGCTTTGTCTTTCTTTCCCATAATAATTTGAATATCTCTTTGTATAGTCCTCTGTTCTTCGCGCCTGCAGTTTATGAATTAAGTGAAAATAATGATATGAGAAAGGTGACGGGATAGTTTTAAATGCTAAAGGCGTATAAAATATACCATCTTACGTGAAATAACTCTTTACTCAAAACGAAACCATTTTTCATTAAAGAGTGACAATCAATTCATTGATTAAACATTAAAGCGCATAACAAAGTCTTGATTTATGGAGAGTTTTTTCATACAACGATCCTCAAAAGTCTGTTATAAGGCGATCTGCGATTTGCTTCGCAATATCACAAAATCCCAATATTGTGAATTTCAATTTCGCAAATTGCAATTGTAATATCATAATAGCGTCACATCGTATCATCGCGAAATCACAATATCGCAATATCGTAGATCGTAATCTCTAAAAATTTCCATAGCGCAGTATCATATCATTGCGAGATCACCGTATCGCGAAATCGCAATATCGCAAAATCGCAAAATAGAACACATGACAAACATCTGTTACTGTATTTTCTGTGAAATGCGATTTGCGATATATGTTATGGCACATCGGTTTTTTGAGGTTTCTCAGCATAAAATATGATATCTGAAACTTGCGATGCGATGAATTTTCTTTTAACGCGTAGTTTTTCATCGTACTTTTTAAAATTACACTCATAAAAAGGCATTCATTATCATATTGCAATGCGATATTCTTCAAAGAATGATTTTATTCAATACTATCATAAAACTTAAGTCTTTTTAAAGATTTTCTAAGGAATTTCCCTAAGTTTATGATAGTAAGTTTTTTGAAAAAGGAAAACAAACACTAATTAACTTTTTTGGATTTTTTGACTAAGGGTCCCCAATTATTTAGTATTATCAATAATACTAAATAAGAGGGGGGTTGTTGCTGGCCACAACAATTGGAAATTCACTTGGAAGAACCAGTTATCTCTGTTTTTTCTTTTGAATTTTCTAGACTTCCAAAACAGAAAATTTTCCAGACAATCAAACTTTATTATAAAAAGACAAAGTACATTATGCTTTTATCTATTAATGATATTTGATTTCTTCTATATTCAATTTTGACTATTCATTTCCTCAAGCTAGTCTTTGTATTCACATCAGTCATTAATTGGTTTATAAAGATAAAAACAAAGACTTCTCTGTAAATCAGTTTTATATATGCTCATTTTTCGTAGGTAGAGCCACTGCTGCCAGCAGGTGTATATAGCCTCGACAGGGTTACCTGTTACCCAACAATGATCATGTTTCCTACTTAGAGAAATATACAATTTTCCAAGAGAAATCCATATTCACACTTACTGCTTTTATTTTTCTTTTTTATCCATAAAGAACAATGTCTTGGTTTGGTAGCCAATTTATGACAATGCCATTCACTTGATTTATAACTTTGCTGAACAAGCTGGGTTGTGATGAGACCCCTTGTCTTTTGATTGCAATAATCTTGAGTCATTGCCCTATTATGGTATGCAGTATTGGCAAAGTTAGCAAGCTATAATATCTATGATCATGATAAGTCGGCTCATGATGAGACCTCTTAATCTTTAAGTTAAAAAGTGTATCATTGGATTATTCCCTGAACATTATAATTTTCTAGGTAGGGATGAAGTCATTGCTTCCTTAAGATAGCTCTAGACGACAATGGTAGAGTTTTTTGGAATGAAATTTTCTACAGAGAATCTTCATTTTGTTATTGATACCTTTCATTAGACTGATATAAAACATTTTCTTGCTAGAAGTCATTTTTTATCAAAATTTACAAAGTTGAAATTAATATCATTTCTAGGCTAAAGCTTTTAACTGTATCTTTAAATAATAATGATCAATTTTCTAAAAGAATTCTATTTATACAAGTGAAAAAACAAAATCTAAAAGAGAATTTTTATCTTTTCATGAATTCTAAATGTAACCATTAACAACTGGTTTTATTACGAAAGTAAAGAAAACTAATATACAGAATAGAAGAATATTCTCCTATGGAAAATATTTTTGAGGATCTGTCCATTAACAGGTAAAGACTCACTTTTTCCTGTTAAATCCTGCAACATAAAAGTAGATGGACCTATGATTTCTGTAATTTGGAAAGGACCAAGCCACATTCGTTGAAATTTTGTATGTTTCCCTTTTTCCTCATGAGCCTTGTCCCATTTTAAAACTAGATCTCTGACCTGAAAGTCCTTTTTGGATATCATGTTTGAATCAAAAGAATATTTGACTAATGCTTGGTGATGAGCATGGGTTATTTTAGCCTGTTCTCTTTGTTCTTCTAGCTTAATTATTTCTAGTTGTCTTAGTTGTAAAGAAGGAGTTGGTATTTCATCAATGTATTGAACTAAGGCCAAAGAAGGAATTGCTAGATGAGTTGGAAGAACCACTTCTTTCCCATAAACCAAATTAAAGGGAGAAGTGCCAATGGAAGCTTTCTGTGTTATCCAATCTGCCCATAAAGCATATATTAAATATTTATGCCAATTTTTATGTTTTTGATCAATGGCTCGCTTGATGATTCTGATTAAGTTTTTATTTGTGGATTCAACTAATCCATTTCCCTGTGGATAATAATTGGCAGAGTATTTAAGTTTGAAACCTCTCTTGAGTGCAAATTCAGTCATAGCATTACCAGAAAAATATGATGCATTATCAAACATTAAAGCAGAAGGTAAACCAAACCTGGTGATTATGAACTGATCTATGAATTCGATGATATTTTCAGCATTAGCAGTCTTGAGAGGTACTGCTTCTACCCATTTAGTGAAATAATCAGTGGTTGTAATGATATACCTATGTTTCCTAGAAGAGTGAGGAACGATCTCACATATTATGTCCAATCCCCATTAAGATGATCAAAAGGTTGTTCAATGTTGATTGGTTGTAACGGCAATGATGGTTTCTTTTGTCTTCCAGTAGCGGTTTGAAAAAATTGACATTTCCTGACGTAGTTATGTGAGTCTTTAAACAATGTGGGCCAGTAATAGCCTGCATGAACGATTTTATGTGCAGTAGTGTCTCCAGCATAATGCCCACCTGCTGACCCATTATGAAGTTCCTGCAAGACTTTTTCAGCTTCAGATTTCTCCAGACATCTAAGGAGAACAAAATCATAATTCATTCTAAAAAGGACATCACCCACAAGCTGATATTGCTTAGCCTTCATACTTAGAGCTCTTTTCTTGGTATAATCGAGATTTGGAGGAGCATATCCATTCTTCAGATAAAATATGATATCAGCATATAATGATTCAACATCGTTTAGGCTTACCTTAGACATTTGTATCTCTTCAGATGATTTTTCAGAAACAAGCGATGCTCCAGCTAGTATTTTGCAAAAGCCTTGACATCTTACGATATTTGCTAGTTTGACTTCTATATCATATTCTTGTAAGGCAATAACCCAATTGGCTCTTTTCTCACCCACATATTTTTGTACTAAAAGATTTCTTACCGCTGGAAACGTTACTATGATTTTTTTATGGGTTTTAAGTAGAAAAGGTCTGAAATATTTAATTGCTTTGAAAACAGCATAAGCTTGCTTATCTACATCTAAATAATTCAACTCATCTCCATTTAAATTTGAACTGAAAAAATAAATTGGGGCTTCTACTTTGTCTTGATTTTCTTGAGTGATTATCGTAGCATAAGCTTTATTAGAAGCAAATGTATACAAAATAAAAGGATCGGAAAAATTTGGAGTTGCTAAAGATGGAGCATTAACAATTGATTGTTTGATCAGATTGAATGCCTCATATTCATTTTGGCCCCATTTGAAGTTTGAATTATTTTTAATCATTTCTTTTAAAGGAGATATAATTCTTGAAAAATCTGGGACAAATCTCTTTAAAAAATTAATATGGCCAAGGAAAGATTGCATAGCTTTCTTGTTGTGAGGTAAAGATATTTCAGAAATATCATTGATTCTATCAGGATCAATATGAATTCCAGATTTTGACACTATGAATCCAAGAATTTTTCCTTCATTTAATGCAAAAAAGGATTTTTTCAAGTTAAGTGAAATTCCATACTTTTGACAATGTTGGAAGATCTGCTTCAAATCTCTAAGATGATTACTTCATTTTTTGGAATATACAGTTATATCATCCAAATAGATTACCACTGATTTGTTAACTAATCCCTTAAAAGCAATGTCCATGGCTCTCTAAAATGTGGCACCATCATTGATCAGACCAAAAGGCATCTTTTGATATGCATAAGTGCCCCATTTGGTTCTGAATTTAGTTTTCAATTGATCATCAGGATGGACCAATACTTGGTTGTAGCCAGAGAAACCATCTAAGAAAGACATTAATTCTGATCCTGACACTGCCTGTAATATTTGTTCCATAGGAGGCAAAGAAAAATTATCTTTTTGGTAGGCTTTGTTAAGGTTTCGAAATTCAATGAAAATTCTAATGTCTCTGTTCTTCTTTCTAACAGGAACCATATTGGAAACCCATTTAGAATGTCAGACAGGAAAAATAATCTTGGCTTTCAATAACTTATTGATTTCAGACTTAATTTGATTTTCTAGATTGGGATGGATCTTTCTCAGCTTTTTCATCATTTATCATTGGGATAGTGTGTTGGATGATAGAAGTGTCATAAGTTTTGAGTTCATCGTAATTCCAAGCAAAGACACTTTTATATTGTTTCAAAAGATGAACATATGCTATTTTTTCTTCAAGAGCTAGACCAAGGCCTAGGTTGATATTCTGTGGTTTGGTATCAGTTCCTAGATTTACTAATTCATAATTCAAAGTTGAACTTTGTAATTTTGAATTAGTACATATTTTGAATCGATCTTTCAAATCATAAAGGTCTTCTAACTTGAATACTGACTTTGGCATAGCATTATTAGTGCTATCTTGTTGCAATTGTTTGTCATGTTGATATTCATTAATTATTTGATTAGTGTAAGATCCTTCAGATCCGAGGAAGCTTACAATATCAGGATCATCATTAAAAATCCTCCAATTGGTAATTTTATCAGGAATCGAGGGTCTAAATATTAATTCGATTGAAAATTGATCAGGACTAAAGTCTTCTGAAGGAATGAGCTTGGAAGTTACATTAACTAGGAGGTCTGCACTAGCATTCTAGATTCTAGGAATTGATGAAATATTAAATGCTATAAAATGTTCAGTCAGATCTTGAACTAAATATTGGTAATCCTTTAAATGACCTGATAAACAATGTATAGTATTGTGTACCTGTTTAATTACAATTTTAGAATCTCCGAAAACTTGTAGATATTTGATGTCTAATCCAATTGCTTTGTATAATCCTTGGACTAAAGCCTCGTATTCTGCGGTGTTATTAGTGCAATCAAATTCGAGTCTGCAAGTTAACATAATTTTTTTTCCCTCTAGACAAACCAACACACACCCTGCTCCTGCTCCTTCACTAGACTTAGAACCATCAAAAAATAACTTCCAAAATAAAGATTTATTTACAGGAGTATCTACAAAATTAATACATTTAGAACTATATGTTTGAGAAAAAAATTCTATCTGAGATAAAACAGAATGTTCTAAGTAAGGTCAATTATGAGCATTTAAATTTCCTAAGAAAGAATCAACTGAATAATTTCCAATAATATTATTGCTGTATGCAACCGGTTAATTTTCTCCTTCCAATTCTGTTACGATGTATTTCTGATGCTTTTCTCATTCAACCTTTATCTGATTTGGTTTACCATTATAAGGAACCCACATGTGGGACCAATCATTTGCAAAGTATCCATGAAGTTTTTCCGACCAATCTCTGCTGAGAATTAAGCCATAAAATTCTAGAATATCTGCAACTAAATATCAATAACTTGACATACCCTTGGATTTGATGACAGCCTAATGGTAACCTGATTTAATTCGCCAATAACTTCAAATTGTGATCGATCTAGCTGGACTATGCGCATAGCAGACTTTTGTGGTTGAATGTTGAACTTTGCACATACTGATTTTGGTAGAATATTAGATGAAGCTCTAGAATCCACTAAGCAATTATGCAAATTTTTATTGAAAACTTCATAAGTAAGAAGAAATGGAGGAGTATGAGATCTCGACCTTCCTCCAATTAAAGCGATATTTTCTAGATCAACTTTGCTAATCGCATTAGTTGGAGGTCTTCCCATCTCGTTGGAAGCTTGAGAAATTACAGGATCGGGCAAAGGTTTTTCTGGTACAGCATGTAATTCTTTCAAAAGTACCTTTTGCTGATGTTTTAACTTGCTCAATTCATAAAAAGTGATGTTAGCCCTAGTCTTCTTCATATCTTCTATGATATTATACTCCATTTCATCCGAAACGATCAGTGTTTTTGATGGAGTTGATAAATCTGATTGGACAGGGCTAGTATGAGTTGCTTTTGATGTTGTTTTCTTGGGTGCAACTTTATCCTTAGTCATTGAGCTTGCGCTCTTTGGCTTAGGAGTAGGTTGAGGAGGATCAAGTTGATTTCTACTTCGAGTGCTAACCGGGGATGCTTCTTGATCTTCCTCATCTGGGAGGATGAAATCCCACATACCTTGTACTTCTACAACTTCTTCTTCATCAGTAGTTTCTTCAGTAGCAGTTTCCTCTTCTTCTTCTTCTGATTCAACATTAGTAATAGCATTTGGTGGCTTTGGATCAGTTGAAGGATTTCTTCTAAAAGGCTTGAAAGACTTTTTAGAAGATGTTTCTGCCACTTGTTTCTTAATTTCAACCATTTCGTTAGACATGGTTTTCAAAACTTTCTGCAATCCTTCTAAATCAAATGGATCTTTCGATTGTTTTTTCTTGGGATCTTCCTTAAAAGTAACCTTCTTGGATTTTCATTCTTCTATCGCATTTTTCTTTTCTAAAGCAGTGATACGTTTCTCTACCGCTATTGCTTCCTTCATATTTTCTGCTAAAGTTGTTTTGTTAGCCCTATCAACGAATATTTCTATGTTTGATGGTAAAGCAGAAATGTACCACTCACTTCGCACTTCTTCACTAGGCTTGGAAGCAGTAGGAATTTTATTTAACAGTTTGTTAAAACGTGAATTAAAATCCTTGATAGGTTCTCTTGACTCAGCCCTAAGATTAGACAGATCATTGATCAATGTCGCTGTAGACCTGTCATCACCAAATTTAGTCAAAAATTGATCTTGAAAGATATCCCAACTAGTGATGGATCCAGATGGTAATGAGAAATACCATGATCCAGCTGCTCCTTTTAGGGTATAGGGAAAAAGTCGGACAACAACATCTTCATTAATAACTCCATTGAGATTTATGGACAGCATAAAGTTGTTTATATGTTCTTCAGCTAGCATGCCTGCTTTAGGATTAAACTTAGGCAACCATTTTTCAGGATGGGCTGGTAATTGACTCAAGGGTACAGGCATTAAGACTGCCCCTGGATTATTCCATGGCATTTGGGCCATCAGTGAACTAACAACAGAGGAAAGTGTGGAAGATGATAGCTGCGATTGGGAAGATGAAGATATTATAATTATAGATGATTGAGAAGGTGATGTGGAAGTTCTAGTGGAGTGAGGGACAATAGTCTGAAGTGGAGGGGTGGATGGTTGACTTCGCGGTGAAGAGGTTGAGATGGATGATGATGATGAAAGAGTCTCGCTATCAAACCCTTTAGGTGATTTCCTTGCTCTCTTCCTTGTAGGTAGAGGTAACTCAGTTGGCTGAATGCCAAGCTTTTCGCTCTGTAATCTGGTAAGAGGATGAGCAGGATTATATTGCGAAGTCACACTGCCTTGAGATTTATCAGATCTTTGAGGTGATATTGAAAATCGCTGAAGTTTATGAATCAAAGATTCAACTTCAGGAGGTTCAATAGCAGATTCTTCTGAAAAGTCAGGGTTTGTAGCAGTGTTTGTTCTTCTTTCGACTTCTGGCTCTAGATTTAAAATTTCTGAGTGCGATGGAGAAGTCGGGGAAGATGGTGAGGGTGATTTACTCTCAGAATGGTATTTAGATTTAGATTTACTTTCCATTCATAGTTCGTGGCCCTCCTTCTAGCGCCAAATATGTTGAAGCCCCGAAAATCAGGTCTACAACAAGGGGGATACCCACCCGGTCCGGACCTTGGTTAGCAGCTCCTTTTCCATTTGGTGTAGTGGGTCCGACTGGGGATAATGGGACCAGTTTCCCAATTTGTGTGTGTGTGTTGAGAATAGATATTTCCTTTCTAAAAAGGTTCCTAAGTGAAATGCTTTTATTCTATTTCTAATCTAATCATATGCAAATTGTATTCTAATTTAAACATAAATATCTAATTCTAAACTAACCCGGGATGTAATCTTTCTATTTATGCGATCTAAAATGATTTCAAATAACAATTGATAATAAAGATCATTCAACTGTTATAAGAAAAGAATTCAATAAAGATAAACCACTTCATATAAAAAGTTAGATGAAACAGTTGTGAAAAACATATCGCATAATAAGCTATTCATATATTGAGCATAAATAAATAGCTATCACCGTACAAAAGTGCCAAATGATAACTCAAGCATTCAAACATCAATATATAAATAACTGAACATGAATATCACTTTAACACAGGGGAAGAAATAGTTAAGAGATAAAAGTACCATTTATAACTAGTTCTACTCATGAGCTAGAAGAAATAATGACTTATCTCTTCTTAATCCAACATCCACTAAGAGTACAGAAGTGCAACATCAGTAGTAGACATTAAACGTAGATATCAATAAAATTTTTTCCATTCATTTATCAAAACCTCCTCTGAGGGTGCAAAAGTGCATGTTCTGAGGACAATTTTTTGACAAATTTCAGGACCCTTCTCTAAATGCATGAGAAGGGTTTAAATACTATTAACTAAATCTAAAAATAACTTATTACAAAAATGTAGGATACGGTTTAAATGACCTTCCTTTTTCTAGGAAAAAATAAAGTAAAACTAATACTAAATCTAAAATTTAAAACTATCAATTAACTACTTATGAATATGATCTTTGAATTTGCAAGCATTCAACATCGATTTGAGAAGAACAGGCTGGCCGACTTCAAATTTTAATTGACCTGTGAAAATGGCATCGGCAAGTGTTGGCGCTATCTTCTCAGTGTAATTAATGATACAATTGAGAGCCATGCATTGGTTGTGTGGTTTTACCAAAAATGTCCAGTAAGAATCCCAATTTAACTTTGTCAATCATTTAATCAATTCTGCTTTTTCTTCAGCTTTCTGCTTCCATTCTGTCTGCAAGTGCTGTGCTTGTGGTAGGTATCTTGGAATAGTTTCTGAAATCAAATTAGACTTGTGGAAACTTTCATATACACAATCAGTCATATTTCTTGCTGCTGTAGCTGCTTCTTCCGCTGCTTGTTCTGCAATTTTGATCTATGCATCCCAATTATTGAAGAATATTTCTTTATGAATGTCATTGATGATTGGTGCTCCTGATATTTTTCCTTCCTATGTATTTTTCAATGCCAAATAATCAATTACTCTTTCATTAGTTAAATCATAATCATGTCGTAATTCTACGACATGAATAGTGATTTTATCACTTTTTCACAAAAAGAGTTCCATTGTGAGATTTTCTGGCATAATATATCTTGTTGTTGCAATAGTTGATTATTCAAGTAAATAGACTCTGTAATAAATTCTGTGATCTTCGGTTCATCTTTGTGTATCTCTTGCATAATCTGTATTTGTTTCTCTTTCTTAGTCAAATTATTCTGATATCCAACTTTCATTTCTTGAAATTCTTGCTGTAATTTTTCAAATTGTATCTGTGCTTCGCTGCTAGCATTAGCATGTTGTAATTGTTGTTGCAGAACCTGTATTTGATCTTCTTTTTCATTCAATAATTTCCTTACCACAGATGCTTTGTCGATGGCTGCAGAGGCATATGCTCCTGTAAGCTGAGATATTTTAGTAAGATTTCAGTTGGATTAGTAGTAGGATCTTTCCATAAAACATCCAATTGTTCTGCATTAGTAGAGATTACACTTTCTATTTTCCTCTTCTTCCTTTGTTTTCTTACTACTGCTTTATGTTGTGGACTATAGAATATATCCAGAGGATGAATTTCCTCTATTTTGAGCATCATCTTAGAGGATGGAGTAATGGGAACATGTTCTGTATCTGTGACATTGCCACTTATTCCTGTAACTAAACCTTTCATTGTCTATACATTACTTACAAGAGTCTGGGTGTTCTGTCCTTTAACATTAATCAATTCATTAAATGTTTCCCATTCCTTATCCAATTCATTTTTGATGGATGGTTGTTGTACAATGAGAAGAGGAATATTTAACTGTGGAGTGGTTGAAATCTATTGCTGAGAGAGTTCTTTTGATTGGGCAGTATCCTTTATTGACCCTTCACTTTTATCCTGATCATTATCAGACTTTTTAGAGTGTTCAGAGGTTTCTCTTTTGAACTTTCACTTAGATTTGTCTGAAGCTAAACTCCCACTTAGACTGACACTAGGATTTGGTTCCCTTAAGGGTTCCAAACACAAATTATCCAAAGGAATAGTGGTCAACCTCCTTTCTCTGTACATCTTAAACTCTTGGAATTATTCTGGAGAAAACTGTGCTTGAGCTGAATGTAAAATCTCTTTAAATGTGCATTTTCCTTGAAACATATCATCTAACAAATAATCTTATTTAGAAAATATTCTCACCTTGAATACAGTGGTGAAATCCTTAACAACTTCATACGGGTCGAATAGCCTTCTTGAAAACTTGAATAATTGTAAACATGTAATATTGTTTACTTCCTTAAATGCATGACCAACATCAAATAATTAAAATGCTTTGCAGGCCATAGGAAATTGTGGCTAGACAACCTTCTTCTTATCCTTCAATTCTTTGGTCAAACCTCCCTCCCCGCAGGTTTGATATGCAATCTCTTGGGCCAGGAGTTTGTCAGGAACATATAATGGTAAAACATGAGGGGAAGTAGAACTTCCTAAAACCCTAACATAGGTAAACAATTCTTCTCCAAACCATCTTGCGACAGGGAGCATGTCTACTTCTTCTTCAGGAGAAAATCTTGGAGCATCCTTATTATACAACATTCTGTACAGTGGCAACATAATACCATGGAAAATCTTATAAAAATGGGGAATGAAATTTGATTCCCACAATTCTTTGTGATAAACATGAATGGCTAGGGGATCATGAATTGTCCATTTCCAACTCATTAAAGTAAAATTAGAAACAAAGCAGAATGAATCCATTACATAAGAAACTAAGTAAAAAGGAGGATAAATCCTCTGAGAGACAGTTCATTTAGACCGATAATTGAAAATAGCCGTGGCTAGGTTATCAGACAAAATCTTAGCCCAGTCAACAATGGTAGCATTAACAGCAGCATTTAACAACGATAGCCATTAAGGTGAAAACTTATTAATGTCAGGCTTTCCAAAAAGCCTGCATAGCATAGCAGCAGCGACACAATATGGAGAAGTGAGAGAACCAGTACTGTACATACCGTGTTTATCTTTCTTCAGTGGTTCATCTCTTCTATACCATTGCTTGGTGCATTTCGCTAGGTTTTCATTTTCCTTCGCAAAATTCTCCATAAATTGTTTGTTGTAAGTTGCCTGTGGCTCCGACAAATGATACATAAGCCTTAAATCTTCTAGAGTGAATGAGCCAATGAGCTCTTGCCCCTGAGTCTTGAACTGTCTATCTGTAATATCAGTGCTATCCAGCACCCATTTCACCATGTCTGTATATTGAAGAATTTTAGGTCTTGCTGTTATCCAGTGAAAAAATTAACAAGCTAACTCTATAAGAGATGCTTCAGAAGAACCACTTGATCCTACAGTAGCCAAAACCTCCATTACTCCGGGGTTTTCTTCTTCAAGCAGATTATGCATACCATCCCAAGCAGTGATACCAGCGTCTTTGTTGCAGGAAGTGTTTGTGTACAAGGAAGCCATCTCTTTACTTTCAGAACTCATAGCTTTTTCTTTCTTTCCTATAATACTTTGAATATCGCTTTGTATAGTCCTTTGTTCTTCGCGCCTGCAGTTTACGAATTAAGTGAAAATAATGATATGAGAAAGGTGATGGGATAGTTTTAAATGCTGAAGGAGTATAAAATATACCATATTACGTGAAATAACTCTTTAATCAAAATGAAACCATTTTTCATTAATGAGTGATAATCAATTCATTGATTAAAAATTAACGCGCATAACTGAGTCTTGATTTATGGAGAGATTTTTCGTACAACGAGCCTCAAAATTATGTGATAAGGTGATCTGCAATTTGCTTCGCAATATCGCAAAATCACAATATCGCGAATTGCAATTTCACAAATTGCAATTGTAATATCATAATAGCATCACATCATATCATCACGAAATCACAATATCGCAATATCGCAGATCGTAATCTCTAAAAATTTCCATAGCGCAGTATCATATCATTTCGAGATTTCCATATCGCAAAATTGCAATATCGCAAAATCGCAGAGTAGAACATATGAAAAACATCCGTTAGTGTATTTTCTACGAAATGTGATTTGCAATGTATGTTATCGCACATCGGTGTTTTGAGGTTTCTTAGCATAAAATATGATATCTGAAACTTGCGATGCGATGAATTTTCTTTTAGCGCGTAGTTTATCATCGTACTTTTTAAAATTCCGCTCATAAAAAGGCATTCATTATCCTATTGCGATGCGATATTCTTCAAATAATGATTTTATTCAATACTATCATAAAACTTAAGTATTTTTAAATATTTTCTAAGGAATTTCCCTAAGTTTATGATAGTAAGTTTTTTGAAAAAGGAAAACAAGAAATAATTAACTTTTTTGGATTTTTTGACTAAGGGTCCCCACTTATTTAGTATTATCACTAATACTAAATAAGAGGGGGGTTTTTACTGGCCACAACAATCGGGCACCCTCACACAGTGCGCCCGACCGAACATAGGCACAAGGGAGAAAACATAAAATGGGCCAAATCAATGTGCACAATGCACCTGGGCAGTCACAACATAGAAAATTTGATATATCCACCCTCAAATGAAATGACCCGACCTGAACACGTTTCATATGGCGCCCTCACATAGCGCGACACGATGTGCCTCGCCAAACGAAGAAATAAGGGATCAAATGGAAAGTGGGTCACACGAACGTGGACAAGGCACCTGGATGGTCACAACTTAGCAAATTTGATATGACCTCCCTCAGATGAAATGACCCAGCCCGAACGCATTTCATTGCGTGTCCTCACATGGCATGACACAACACACCTCACCGAACAAAGACACAAGGAAGAAAACGGAAAATGAGCTGCACGAATGTGCACAAGGTAGCTTGATGGTCACAACTTAGCAAATTTGATACAGGTGCCCTCAAACAAAATGACCCAATCCAAATTCATTTCATTGGGCTCCCTCACACGGTGCAACATGCCCCCACCCCCCATCGATCGAACAAAGGCACAAGGGATAAAATGGAAAATGGGTGACACGAACAAGCACATGACACCTAGGCCATCAACACTTAGAAAATTTGATACAGCCACCCTCAAACAAAATGACCCGACCTGGACGCGTTTCATCGGGTGCCCTCACACAGCGTGACATAGCGCGCCTGACCGAACGAAGGCACAAAGGAGAAAATGGAAAATGGGCTACACGAATATGCACAAGGCACCCAAGGAGTCACAAGTTACAAAATAATATATGGCCGCCCTCAAATGAAACAACCCAACCCGAACATGTTTCATCAAGTGCCCTCACACGATGCAACACGACGTGCCTGACCGAACGAAGGCACAAGGCAAAAAATGAAAAATGGGCCGCATGAACATGCACAAGGCACTTGGGATGTCACAACTTAGCCAATTTTATATGGCCTCCCTCAAATGAACCAAACCGACCCAACTCGAACGTGTTTCATCAGGCACCCACACATGGTGTGACACAACCCACCTGACCAAACGAAGGCACAAGGGAGAAAATGGAAAATGGGTCGCACGAACGTGCACAAGGCACACGGGTGGTCACAACTTAGAAAATTATATATGACCACTCTCAAACGAAATGACCCGACTCGAACACGTTTCATTGGACACCCTCAAATGAAATGACCAGACCTGAATTCATTTCATCGGGTGCCCAGACATGACACCCTCGACCAAATGAAGGCACAAGGGAGAAAATGGAAAATGAGAAGCACAAATGTACACAAGGAACACGGTGATCCAGATTTATGCAGGAATGCAACAGAATACAAAAATAACCATAAACATAGAGATGCAGTAGAAATAATGTGTCATTTTATTAATATCAAATAACAGAAATATGCTTACAGACATAATGGAAATGCAATAGCTAGGGTGCTGGTAGCGAATCTCTGAGAATAGATGTGGTAGCTACAGACCTCCGAACTGTGTTATAATGAGGCTCGAGGGCCTATTTATTATTGAGAAAAAATGGAGAACTCTAAACGTCCAAAAACCAAACACTAGGAGATGAAGCGCCAAAACTATGGGCCCCGTTTGGGTAAGTTGGTGGTTCAACTTCCTAGGGACGTAACTTTGGCATACGATCTCCGTTTGATGTGCTCAATAGCTCGTTAGAAATATCTATCCAAGGAATAAAAATTTCGGCACGAATATCATTCCGAAACGGAATGATATTCGCTGGAGGCACGATGTCCAAAAAATGTCGTTTAGGGCCTTAAAACGGCTCCGGAAGTTCAGGACCCGAAAAACTACTAAAAATAGTAAGTTTTGTTGCAACTTGAAAACTAAAAGAACTAATGATGGGGGTTCAAATGGAATAGGTGGGTGGCCACCAATATCCACTTGGATCATTAAGCCCCCAAAACGGCTCCGAGAGTGGAGGACCCGAAAACCTGCTAAAAATAGTAAGTTGTGCTGAATGTGAAAAGCTGCAAGAATTGATGGTGCTGGTTCAAATGGAATAGGTGGGTGGCCACCGATATCCACCTGGATCACACGGGTAGTAAAAACTTAGAAAATTTGATATGGGTACCCTCAAACAAAACGAAATGACCCAAATGCATTTCATCGGACGCCTGAGTGAAAGAAGGCAGAAGGGATCAAGCGGAAAACGAGCCACATGAATGTGCACAAGGCACCTGGGTGGTCACAACTTAGAAAATTTGATATGACCGCCCTGAAATGAAATGACTGGAACAAAATGTGTTCCATTGAGTGCCTTCGCACAGCGTGGCACGATGCGCTTGACCAAAATAAGAGTAAATACAAGGACATAAGATATATCATGTGATGTCCAAAATATCTCATCAACAACCAAAGCAACCATGACTTCTTATTTTTCATTATTCCAGTGATGTGTAAGGCATGAATTAGAAAATTATGACTCATTGAGTGGTAGCCATACTCACCCAAGAGCAACCTGCTTAGCCATGCTTCTGGCTTCCCTGTATCATAGATTTGCAAGTGGTTTGGCAACCCCTTGCTCCATATCAGCAACCATTCATCCCAATGAGGATGATGGATCTCATTCTTCAAACACTTGGTATACTCCCTTTATAGGACACCAACCTCCTTAAAATGTTGAAGAACTTTGCACTCCATGAAATGTTGAAGTGCACCTCCATTAATATCTCTTAATGAAACCTTCTTCTCATCCATGGCCTTCCAAAACCAATGAGGTCTTGGATCTGCTATAGGTAGAAGTCTCTCTTTTAGATGTGAGATGCTCATTGAGAAAGTGCCATCAAGAAAGGAGAAAAGATTTATCATCTCAAGATTTCTACCATTCATCATCTTATCCTCCATTTCTTCATGAGTGAAGCTACCTTCAGAATGCTCCAAGAATAATGGGGCTCCTTCTTTATCATTGTTACTAAGTGACAGCGTTGTAGATCTACAAGGTAATACATATGTTGTCTCAATGCAAGGTAAAATACTAATCTCATAACCAGTCACTTTACATAGGATCATGCTCATCCCTTCTTTTGAAACTCTACACTTCAACTCAAAAGGTTGAATGTATTCCATCCATGACACACTTGGATAGATTTTCATCTCCTCCCCGATTATATCAAGGGTCCTCTGCGTTGTGATAATTTTTTTCTTCAAATCAACATTTTGATCCAACCCTTGGTTATGCATTGGCCCTGATTGCATGTTCCCATAGGTTCCAATAATATATACTAAAACAATAGGTGATGAATGTGTATGCATACCTTGTATCAACTGATGTATGGGAACCTCTTGACAGAACACAAGAGTTCCTACAACTAGGACAATGGTGTCTCCAACTGCTAGTAAGAGAGATGGCTGCTCTTCTACCAATGTACCAGCACTGGAATCTTCCTCCTCTTCCTCATGCATGTCCTGGATCATGCATGCAACTCTATGTGTCAAGATCTCGGGACTATCTTGTAAGGTTGCAAGTGTCTCTTCTCTAGATGCAAGTACTTCTACAGCTGGTGGTGAAGGTAGTGAATTCTTGTCCAGAGTGACAATAATGACATCCTCCGTTGTTTCCTTAGGGCCCATCTCTGTCTTCTTCACATCAAAATTCTTCCTCAACTTGTGAAATAAATCTAAATATTTATTCACCTTTACATTCTTCATGTGACGAAACCACCAATCATTGGCTTCACCATAAAGGTGAAGTGCAACAATCTGGATAGCCTCTTTTTCAGCCACAATATGTAGCATGAAAAATGTATCTAACTCTTTCCTCCAAGCCTTAACATTTATTGAGGAAGACTCATCAAATTTAGGCAAATATAATCAATTGTGCCTCTTCCTTCTATTGTTGCTATAGGATATTCTTTCTTCCTTGAGTTCAAAGAATTCTAGGATAGTTAGACTCCCTTTGAAAGCTCTACACTATTCCTTGTACTCTTCAAGATACAAAATAAGAGTCTCATGAGTCTCAGGTTCTCTTCTTTATTCATTTCTATACCTCTCAACTTCTTTAAAGAAAGTGGGCATAGTATATCTATGAGGAGATCTATGATTCTCCAGTTTTCTTTAGTGCCGACAGGAAGTGTTGGGACCTTTCTCTTCAAATATTCTTCTTGGATCCTTCCTTTTCCATTATTTCTTCATTTGATGGACCTCCTTGGAGAGATATTGCTTGGATATAAAGAGAGGAATGGAAAAAATATCCTCCTTCATGATATATCTCATCTATCTACCTCTTATTTTGATGAAAAAGATGAAATTTCCACAAGTTGAGCCAAAGATCATGCTCTGATACCAATGTAATATCCAAAAAAGGAGAATGCAGTAATACTTAAACACAATATAAGAATTGCAACTAAGTAAAAAATAAATCTAAGCAGAACATCAGAATTTATAGAGAAGCTGGGGAATTTTATTATATGGGGATGAATCAGTTACACAATGATGATAAAATGAGTAGATGTAGCCCAAGAGAAGGCCTAGAATCACCCTACAATGGTGCTGCAACTAGCACTACTTAACTGGTGAGCTTACAGCAGAAATACTACGTTGATCCTACTACTATTGATATACATGTAAATATTGTAAAGGAAAATGCAGATCTAGGGAGCGCAAGAGCTATGATGATGCCAAGATTCAAGATCTGGCCAATGTGATGGATTCCCAAGATAACCCAGAAAGGATTTTCCAGATCTACAACTTTGGAAAATCACCCTCCTATGGCTTGATCCTTCATCTGCTGGGATTATAGATCTGAATCTAGATTTGACATATAAATAGCTGAAATATGTCACAAGATCATATCTAATCTTGAAGGGTATATACTGCCTTCAGATCTACAAGCTAGAAGCTCTAGATCTAGCTCCTTAATCATCCATTTATGGTAACAACTGCTGCAAAAAAACTGCTCATAAAAAATGCACTCTAAGGGAATGACAGGATTTATGCCAGCTAAAATATGCTACAATAAACTCCAAGATGATGGAAATAATGATGGAAAGGTGAGGGGATGATCCCTCATAGGATTACTAGTTGAAATGCTAGCAAATTCCTTCCTCCTTTGGATCTGCAATATGGACAATGTAATTCTGGATTGAACTACTGCTACTAGGAGGTCAATAAATTTTGGCCTGATACCATATATGATAGGAATATTTTGGAATGCTGATCTTTAAGCCCAAGGTGATAGGAATAAATATTCACCTGTTGTCTAGCTGAAATACTAAAGACAACCTCCACTTTCCAAACTGATCTTCAGAAATATGAAATTTCTGAATATGGATGTTCTGCAGAAAGTAGGAAAGATATGTGGCACCAATGCCTGATGTAGAATGAAGTACAATAATCTCTCTAGATCTACTCAAAGAAAGAGGTGGGATTCCCAACCAGGAACACCCTGTGTAAACAACACTTGCAATCTTTGCTAAACAACCCAAGAAATAAATGGAATTTCTCATGAAAATTCCAGATATAAACAGACCTCATAATCAATAATCAATAGATTCCCTTCATTGTTGTCTTCATCTCCTTTATATAGTTTATGAGCCTTCCCATGCCTTGGCCCTCAGCTAAACTGTGCAGTGAATGTGGAAAATATCCTCCATGTTTGATTGTGTTGTCTTTCCAAGTCATCCATCCTGTCTAGGTGCAATGTACACCCTCTCAATCATGTGTGCATTAATTGCACAACTTCCTCCATCATCTCATCATGAATGCTCCATGCTCTTTTGTTTGATCCCTTCCAAGATCTTAGCTGACTATATCAACCTCCATGATATATCTCATTAATGAGACATGATCTCCAATTCCATTCACATTAGTAGTGGCTCCACCACCTCATTATGTAGATATAGGCTTAATTAATCCACATTCACACACAAAAGGTGGATATTTTTTCATATTGAGGATTATGGGTCCCTCCACCCTTTTATTTACTTAATTAAGTATGTTTATGAAGAACTCTAATATTCCAAATATTATGTGAAAAATTGGGAATATTACACAAGTGAGAAAATGGAAAAAGGGCTGCACGAATGAGCACACAACACTCGGGCAGTCACAACTTAGCAAATTTGATACAACCACCCTCAAACGAAATGACCCGACTAGAATGAATTTCATAGGGCACCCTCACATAGCATGACACGGCGTGCCTGACCGAACGGAGGCACAAGGGAGAAAGTGGCAAATGGGTTGCACGAATGTGCATAAGGCACCCGAGCGGTTACAACTTAGCAAATTTGATATGGCCACCCTCAAACAAAATGACCCAACCCGAACGTGTTTCATCAAGTGCCCTCACATGGTGTGACATGACGCGCCCGACCAAATGAAGGCACAAGGGAGCAAACAACAAACGGGCTGAACGAACGTGCATAAGGCACTCAGGCTGTAACAACTTAGCAAATTTGATATGACCGCCCTCAAATGACCCGACTCGACCCAAACACATTTCATCAGGCACCCACACATGGTGTGACACGGCCCGCACGAACGAACTTAGGTACAAGGGAGAAAATGGAAAACGAGTTGCACGAACATGCACAAGGCACTCAGGTGCTTACAACTTAGAAAATTTGATACAACCACCCTCAAATGAAATGACCCGACCCAAACACATTTCATTGGTCACCCTCAAACGAAACGACTAAACCTGAATGCATTTCAATGGGCACCCACACATGGCGTGCTCGACCAAACGAAGGTAGAATGGAGAAAACTAGAAACGAGCTGTAAAAATGTGCACAAGGCACCTGGGTGGTCACAACTTAGAATATTTGGCATGGGTACCCTCAAACGAAATGACCCGACATGAATCCATTTTATCGGGTGCTCGACCGAATGAAGGCATAAGGGAGCAAATGGAAAATAGGCCACACAAACTTATACAAGCCACTTGGGCAGCCACAAATTAACAAATTTGATACACCCGCCCTCAAATGAAGTGACCCAAACTGAATGCGTTCCATCGGGCACCCTCGCATGGCATGGCACGATGCTCTCGACCAAACAAAGGAAAAAGGGATAAAACAACAAACGGGCCGCAAAAACATGCACAAGGTACCTAGGCAGTCACAACTTAGAAAATTTGATATGGCCACCCTCAAACGAAATGAACTGACCCACACATGTTTCATCAGGCTCCCCCCAAACAATACGACATGGTGCGCCCAACCAATCGAAGACACAAGGGAGAAAATAGATGCCCTGCAACGAAACAACCTAACCCGAACACATTTCATCGGGCGCCCTCAAACAAAACGACCCGACCCGAACACATTTCATTGGGAACCCTCACATGATGCGACATGACGTGCCTGACTAAACGAAGGTACAAGGGAGGAAACGACAAACAGGTCGCATGAATGTACACAAGGCACCTCAGTAGTTACCACTTAGAAAATTTTATACAACCTCCCTGAAATGAAATTACCCAACCTGAACGCGTTTCATTAGGTGCCCTCACACGGCGTGACACGACACGTCCGACCGAACTAAGGTAGAAGGGAGCAAATGGAAAATGGGTCACACAAACATTCACAACTCACCCAGGCGGTCACAACTGAGAAAATTTGATACGATCACCATAAAATGAAACAACCCAACCCAAACGTGTTTCATTGGGCACCCTCACATGCCGCGACACAACGTGTCTGACCAAACGAAGGCACATGGGAGAAAATGGAAAATGAGTCATACGAACGTGCATAAGGCCCCTAGTCTCCCTCAAATGAAATGACCCAACTCGAACACGTTTCATCGGGTGCTTTCACACGGCATGATATGACGCACTTGACCAAATGAGGCCACAAGGGAGCAAATGGAAAATGGGCTGCACAAACATGCACAAGGCACTGAGGCAGTCATACATTAGCAAATTTGATAAGATCCCCCTCAAATTAAATGACCAGAGCCAAACGGATTTCATCAGGCGCACTCACACGGCGTGATAGGACATGCCCAATCGAACAAAGGCACATGAGACAAAACAATAGACGGTCTACACAAACATGCATAAGGCACCTGGATGGTCACAACATAGAAAATTTGATATGACTACCCTCAAACAAAACGACCTAACCCGAACGCATTTCATTGTGTGCCCTCACATAGCATGACACGGCATGCTCGACCGAACGAAGGCAGAAGGGAGAAAATGGAAAATGGGCCACATGAACATGCACAAGGCACAGGGGTAGTCACAACTTAGAAAAATTGATATGGCTGTCCTCAAACGAAATGACTTGACCCAAATTCGTTTCATCGGGCGCCCTGACATGATGTGACAAGGCGTTCCCGAATGAAAGAAGGCACAAGGGAGAAAACAGAAAACAGGCTGCATGAACATGCACAAGGCACCCAAGCGATCACAACTTAGAAAATTTGATACGACTGCCCTCAAACAAAATGACTCGACCTGAACGCATTTCATCAGGTGTCCTCATACAGCGCAACACGGCTAGCCCAACCGAATGAAGGCATAAGGGAGAAAGAAGAAAATTGGCCGCACGAACGAGCACAAGGCACCCAAGTGATCACAACTTAGCAAATTTGATAAGGCCGCCCTCAAACAAAATTACTCAACCCAAACAAGTTTCATCCAGTGCACTCATACAATGCACCTAATGGAAGGAAGGATCAAGGGAGAAAATGGAAATCAGGTCGTACGAACGTGCATAAGCCACCCAGGCGGTCACAACTAAGAAAATTGGGTATGACCACCCTGAAATGAAATAACTTGACCCAAACACATTTCATCAAGCACCCTCAAACAAAACAACTTGTTTGTTGTTTGCTCTGCTGAAGAGCAACCAAGTGATACGAGAGCGACATAGCAAAGAGCCAATTTTGACGGAGCAAATGAGCGACCAAAGGCCCCGAGAGTGAAATAATGAAGAGATGATTGCAACGGAGAGAAAAAGCAACAGAGGGGCACATGAGAGACATAGGAAAGTGACCAGTTGTCTCAAGGAGCCAAACATAACAATCCCATCCAACTCTGAGAAGACAGATTACAAGGGGAATTTTGTTCACATATGCCTTCGAGGACGAGCTTGGCCAAAACATTAATGCTCAAAATTTATAGAATGGGGATGGAGAGAAGAAATTTGGAAACCCTACAAATGACCCAAGGCCATTCTACGGGCACACCCAAACAAAAAAACTCAATTACGAACCCACCTTTCACATGAAAATCCAACCCCCACCCCTGAGCAGAAAGAGGATAGCTGAACGACTAAATGAAGGGACAAGAACATGCACAAGGTACCTGGGCAGTCAAAACTTAGAAAAATTTATACAACCACCCTCAAACGAAATGACCCAACTCGAACGCATTTCATTGGGCACCTCAAACTAAATGACCTGAGCCAAACATGTTTCATCGGGCGCCCTCAAATGGTGCGACAGGACGCGCCTGATCGAACGGAGGTATAAGGGAGAAAATGAAAAATGAGCTGCACAAATGTAGACATGACACCCAGGCTTTCACAACTTAGCACATTTGATATGAACACCCTCAAAAGAAATGAACCAACCTGAATGTGTTTCATTGGGCGCCCTCAAATGGCGTGCCTGACCAAACGAAGGCACAAGGGAGCAAATGAAAAATGGGTCGCACAAATTTGCACAAGTCACCTAGGTTATCACAACTTAAGAAAATTTAATATGGTCACCTCAAACAGAACGACCAGAGTGGAACGCATTTCACCAGCCACCCTCACACGACATGACAAGGAGTGACCAACCAAATGAATGCACAATGGAGCAAACAAAAAACGGTTTGCATGAACGTGCACAAGGTACCCAGGAAGTCACAACTTAAAAAAATTGATATGGCCGCCCTCAAACGAAATCACCTGACCCGAACACATTTCAATGGGCGCCCTCATGCGATGTGCCTGACCAAAAAAAGGCATAATGGAGAAAATAGAAAACAGTCTGCACATACATGCACAAGGCACCCAGGCAGTCACAACTTAGAAAATTTGATATGGCCACCATCAAATGAAATGACCCGACCCGAATGCATTTCATTGGGCTCCCTCACACATTGCGAGAGGGAACACTAGACTGAAAGAAGGCATAAGGGAGCAAACTACAAACAGGCTGCAAGAATGTGCACAAGGAACCCGAGTGGTCGCAAATTAGAAAATTTGATACAGTTGCCCTCAAATGAAACGACCCAACCCGTACGCATTTCATTGTGTGCTCTCACAAGGTGTGACACACCCTACCTGACTGAATGAATGCACTAGGGAGAAAGAGACAAATGGGTCGCATGAATGAGCACAAGGCACCCAGGTGGTCACAACTTAGAAAATTTGATACGACCGCCCTCAAATGAAACAACGTGAGCCAAACATGATTCATTAGCATCCCTCACACGGCATGCTTGACCGAATGAAGGAACAAGGGAGAAAATGGCAAACGGGCCACACGAACATGCACAAGGCACCCAGGAAGTCACATTTTAGAAAATTTGATACGGTCGCCCTCAAAATAAATGACCCGACCCGAATGTGTTTCATCGGGTGCCCTCACACGGCACGACATGGCGCACCCGACTGAATGAAGGAACATGGGAGAAAACAACAAACGAGCCACACGAAAGTGCACAAGGCACCCGAGAAGTCATAACTTAGAAAAATTGATACGATTTCCCTCAAATGAAATGACTTGACCCGAATGCGTTTCATTGGGCGCCCTCACAGGGCATGACACAACACGCCCGACCGAATGAAGGCATAAGGGAGAAAATGAAAAATGGGCCACACGAACATACACAAGGAACCTAAGTGGTCACAACTTAGTAAAATTGATACAACCACCCTCAAACAAAACAACCTGACCCCGATGTGCTTCATCAGGCGCCCTCACACGGAATGCCAATCCAAACAAAGGCACAAGGGAGAAAATGACAAACGGGACACATGAACATGAACAAGGCACCCGAGTGGTCACAACTTAGCAAATTTCATATGACTACACTCAAACGAAATGACTTGACGTGAACACATTTCATAGGGCACCCTTAAACGAAATGACCTGACCTGAACGCGTTTCATCGGGTGCCATTACACGAGGTGACACGTCATGCCTGACCAAACAAAGGCAAAATGGAGCAAATGACAAACGAATCGCATGAACGTGCACAAGGCACCCGGTCAATCACAACTTATCAAATTTGATACAGACGCCCTCAAACGATGTGACCTCACCTGAATGTGTTTCATCAGATGCCTTCAGACAACACGACATGACGCACTTGAGTAAATGAAGGTACAAGGGAGAAAATGGAAAATGGGTCACACGAATGTACACAAGGCACCTGAGAGGTCACAACTTAGAAAATTTGATACGGTTGCCCTCAAACAAAACGACCCGACCAGAACGCATTTCATCGTGCACCCTCACACTGCGCGACATGGTATGCCTGATCGAATGAAGGCACAAGGGAGCAAATGAAAAATTGGCTGGAAAAATGTGCACAAGGAACCAAGGCAGTCACAACTTAGAAAATTTGATACGACCACCCTAAAAAAAAATGACCTGAGCCAAACGTGCTTAATTGGGCACCCTTGCACGGCGTGACATGGCCCACTCAAACAAACAAGGGCACAAGGGAGAAAATGAAAAATGGACCGCAAAAATTTGCACAAGGCACCCGGGCAGTGACAACTTAGTAAATTTGATACGGCCACCCTTAAAAACTCTCAAACGAAACGACCCAACCTGAACGCGCTTCATCAAACACCCTCAAACAAAATGACCCAACTCGAACACGTTTCATTGAGCGCCCTCAAACAAAACAACCAAACCCAAATGCATTTCATCGGGCACCCTCACACGGTGCAACATGGCG
The DNA here is from genome assembly GCA_034641835.2 of Pinus albicaulis. Taxonomy (NCBI): domain Eukaryota; kingdom Viridiplantae; phylum Streptophyta; class Pinopsida; order Pinales; family Pinaceae; genus Pinus; species Pinus albicaulis. The sequence continues at coordinate 50,497,623 of CM076570.1, forward strand.
CACTCGACTAAATGAAGGCACAGGGGAGAAAATAAAAAATGAGCTGCATGGACATGAATAAGGCACCCGAGTGGTCACAACTTAGAAAATTTCATATGGTCTCACTGAAACGAAATGACCCAACCTGAATGCATTTCATTGGGTTCCCTCACACGGTGCAACATGATGCGCCAGACCGAACGAAGGCACAAGGGAGCAAGTGGAAAACAGGTTGGACGAACATGCACAAGGAACCCGGGTGGTCACAACTTAGTAAATTTGATATGACCACCCTCAAATGAAATGACGCGACCAAAACGAATTTCATCGAGTGCGCTCACACGACACACCCGAATGAACAAAGGCACAAGGTAGGAAATGGGAAATGGGCCTCACGAATGTGCACTAGGCACTTGGGCGGTCACAACTTAGCAAATTTCTTTATATTCATTGTCAAATGAGATGACCCTACCCAAACTCGTTTCATCGGGTGCCCTCACATGACGCGACACTACACGCCCAAAAGAATGAAGGCACAAGGGAGAAAACTAAAAATGGGCCACATGAACGTGCACAAGGCACCCGGGCGGTCACAACTTAGAAATTTTGATACGACCTCCCTAAAAAAAAATGACCCGACCAGAACATGTTTCATCAGGTAACCTTACACGGTGCAACACAACGCATCCGAACGAAAAAAGGCACAAGGGAGAAAATGAAAAATGGGCTGCACAAACCTGCAGAGGGAACTCAGGCAGTCACAACTTAGCATATTTGATATGACCACCCTCAGACGAAATGACCTGACTCGAAAATGTTTCAACGGGCACCCTCACACGGCACGACACGACGCGCCCAAATGAATGAAGGAACAAGGGATTAGATGTTAAACGGGCTGCACAAACATGCACAAGGCACCCAGTCAGTCACAAATTAGCAAATTTGATATGGTTTCCCTCCAACAAAATGATCCGATCCGAACGCATTTCATCTGGTGCCCTCACACAACGCAACTTGACGTTCCCGACCGAATGAAGGCACAAGGGAGAAAATAGAAAGCAAGCCACACAAATGTGCACAAGGCACCTGTGAAGTCACAACTTATCAAATTTAATATGGCCACCCTCAAACTAAATGACCCGACTCGAACACATTTCATCGGGTGCCCTCACAAAGTTTGCCTCACCGAACAAAGGCACTAGGAAGAAAACAGCAAACGATCCCCACGAAAGTGCACAAGGCACTTGGACAGTCACAACTTAGAAAATTTGGTATAGCCACCCTTAAAAGAAATGTCTTGACCCGAATTCGTTTCATTGAGCATCCTAATACGATGCGACACGGCCTGCCTGAACGAATGAAGTCATAAGGAAACAAACAGAAAAAGGGCCGCATGAACAAGCACATGGCATTCGGGTGGTCACAACTTAGAAAATTTGATACAACCGCCCTCAAACGAAATGACCTGACCCGAACACGTTTCATCAGGTGCCCTCACATAGCTTGACACAACGTGCCCAACCGAATGAAGGCTCAAGGGAGAAAACGATAAATGGGCCACACGAATGTGCACAAGGCACTCAGGCTATCACAACTTACCAAATTTCATACGTCCTCCCTTAAATGAAATTACTCAACCCTAATGCATTTCATTGGGCACCCACACAAGGCGTGACACACCTTGCCTGACTGAACGAAGGCATAAGGAAGAAAATGGAAAACGGGCCGCATGAACGTACACAAGGGACATAGGTGGTCACAACTTAGGAAATTGGATATGGCTGCCCTCAAATGAAACGACTCGACCCATACATGTTTCATTGGGTGCCGTCAAATGAAACGACCTGACCTGAATGCATTTTATCGAGCACCCTCACACGGTGCGCTCGACCGAACGGAGGCATAAGGGATAAAATGGAAAACGAGCTGCAAAAATGTGCATAAGACAATTGGGCGGTCACAACTTAGAAAATTTGATACAATCTCCCTCAAACGAAATGACCCTACCCGAACACGTTTCATTGGGTGCCCAACCGAAGGAAGGCACAAGGGAGAAAATGGAAAATGGGCCACACAAATGTGCATAAGGCAACTAGGTTATCACAACTTAGCAAATTTGATATGGCCGCCCTCAAACAAATGACTTGAATCCAACACGTTGCATTAGGTGCCCTCGAACAGCGTGACATGATGCGCCTGACCAAACGAAGGCACAAGGGAGAAAAAGGCATATGCGCTGCATGAACATGCACAAGGCACCCGTGCAGTCACAAATTAGCAAATTTGATACGGTCCCCCTCAAACAAAATGACCCGACACAAAAGCATAGCATCGGGCGCCCTTAAACAATGAAACACAATGCACAGAACTGAATGAAGGCACATGGGAGCAAACAAATTCCCTCAAACAAAATGACCCGACCCAAAAATATTTCATTGGGCGCCCTCAAACGAAATGAACCGACCCAAACGCGTTTCGTCGAGTTCCCTCACACGATGAGACATAGATCACTTGACCGAAGGAAGGCATAAGGGAGGAAATGACAAATGGGCCACATGAACATGCACAAGGTGCCTGAGTGGTCACAACTTAGAAAATTTGATACGACCTCCCTTAAATAAAATGACCTAACCTGAACACGTTTCATCAGGCGCCCTCACATGGTGCGACACGACGCACCTAATCGAACGAAGGAAGAAGGGGGGAAATAGAAAATGGGTCACATGAACGTGCACAATGCACCCAGGTGGTCACAACTGAGCAAATTTGATAAGGCCTTCGTTAAACAAAACAACCCGATTCGAACATGTTTCATCAAGCGCCCTCACATGGCACCACACGGCACGCCTAACCAAATGAAGGCAGAAGGGAGAAAATGACAAACGTGTAGTACGAACTTGCACAAGGCACCTGGGAAGTCACAACTTAGAAAAATTTATATGGCCACCCTCAAATGAAACGACCCAACCCGAACTCATTTCATCGTGTGCCATTACACCGTTCAAAATGACGCACTCGACCCAACAAAGCCACAAGGGAGAAAATGAAAAATGGGTCGCACGAACATGCACAAGGAACCTAGGTGGTCACAACTTAGAAAATTTTATATGGCCACCCTCAAATGAAATGACCTGACCCAAACATTTTTTCATCGAGCACCCTCACACAACGCGACACAGCATGCCTAGTCGAACGAAGGCACAAGGTAGAAAACGTTAAACTGGCCGCACGAATGTGTACAAGGCACCCGGGTGGTCACAACTTAGAAAAATTGATACAGTCGCCCTCAAACAAAATGACCCAACCCGAACGCATTTCATATGGCACCCTCATACAATGTGACACGACGCGCCCGATCGAACGAAGGCACAAGGGAGCAAATGGAAAGCGCGCCACACAAGCATGGACAAGGCACTCGGACAGTCATAACTTAGAAAAATTTATATGGATGCCCTCAAACAAATGACCTGACCCAAACGCATTTCATCAGGTGCCCTCACACAGTGTGACACATCGCGCCTCACCGAACGAAGGCACAAGGAAGAAAATGCCAAATGAGCTAGGCGAATGTGTACAAGGCACCTGAATGATCACAACATAGCAAATTTGATAAAGTCACCCTCAAATGAAATGACCCGACTTGAATTTGTTTCATTGGGCTCCCTCACATGGAGCGACACAGCTCGCCTGACCAAGCAAAGGCACAAGGGAGAAAACGGAAAATGGGCCACATGAATGAGCACACGGTACCCAGGCCATCACAACTTAGAAAATTTGATACATTCGTTCTCAAACAAAATTCCTCGACCCGAACGTGTTTCATCAGGCACCCTCATATAGCGCAACATAGTGCACCCCACCAAACAAAGGCACAAGGGAGAAAATGGAAAATGGGCTACGTGAATGTGTGCAAGGCCCTCGAGTGGTCAAAAGTTAGAAAATTTGATACGGCCGCCCTCAAATGAAACAACCCGACCTGAACGCGTTTCATCGGGTGCCCTCACACGGTGGCACACGACGTGCCCGATGGAAAAAAGGCACAAGGGGACAAGCGAAAAATGGGCCACATGATCATGCACAAGGCACCACAGCTATCACAACCTAGCAAATTTGATACGACCTCCCTTAAATGAATTAACCTGACCCAAACACATTTCATCAGGCACCCACACATGCTGCGACATGGCTCACCCATTCGAATGAAGGAACAAGGGAGAAAATGGAAAACGAGTCACACGAACATGCACAAGGCACCCAGGCAGTCACAACCTAGGAAATTTTATATGACCACCCTAAAACAAAATGACCCGACCTAGACACGTTTCATCGGGCACCCTCAAATGAAATGAACAAACCTGAATGCATTTCATCGGGCGCGCGCACACGGCACCCTCAACTGAACGAAGGCATAAGGGAGAAAATGACAAATGAGTAGCATAAATTTGCACAAGGGACATGGGCATTCACAATTTAGCAAATTTGATATGGGTGCCCTCAAATGAAACGACCCGACTTGAATGCATTTCATCGGGCGCCTAAGAAATAGAAGGCACAAGGGAGCAAATGGAAAATGGGTCATATGAATGTGCACAAGGCACCTAGGTAGTCACAAATTAGCAAATTTGATACGACTGCCCTTAAATGAAATGACTTGAGAAAAATGAGTTCCATCGGGTGCCCTCGTAGCATGTGGGATGACGCGATCGACCGAACAAAGGCATAAAGTGGCAAACATAAAACGGGCTGCACAAACGTGCACAAGGGACCTAGGCAGTCAAAACTTAGAAAATTTTATATGGCTGCCCTAAAAAGAAACAACCTGACCCAAACATGTTTCATCGAGGGCCCACAAATAGTGTAACACTACACGCCCGACCGAACGAAGGCACAAGGGAGCAAACAAATTCCCTTAAACGAAACAACTCGACCTGAACATGTTTCATCTAGTACCCTCAAACGAAATGATCCGACCTGAACGCCTTTCATCGAGCACCCTCACACGACGTGACATGCAATGCCCAACTGAACGAAGGCACAAGGGAGGAAATGACAAACGAGAATCATGAACGTGCACAAGGCACCCGAGAAGTCACAAATTAGAAAATTTGATACGACATCCCTCAAATGAAATGACCTAACCCCAACATGTTTCATCCGGCACCCTCACATGGCACGGCAGAACCTGCCCGAACGAACGAAGGCACAAGGGAGAAAATGGAAAACGAGTCGCACGAATGTGCACAACACACCTGGGCGTTCACAACTGAACAAATTTGATATGGTCATCTTGAAACGAAAAAACTCTACCCGAATGTGTTTCATCAGGCACCCTCACATGACATGACATGGCATGCCTGACCAAATGAAGGCACAAGGGAGAAAATGACAAACAGGCCGTATGAAACTGCAGAAGGCCCCAGGGTGGTCACATCTTAGCAAATTTGATACGACTGCCCTTAAAAAAAAATGACCCAACCTGAACACATTTCAGCGGGTGCCCTCACACTGCATGACACGACACGCTCAACTGAACGAAGCCACAAGGGAGAAAATAGAAAATCGGTCACGTGAATGTGTACAAGGCAACTCGGCATTCGGAAATTATCATATTGCATAGGGCCGCCCTAAAACAAAACAACCCAACCCAAACGCGTTTCATCAAGTGCCCTCACATAGTGCAATATGACGCACCTGACCAAATGAAGTCACAAGGGAGAAAACAACAAACAGGCTGCACGAATGTGCATAAGGAACTCGGCCTGTCATAACTTAGAAAACTTGATACGACCACCCTCAAACAAATCGACCCAACCTGAACACATTTCATCGGGCACCCGCACATGGTGCGACATGGCCTGCCTGACCAAACTTAGGTACAATGGAGAAAATGGAAAACAGACCGCACAAACGTGCACAAGGCACCCGGGCAGTCACAACTTAGCAAATTTTATACGACCACCCTCAAACGAAACGACCCGACCCAAATGCTTTTCATTGGGCACCCTCAAACAAAACGACCAGACCCGAATGCATTTCATCGGGCACCCACACATGGCAAGCTCAATTGAATGAAGGCAGAAGGGAGAAAATTAGAAATGAGATGCAAAAATGTGCACAAGGCACTTGTGCGGTCACAACTTAGCAAATTTGATATGGGTGCCATCAAACGAAATGTCTTGACCCGAATGCATTTTATCGGGCACCCGACCGAACGAAGGCATAAGGGAGCAAACATAAAATAGGCCACGTGAACATGCACAAGGCACCTTGGTGGCCACAACTTAAAAAATTTGATACGCCCGCCCTCAGATGAAACGACCCAAACCGAACGCATTCCATCAAGCACCCTTGCACGGCATGGCACGATGCTCTCGACCGAATGAAGGCAGAAGGGAGAAAACGGAAAACGGGCCGCACGAACTTGCACAAGGCACCCGGGCAGTCACAACTTAGCAAATTTGATATGGCCACCCTCAAACTGAAAGACCTGACCCAAACGCGTTTCATCGAGCTCCCTCAAACAACACGACGTGGCACACCTGACCGAACAAAGACATAAGGGAGAAAACAGATGCCCTACAACAAAATGACCCGACCCGAACATGTTTCATCGAGCGCACTGAAATGAAACAACCCGACCCAAACACATTTCATCGAGCACCCTCACACGATGCGACACGATGCACCTAAATTAACATAGGCACAAGGGAGGAAATGACAAATAGGTCGCATGAACGTGCACAAGGCACCTGAGCAGTCACAACTTAGAAAATTTGATACAACCTCCCTGAAATGAAAAGACCCAATTTGAACACGTTTCATTAGGCGCCCTCACATGGCATGACATGACGTGCCCGACCGAGCTAAGGAAGAAGGAAGGAAATAGAAAATGGGTCACACGAATGTTCACAAGTCACTTAGGAAGTCACAACTGAACAAATTTGATACAGTCACCATCAAACAAAACAACTCGACCCGAACGTGTTTCATCGGGCGCCCTCACACGCCACGATACGGCGTGTCTGACTGAACGAAGGCACATGGGAGGAAATGGCAAACGGGTCATATGAATGTGCATAAGGCATCTGAGCAGTCACAACTTAGAAAATTTCATACGGCCACCCTAAAATGAAACGACCCAGCCCGAACACGTTTCATCGGGTACCTTCACACCGTGTGATACGGCACGCTCAACCGAACGAAGCCAAAATGGAGCAAAATAAAAATGGGATGCAGGAACATGCATAAGGCATCTAGGTAGTCACACATTAGCAAATTTGATAGGGCTGCCCTTAAACGAAATGTTCATAACCAAACGAATTTCATCGGGCGCACTCACACGACGCAATAGGATTCGCCCAATTGAAAGAAGGCAGAAGGGAGAAAATAGAAGACGGGTTGCATGAACGTGCATAAGGCACCTGGGTGATCACAACATGGGTGGTCACAACTTAGAAAATTTGATACGACCACCCTCAAATGAAACGACCTGACCCGAACGCATTTCATTGTGTGCCCTCACACGGCATGACACGATGTGCCTGACTGAACGAAGGTAGAAGGGAGTAAATGGAAAATGGGCCACACATACGTGCACTAGGCACAGGGGCAGTCACAACTTAGAGAAATTGATATGGATGGCATCAAATGAAATGACCAACCCAAATGCGTTTCATCGGGCATCCTCACATGATGCGACAGGGCATGCCCAAACGAGAGAAGCCACAAAGGAGAAAACATCAAGCAGGCCACATGAACATGCACAAGGCACCCAAGTGGTCACAACTTAGAAAATTTGATAGGACCACCCTCAAACGAAACGACCCAACCCGAATGCATTTCATCAGGTGTCCTCACACAGTGCGACACCGCTAGCCTAACCGAATGAAGGAATAAGGGAGAAAACAGAAAATGGGCTGCACGAACGAGCGCAAGGAACTCGAGTGGTCACAACTTAGTAAATTTGATAAGGCTGCCCTATTGTAGAGGTAAATCCCCTCTGTAGACAGAGGCGATCCCTACTAGCCCAGATTGGGTCTAGCAACAATCATATCATGGTAAGGTGCAAGTTCCTAATTGCAATAGACCAAATTGCGATGAAGGCTTGCCTCAAGTCCAATGTTGTTGTTTGTAGAGAAAATGGGGCTCTCGTTTCCTTGCTCCAGAAAATCACAATCCTCTTGCTCTCCGCGATCGAACACCTGTACACACAAGAAACACAACAAGCACAAGCGTAAAACCCGATATATGCAATTATGTATCAGTCAGAGAAGACACAACTCATGATCATAATGAACAATACGAGTGGAACCATAACCAATAGTCGCTTATCATTAATTAATACAAAGGAGAATACAACCTGGCTCTGACGTTGAATCTTCCTTCTATGGGTTGTCAGCGGAATACATCTCGATAAAGCTCATCGGGAATGGGGACAAGCCTCTCTCTTAGATCGTCAATCTCCTTGCTACTGATTTGGCTCTATGAGGACTATTGCAGCATTCTTTAGGCTATGAAGGCTCTTGGAGACTAGCTTGGAAAGGGAAATGTTAAGCTTATATAAATGGTGGAAGGGGATTTGGGATCCATACAATCATGGGACTAACCCTATCCTCAAGGAAGCTTCCATGAGAGGTGGAAAACTACTCCCTCTACATGGAGAACTGGAGCCAAATGTCCCAACTCAATTTAGAGTCTAGTTCAGGAGTTTGTTGAAGTCAATCTTCCGCCATTTATTTTTTAAAAACACTCCTTATTAAGCCTGGAATGGGTGCGACTCTAGGACAGAGCGCCAATTGGCGTGCCCTCTTTGGAGGATTTCCCATATTGGCGCAGGTATAACACTAACGAGTCGTGCCAAGGAAAAAATTCTATTTTTAGGGTTTTTCACAAGGAGTTGTCTTCAGGGGAATGAAAGTCCATGTTCAGAGGAATGCCATAAAAGTGTTTTTAGGTCATGTCATTGCTCACAAGTCATGGAAAAAGCCCTCCAATGTGCGGGACGGGGGATTGCAGGGACGGTGACAAATTGCTGTGTAACAGATGCCCCCTAAAGCATGAGGCCCAAAAGAGAGAGAGGGGTGAAATGCTTTACAAGAACACATCCAACTGAAAACACTGCCGTTGGAAAACCTGCGCAGAGAAGTACAACTGATATCTCAAATACATGATATATGTGTGGTATCGGTGCAGCCATCCATAACAAAGTATACAAGAATCCAGATCCAAGGCATGGATGCAGCCATCTAATAAGGATCAATAAAAGAGACTGATATATGGTCGCAGCCATCCAATCAGGAGTCATGTATCCAACCATAATAATCCACAAAATCGTAGCCTGGATTCTAACAGACGAAATCCAGGGTCTTGCGCTTCGTCTCGACCTGAACAAAGTACAAGTTCAAGTATGTGAATAAGTGAGTTGAAGTTGAACATGCAAGAACATCGCCTAATTCCCAGCCAATGATGAAAGTTGTTAACATACACAAGAGGTACCACCAATAATGAAAATGGTCCTCAAGGTACTATAGGTATAATCTACGGCATGTGAATCAATGAGCTGGCGTCGAACACCCGTAGAATCACTTGATCGGAGGCCAATGATGAAAACCTCATGTCGAACGCGAAGAACCTGCCATTAAGGCATGTAGGCTCCAAGGTACCAGAAGGGAGTCTATAAATCAGCTTCCCGAATAATGAGCTGAAGTTGACAAGAAGTGACCTTGGTTGAAGGTGGGCCATAGTGTTTCCCACATCATCGACACGAGACAGAGGAACATAATGTATTTTTGAATCAGGATCACACGAGCATCAGAGGAAGGTTGAAATTTTGCAGAGGTCAACTTCTCTTGAACATATCGGCGGCATGATAGTGGATTTGGTATTATTTGACATCAGAAGATCAAAGGTCATGATGAAGAGGAAAATAATAGATGAGAGGTCAAAATGGATCACCCAAACCTACGGAGGCAAGTAGAAAACTAGATGAGATGTCCCCAACCCAACACAAGTGCAGACAAGTGTCATGTTCAATAGCGACATACTATCGACATGACAATGATGTTGGTTCCATTTTTCCCCACCATTCCTGGCGAGTACCCCAATTATTTTTGAAAACAAGCTTGAAGGGGATAGCATATGCTTTTCATATAAGGTCGTCCTTCAGACGAATCCATCCTACTACATTTAACAAGCCCTAGGAAGGAGAAACTCAAATATCTTCATTACGACTGGATCCAATGTCATCAGGGTTTAACGAGTCTGACAAAGGAAGAACTTGGCATCTTTTCATTTTTAGAGAGTTTGAAAAGACTGTAGAAAAGTAAACCCCAATGGTCCCTTTTCGTAAATAGTTCTTCAGACCCGAAAATGTAGAAAACTATGTCTGAGAAAACCTCCTAGTCGCAATAGGCTAGGGTATTATTTTTTCATAAGTAATCTATCCCAGCCCGAAAAAGAGGTAAACGTATACTGGGTAGATGTCGTTTCAGGGCCACTTTAACAAGACCGAAACGACAAGGGACTCAGCAATATTTTCATGTTTAGAGAGTCAGAAAAGAGCTAAAAGATGACTACAAAATGACTTTTTCGTGTTTTTAACGTGTCTGAAAAAAGTATAAAATACAACTCGTATCACTATCCAAGTCACGTAAAAACCTGTCGCTGCACATAAAAGCAAGTGTAAAATCCATTTTAGACAAAATATATTAAAATATTGAAAAAAATGACTTTTAAAACCTAATTTTTGACTTGAAAAGTTGTAAATAGGCTTCAAATGGTAAAACAAATTTACTTTACTTTTTACCTCACTTGGAGAGCAACAATGGACTATTGGTGTGCAAACTTATGGTGGTGATTGCGACTAATCCGAGACATCATTCAGATCCTCCTCTGTTCCACGTAAAAGGAATTCCCTTAGGATCCATTTTAATCCATTTTTTATGAGTTTTAATTGTGCACTAGACCTCTGGGGGGAACCTTTTAAAATTTTAGGGCTCCGCCCATTGGCGCAGGTATCGGGCACGGACCCGCGCCAATGGAATTTTACTCATAAAGGGGTCATGTCAATGGCGCAACACGGTTTTCCACTTTAGATTTCTAAAATGTGAGCCATCCATATGGATTTTCATGTGTAACGGAGATCTAACAAGGGATTTTTGACCATGTTGGTGCAGGTATTCGGCCACAATGGTTATCGAATGGAAGGAGAGGGAACATGGGGAGGAAGATGAAATGGCTATGGAAAATGAAGCCTGTATGAATGCACTCAGGAACTGTGGACTCAAAAAATTCTTCCTTACGCCATGCTTACGAGCTCAATCTGAGCTGCTACAATACTTGGTCATAATATGGGATGAAAATGAGGAAGTGTTCAAACTTCGGGACCAAGTATTAGCTCTTAAGGTCTCTAATGTTTAGTTTAAAACCGGATTGTTGTGCAGAGGTTCAATGCCGATCATAACAGGCACCAGACCTTATGGAGAGAAAATGGACATGGTAATGGCAAGAGTGTGCCCAGGGGCATGAACAGGATCGGGAAGCAAGAAGGTGGACATCCACAATGTCCGTGACCTAGCATTCAGGATAGTGCTTCATACCATTACGCGAGCTGCAGGATCGTAGGCTCCACATGAGGCAACCAAGGCCCAACTCATACTAGACTCCGAGTGTATGAATCCTACACTGTTAGATTGGGCTACAATAGTGACAAGAAATATCAAGAGGCAGCTAACAAGATGCAAGCAAGCCAAACAAAAGCATCTTGGCTACGGTTCCATTCTAGTGTCGTTCATCCTGGAACGACTACCCATTTTCCAAGGCCAAGGGGCAATAGTTGTCGAGCCGGTACCAAGAGAGCCAAGGATGGCTCGCTGGGCAGTACTTATGCCCAAGTCAGGAGGGGTTCAACAGATTTCTTGGAGACCCAAGTTCTTTGGGTGGTTTCAGCGTCAACTGATCGTGGTTGAGGATTGGCCTTATGCTAGGACCGATTTCACCGGAGATCCCGATCTTCCGCTCCCAGAGGTGGAGGACTGGGATGAGGAGTTGGGTATGATTCTCTTTTTTATTTTTATGTGTTTATGATTTTTTTGGTAATACATGTCTGTTCTAACAACAATTTTACGTGTATGCAAACGTTGGCCCAGAGAGGCCCGTGGACATGTCAGTCATTGTGCGGAGGACCCATCTTGTACATGACCCTCAAGCTGAGGGTGGTGAAGGGAGCGAGCTGATCCAGAACCTTGAGGGCATCGCCTAGGGAATTTCGGACTATGCACGGCTGGCAGACGTCCCATTAGCTTACCAACGACACACTGTGGGGGTACCTAGTCGCCTCCATAGACTGCTGAGGTGATTGGTGCGTGCGGTGGTGTGTTATCATGAGCACCATGCTAATTAGCTATTTAGGGCTTTCATATGCATATTTTTGGAGAGACATGTTGTCTCTGGCTATTATTAGACAAACATGTATATTTTTTGACTTTATGTGATGTACTGCAAACTATTCGACACATATATCTATATATCTATTTCAGGATGGATATTTTTACATGCGATGATGTTTTTATATGCTATGAAAATTTCTAATACAATGTTATCTTAATGCATCAGTTGCATAACAAACGACCCAATGAAAAATTTCACAAAATGTATCTAATCACACATTTTATTTTTATGCAAGCTTAAAAGCACACATGAAAGCACACATGCAAACTATGCTTGGAAATGAGTTTTATTTTTATGCAAGCTTAAAACACAAACTATGTTTGAGGAAGACGGGCATGCCCCCAGTATGGTGTCTCAATTCGAGGTACATTCCCCCCAAGCTTCAGTCCGTAGGAAATGGAGTGAAGGTTGAAAACATAAGGGATTTGAACTAAATCTACCAAAATTCAAATTGAACAGGCTCATGTTTCATTATTTTAACGAGGTTGACACACTCAAAAGAACTGTCCTCATAGCAACTTGTTTCATTGTTTTAGGATCTTGGCACAAGAAGATGAACTGTGCTCTGGTGAGCACAACGAAAGAGGCTCAAGAGAGAGATGATCAGATACATCACGCTCTAGACAATCAGACATTGCCCCTAGGCTAGGAATGAAGGAGGAACAATGATGCCCATCGCTCTAAGAAAGTTCCTCAAGAGACATTGTTTCAATAATGGCTTCGTCAGAGGGGAAAATCTCTTTAAGAGGATCAGGCGAGTTGGCCTTGCCGAGCCAGGGGGATTGAGAATAGATATCTAAAGCCATGTTTGAGGGAGCATGTTCAGAAGGAGGAGGATCGGATGTGGTGACGATTTCAGAGTAATTAATCTCTACTGGATTTAAGGGCATCAATTCTCCAAAATAAATCACCTGTTCAGGCGAAGGGATGATCCATGGGTCATCAGACCTAGAGATCATATTAAATTTAACGGTGTGCGGTGGTGGCGTGGGAAAAATACCCATGAGGACGGGGTCCTTGTGTTGGGAAAAATACTGAGAGGGGGGGGTGAATCAGTATTTACTGCATATTCAAAACTTTTACTTTTTCTTTCTTCTAAAACCCATACGCTACTTTCCTGAAACAGACTCGCGTATATACGCAGATATCCTTTATGAAACTCGCGTATACACAGATATCTAATTATGTCATTAGTTCTTCACTTAAATCATTCCATCATTCATTCATCAGATGTTTAATAAACAGTAAACATGTGCAGTAAGAACAGAGTAAACCATCACACAAAGCATCACACATGAACACCAGAATTTTTAGGTGGAAACCCAAGTCGGGAGAAAACCACCGCTGCCGTTGCTCAGCCTTCAATATTTTATTATAGAGAAAACATTCCACAAAAGATATGTGCCGGTGCGTACTCTACCGCACGCGTGCACCCACCGCGCTCGCTACCAAACCCTCTCCGGAAGGGAGCTCCATCCCCCCCGACTCGTTTACTCACTCTCTCTCCCCGGAAGGGAGCTACGACCCCCGATCTCAAGCACGGCCCCACCGGAAGTGAGCTACGACCCCCGATCTCGCTTACCAGCCTCACCTGGAAGGGAGCTACGACCCCCTGACTGAAGGCTACAACCCTCAGCACCTCTATGGACCACGTTTCATCAATTTTCACACTAGATCCAAAGCTTTCTTTAGGACACCACTTGCAGGCCACATTTCATCATATTTTCAGACTGGACCCACTCCATACTTTTAAGCACAATCAACCATGAAACAGATACATATAACTCACTGACAGATATCAGTAAACAGCAGAACATATCAGACATTTCTTACCACAGACTTCAGCAAACCCTAGTTTGCATATGCGTTTTCCTTTCACTGATGTCGCGTATATACGCACTTCCGTTCACATAAACCAGCGTATACCTCTGTACATATTTCAATGCACATACGCGCTTTCTCTTCAGCGAAGCCGCGTATATACGCGCTTCCTCTGCAGCGAACTAGCGTATAGATCTTCAATTATTATAGAGCAGCATACTTCTTCAGATCAGATATTCAGTTCAGATTTACCCTTTACTCGCATGATGTTCGCCTCATCTTAGATATAAGCCTTCCATAAACAGATCTAGCAGATACAAATACATTCCAGATCTAGATTCCCTTCTTCATCATTTTCTTCATTGGTGCATCATGCATTCAGATCTATCATCAGACCTTTACCCTTTCCATAAAGATATACTTCATAGAGAAGTATTCATTCAAGTTCAGACATCTTGCTCCCACTCTCATGATTTGCACAATGAATTTCTTCTCCTTATATAGGTTTATCCTTTTTCAATACCACAGGCCCCTTTTTCAATACCATGAGCCAGAACAATACCATGAGCCCAAAACTACATTACTTCCGATGGTATTCCTGGACGGGGTCATTTAGACGAATCATTACCCAATACAATGGGTCAATACCATGGTGGTTACCCCTGGTTTTGCACTTTAAGAGCGCTTTTGCCCATACGCGACTTGGAACGTTGATTCCCGACTGCATACGCGACTTCCCTTAGGCAAATCCGCGTATTCCTAGAGACATATTCTTTTTCGACATAGTGCTTTGACAATATATCGACCATATTCCATTATGACATTCTCGTACCCACCTAAGATACATCGCATTTATTCACTGCATCCATTCTATCAAGCACAACTTCATCAAGTAAGTTGCCATTCAAGGACAACACTCAGCATCAGATTGCTTAACAAACATCATTTCATATCAGATTTACATAATCTACCAAGTCCAACAAGTCAAGAATAACTTCATTAGGTGGTTTGCCATCAAGGAAAATACATGTCAACAGCCGCATGTCTTCATCTTCATTCAGTGGGTTTCCATCAAGGACAACACTCTGCATCATATTGCCAACAATCTCCCCCTTTGGACTTGATGGCAACCATGATGGTGTTTGATCATCACAACAGATAGGTACATTAAGAATACACTGACACCATGTCACTCTCACCAATGTCACAAACACCATGCACTCTCCCCCTTTGACATCAAGGGCAAAGGGCGGATCAAAACCAACACACTCTCCCCCTGTTCTGCAGATCTGATATACTGAAGTGACCAAACTCCCCCTGAGTTCATGCTGAATCTTCAAAACATATTTTCAATGAAATACATGATTCTATGACTTTCCTATCACCAGAGACTCTTACATACATCAATTATCCATCCAAGTGGATTTACATATGAGACTCAACTACCCAACCAAGTGGGTTTACAAAATTGACTCAGCTACCCAACCAAGTGGGTTTACAAAATTTGACTCAGCTACCCAACCAAGTGGGTTTACAAATTTGACACGTCCTTACATGACTGAATATTACAATTTTACCTCATGGGTCTTAACAAGACCTTTTCATCAAATTACAAATATGACTTTACGTGATCAATACCAGAAAAATCTCAAGAGATATCATATATCAGAACCACCATAATGCCAACAATGCATTATGCTCAGCAAGGCTAGGGCTCCCCCTGTATCTGTGCATCCAAGCCACCTTTCCATATGACTAAGGCTCCCCCTTAGTTTGTGCATCTTGAACACTTTCAACCAATCATAAAGGCATCTTTAAAAACATCAGAGATTGAAACCGTATTATAAGAACTGGAACACCACCAGAGATACCAGAGATACCAAACAGCACTGCAGCTGTGATGAAGAGAGCTGACCCCAAACAGAAAATTGTCAGCAATCAGACATACACGGTTTTCTGTGCATGAACTCGCGTATATACGCGACTGTGTTTCAGGAAACCCGCGTATCCAATACCATCTTCTATATTTTAACCAGATCTAAACCTTTTGTGAGAAAAATACAGTTTTCAGCTTCTTTCTGTGATATTTGAATGCTTTCCTGGACTACAGATAGATAGAACAATGTAGTTTTGTCTTCAAGCATCATACAATGGTTGTAGCATAAGCACATTAGTAACCAAGCCTTCAGATTCTTTGCAGCATCAATACAATCTTTCCAAGAGAGATTATCATACCAGAACAACATCTTCAAATACGTGTCAAGAAATCATCCATGTGGTCGAACATCATCAAGATCTTCAAGATTTAACATGAAGTAACATATGTAGGCAAAAGATCTCAACCATAGTAACAAACTCAAAGATGATCTATTCCTTATTCTTGAATCAACCGACATCCACCTCATCCATGTGTGAGCACAAAAGATACTTATCAGCAACCAGGGCTCAAAATCTCATCATAATAAACCATGTACCAAGCCATCATCATTTGAGCATGAGTATCACCAAAACCAAAGAATAAGGAGTCATATTGCCAACAATGCAATCATTAGAATTCAACCTGCTGCTCCCCCTGAACCACAAAGGTTTCTCTTTAACTTTCGCAACTCCGGAACACCTTCATCATCACAAGTCAATGCCAGTCAATCTCTCGTATGATCCGACCTTATCTCTGAATTATAGGACTTTCATCTCAACAATGAATACTCTTCATCAACAAGCAAACAGGACTCATCCACAATCGTCAGCATAAGAAACCATGTATCATATCATCATTATTTAGAACTGAGAAACTAAGCTGATACAGAGTCAATAATACAGTCATTAACAATCAGACTGATGCTCCCCCTGAACCTCTGCTCCAGATCTTCATCTAGCATATAAATTCTCTTATCATCAATGCATACGTGACTGTGTCTGATGAAACTCGCGTGTATACGCGACTTTTGTTCAACGAACCCGCGTATGGAAAGTGAAGCATAGAAATTTTTCACAATCCTTCTTCTCACCCTGAACTTGTACTTCCTGTACCTGTCTTCTTCATATCAGATGCTCTGTCAGAAATACATATAACCAGAATAATCAAATCAATCATGAGAGTCATCATACATTGCTCCCCCTGTGATGATACATTACTCAATCTCATAATGTATCCCGCATCATTCCTGCAGTCAATAAGATGAGTAAGCTTCAGAAGCGGATGACTGCAGTAGGGTCAGAATTCCCTACATTTCTGATCGGTCTTCCATCTTTTTCCAAATTTGTTTGAACTTTCTATTTGTGTGCTGGAAGTTATCCAATTTCTCATATCTGTTCAACCTGCATTCCTTTTCTACATGTCCATACTTGTTACAAGAATATCCCATATGACCAGAGAAGTAAGCATAAGGATCATAGTGTGTTTCTCTGTTCTTCCTTCTATTGCAATCAGCTGCTTTATGACCATACTTGTTGCATGAAAAACAATATTCCTTGAAGCAACCAGAGTACCTTTCTGAATAGAATCTGTTTGATTGTGACTGAAATGATCTGCTTCTGCAATTTGCTGCAACATGCCCATAATTATGACATTTAAATCATTCCACATTATTGAATGATTTCCTTTTAGAATTCATGGTTGTTGGTTGACATTTTGTTTCTTTCAACACTTCATATTTTGCATTGACTTCCTTTGAATCATTAGCATTTCCTTGTGAACTAGATTCTCCTTTGACAGTTTCATGAAAACCAAGACCAATTTTAATAGAGGGAGACCTTTGATTACTCAAAATATTGTCCAAAATCCTAGTACTATCTTGAAACCTCAGAAGTTTAACCTTTTCTTCTAATTTACCTTTGAGAATGTTTACCTCCACCTCCAAGGCTTGGCATTGCTTCTTCACACTTTCTTCTTTCCTTCTTCCGTCTTCTACTCGATCCTTCGCATTTAGAATCTCTTCTTTCAACCAATTTTCGTTTTCTTCTACATGTTTGTTGCAAATTTCTTCATTCTTCTTATTTTATTTTTCAAGATCTTCTTTGGAGAGACATGATTTCTGCCCAAGGCCTTCCTTTTCAATGACAGAGGGTTCTTTGTTCTTCTTTATTTGATGCTTCAAGATCTCGTTTTGTAGAAAGACGATCGTGTACCTTCAAGTCCTTCATTCTTCTTGCTTGATTTTTCGAGATCCGCATTTAGATCGTTGATTTCGCTTCTAGTTCTTTAATTCGATTGGATGCATAAGTATGAAACCTTTGATACTTCTCCACCCTGTCTATCTGGGAAGATTTTCATTTGATCTTTCATTTGAGAGACTTTATCTCTTTGTGTATAGAATCTTTCTTATCAATTTCCTCGTTTTTCTTCAACTTTGATCTTGATAGCTTGTTCTAGATCCACAACTTTACTTTCACTTTCTACACCATTGCTTGCACAAAGACGATTACAAGGGCCCAAATCACTATCAGATTCATCTTCTTCACTTTTTTGAGATATCTCCTTGCTTTGAGTAACCTTCTTCTTTTTCTTCTTTGCCATGAGCACTTAAGCATCTTCATCGAATCGTTTCATCCGCGATTACTTTTGCTATACAAGATTTCTGAGATATCTTCTTGTTTCGAGTAGCCTTCTTCTTTTGCTTCTTTGCCATGAGTACATTCAGATCATGGTCAGAATCTTCTTCATCTTCACTGCACACTTCATCATCATCTTCATTTGCATAATAACTCTTCCTCTTTTCAAATTTTTTCCCTTTACCATGTTTTTCTTTATAAGGACATTTAGCAGCATAATGACCAACTTTTCCACACTCAAAACATTTGAAAGGAAGCTTACCTTTGAATCTTCCAGTTCCTAGTTGGAGTTTTCTTACGAAGTTCGCTTCTTCTTCATCGGATATGTAGATGGATTCTTTGACAACTTCTTTTTCTTTTCTTCTTGCAGATACCTTAAAAGCAGTTTCTCTGATTTGAGAAGGACCTCCTTGTCTCATTTCAAAAGCAGTCAGAATACCATGTCATTGAACAATAGTAAGAGTTTGCATATCTTGCCTTTCTTCAATAGCAGAGACTTTAGAGTCAAAATTTGAAGTCAAGGATCTTAAGACTTTTTCCACCAGAGTAGTATCAGTTATGGTTTCACCCAAATTTCTCATTCGATTTACAACAGCATCTAGACGAAGAAAGAAACTGGCAACACTTTCATCACTATGCATCTTCAAATTTTCATATTCAATTCTAAGCGTTTGGAGTTTTGCATTTTTTACCTTTGTATCTCCTTCATAGCTCAATAGCTCAGAATGATTTTGTCCCATATCTCTTTTGCTGAATGTATTTGCATCACTTTAGCAAATTCTGATTCAGACATGCTTCCTAATAAGACATTCACTACTTTGGCATTGATTTCATACTTCTTTCTTTCAGCATCATCAGTAGGAATACTTGTCGGGTATTGATAACCTTCTTCCACGATTGCCCATACATCTGCACCAAGACTTTGCAGATATGCTTTTGTTCGTACCTTCCGGAATATCATATTGCTTCCATTGAATAGAGGTGGCTTTATAGACATTACTCCTTCTTAACTTCCCATTGCGACGGATCTCCTTCAAGCGATCAAACTTCTGCAGAAGGACCTGCTCTGATACCAATTGTAGGGAAAAATACTGAGAGGGGGGGTGAATCAGTATTTACTGCATATTCAAAACTTTTACTTTTTCTTGCTTCTAAAACCCATACGCTACTTTCCTGAAACAGACTCGCGTATATACGCGGATACCCTTTATGAAACTTGCGTATACACAGATATCTAATTATGTCATTAGATCTTCACTTAAATCATTCCATCATTCATTCATCAGATGTTTAATAAACAATAAACATGAACAGTAAGAACAGAGTAAACCATCACATAAAGCATCACACATGAACACCAGGATTTTTAGGTGGAAACCCAAGTCGGGAGAAAACCACCACTGCCGTTGCTCAACATTCAATATTTTATTATTGAGAAAACATCTTACAACATATGTGCTGGTGCAGACTCCTACCATCACACAGGCACCCACCAGTGCTCATTTACCAGCCTCTCCTGGAAGGGAGCTCCAACCCCCTGACTCGTTTACCAGCCTCTCCTGGAAGGGAGCTACGACCCCCTGATCTCGTTTACCAGCCTCACCTGGAAGGGAGCTACAACCCCCTGACTGAAGGCTACAACCCTCAGCACCTCTATGGACCACGTTTCATCAATTTTCACACTGGATCCAACAACTTCAGTAGAACACAACTTGCAGGCCACATTTCATCATATTTTCAGACTGGACCCTCTCCATACTTTAAGCACAACAACCATAACGGATATATATAACTCACCGAAAGATATCAGTAAACCATCGCAATTGCATCAGGAAATTTCTTACCGTTTACCGGAAGAAACTCAGTTTGCATATGCGCTTTCCTTTCACCGATGTCGCGTATATACGCGCTTTCCGTTCACATCAACCAGTGTATACCTCAGTGTATATTTCATTGCGCATACGCGCTTTCTCTTCACTGAAGCCGCGTATATACGTGCTTCCTCCGCGGCGAAGTAGCGTATAGATCTTCAATCATTATAAAGCAGCATACTTCTTCAGATCAGATATTTAGTTCAGATTCAACCCTTTACATCAGACATATGTTCGCCTCATCTCAGATCTAATCACTCCATAAACAAATCTAGCAGATACAAATACATTCCAGATCTAGATATTCCGCTTCATCATTTCTTCATAGGTGCATCATAGATTCAGATCTATCATCAAACCTTTACCCTTTCCATACAGATATACTTCACAGAGAAGTATTCATTCAAGCTCAGACATCTTGCACCCACACTCATGATTTGCACAATGAATTTCTTCTCTTTATATAAGTTTACCCTTTTTCAATACCATGAGCCCCTTTTTCAATACCATGAGCCAAAACAATACCATGAGCCCAAAACTACATTACTTCCGATGGTATTCCTGGACGGGGTCATTTAGACGAATCATTACCCAATACAATGGGTCAATACCATGGTGGTTACCCCTGGTTTTGCACTTTTTGAGCGCTTTTTCCCATACGCGACTTGGCATGTTGTTTCTCGCGTGCATACGCGACTTCTCCTAGACATATCCGCGTATGCCTTGAGACATACTCTTTTCACCATAGATTTAGCACATGCTGAATTCCTTTCTTCATTGCCTTCTGTACTCACTGTAGATACATCATATTTAGTTCATCAAGACATATTCTATCAAGCACAACTTCATCAAGTAAGTTGCCATCATCTTCATCAAGTGGGTTGCCATTCAAGGACAACACTTAGCATCATATTGCTAACAAACATCATTTCATATCAGATTTACATCATTTACCAAGTCCATCAGGTCAAGAATAACTTCATCAGGTGGTTTGCCATCAAGGACAACACATGTCAACATTATCATGTCTTCATCTTCATTCAATGGGTTTCCATCAAGGACAACACTCTGCATCATATTGCCAACAATCTCCCCCTTTGGACTTGATGGCAACCACGCAACCACGATGGTGTTTGGTTACCACAACAGATAGGTACATTAAAAATACAATGACACCATGTCACTCTCACCAATGTCACAAACACCATGTCACTCTCCCCCTTTGACATCAAGGGCAAAGGGCGGATCAAAACCAACACACTCTCCCCCTGTTCTGTAGATCTGATATACGGAAGTGACCAAAATCCCCCTGAGTTCATGCTGAAACTTCAAAACATATTTTCAATGAAATACATGATTCTATGACTTTCCTATCACCAAAGACTCATACTTACATCAATTATCCATCCAAGTGGATTTACATATGAGACTCAACTACCCAAGCACATGGCTTAAGTAACTTTGCCTGGTCAACCATGGGCTGGGCAAATACGACTACGAACACCCAACCAAGTGGGTTTACAAATTTATCAAGTCCTTACATGACTGAATATTACAATTTCACAACATGGATCTCTACATGACCTTTTCATCAAACTACAAAAATAACTTAAGACCAACACCAGATCTCAGACCCATACCAACCCTTACCTTCTCACATACGTATATACTTCATAGAGAAGTATTCATTCAAGTTCGTACATCTTTCCCACACTTGTAATTTGCAATAATGAATTTTCTCTTATATAAGTTCTCCCTTTTTCAATACCATGAGCCCCTTTTTCAATACCATGAGCCAAACAATACCATGAGCCCAAAACTACATTACTCCGATGGTATTCCTGATGGGGTCATTTAGACGAATCATAACCCAATACAATGGGTCAATACCATGGTGGTTACCCCTGGTTTTGCACTTTTTGAGCGCTTTTGCCCATACGCGACTTGGCACATTCTTTCCCGCGTGCATACGCGACTTCCCTTAGGCAAATCCGCGTATGCCTAGAGACATACTCTTTTTCATCATGCTTTGACACATACTGACCATCTTCCATTATTACATTCTGTACCCACTGAAGATACATCAGATTTAGTTCACCAGGACCTATTCTATCAAGCACAACTTCATCAAGTAAGTTGCCATTCAAGGACAACACTCAGCATCATATTGCTAACAAACATCATTTAATATCAGATTTACATCATTTACCAAGTCCATCAAGTCAATAATAACTTCATCAGGTGGTTTGCCATCAAGGAAAACACATGTCAACAGTCTCATGTCTTCATATTCATTCAGTGGGTTGCCATCAAGGACAACACTCTGCATCATATTGCCAACACCTTGAAGAGACCGGGTCCTACACTGTCAGGGTGATTGGGGATCTGATCCATGTAAGGAATTTTGTTCTTAGAGGTAGAGGTGAAGAAAGACAACTGATCCACAATAATTATTTTTCCCTCATGAGGGAACTTAAGATGTCGGAAGAGGGTGGACGGCACGCATAACATGGTGTGAGTCCAACTGCGGCCGAGAAGCAGATTGTAGTTAAGCTTTGCGTCAACCACTTTACTTCTACGTTGACTGTCTTCCCCTGTAACCTAATCAGCAAACTCTCGAGAACACCCAGGGGTTCCGATTCCCGACCATCGAATGCTTCTGAGGAATTTGGAGATTATGAAAGCACCAGAGAGCCAATGGCCTTCCAGCGGGCGGACAACATGACACAGGTAGAAGCACCTTCATCCACAACGGCCCTATGGATGTTAAGATTGTTGATCCCAACTTGTATCACAAGAGAAATTTGATGCGGAAGTCAGGGGGTAAAGTTTTCTAGGTCGAACGTGAGAAGACTAGAATCAGTGGGGTCGATTCCACCGATCACAGATAAAAGATCTTTCCATTGGGAAGGGCAACTTTGAAGGACTTCCAATGCGGACATAGCAGAAGGTGCCTGTGCCAAATCCTCAACAATACTGTAGTGCTGAGCAGCACGGGCATTTGGATTGTAGGAAGACCTTCACAAAACACCTTTAGAAGGTGGTCTCACAACAGGTTCAGCAGTAGGCTTCTCAATTTCTAAAGGACTCGAGACAAGAGGAGGAGGTTGGCCATCCACAACTTCCTTCCCAGCTACCTGATGTGATCCATCATAATCCTTCGAACGCGTAGCAATTAAGATAGGTGCAGCACCATTCATCATAAAGACCTGGGACCCAAATGGTACAGATGGTGAAGGTTGTTCAACCAGCTGGGTCTGCTCAGATGGGAACGGTTCTTTGAGAACTGTTGGAGTCCCTTTGGAACCTTTGAGAAGTTGACTAATTTCATATCATCAGGGAAAATCCTTGGTATAATGATCTCCTTCACAAATAAGGCAGGGGTACTTCGATTTACATTGAGAATCGTCCTCAGTACGAGGTTTAGAAGACTATGGTTTTGGGGTTTCGGGTTTGGATTTTCCTTTGCCCTTCTTCTTTCCTTTGGAGGCTTTTTCTGTAGAATTAGCCTGAACGACGTTGACCTCCACAGTCTTGCCAGAATTTGGAGGAGCAGGGAGAGTAGAATTACTGGAAGAATTGGAATTCTGCTTCCCATTTGAATATTTTTGAGAATTTTGAGACACGAAACCAATAACACCATCCACCACTGGGGTAGGTGGAGCTTTAGAGGTTATCGGGCGTGGAGCATCAGTCAAAATATCATAAAGCATGCCGGACCGAGAGTATAACAGATCAAGATACTAGGCGCGCGCAATGGCCTGTTCTTCAGTCACACATGCCCCCATAGTAATATCTTGAGCGATTTTGTTAACGAAGGATGTGGTGAACCAATGAGTTAGTAGTTGATCAGGTATATCAAACTTGATCAACCTATGACGATGTTGCCACTCATGAATATGATCGGATATGTGGGTGGCTTTATCCTACTTCAACGAAGTCAGGAGATGCATCCTGGCTTCATAGCGAATTGGTAATTGAAAGTGAGTTAGAAAGGTCATTGCTAAAGTATTGAAATCCTAAAATATGCCACGGCGTAATTCAATATACCACTTATCGGTAGCACCGGTAAGAGTGTGCTGGAAGAGACGTAGACAAATTGAGTCATCGACCCAAGAATTAGATGAACACCACAAATGGTAGGTCATTACATGAGCTTGGGGGTCTTCTCCAGCTTTACCTTGAAACTTAGGGCAGTCGTCGGGTACCTTGGCGGGAACCGGAGGCTAATAAGGATTGTGAAGAATCAGATCATTGGTTAATTTATAAACGTTCGGAACTCCAAGGTAGCCAAGAACGGTAATTGCGGATTGAATGGCATGCCAGGCCCTCGATAAGGAACTGTACTTGTACTCCATGCTGGTTGAGTGTATCCTTGCCCCCATGGGTTCTATCCCAAAGGATTCTGACTATAGGGGGTATAAGGCGTATAACCAGTCTGATTCGGTTGTTGGTAACCAGTGTACGGGGTTTGATAACCAGAGTATGGACCCTGATTATATGTCGGTCTCGTTTGAGCAGTCTGTGGATTTGGCTATTGAGTATAGGTTTAGTCGGGTTGTTGAGTGTAATAATGGGAACCGTGGGGTGGATTATAAGTCGGTCGAGATTGACTGTGAGGGTATTAACCGCCTTGAGGTTGAGTGGGCTGCTGATAGGTGGGACCCTGCTGAGCGTGACAATTAGGGTGCACCGGTTGATTTAGTTGTGGCATCGAGTAAATCGGTTGTTGAGAAGGGTTGACAGGATGTGATAGTTGGAAAGGCTGACCTAGTTGAATGGGCTGCCCTGGTTGAACAGGTTTCCCCGGGTGAAAAGGTTGTGCCGGTTGTGCAGGTTGACCTACCTGTTGTGGAGCACCAGGTTGTACTGGATGGGCCGGTTGGCCTGGTGGTGGAATGGAGCCAGGTGGTGGCTGGTAACTGGTTTGACCTGCCGCAGGACTATAAGATGATCCTGGTTGATGTGCAACATTCAAACCAGTAGGATACTAAGGTTGCATGGGTTGGGAAGGTTGGACTTGCCCCCCAAAACCATATACCAGCCCCGGTTGGTACCCTGGTTGACCTGTGAGTCCTTGAGGTTGCCCAGGTTGGACTCTAGGAAGAGGCTGCATAGGTTGACCTGAAGGGTTGTAATACTATCCTTGCGGACCGTATAATGGCCCTTGTTGGCTCGAAGGGTAGCCCTATAAGGGCTGTGCTTGCGGGTCATAAGGATAGCTAGGCTAGCATGAATGTTGGCCTTGAAAAGGTTGTCCTTGTGGGTTATAAGACTTCCCAGCCTGGTTATACGGAAAACCCTGAGCATGAAGGTGAGCCTCTAGAGCGGGTAAATGTAAAGGATTCCTGTATTCATCATACTGATATGGAAAAATGTACACGGGCGTACCGTCCTATGCATAATGTGAAAAATACGGGCGGTTGGGATCTTGAGAGGATTGTCCGACCTTGGGGTTCGATTGCTGTAAAGAAAATCGATACTCCTTAGGAGAGATGATCTCTGACATAGCAGAAGCTATATAGACGTCTTTGGGAAGGGACGCATCCCTTACGAACTGAGTGGTAACAGTAGGTGTAGATGCAGCCACACAAACAATGGGCCGAACAGGTACATAAGTGACCTAAGGGGATGATGTGATGGGTGTCCTTGGAGACATCCCCAATGAAGGAATGATTGGCCTCATAGAAGGAGTTGATATCCCCATAGAGGCAACGACAGTGATAATCTGACCTAAAGATCTATACCCTGCTGGTAGTGAAGGACCGGGCGAAGACATAACAGATAATTCGGTGTTGTCTTCTGGGAACAGCTGGTAATCTTCAGTAGATGTGGGGATTTCCTCACTAGGAGAATGGTTGGATGCACCCATATCCGAACCTACCGCTAGATCTCGTAATAGACGGCGAGGACTAGGAGGAATAAGAGCAGCTAGAAAAGGCGATCCTGATGTAAGAGGAGGGAAATGTTCCCCTATTGTAAATCTAGACCAAGGGTCAGATAAGGACCAATTGAACTCAACTGGTCCTCCAAAGGGAATCTCAGACAAAACCGGTCCCCCGTCGGGAAACTCGAAAATAATGGGCTACTGATGTTCAGCAGAGGATTGCGAGACCTCTAATGAATCATCCATATATGGACTACCAGTGGACGAAACTGAGGGTTCCACCACTATAAAAATAATGACAAAAGGAAATGATCAAACACAACACACGGGCTAAAACGAATCAAGGCACACAATCAAACGGCCAACAAGC
The DNA here is from genome assembly GCA_034641835.2 of Pinus albicaulis. Lineage (NCBI taxonomy): Eukaryota > Viridiplantae > Streptophyta > Pinopsida > Pinales > Pinaceae > Pinus > Pinus albicaulis. The sequence continues at coordinate 50,524,549 of CM076570.1, forward strand.
AAAATCTAACAGGGCGTCTGATCGCGGGTGATTTATTTTACGACATTGAAACTTAGAAACTTCACTGTTTCATGTTTTAAGAGTCGAGAAATGGATGAAAGATGACTCTATCTCTTTTAGTTTTGAAGCAAGCATGAAAGGACAAGCACTTGGTGATATTTTCAAATTTAAGGAGTCAGATAAGATCAAAATGACTGCTCAGGAATGGTAGGCAAAGGGTGTACCAAATAACCGAGAACTGCAATATACACCTTGGTTTCAAAATGAAGGAGAAATTGACCAAGGACTTAACGTATGTGAAGGAAATCTACCCAAATGTTGTGTCTGGTGTATCACAGGTATAGGGCGGCAGACTCGGCTTCCTATGGATAAAGGATAGAATTCTAGTGGGGTCTCCCTTTATATACGCGACGGTACGGGGAGAACAAGTCCATACTAGTGCTATCTAAAGCCAAGAGGCGAACGACAACTACTAGGTTTAAAGACACCGGAACACATCTCTAGCCTAAACCTCTAAATATTTCGTTAATGTTTCAATGCTGCCTTAGTGTAAATTGAATAAAGTTTAATGTTTATCTTCAATTATGTTTCAGTTTCCAGGCCCTAATGAGTGTTATGTCTCAAAATCTCTTAAATGCACACTACATGCCACAGTATATCATTTCATTCGATGAAAGATAATTACGAGAGAGTTAAGAGTTTTTCACACAATAAAAAAATGATCAGACAACAACCAATAATGTCTCTAATGCAGCTAATGGAAACTAAAATATTTTCTTTCAAAGTTACAAATCACTAATGACACAGAAAATATTCGATTTTCATTAAATAATCAAAGCAAAAAGGATTTTTTTTGTGTTTTCAATGTTTAAGAGCATAGTGAATTAAACAAAATGGAAACTAATGAAACAAGAAATTTGAGAAGCGATAGCAAAGGAGTAAAGAAAAGCAAATTTCACTCAATGCAAACACAACATCAGACCTCAAATTGTCAAAAGAATCCCTCAAAAGCAAGAGAATCCCAAAGACTCAAATGAACCATGTAATCTAGGTTCAAAACAAGACAAAGCGGAATTTGAATGAAGAAGAAACCAATCATTCAAATTGCTCAATAAAACGATAGAAAACCACCAAATGAATGCAGAGAAGCAGTCACAAGGTTGATTGAACAGATAGAAACAAAAAACTCCCACGAGAGGCTGGACACACTACAGCACCTAGATGCCCTAGGGCTAGAATATAAAATCGATAGAAACGGGCATACAACCAAAGGATGAAGGTCACAGTCAGTCAAAAAAGGCTCTAGAACACTCAAGTAGTCGTAAAAATGAAACCAAACACACATATCAAGCTTAGAAAGCTCAAAACAGAGCAAACCCTAGCACCTTTCAGGATTGGCGCGACTGTCAGGTGGAATCTAGTGCCAAAACAGGATTGGCATGGGTAATACACTAGAAACATGCACCAATGGGTGTGACTGTTAGGCTAATAAGCACGCCAGTCGAGTTTACTATGGAAAAATACAAAAGAGTAATCCAAGGAACATAATAGTGATGGTAAAGCTTAAACCAAAAGCCAAACACACAAGAAGAGCCAGCCAAAAGAGCTGATCAAGCAAGCAAAGTCAAGAATCGACCGAAAGACAAGACAATGCTCCAAGTGTTCAGTTCATAAACTAGACCAGAGATTGACTGAAGCAGCGTTCATCTACTTTCGCTAATGCAGAGAAAGAGCGTTTCGAAGGCTATCGGGCTAACTTCAGGCTCCGTTTGTAGTTTATAAAGCAAAAAACAAGCTAACTCCCCAGTGGAGTCGCCAATTTTTTGTAGAGGTAAATCCCCTCTGCGGACAGAGGCGATTCATACTAGCCCAGATCGGGTCTAGCAACAATCATATCACGCTAAGGTGCAAGTTCCTAATTGAAATATACCAAATTGCGATGAAGGCCTACCTCAAGTCCAACACTATTTTTTGTAGAGAAAATGGCGCTCCCGTTTCCTTGCTCCAGCAGATCACAATCCTCTCGCATCCCGCGATCAAACACCTGCACACACAAGAAACACGACAAACACAAGCGTAAAACCCGATATATGCAATTATGTATCAGTCAGAGAAGACACAACTCATGATCATAATGAACAATACGAGTGGAACCATAACCAATAGTCGCTTATCATTAATTAATACAAAGGAAAATACAACCTGGCTCTGATGTTGAATCTTCCTTCGGCGGGTCGTCAGCGGAATACGTCTTGGTAAAGTTCGTCGGGAATGGGGACAAGCCTCTCTCTTAGATCGTCAATCTCTTTGCTACTAATTTGGCTCTATGAGGACTATTGCAACATTCTTTAGGCTATGAAGGCTCTTGGAGACTAGCTTTCAAAGGGAAATGGCAAGCTTATATAGATGGTGGAACGGGAGTTGGGATCCCTACAATCATGGGATTGGCCCTATCCTCAAGGAAGCTTCCATGAGAGGTGGAAAAATACTTCCTCTACATGGAGAACCGAAGCCAAACGTCCCAACTCGATTTAGAGTCTATTTCATGAATTTTTTGAAGTCAATCTTCCGCCATTTATTTTTAAAAAACACTCCTTATTAAGCCTGGCACGGCTGCGACTCTAGGACAGAGTGCCAGTTGGCACGCCCTCTTTGGAGGATTTCCCCTATTGACGCGGGTATAACAATGACGAGTCGCGCCAAGGAAAAAATTCTATTTTTAGGGTTTTTCAAAAGGAGTTGTCTTCGAGGGAATGAAATTCCATGTTCAGGGGAATGCCATAAAAGTGTTTTTAGGTCATGTCACTGCTCACAGGTCATGGAACAAGCCCTCCAATGTGCAGGATGGGGGATTGCAGGGACGGTGAAAAATTGTTGTGTAACACACCCTCAAATGAAATGACTTAACCCAAAGACGTTTCATCTGGTGCACTCATACAATGTGCCTGACCGAACAAAGGCATAAGGGACAAAATGGAAAACCGGTCGTACAAATGTGCACAAGCCACCCAAGTGGTCACAACTAAGAAAATTGGGTATGACCACCCTCAAATGAAACGACTTGACCCAAACGCATTTCATCAGGCACCCTCAAATGAAACGGCTAGTTTTCCATTTGCTTCACCAAAGAGAAACCAAGCGATACAAGAGCAACATAGTGAAGAGCCGATTTCAATGGAGCAAACAAGCAACCAAAGGCCCCAAGAGTGACATAGCGAAGAGCCAATTGCAATGGAGCGAACGAGAGACAAAGGGGCACAGGAGAGACATAGGTAAGCAACCAGTCGTCTAAAGGAGCCAAACACAACAACCCCATCCAACTCTAAGAAGACTGATTAGAAGGGGAAATTTTTTCACATATGCCTCCAAGGATGAGCTTGGCCAAAACATCACTACTCATTTTCTATTGAGTGGGGATGGAGAGAAGAAATTTGGCGACCCTAAAAATGACCCAAGGCCATTATGCAGGCACACCTGAAAAAAATAACTCAATTACCAACCCACCTTTCATAGAAAAAGCCATCCCCTACCCCTGACCAGAAAGAGGATAGCTGAACGACCAAATGAAGGGACAAGAACATGCACAAGGCACCCACGTAGTCACAACTTAGAAAAATTGATACGGCCGCCCTCAAACGAAATGACCCAACCTGAACACATTTCATCGGGTGCCTCAAATGAAATGATCTGAGCCAAACACATTTCATCGAGCGCCCTCACATGGAGCGACACGACGTGCTCGACCGAATGAAGACATAAGGGAGAATATGGAAAACAGGCTACACGAACGTGCACATGACACCTGGGCTTTCACAACTTCGCACATTTGATATGACCACCCTCAAAAGAAACAACCCAACCTGAACGCGTTTTTTTGGGTGCCCTGAGATGGCGTGCCTGACCAAACAAAAGCACAAGCGATAAAATGAAAAATGGGTTGCACGAATGTTCACAAGGCACCTAGGCTGTCACAACTTAAGAAAATTTAGTACGTCCACCTCAAACAAAATGACCTGAGCCGAACGCATTTCATCAGCCGCCCTCACATGAACCGACAGGGTGTGCCCAAGCGAATGAAGGCACAATGGAGCAAATGGAAAATGGTCTGCGCGAACATGCACAAGACACCCAGGCAGTCACAAATTATAAAATATGATATGGCTGCCCTCAAACAAAACAACTTGACCCGAACGCATTTTCTCGGCCACCCTCACACGGCGCTTCTAACAAAACAAAGGCACAATGGATAAAATATCAAATGGGACGCATGTACATGCACAAGGCATCCAGGCACTCACAACTTAGGAAATTTTATACGTCCACCCTCAATAGAAATGACCCAACCTGAACGCATTTCATTGGGCTCCCTCACACGTTGCGACAGGGTACACCCGAACAAAAGAAGGCATATGGGAGCAAACTGCGAACGGGTCACACGAATTTGCACAAGGCGCCTGAGCGGTCATAGCTTAGAAAATTTGATATGGTCACCCTCAAACAAAACAATCCAACCCAAACACATTTCATTGTGTCCCCTCACACGGTGCGACATGCCCTGCCTGGCCAAACAAAGGCACAAGGGAGAAAACGGAAAATGGGTTGCACGAATGAGAACAAGGCACCCAAGCGGTCACAACTTAGAACATTTGATACAACCACCCTCAAACGAAATGATCTGACCCAAATGTGATTCATCAACATACCTCACACGGCGCACTGGGCCGAATGAAGGCACAAGGGAGAAAATGAAAAACGGGCCGCATGAATGTGCAGAAGGCACCTAGGTAGTCACAACTTAGAAAATTTGATACGGTCTCCCTCAAACGAAACGACCTGACCTGAACGTGTTTCATCGAGTGCCCTCACATGGTGCGACATGGTGCGCCCTCCTAAATGAAGGAACAAGGGAGAAAACAACAAACGAGCTACAAGAAAGTGCACAAGGCACCCGGTTAGTCAAAACTTAGCAAAATTGATATGGTTGCCCTCAAATGAAACGAACTGACCCGAACGCGTTTCATTGGGCACCCTCACAGGGCATTACATAATGCTATAGATCAAACAAAGGCACAAGAGATAAAATGACAAATGGGCTGCACGAACATGCACAAGACACCTAAGTGGTCACAACATAGCAAACTTGATACAACCACCCTAAAATGAAACGACCTAACCTGAACACATTTCATCGGGCGCCCTCACACGACATGCCAAACCGAAAGAATTCACAAGGGAGAAAGTGAAAAATGGGCCACATGAACATGCACAAGGCATCCAGGTAGTCACAACTTATCAAATTTGATATGAATGCCCTCAAATGAAATGACCCGACCCGAATGTGTTTCATAGGGCACCCTCAAATGAAATGACCAGACCCGAACATGTTTCATTGGGTGCCCGCACATGAGGTGACACGTCACACCCGACTGAACGAAGGCACAATGGAGAAAATGACAAACGAGTCACACGAACATGTACAAGGCACCCAATCGATCACAACTTAGGAAATTTGATACAGGCGTCCTCAAATGATGTGACCCAATTCAAATGTGTTTCATCAGATGCCCTCACACAACGCGACATGACGTGCTCCACCGAATGAAGGCACAAGGGAGAAAATAGAAAATGGGTCACATGAACATACAAAAGGCACCCGAGTGGTGATGACTTAGCAAATTATATACGGTCACCCTCAAATGAAATTACCCGACCCGAACGCATTTCATCGGGTGTCCTCGCACGGTGTCTGCTCAACTTAGTGTTCCTAAATTGATGTCATAAATTGTCAACCAGGGCTAGTAAACTGTTGAAGTGAAGTGCACTATATGTGCCTAGGTATTTTCTTCCTACTTCTTTGTGTTTAGTTTTTTTCTAATGTTTTTGGTTTTGTGTTTTTATGCTAAGAGGAAAAGAACTAAGTGTTTGACAAAGAGAAGTTACTGGTCACACTAAAACAAAGAAAAATCTATTCTAAACTAGGTATGGCACCTAAGAAACAGAAAATGCTAATTCATAGATTTGAAAACTTGAAAAGAAAAATAACTCATAACATGAACTCAGTCCAATTCATTTCACTAGAAGTATGTTGGAACAATTTGAGAAAAGGATAAGTTTAATGCAATGAGGTTCTTCTAAGTAAACAACAACTTACAATTATCACAGAGAAAATATCATCCATGGTTAGAAATTTAATGGAACACATTTGGAAAAGATTATTTGTAACCTAGTAAGGAAACCTACTCTAAATTAACTTATGACACTAAAATTAATCCATTCTGAAACTCAAAATGTCACTGTTAAGCCTCATTCAAGGGTTAGAAATCTTTTGGAATATTTTTGGAAAAAAAGGCAAGTTTGTAAAATTATGAGAAATTGTAGAGTAGTCAAGACTTCAAAATAACATTACCAATTCTTCTTCCTATGACAATGATGTATTAGCAGAGATTAAGAACAAGAGTAGTTTGTAAATAATGAAGGCCTTTAAGTCTAATGTAATAGAACTAGAATACAACTAGCTAATAAAACTTAAAATAGATTAAGCAGAACCAAACCAATTATGCAATTAACCTTTGAAATACTACAGCTGAACTAAAATGCAATTAATCTCTGAAATACTACAGATCTATCTCATTCATTTTTAGTGATATTTTGGAACAATTCATAAGAACAAGACTGGTTGTACCATTTGAGGTAAGTGAGCATAAAACATAAAGTTCAGAAAACTGCCTAAATTAGGAATGAAATAGAGCTAAAGTTACTTATCTAAACAATATGCACAGAGCCTCTCGGGAAGTATGGGACCTCTACCACTATATTAGCACATGAATCTCCTCAATATTGCTTCATATCAGGTATTAAAGTTGCTCTTCTTTCATTAAAGGAAAATGCTTCAAAAACAGAGTATTACGGTCTTGGACAATCTTAACAATAAAACATCAATCTAGCTAACTGTCTCTCAGTTTCCTGAGTTATTCTTATAAGAGAAATACATAACTGTCCTGGAGAAGAAGTAGGGATAAGTGTCTTTTTCAATTAAAATCAAATTAGAACTCTTGTGGAGGCCTCGTACTTTGCTGAAGACATTTGTAGAGTCCTTGTCCTGGTAGGAATCCACTTCTTAGTTTTGGTTTCCTCCACTTGCATAACCACCTGTAGATTTTTTCTCAGACTTCGTAGAGGAAAATAAATTATGTAGGAGTGTTGTGGAATTCAACCATATGCGTTTTTCCTTTAAGTGACACGTGTAACCTGTGTGAACATGAAGATAGCTGCGGAATAGGTGACTAGCTACAGAATGGCTGCATTCTGTAGCTAAGTTTGATAAAAAATCACTATAACAACATAACCATAAAAGTATAGTAAGTTAGTCTTTGTATGCATTCTTAAAGTAGCTTTAATCAATCCTATTGATCTTTGAAGCTTATAACTGATAAAGTACAAAGGAAATGAAGTGAAATTTGGTGAAATAAAAGGACATCTTTGGGGCTCAACATACGCCCACTGCAAAACTTTTGCATGTCCTCATGCAATCAATCCATGTAATATGAAACTTCTGCTAGGAAATCTAGCTTCCTTTTTATGATTTTCTTGGTCTTCAATGGAATCCTAGGTTTCCTTATGACCAACTTGAATCTCAAATTTATAAGTGCCCTACTAAACTTTTTGTTTTTCTTCTTCAGCTTTTCACTAGCCTTGTACAATTTTTCCATTTACAGAGAGAGAGTTGTGTTCATGTTACTCTTTAGTTTGACTTGTTCCTTTAAAATTAAATTTTCATTCTTTATATGCCTATTGAGTACTTCTAATTCATATTTGTCTCTTCTTAGTACTTCAATTGCAAATCCTAATGGACTAAGAGTTCTTCCTCTGCTTTCCGAGGCTCTTTTTTCTAATGACTCAACATAATTATAGATTTTTTGTTGTGGTAGGTCTATCTCCGGAGCTCCTTCATCAAGATCCTCTTTGTACTGGTACTCAGGAGATATATCAGTTGGTGTCTCTTCATCTTCAATTTTTATGATGTCTGTTTTCTTAACTATTGTCTTCTTCATTATGCCTCTAAGCCTATGGATTCGTCTTAGTTTAGATGGTCCCTCACCTCTCTCCTTAGCATACTTTCTTATTATCTTCTCCTTTTTAAGCTGTTTCTTGATTTCAGCCAATTTCTTAGAGATAATCTCCTCACTGTCCTCTTGTATGGACTTACCAGTTTTAAGTTCAACAGATTTGGAAATTTTCCCCCTCCTGCTTCTTCTTGCAAGATTTCCTTCAGATGGAGATTCCTTGGGCTCTTCAAAGTGATTCCTCAAGAGGAACTCATCCCAATTGTCTCCCACCTTTCTCAAATGATGCGCAATTAGGATTTTAACTAGGCCATGGTGATACAAGGTGGTTTCCAAGAATTGAACCCTCTTTTGGACATTAGAAGACATTCTCTTTAGGCTATGAAGTAAGAAAAAGGGTAAATTGAATTCTTCATCTAGGAAATGCATCATAAGCCGAATGTGATAACATATAGGGTACCAAACCTTCTCTCACAAGTTATAAACTTTTGCAAAATGAGCAACATATTTCACCATTTATTCTTCAGTGCTGAGCTAGGAATGCCCTTCTTGAAAACTGAAATATCCATACCTAATGTTTTGAGCATCTGCCTCCATGCCTCATTGTGAAATTCCTTGTTTTTGAACCACCGTTCACCTAGCCTTGGTAATTCTGCTGCTTCTGCAATGAAGGATTCTGTGATAGTGAAATTGACATCTCCTATTTCAACTTTTGATCCATTGAAGGACTGTGCAAATGTCTTAGTTACCTTCTTATGAAAACCATTGAACTTTTCCAAAAACTGTAACCACCCAACCTACTGTAACATCTCTCTAATCTGTGGGTAACCCTCTAAGTATTTCGTTCCGACTGGTTCGGACCTTACAATGAGACCCATGGCTTCTTTTCTCAACCTTCAAGTTACTGCTCTGTTACTGCTCTTCTATTCACGGTAAAAATGGCTATAGAGAGTTGTTTCACCCCAAAGATGACTTCTTTGTTTATGCAGCAGGAATTGACTACGGAAAGATGACATGAAGTGGTTATGGGATGAGTGAAATACGGAGAGGGTTATTCACACGAATAAATGAGTTTGAGAGCTATCATGGAGGAAAAGACCGCGGAAAAATTTCGTGTGAATTTCAAAATCATCACTGAATACTTCGGATTAGTGACATGACCTAATAGGTCACTTTAGTACTAACCATTAATTTTTAATAAATGATGGTTTGGTATGGCGGAATGGAAGGGATTTTGTCCAAGGTTTTTATGATAAGCTCGATCAATATGAATAATTAAAATGAATTTATGAAACACACATATAACTTAACCATACTATAACTTTCATAATATTTTATCATAATAATTTCACAACTTTACCTTAGCCCTTCCTTTGAATTTTATGGTTTTAATATGCTTTATCTTCCTTTGAAAATCATTGATCCTTCAGTCTTCATAATCCCTTTGATTTTTCTTGTTGACATAGGTGTGCAGGGTCAATTTGCTGCTGAACAAATGGTTGCTGGATAGTTTCCTGCAGGGTATCTGATTGCAGAATGTCTGGCTGGCTATAGAATGTATGGCTGCAGAATATCTGGCTGCAGAATATACCTGTAGGAGCTTTGAAACATGAAATGAAATTATTTGAAACATGGATGGAGTGTAGTATGAAATGAAATAAACTAGATCATGAAATATGGTGGAATGGAGCATGAGTGAAGTGAATTAAAATGGAATGAAATGGATCATAGGTGTCAGGTGGAATGAAATATGAAAAGTGGCCTACAACTTATGATCTGTAATACTCAATTTCATGAAGAGATCAAATTTAAAAGTCCGAAATGAAAATGAAGTGGACCATGGAATGGAGTGAATGAAGTGAATGAAATATGAATGAATGGAGTGAATGAAATATGAATGAAGTGATACATGATGGAGTGAAATGGATCATAAGTGGAATATGATATATAAAATGGTTCTGCACTTATGATTTTGTGAGAGCTACTTGTAGGAAAAGAACAAATTTTAAAAGCTAAAGCGTCAGAAGGATTCTGATTTTCACTTTATATTTCTGTATAAACATGCTAATCAGTGATTAGTTTTCATGTTTATACTTTATTTATTTATTTCTTTTTCATGATTTTGAATTCATACAATTCAATTAAGTTGACGAAGAAGGAGAATTCTTCTTCATTAACTTCACATCACTGTTTTCCTGGAATCTCTTGATAAATTCTTCTCTTGAAAGTGGCTTATGATACAGCTTCAATCTATGACCATTTACAAGAAAAGTGACATTCTCTTCATCTATTGTCTTGATTTTTATTGCTCCATTGCCAAAAAATTTCATAGTTTCATATGGCCCAAGCCAATGTGTTTGGAATTTACCTTGAAAATATTTGAACTTTGAATCAAACAAGAGGGCCCAGTCACCTTCTTTCAATTTCTTTTCCTTGATGTACTTATCATGCCATTTAGTCCTTTGTTCCTGGACTATTATTTTTTTCTGGACTGCATCTTGTCTGATCTCATCCAATTCATTAATCTGCTCCAATATGTACTTTTGTACCTCTGTTAGATCAAGTCCTAGCTGAACTACCATTTTAAAAGTTTGAATTTGAAACTCTATGGGAAACAAGACTTGTTTTCCATAAACAAGTTCATAAGGAGTATGACCTGTTGTGCTTCTCCATTTAGCTCTATAGGCCCAAAAAGCTTCAGGAAGCTTGTCTACCCAATCTCTTCTATGTAAATGAACAATCTTTGTTAGAATCCCTTCAATGACCTTATTAGTAGATTCCACTTGACCATTTGCTTGTGGATGATAGGGAGTAGATTTTCTGTGTCTGATTCTGTACCTCTCCATCATTTGTTCCACTATCCTTGATGTGAATTGAGCTCCTTGATCTGTAACAATTTCTCTTGGAACACCAAAACGAGTAAAAATATCCTCAAAAAGAAAATTAACTACAGATAATTCAGTAGCAGAAAGTAATGGCTTGGCCTCTACCCATTTCGTAACATAATCAGTGAAAAATAATATATATTTCTTTTATCGTGATGGAGGACTAATAGGTCCTACAAAATCTAAAGCCCATTTCTCAAAAGGTTCAATATGTACCTGAGGCTGCAATGGCATCTCACCTGAAGGAGAAGGTTTCCCTACCCTTTGGCAACTGTCACACCTTTTGACATACTCTTTAGCATCTTTAAAAAGGGATGGCAAATAGTATCCTAAATGAAAGACCTTATAAGCTATCATTTTATAAGCAAAGTGTTCGCCACAAGGTTCATCATGGCATGCCTTGATGATCTCAGACATCTCATCTTCCCAAGAACATCTCCTAATGATAAAATCTGGACCTGTTTTGTATAACTCATTAGCAACCCATGAATATTTTGCACTGTCATAAATAATCTTTCTTTTGTCTCTTGCATTCATTATTGAAGAAAATTTCCCTGAAAATAAATAATTAGCAATGTTAGCAAACCAAGGAGTTTGAGTAGAAATTGCAAAAAGATATTCATCAGGGAATTGATCTTCAAATGGAGTATTGTCTTTGATGTTTTGGATTCTATATAGGAAATCAGCTACTCTGTTTTTTTTCCCAGGCCTATCTAGAATGGTAATGTTGAATTCCTGTAAAAGAAATAACCATCTTATGACTCTGCCATTAGTAATTTATTTTTTCATTAGATATTTAATTATAGAGTGATCTGTGTGAACAAAAGTTTCATCGCCTGTTATATAGTGTCTGAATTTATTTATGGCATGAAAAACAGCTAAGAACTCTTTTTCAGTTACAGTATAGTTTACTCTGAAGGACTCAAATTTTTACTGGTATAGTAGATGGCATAAGGAATCAGGTCTTTTTGTCCCAATACTGCTCCTAAAGTTGTATCTGAGGCATCTGTTGAAATATGAAAAGGTAACTTCCAGTTATGTCCCCTTAAAATAGGTGCTTCAAAGATTTCTGTTTTCAGGGTCTCAAAGGCTAACTGGCAATCAGGATTCCACTTGAATTCACAGTCCTTGGTAAGTAATTTGAAAAGTGGAGATGCTATCTTGGTGATTTTTTATATAAACCTTCGATAATATCCTGTAAATCCTAGAAAACTCCTAACATCTTTTTGACAACTTGGAATAGATAAGTTAGAGATGAATTCAACTTTTGACTCATTAACACTAATCCCATCCCCTGAAATGTGATGCCCCAAAACAATTCCTGCAGTAAACATCATAAAACACTTCTCACGACTCAGTGAAAGATTTGCTTCTTTACATCTCTTTAAAACTTTTTCCAAGTTTGCTAAGGCTTCTTCAAATGTGTTTCCATAGACTGTGAAATCATACATATATACCTCTACATAATCATGTATTAGATCTGAAAAGATTCCTAGTACTGCCCTTTAAAATGTTGCAGGTGCATTTCATAGTCCAAATGGAAATACTCGGTAAGCATAAGTACCCCAAGGACAAGTAAATGTGGTTTTTTCATGATCTTCAAGTGCTACTTGAATTTGGTTATAACCACTAAACCCATTTAAAAATGAGAAGTACTTTTTGCCAGCTAATGTATCTAACACCTGATCTATGAAAGGTAGGGGAAGATTATATTTAAGAGTAGCTTTGTTTAATTCCCAGTAGTCAATACATACCCTCCATTTACCATTTTTCTTTGGCACAATTACCAAAGGAGAAACCCACTAACTATCTGAAATGGGATAGATAAAGTTGACATTTAAAAATTTCTGGAATTCTTCTTTGACAATCTCCCTAAGATTTGGATTCATCCATCTCTGAGGTTTTCTGATTGGTTTAAAATTTTCCTCTATGTAGATGTGATGAGTGCAAGTATTAGGGCTTATCCCTTTCATATCAGTGTACTCCCATGCATATGCAGAAGAATGTCTCTGTAATATCTTGACTAGCTTTTCTTGTTGAGATTTCTCTAGGTTCTTGTTTATGTTTAAAGTTTTGCCTGGAAATATCTCAATTGTAGAGCTGCCAAATTTATCCATGGAGTAAAGAGACATATTTCTTGATGATAAAAACTAAATGTTGGATTCTTCTTGAAATTTTTCATGTTTTTATTCCAAAGAGGATTCAAAATTTTCTAATGTATTTAGAATTTGGTTGTATTCACTAATTTCTGAAATTGTGAAGAGAGGTTGTATGTATTCTTCATCCTCAATTCATTGAGTATCATCTACTTCTGTAATTGTCTTTATTGGAGGATACAAGGTAAATTTCTTAGTTTAACTACCATCAGAGATGTACATATCACTGGATCTACAACTAATGAAAGCATCAGCTGTAGCTAACCGAGGTCTTCCTAATATAATAGGATGCCCTCCTAGATTATTCTTAGGAGTTAGGATCATAAAATACATAGGATAATCCCAAGAATCTAGGGACACGGGAATGTCTTCTATTACCCCATCAGGCTTGATCACAGATCTGTCTGCTAATTATAAAAATGTGGGTGTAAAAAGAAGATTAGGAAGTTTCAGTTTATCCATGATTTGTCTACTCATGATATTGATTGTTGCTCCTAAATCAGTAAGTGTGTTTTGGATCTCAATTCCATTGATGTGTGTTCTAACAACTGGATTTCCCGGGTCTAGATACTTTGGAATGGAAATCTTACCCATCATGATATCTGTTATTTTTCCTGCCAGTTGAATTTTCTTTGTCTCTTTGATTCTTTTTCCTATTTTTTTCATGCTCAAATCCTTTATTTTTTTTGCTAAAATTGGAATTTCCTTGATAGCTTGTAATAATGGGATCTTAATACAAAAATTTCTCAGCTCATCTAGGAAATCATAATTAGGCACCATAATTTGTTTTTCTACAACCCTATCAATTTGTAATCTTTCTAGAAAGGGAGGTGTAGAGGTAGATGTTGATGGCTACTCTAATATAGGAGTTGAAATTATTGGCTCTTTTTGTTTTGATTTTTCAATATTCGTGTCTTGAAAAGATGTGTCTTCTTCAAGACTTTTATTTACCCATAGAGAATCTTCCTCAGAGTTGTTTTGTTTTTGTATGATTACAGAAAGTTTATTCTTTTCAAGTATTCTTACAGACCTAAGTTGAACATCATTAAGGTCTAAAGGAGTGATCAAATAGGTTGGAAACTGTTGGCCTTCTATCATGTATGTGTTCTAAGGATTCTTATTGTTGGGGTTTGGTATGGGTTGGGCAGGCAACTGATTTTTTTTCTGAGGAAATGGTACTGGAAGTGGTGAATATTGATGTTGTGGATTTTGAGGATTCTGTTGAGGGTTTTGTTGAAGATTTTTTTGAGGATGGAAATGTGGATATGGTGGATAGGATGGTGGATATTGATAGTACTGAGAGTATCTTCCATAGGGATTTTGTGCTCCTTGTGCCCAAGTTTGAGATTGATTTTGGAATTGGGGCCAAGGTTGTTGCCAAGAATTCCAATTTGGTGGGGGTTGATTATATAGATGATCATGGAATCCTTGTGGTTGAGGTCCTTGCGAAGGCCTCCTAGAGACAAAATTGAGAGATTCTATGGAATGTGTAGGGGTTTCTTCTTGAAAGATAGCTTTAAGACTAGAAAGTGAAGGAAAACTCTTGGTCTCATGCTTTTCTGAACAAATTACACAAGTCTATACTAATTTTATATCCAAAGGGCACTCTCTCAAGGCATGCTTCTTTTTACATTTGGGACATGTTAGCACTCGAATCTACCTTAGGCTGAAATAAGGTAAAACTCAAGGTAACATCAAACCAAGCTCAACCTCGTAGCTAGCCCTACGAGGACAGGAGAGAGCTCTCTCCGGGTCTATCTTGGCAATAGATGTCCAAAAGGGCCTGAGATGACTTATAATGAATACTGATTTTAGGCTAGTAAATAAATAGGCAAGAGGTATTTGATAAATGACTGGGTTTTCTGGGCTGTATGGGAACAAGGACAGCATGAGCAGAGAGATTTAATCAAAGGCATAGAATATTTTATAAGGCGAGATATGCATGAGGTTTTAGCAATCAAATTTAATTTAAATGGGGTGAAAAGACTCTTTAAGAAGACTAAAAAGGGCATTAACCAATGAATCCCTTCCAGGAAGAAGAAGACACACAAAGTCTGAACACTTCCTCAAGGCAGAGCAAGAAATGAATTCTACCTTTCTTACTGTAAAAGCATTCAGCTTAAAACGATTATGAATGAACTGTGAACATAACAAAAACATATGAAACATAAAGAAGAAACACATGCTAAACTCATACCGCAAGAATCTTACAAATCAGAGTTGCACCATTTAATTATTTCTCTGTGAAAACTGTACAGTGATAGAGCTGGGTTTTTTCCTCCCACACTTTTCAAAACTCTCTTTTACAAATGATTTTCACTACAATAAATAAACTCTGCTTGGAGAAAACAGATCGACCCAAAAATAAGGATTTGTTTCAACTAGACTGATAAAAATAGAAAAAATAACAGCGTTCCCCTTAATTTCCTCTGATGGACAATTAAAAGATAAAAACTAGAGTGTTGATCCTATAAAATCATGACTGAAGACAAAATAGGCAATATGCTCCTATTTCTTTGCTATGGTAGATATTCTTCGTTTAATTTGGCTTTTGACTTTTCACCTTCCCTTCACCGTTTTGAATAACAACTAGTTTCTTAATAAAAATAGCTTTTTTAAACTAAAATTTCACCTTTGATAAAGTGAAACAGAGTTCCGCCAATATGCCCAAAACTGTTTTCGGTTGTGAATTGTTTCCAAACACACTACGCATAGTCAACTGGAAAATAAAAGTCCTTGGCATTTGGAGCTGGAGCACATAACTCTTTAAAGACATTTACCGGACACATCAATGGTTCATCCAGAGTAATCACGGGAAGAACAATGCACTTCAGTTTCAGATTTCTTGATGACAGCTATCAGCTCCTGATCATTTCATAAACAGTGTTAACCTTTCCCAAACAAGCAATGCCAAAGTTTGGATCAATGCCCATCTTCAAGAGAAGATCCTCCTGTATCTCAGTGGTGACAGCAACAACTTCTTGCTTATCCCTAACAGCGTCCTCAATCCGCTTCTTGACCGCTGATTTGTAAATTTCATGCTTAAAGAGATTACAGAGAAAATCTGCTGCCTGGAGAGCATTCCTGAGTTCTGCAAACTTGTGGAACCCATGCTGGTGTCTTCCAGGCTGAATTCGGGGTCTACGATCGATTGCATGAAAGACTTGTACTCAGTTCTCAACATAACCGTAATCCCATTCATTTGCTCTCCGAATGCCATCTTCCTATCTCCAGTTACAAGTATAAGCAGTCAAGATGCCCAATAACAAGTCAAGAATACACTTATAGCCTTTGTTGTCAACTACTTAAATGACTAGGCCCATGATCAAACATTGCATGCCACATAAATTCTCATGAAAGTACCCTCTTTGGCGACAACTATCAACTGCCTTCTGGAGCCACAATGACACCCCTGGAAATGCACTCTTGAAACGTTCATATCTTTCCCCAGCTTCACCTACACTACATTGTAATTGCTCAACCAAAGTGTTGACACCCATGCCATACAAAATTTCATAAACAAGCATTTTGGTATGATCTCTATGCTTCTCAGTGATTTCAGATTCATTTTTTCTTGTCCATATCGCTGCCATCATAATAAAGACATCACCATATTGATTTGGTATTGGCCAGGATTAACAGCTTCTATGTCAACTCCATTCATAGGCACTAGAGTCAAATCAACTTCATGCTCCATGCGTAGAAGATTGAGCTCTTTCATGGATAGCTTGCCTGTGGCAGTAGATGTTTGAAACCAATGCTCATGGATGGAGTGAATCTGAGAACCTTCATAAAGCCTTGCACGTGACAATACTGAAGCAAGAGTATAGAAGTTTTGCAAGTGTTCAATGTTCTTTAATGACCCCAACAACAGGATGATGATGCCTGAGAAGGTCAAGTGCATGCTTGTTTATGCTTGGATGTTGTTTTCCTTTATTTCATCCCTCTGGAATAGGCAACTTCAAATGGCCATACAAAACATTTGCAACATCTACAGGTGTAGATAGGGAAAACCTTACAGCAGAGAGTTTCTGAGCTTTTTCTTCAAGTTCCTTTAACTTTTGTTCCAAAACACATCTTTCCTGACATTGTGGGTGACAAAAGGAAATAAGAAAGCCTGAAATTTGTTTTGGTCGGCCCTGTGCACCGCGTGCAAGGCTAATGCGCCGCGCCTGTTTAAAAATAAACGGTGTGTCTTGGCTGTATGCTTCGCGCACTGTGGGTGTGCCGCGGCCTATCCCAATGCACCTCACTTAGTTCACACACACAGTCGGCCTCTTCTTGCACTGGCTTCTGAGAGAGTGTTGATATGCCATGGATTTTGAAAAAAATCCCGAAATCCATAGGGACTTTGATCGTAATTGAACGGAAGAATTTTAACAGAATATCTTGTGACTGGAGCATCAAAGACCTTGCCTTGTCATTCAGCCTGCATTGGGCTGTGAAATATCTCAATAAAAGGATAGTCCTTCCTTTGACGAGCTATACAAAAACCTTGATACTTGGAGCATTTGACACGCATAAATCTTATGTGTAGATAGAATTCAGCTGCAGATGACTCCAGAATTTTATCAAGGTGACGTGTGTAAGGACATCTTAATGTGAAGGCTACTACAACAGGGTAACCTTCATGAAGAAGTTGCACAAACTGACGTTCAGACTGGAATTCAATAACTCGAGAAGGTCCAGTATCCCTTGGATAACTTGTGTAGTATCTAAGATTTTGGCACTTTGACATGAAAACTATGTTTTTCCTTTGACTTTTTGGAGTGAATAATGAATCTTGTCTATCTGTTGCAGGGTTGCTGAAGCTACTGAAAATAATAAGGTGACTAGAGCCTTCATTTGAAATTCTTCATGACGGAAGAATTTAAAAAAAAAATACACTTATTACAAACAACTAATTTGACAATTTCAATCATCCTTGAGCATTACTGATGATGAAACCTTTTAAATAAGAAACTTATTGAACCTTCCTCTGGCCTGCAGGTGTTATTGAAGCACTTTGAGAACAAAAATTTGCAAACCCTAGACCGAAACACCAAATTAATTCCTTGCTGACCAAAGATTCATCCATGACTATGAATGACTAAAATATTGACTTCAATGAATCCTGATGAACTTTAATGATCAATCACACACCAGCAGATACATGACATGAGACAAATAAACAACACGACCCTTCTATCAGATAATGACATGTCCCTAGCGAAATGCAATGGAGTGAATCGAGCGAGACACCTAAAAAATAAAATGCAGAAAGCGAAATGATCTCTGACGGAGGACTGACAAGACCGACTCTAACAGGACAAAAGACTACTAAGGCATCAGATTCATATTTTTTCTTGTTTCATAATTTAATGGTGTTTATTTGTTCACTAAGACTCCCTAAAATATCAGATTTGAATTCATCAAGCATATTTCCTATTTCTGCCCTACTTATTGTCCCAGAAGCAGACTTACTTGCCCTTGAAAGAGTAGGGTCTCTTGGTCCTTTTACAATTTTAGATTTCCCTCTTGAAAGGTTGATACATAATTTAGCTATTTCAGGTAATGTGAGCTAACATATATCCCTTTTTCCCATCATGTTGAGGATATCTAACCATTCATCCCTGATTGTCTTCAATAAGAGAGCTTTCAAAGTATCTTGGTCTAAGTTTTCCATTTTTTCTCTTTTTATATTGTAGTTAAACCTCTCCAACAAATCTTCTAGGTTTTCATCCTCTTTTTGTAGCATTTTAAAAACTTCCTCCTTATGGTTGATTGGCATACAGTAATCCCAATACCTCTCTAAAAATTCATGTTTCATGTCTTCCCATGTCCTAATAGAACTGTTGATCAAACTCATAAACCATTTTAATGCTCCTCCTTTCAATGTTGAAGGGAATAGTTTAAGTTTTTGAGCATCTTGTAAGTTGTCATAGGTTCTACATAGGACTTCAAATTCAAATAGGAAGGTTTTAGGATCTTCAGTTTTGAGTCCATAAAAGTTTGGAAGGAGAGAGGGTGAATTTTTTTTCATAGTTGCATTGGTTTCTTCATCTACTATAGGAAACCCAAAAGAGCTTCCCATTTCCCTTCTACCTCTTCCTCTGCCTCCTTATTCACCTCTACCTCCTTCTCCTTCTGCAGCTCTACCTCCTTCTCCTCTACCTCTACCTCTACCCCCTCCAAATAGTGTATGTTCTCCATTAAAGACTCCTCCTCCTCCTTCTTCTGCCATGGTTGATTCTCCTGTGGAACTGGAAAAGTTTAGGTCTCTAGCAGGGGTCCTTGAATCTTCTTCTACGGCAAGTTCAGTGGATGAAGTGGAAATTTTCTCTGATGTAATATCTAATCTTAAGCCTTCTAGAAGCCTATGATCAGTATATGATGGGATGTGGGTTTGATTTGGAGGTGTGCCGCCTCTTGGTCTTGGTGGAAAAAGTGGTGTTATAGGAATCAAGCTTCTTCTTTTTATGAATCTATCCCTTGAGTCTCTTTCTCTACGCATATTTTTTTTTTTTTGGAGGTAATAAACAAGGCTACCTAGTTACACTTCCCTGGAAACGGCGCCAAAATGTCTGCTCAACTTAGTGTTCCTAAATTGATGTTATAAATTGTTAACTAGGGCTAGTAAACTGTTGAAGTGAAGTGCACTATATGTGCCTAGGTATTTGCTTCCTACTTCATTGTGTTTAGTGTTTTTCTAATGTTTTTTGTTTTTTTTTTTATCCTAAGAGGAAAAGAACTAACTGTTTGACAAAGAGAAGTTACTGGTCACACTAAAACAAAGAAAAATCTATTCTAAACTAGGTATGGCACCTAAGAAATAGAAAATGCTAATTCACATATTTCAAAACTTGAAAAGAAAAATAACTCATAACATGAACTCATTCCAATTCATTTCACTAGATGTATGTTGGAACAATTTGAGAAAAGGATAAGTTTAATGCAATGAGGTTCTTCTAAGTAAACAACAACTTACAATTATCACAGAGAAAATCTGATTCATGTTTAGAAATTTGTTGGAACACATTTGGAAAAGATTATCTGTAACCTAGTAAGGAAACCTACTCTAAATTAACTTATGACACTAAAATTAATCCATTTTTCAACTCAAAATGTCACTGTTAAGCCTCATTCAAGGGTTAGAAATCTTTTGGAATAGTTTTGGAAAAAAAGGCAAGTTTGTAAAATTATGAGAAATTGGAGAAAAGTCAAGACTTCAAAATAACATTACCAATTCTTGTTCCTATGACAATGATGTATTAGCAGAGATTAAGAACAATATTTGTTTGTAAATAATGAATGCCTTTAAGTCTAATGTAACAGAACTATAATAAAACTAGCTAATGAAACTTAAAATACATTAATCAGAACCGAACTAATTATGCAATTAACCTCTGAAATACTACAGCTGAACTAAAATGAAATTAATCTCTGAATATGACAGCTCTATCTCATTCAGTGTTAGTGATATTTTGGAACAATTCATAAGAACAAGATTGGTTGTACCATTCGAGGTAAGTGAGCATAAAACATAAAGTTCAGAAAACTGCCTAAATTGGGAATGAAACAGAGCTAAAGTTACTTATCTAAACAATATGCACAGAGCCTCTCGGGCAGTAGGGGCCCTATACCACCATATTAGCACATGAATCTCCTCAAGATTACTTCATATCAGGTATTAAATTTTCTCTTCTTTCATTAAAGGAAAATTCTTCAAAAACAGAGTATTACGGTCTTGGACAATATTAACAATAAAACATCAATCTAGCTAACTGTCTCTCAATTTCCCGAGTTATTCTTATAAGATAAATACATAACTGTCCTAGAGAAGAAGTAGGGATAAGTTTATTTTTCAATTAAAATGAAATTAGAACTCTTGTGGAGGCCTTGTACTTTGCTGAAGACATCTTTAGAGTCCTTGTCCTGGTATGAATCCACTTCTTAGTTTTGGTTTCCTCCACGTGCATAACCACCTATAGATTTTTGCTCAGACTTCGTAGAGGGCAAGAAATGATGTAGGAGTGTTGTGGAATTCAAACATATGTGTTTTTCCTTTAAGTGACACCTGTAACCTGTGTGAACATGAAGATAGCTGCGGAATAGGTGACTAGCTACAAAATGGCTGCATTCTGTAGCTAAGTCTGATCAAAAATCACTATAACAACATAACCATAAAAGTATAGCAATTCAGTCTTTGTATGCATTCTTAAAGTAAATTTAATCAATCCTATTGATCTTTTAAGCCTATAACTTATAATGGAAAAACGAAATGAAGTGAAATTTGGTGAAAGAAAAGGACATATTTGGGGCTCAACACACGGCATGACATGATGTGCCCGACCAAACGAAGGCACAACCGAGCAAATGAAAAATTGGCTGCAAAAATGTCGACAAGGAACCCTGGTAGTCACAACTTAGAAAATTTGATAATACCACCCTCAAACGAAATGAACTGACCCAAACGTTTTTAATTGGGTACCCGGTGAGACACAGCTTGCTCAAACGAACAAAGGCACAAGGGAGAAAACAGAGAATGGGCCACACAAATTTTCACAAGGGACCCGAGTAGTCACAACTTAGCAAATTTGATATGGCCACCCTCAAACGAAATGACCCAAGCCAAAAAAAATGACTCGACTTAAATGCATTTCATTGGGTACCCTAAAAAAATGACCAAACCCGAGCGCGTTTCATTGGTTACCCTCACACGGCACGACATGGTGCATCCAACTGAACGAAGGCACAAGGGGGAAAATGGAAAATGAGCTGCATAGACATGCACAAGGCACTTGAGTGGTTACAACTTAGAAAATTTCATATGGTCTCACTCAAACAAAACGACCCGACCCAAATGCATTTCATTGGGCACCCTCACACAATGCAACACGATGTGCCAGACCGAATGAAGGCACAAGCAAGAAAACAGAAAATAGGTCGGATGAATGTGCAGAAGGAACCCAAGTGGTCAAAACTTAGCAAATTTTAGCTCGCCCTCAAACGCAATGACTCGACCAAAATGGATTTCATCAGGCGTGCACACATGCTGTGCTCGACTGAATCAAAGCACAAGGGAGGAAATGGAAAATGGGTCGCACAAATGTGCATTAGGCACTTGGGCGGTGACAACTTAGAAAATTTGATACGGTCATCCTCAAATGAAATGACTTGACCCAAACTCATTTCATCGGGTGCCCTCACACAGCACGACACTGCACGCCCAACAGAATGAAGGCACAAGGGAGAAAACTAAAAACGGGCCACACGAACATGCACAAGGCACCCGGGTAGTCAAAACTTAGAAAATTTGATACGACCTCCCTCAAAAACAATGACCTGACCAGAACGCATTTCGTTAGGAAACCTAACATGGCGCGACACGACGCGTCTGAATGAATGAAGGCATAATGGATAAATTGAAAAAAGGTTCGTATAAATGTGCACAAGGAACTCAAGTAGTCACAACTTCGAAAATTTGATACGGCCACCCTCAAATGAAACGACCCGACCTAAAAATTTTTTAGCAGGCACCCTCACACGGTGCAACATGACGCATCCAACTAAACGAAGGAATAAGGGAGTAAATTTTAAATGGGATGCACGAACGTGCACAAGGCACCCGAGTAGTCACAAATTAGCAAATTTGATACAACCACCCTCAAACAAAATGACCCGACCCGAACGCATTTCATCTGGCGCCCTCACACAATGCGACACGACACGCCCGACCGAATGAAGGCACAAGGGAGAAAATAGAAATCAGGATATACGAACGTTCACAAGGCACCTTGGAAGTCACAACTTATCAAATTTACTATGGCCACCCTCAAACTAAACGAACTGACCCGAATGTGTTTCATCAGATGCCCTCACATGGCATGCCTCACTGAACAAAGGAACAAGGAAGAAAATGGTAAATGAGCCCCACAAAAGTGAAAAAGGCACTTGAACAGTCACAACTTAGCAAATTTGATACAACTGCCCTTAAACGAAATGTCCAAACCTGAATTCGTTTCATTGAGCATCCTAACATGACCCGACACGGCTCTTCCGAACGAATGAAGGCACAAGGGAGAAAATGGAAAAAAGGCCGCACGAATGAGCACATAGAATCCGGGTGGTCACAACTTATCAAATTTGATGTAGCAGCCCTCAAACGAAACGACCCGACCGAACGCGTTTCATCGGGTGCCCTCATTCAGCGCGACATGGCATGCCCAACTGAATGAAGGCACAAGGGAGAA
This sequence comes from Pinus albicaulis, assembly GCA_034641835.2. Taxonomy (NCBI): domain Eukaryota; kingdom Viridiplantae; phylum Streptophyta; class Pinopsida; order Pinales; family Pinaceae; genus Pinus; species Pinus albicaulis. The sequence continues at coordinate 50,547,885 of CM076570.1, forward strand.
AATAGAAAACGAGCTACATGAACGTGCACAAGGCACATGAGCAATCACAAATTAGTAAATTGTATATGCCCACCCTCAAGAAAAACGACTCAACCTGAATGTGTTTCATCAGGTGCCCTCACACGGCACGACACGATGCACCTGACCAAACAAAATCTTAAGGGAGAAAATGACAAACGGGCCGCATGAATGTGCACAAGTCACTTGGACTATCAAAACTTAGAAAATTTGATACATCCACCCTCAAATGAAATAACCCGACCGTAATGCATTTCATTGGGAACCCACACAAGGTGCGACATGGTCCGCCCGACCAAACAAGGGCATAAGGGAGAAAATGGAAAATGGGTCGCACAAACATACTCAAAGGACAAAGGTGGTCACAACTTAGGAAATTTGATACGACCTCCCTCAAATGAAACGACCTAACCCAAACACGTTTCATCGGGCACCGTCAAATTAAACGACCCGACCCGAATGAATTTCATCGAGCATCCTCACATGGCGCGCCTGACCCAATGAAGGCACAAGGGATCAAATGTAAAACGAGCCGCGAAAATGTGCACAAGACACCTGGATAGTAACAACTTAGAAAATTTGATACAAGCACCCTAAAAAAAATGACCTAACCCGAATGCATTTCATTGGGTGCCCGACAGAATGAAGGCACAAGGGAGAAAATGGAAAATGGGATACACGAACGTGCACAAGGCACATGGGCAGTCATAACTTAGAAAACTTGATACCGCCGCCCTCAAACGAATGACCCAAACTAAATGCATTGCATTGGGTGCCCTCGCACGGCGTGGCATGACGCGCCTAACCAAACGAAGGCACAAGGGAGAAAAAGGAAAATGGGCCACACGAACATGGACAAGGCACCCAGGCAATCACAACTTACCAAATTTGATACGGTCGCCCTCAAATGAAATGACCCGACAAAAAAGCGTAGCATCGGGCACCCTTAAATAGTGCGACATGGCGCACCCGACAGAACGAAGGCACAAGGGAGAAAATAGACGCCCTCAAAAAAAATGACCCGACCCGAACATGTTTCATCGAGTGCCTTCAAACGAAATGACTCGACCGGAACGCATTTCATCGGGTGCCCTCACACGATGAGACATGGCTCACTTGATCAAAGGAAGACAAAAGGGAGGAAATGAAAAATGGGCCGCATGAACATGCATAAGGTGCCTAAGCAGTCACAGTATAGAAAATTTTATACGGCCTCCCTCAAACAAAACGACCTGACTTGAACACGTTTCATCAGGTGCCCTCACACGGTGCGACACGGTGTGCCCAACTGAACAAAAGAAAAAGCGGGAAAATAGAAAATGGGTCGCACGAATGCACACAATGCATCCGGGTGGTCACAACTGAGAAAATTTGATAAGGCCTCCATAAAAAAAAACAACCTGATTCGAACATGTTTCATCAGGCGCCCTCACATGGTGCCACACGACATGCCTTATCGAATGAAGGCAGAAGGGAGAAAATGAAAAATGTGTAGTATGAACGTGCACAAGGTACTCGGGTGGTCACAACTTAGAAAATTTTATATGGCCACCCTCAAATGAAACGACCCAACCCGAACACATGTCATCGGGCACCATCACACCGCGCAACACGGCACACTCGACCCAACAAAGACACTAGGGAGAAAATTGCAAACGGGTCGAAAAAACATGCACAAGAAACTTGGGTGGTCACAACTTATAAAATTTGATATGGTCATCCTCAAACAAAATGATCCAACCCAAACATTTTTCATCAGGCACCCTCACACGGCGCAACATGGCGTGCCCGACCGAATGAAGGCACATGTGAGAAAATGTCAAACGGGCCACACGAATGTACACAAGGCACCCGAGTAATCACAACTTAGAAAATTTGATAAAGCCACCCTTAAACAAAATGACCCGACCTGGCACAAGAGAGCAAATGGAAAGCGGGCTACACGAATGTGGACAAGGCACCTGGGCGATCATAATTTAGCAAATTTTATATGGTCACCCTCAAATGAAATGACCCGACCCGAACACATTTCATCAATTTCCCTCACATAGTGTGACACAATGCACCTCACTGAACGAAGGCACAAGGAATTAAATGCCAAACGAGCTGAACGAATGTGCACAAGGCACCCAGATGATCACAACTTAGCAAATTTGATAGAGTCGCCCTCAAATGAAATTACTTTAATTCATTTCATTGGGCTCCCTCACACGATGAAACATGGCCCGCTCGACCAAATGAAGGCACAAGCGAGAAAACAGAAAATTGGCCACACAAACGAACACACGACACCCAGGCCATCATAAATTAGCAAATTTGGTACAGCTGTCCTCAAACAAAATGACCCAACCCAGACGCGTTTCATCAGGCGCCTTCATATAGCGCGAGACAGTGTGCTCGACCGAACAAAGGCACAAGGGAGAAAATAGAAAATGGGCTACGTGAATGTGAAAAAGGCACCCGAGCAGTCACGAGTTAGAAAATTTGATACGGTCGCCCTCAAATGAAACAACCCAACCCAAATGCATTTCATCAGGCGCCCTCACACGGCGCCACACAACCTGCCCGACTGAAAAATAACATAAGGGAGCAAACGAAAAATGGACCACATGATCGTGTACAAGGTACCTGGGCTATCAAAACTTAGCAAAATTGATACGGCCTCCCTCAAACGAATCGACCCGACCCGAATGCATTTCATCGGGCACCCACACATGGTGCGACACGAGCCACTCAAACGAACGAAGGCACAAGGGAGAAAATAGAAAACGGGTCAGACTAACATGCACAAGGCACTCGGGCGGTCACAACTTAGTAAATTTGATATGACCACCCTCAAACGAAATGACCCGACCTAAACACATTTCATCCAGCACCCTCGGACGAAACGACCAAACCTAAATTCATTTCATGCAATGCCCACACACGACATCCTCAACTGAACTAAGGCACAAGGGAGAAAATGAAAAACGAGGAACATAAATTTTCACAAGGCACCTGGGTGGTCAGAAGTTAACAAATTTGATATGGGTGCGCTTAAACGAAATGACCCGACTTAGACGCATTTCATCGGGTGCATGAGCGAGAGAATGCAGAAGGGAGAAAACAAAAAATGGGCCGCACGAACATGCACAAGGCACCTGGGTAGTCACAAAGTATCAAATTTGATACGACCACCCTCAAACAAAATGACTCAGATAAATAAATCTTGCAGACAAGACTGATCTCCCTCATATCAAAAGATAGTCTAGCAACAAACAGACAAACAAACCTATCTTTCTCTAGACATATACGATTTATAAGTAAATACTACAAATATGTTAAGATCCTACCTTATATCTAGTGCTTGTTCATAGTAGTCATCCTCCAGTTGCCTGAAAGAGTTATCATTGAAGATCTGCAATCACAAACAAACAAACATTAAATAGCACATGCATAGTAAATATTATAAATCATGCCTATCTTGGTGATCAAGGAATCCACAAAATAAACAGTTAATTAACAACTTATTGAGAAAAACAAATTTATTTGTATTAACTTTGAATAGTAGAAGAACCTTACAACATTTTCAACCTTGATGTTGAACAGGTCTTCCTAGGTTCCAAAGCAGGAATTTCCTTTACTCTGACAAGCCTTGCACTCTTCCAACCGAGATACATATAGGTATGTAATATTTCTTCATAAAATCTCAGCTAAATGAGTCTAAATTCCAACAACACTTTACCTCAAATAATACTAAAGCTTGAACTCCCTTTCAGGCTACCCAATGCCCCTTTTTATAGTGCAGAAGAGGAGGTTTCAGTTCCACCTATGAAGGGATAGAATCCTCCTTCAAAGCGATAAGCTCCTCACATCAAGGGGTTAGCTCCTTAAGGCATGGGATACATGAACCTGAAAGAAGCGGTCTTGCCACCGCAAGATTTCTTCTAGAAGCTTCTAGAAATGACTGAAAGTGATATTGTTGAGTTTACTTGCACCTTTTTAATATTTTACAGGGGTCTGCACCCTTAACATAGAGAAAGTGCAGTCAGGTACGTAGGAGACATGACCATTAGGTGTGGGACCGCAGGTAAGACAAAGAGAAATTGCAATACCAGAGCTTTAGATACTTTGAGAGATTTTCTCTTATTTTCAATGGTTGATATGAGGAACTGATGTTTTTAAACTTGAAAAGGAGGAAATTATGAGTGATAATGAGCTCATACAGACAACGAAATGTCAAGGTGACAATTTTTCAGTGCAACACATTTCCCCCTAAAGTGTGAATTCTGTAATAGTTGAAGATAGAGTCTCTCATGTATGAAGAGTGAAGTACTTTCTCATTTCAAGGATCAGCCTGTGGACACCCCAGTCGGAACTTGTAAAAACATTTAATGCAAAATATACATATGTAGACATATCATCGCCGAGGTAGGCATTCCCATACTTAGATAAAAACTAGCTAAACTTGTTCTGATACAGAAATAATTTTAATATTACATCAATAGGGTAGACACAGCATGGGCACAACCATCTGTAATGAATATTCTACTGCATAATAATAAAAATCCTCGTAGCTTGGATGGTGGAAACTAGATCCAGGGTATTGATTTCTGCTTCCCAAACTAATATGATTCTATCCATGCGATTAAATGTGTTGAAGTTGAACATGATAGAAACCACTTCATTACCAGTCAATGATGCAAACTGTTAACAAGTGTGAGAGAAAACACCAGTAATGTCAATGGCTCTCAAATTACTCAGTACAATCCATGAAATGTGAATGAATGAGCTGAAGTCTAAAATGTCACGGAATCATTTGATCAAAGGTCAATGAAGTAACATGTCATCGAAGGTGGGAAGCCTGCCATTAAGGCATGAAGATTTCAAGGTACTGACGATTTCTAGATCAACTTCCTAGATAATGAGCTGTCGTCGATAGAAAGTGATCCGTCGTAGGCAAGCCCACAACATGAAATCATAGATCAATTTTTGAGGAAATATATTGGCAAGGACTGACTCAGGGATGGTCAAAATAGAAGACAAATATTTTGCAGATGAATGGTTTGTTTGAACTTCCCTCTTGAACACATAACGACACTGCAAATGGCTTGGTGACAATTGACCCAAAGCTAATACCCAGAAACTGGCTGAAGACTTTCAATACGGTTTGATTAAATGTTAGGCAAAGGATTTCCCAACCTAGGTGAACAAAAGTGTCGTGTTCAAGAGTGGTTAACGGCTTTCCGAAAATAAAAATGTAACAAACAGGTTCGTTTTTCTCTCTTTTCCCCCACCGTTTTTGGCAAGTGCTTCTTTATTTTTGACAAGATTGAGGAGAATAAAATTTGATTGTTTATAAGCTCATCCTTCATATGAGTCCAAGCTAGTTTGAAATTCGAACCCTAAGAAGGAGTGGTTTGTTCCTGTTTGAAATTGAATAGGTCCTTTACTGTTAAATTTTAACGAGTCTAGTATAGGAGAAACTCTGTGTTTTTCAATTTTAGGGAGTCAAAAGAAAAAACTTAAGAAAACTCCATGGGTGTTATTTTTCATAAATTTAGTCTCTCATGCCTGAAAAAGGATAAAATAATGCGGGAGAGAACTCTATTGACTGTAATTAGTCAACGTATACCTTTTTTGTAAATATTCCATTTCAGTCTGGAAAAGGGGTAAACTTATACTGAAGGGACGATCATTAACTTATTTTAACGAGTTCAATTAATCAAGTGCTCGGAGATATTTTCAATTTTAGAGAGTCTAAAAAGAGCTTAAAAGAGGACTCTAGAGTTTCACTTTTTCATAAATTTTTAAGAGTCTGAAAAAGTGATAAAAGTATACTCATTAGTTTCGCTTTTTCTGTAAATTTTAACGAGTTCGAAAAAGTGATAAAAATGTACTCATGGTTTTCGCTTTTTCGTAAGTTTTAACGAGTTCAAAAAAGTGATAAAAATGTATTCATGTGGCCGAATTTAAATTTAATTAACAAGCAGGAAAAGATGGAAAGAACTCGGCATTTTCATGTGTTTTATGAGAATGAAAGATAGCAAAATAATCTCTGGATTTTCATGAGTTTAATGAGTCTTGAAAATAATAACTGAAATCGCCTCAAGATAGGTTTCATTTTTACAAAAGCTTGAAACAGAGAAAAAATATGCTTCAGATAGGTTTGAATGCCCCCCAAGTGTAACTGCTAGAGTGCATGCCCCCCTAGCTTCATTTCATTCAACTAAAAAGACTACTGGTTACTAAAATCTGGATGGAATGAAGGTTCATTTACGATATCGTATGAAAGACCCGACCTAAAACTATAAGAAAATTATGCAAAAAATACAAATAACTAACCTAAATATATGACTTAACATTTACGAGATCTAGTCAAAGACTCGACTCAATTAAGGGAGGATTTGTTTCATTTTTTAAGGAGCTTGACATAGGAAAAGAACTATGCTCATGGAAACGTGTTTCATTTTTTAATGAGGTTGACATAGTAATAGGAACTGTCCTCAAATCTTATTCTTTTTCTTATGAGGTTGACTCAATAATAGGAACCATCCTCATAAACTACTTATTTCTAATCTATTAATCTACTCTCTACAATCTACCTATTGATTCATTTTTTAATGAGGTTGAAACTGGAAAAGAACTGTCCTCATACCTGATTCATTTTTAACGAGGTTGACTCAGTAACAGGAACTATCATCTAACCAATTGATTCATTTTTTAACGAGGTTGACACAGTAAAAGGAACTATCCTCGTAAGAATCTGTTTCATTTTTTTAACGAGGTTGACACAGGAAAAGAACTTTCCTCTTGGAAGCTTGCTTCATTTTTTCTAACGAGCTTGACACGAGAAAAGGAACTATGCTCTCGACTAACTGATTCATTTTTTAATGAGGTTAACACAGTAAAAGAAACTATCATCACATCACTGATTCATTTTTTAACGAGGTTGACACAGTAAAAGGAACTCTCCTCAAAGGACCTTGTCATGGCTTCCAAATAGAAGAAACACATGTCAAGGGATACACCTTGATCATGGATTCCAAGAGGTCTTCATCAGATGGAAGAATACTTCTCTGGAAGGAACACATGTCAAGGGAATCAAAAGGGATAACAAAATTGGGTTCAAATAATCCGATATAGTTTTCCATGTCAGTTACTAGATCTAAGTCAAAGGAGGAAGAGAAAACAGTGAGAGGCTCGCCTGCATCAGTAACTGAAAACATGGGACTAGTTGTCACATAATTAACCTGTGGCGGGGTAGATACCACTTTCGTATGAGGAACATTCAGGGATGTCAGATTATTGGTAGTCGAATCAAGACTAGGGAATAAAAGCTGGTCTGCAGTCACAATATTTCCATTGTGAGGGAAAGACATCATGCGAAAGAGTGTCGATACGACAGCTTTCATTGTATAGACATAGTCTCTCCCAAGGAGTAAATTGAAATCCAAGGGGCCTCGAACTACCATAAGATCAATATAGATAGTTTTACCTTCCAAAGTAATAGAAAACTTAAGAAGGATCCCTAAAGTTTCACTAATGGTTATGTTAAAAGCTTTCAAATTCTACGTAACAGGCACAAGATGAGGGGAACCCAAATATATCCTAGCCGTTGAAGATAAAATACTAACAGAAGCACCTTCATCACCAATTTGTTGGCCGGATAAATCGATCTTACAAACAAGACCGATCTCCCTAGTATCAGAAGATATTCTAGCAACAAACAGACAAACAAACCTATCTTTCTCTAGACATATGCGATTTATAAATAAATACTGCAAAGGTGTTAAGATCCTACCTTAGATCCAGTGCTTGTTCGTAGTAGTCATCCTCTAGTCACCTGAAAGAGTTATCTTTGAAGATCTGCAATCACAAACAAACAAACATTAAATAGCACCTGCATAGTAAATATTATAAATCATGCCTATCATGGTGATCAAGGAATCCACAAAATAAATAGTTAATTAACAGCTTATTGAGAAAAACAAATTTATTTGTATTAACTTTGAATAGTAGAATAACCTTCCAACCTTTTCAGCATTGATGTTGAAAAGGTCTTCCTAGGGTCTAAAGCAGGAATTTCCTTTACCCTGACAAGCCTTGCACTCTTCCAACCGAGATACCTATAGGTATGTAATCTTTCCTCATAAAATCTCAGTTAAATGAGTCTAAGTTCCAACATCACTTTATCTCAAATAATACTAAATCTTGAACTCCCTTTGAGGCTGCCCATTGCCTCTTTTTATAGTGAAAAAGAGGAGGTTTTAGTTCCACCTATGAAGGGATAGAATCCTCCTTCAAAGGGATAATCTCCTCACATCAAGGGGTTAGCTCCTTAAGGCATGGGATACATGAACCTGAAAGAAGCGGTCTTACCACGACAAGAATTCTTCCAGAATGACTGAAAGTGAGCCTTTTGAGTTTACTTGCACCTTTTTAATATTTTATAGGGGTCCGCACCCTTAAAACAAATAAAGTGTGGTCAGGTACTTTGGAGACATGACCATTAGGCATAGGACCACAGGTAAGAAAAAGAGAAATTGCGATACCAGAGTTTTAGAGACTTTGAGAGATTTTCTCTTATTTTCAAGGCTTCATATGAGGAACTGATGTTTTTATACTTGCAAAGGAGGAAGGTATCAGTGATAATGAGCTCATACGGACAATGAAATGTCAAGGTGACAATTTTCAGTGCAACAATGCCCTCACAGTGTAAGGCATGATGTGCTCGACCGAACGAAGACACAAAGGAGAAAAAAAAAACGGGTCACACGAATGTGCATAAGGCACCCGAGCAGTCACAACTTAGAAAATTTTATATGGCCACCCTCAAAAGAAACAACCCGACCCAAAAACGTTTCATTGGGCGCCCACAAACATTGCGACACTGAATGCCTGACCGAACAAAGGAACAAGGGAGCAAACAAATGCCCTTCAACGAAAGGACCCGACCCGAACACGTTTCATCTGGCACCCTCAAACAAAGTGATATTACCTAAATGTGTTTCATCGAGTGCCCTCACATGATGTGACATGCAGTGCCCAACCGAACGAAGGCACAAGGGAGGAAACGAAAAACGGGCCCTATGAACGTGCACAAGGCACCCGAGCAGTCACAAATTAGAAAATTTGATACGACATCCCTCAAATGAAATGACCTGACCCAAATGCATTTCATTGGGTGCCCTCACATGGCACGACACATCGTGCCCGACCGAATGAAGGCACAAGGGATCAAATGGAAAATGGGTCACACGAATGTGAACAATGCACCTGGACGGTTACAACTGAAAAAATTTGATACAACTGTTGTTAAATGAAACAACCTAACCCGAATGTGTTTCATCGGATGCCCTCACACGACGTGACATGGCGTGCTTGATCAAATGAAGGCATAAGGGAGAAAATGATAAACGGGCCATACGAATGTGTAGAAGGCACCAGGGCGGTCACAACTTAACAAATTTGATATGGTTGCTCTCAAACAAAATGACCCAACCAGAACATGTTTCAGCAGATGCCCTCACACCGGATGACACGACGCGCTCGACTGAACGAATCCACAAGGGATAGAATGGAAAAAGGGTCGCGCGAATGTGTACAAGGCATCTCGGTAGTCACAAATTAGCAAATTTCATAGGGCCACCCTCAAATGAAACAACCAAAGTCAGACGGGTTTCATCAGGCGCCCTCACACGGCACGATAGGGTGCACTCGAGAGAATGAAGGAACAAGAGTTCAAGCGGAAAACGGGTCGTGAAAACGTGCATAAGGCACCCGGGTGGTCACAACTTAGAAAATTTGATATGGTCGTTCTTAAATGAAACGACCCAACCCAAACACCTTTCATTGGGAACCCTCAAACAATGAGACATGGCGCGCCCTATTAGTCATTAATAAATTTTTTCTTTGGTGATGAATAAATGATTACCCCAATATTTCTAGAAACAAAGTTTATAGAACATTGTGAGTTCTAGAAATCTCACTGCTTTCATTATCCTTAGGATAAAATTTTCACTATTTCATCTTCCAATCTAGTCATGACTAGCTTACCACTACTGGAAGACCCACCATGGGCTCAAGCCATTTATTTTAAACCCCAACTGTCACCCATTTTTCACCATGTCTTACCTTTTGGCCCAAATCCTCTATTTTTCTTACCTAGAGGATTCCATACTACTATTCAAACCTACCAATCAAATGGCCTTATTATCTCTTCCATAATATTCTCAGACACTTATTGTCTCTACAGACCCATTAGATAGTCAAGTATGTTAGATCCTAGGTCTTCAAAACACACTAAGCTGATCACAGGTCCTATCTTATACTTCGTGATCCCTAAGTCTAAATCTCTGTTCAAAATCCAAGTCCAAAGGTCCCCATTAGGTCACCTAAGTTTTCACTGAGTCACAGGATGGATTTGGTGCCCAACAAGTTATGCCTTCCTGCATGAAGAGGTTGCATTCAAAGGCAAATGAAATCAAGCATTTTGACCCAAAGTCATTCAAGAAAAGTCTCCTTGGCTTAGAGCACAACCATTGAAAGGGACAGCTGCCCTTTTTCACATTTTTTCAAAGAATGGCCAAGATGGCCACCAGCAATAAGAAGAGGCAAGGTAATAGGATGTGATTATCACCAAGAGGTAGACAAAAACAAGACAAAAAAAACAGACCTATAGGTAAAAGGGTATCAAGGGCTGTTTTCGTGGACTAACAAAACATTGGTGACAAGCAAGGAACCATCTCAGAGATTTCAAGGATAGAAGCCTCCTCCTTATGGTTTTACCAAAATAGCATTTCTTCACCTGCACTAAGAGAAGAAAGGAAAAGAGTATCAGTTTAAAGAATATCATTTTACCAAAGGGTGAAAAAACAGAGTTTTTTTATGTAAAAAGTTAGGCATAGGTTATTGTCAAAATAGGCCTTAAAAGGAAAAATGTAACCTCGATATGCATCTCAGCAATAGACTCCCAACAAGGGGCCTCCATGCCAAAAATATTATTCTACAAAAATATTGACAAAGGCATAAATAAACATGTTTCCCAAAAAGTGTCAAAGTGTGTTCACAACAAATATTATTCAAAAGCACACTGAAAAATGGGAGACATCAACTTTACAAAAGTGGGTTTGGTATTTTAAAATTTACTTTTCAACTCAAGTATAAAAGGCCATTTGAACCTTCCCCATGCATAATTTTTCATTTTTAGAAAAGAATAAGGCGTTGAGAAGATTTTTTTTGGTTCTTAGACAAAACTGTGAAAACATTTGGCACTACGCGTCTGGCCTCCAATGCTATGCACCGAGGCGAGCCGAGAAGTGTAAAATTACACTGTGCTACGCGCTCGTAGCATGGCGCTATGCACCTAGGTTGGATCTATGCTCTGGCCCAGAAAATACCGGAGGCACCCAAGGCACTGCCTAGTTTGCCCGACGCTACGCACAGGCACTGCGGACTGGCGCTGCACTCCGGCCAGATTGTTACATATTTTCTCAAAAAGCTCCAAAGTCCAAAATTTCGTCTTCAAACTTCTGCAAGAAAATTCTAAAGTTTGGTGAAATTTGTCTACTCCCAAGCTCTTTTTTTTCTAAAAAACAAGAAAGCTATCCATAATCGAAATTAGGCCAAAACCCTGGACTATCCAAAGATTAATTATTTAGTTTTTTGAGTTAGGGTTTACAATTGAATTTGGTTCCAAGTGCTAAAAGAAGATTGGGTGACTGTATTTATTTGCTAACCTCTAAACCCCAAATTCAAGCTCTAAAAAGAAATCATTTTCACCTTAGTTTTCCTTTTGCAAAAAGTTGACCTAAAGCTACTAAAAGCACTTGGTTTGCCTAAAAATCCTCAAGAAGAGTTCAAAAGCCCTACTATTGTTTTTAGACCAGTCACCATGTTAGAGGGAGATAGTCATACCAGTGGTGATGAGAGTCATACTCCCACCAAGCCAAAACATCATGGAGGAAAAGCAAAAATATTTGAGCCCATAGACACCACTCCACTCACTTTATCTCCTATGATCCTTTCATGCTTCTAGGATGTAGGGTGCTACAAATTTTGTGAGAAGGTCAAGAAAGTCAACATTCATCTAGACTTGACTAGGTTATTTTCCTGTAGCTTGAGAAACCACCAAGTTAATCTAGCAGGGGTCAAATTTGAGCTTTCATCTAAAATCATTTCCAAGGAAATAGGTATACTAGACATTGGTGAGTTTTGGTTCAAAAATAAGAAGTTGGATTTGGGTTCTTATGGGCCTTATTTGAAACCCACCTATTATCAAAATTTTCACGCTATTTTTCCTTTTTTCTCGTTTTCTAGAGAGGTATGCAGCATTAATGAGGCAGATTATCAGTCACTTCACATGTGAGGGGAGATACTCCTGGCTCTACTTATACCATATAAGACTATTGATGCATTTTATTAGGGTCAATATGATCAACCTACCTTACTACCTTTTCCAAAGCATTGATAAAATGGCCTCAGTTGTCAAGAAGAAAAGCTATGACCACCAAATTCCTAGCCTCTTTCATCACTCCCTGATCAATAGGATTGTCCTATACCAGTTAGAGAAACAAGGTATAGCTTGGGAGACCTTCATCTCACATGATGTGTTTGCAGACCCCCGGGCCTTCATCCAGTAGAACTTGCCTTCCACTTCAAAACCATCTACCTCCACACATTCATCATCTCCCCATGTGCCTTCTCCACAAATAATTTCACCTATTACCTCCTCCCCTAAATTTCCAAGTGAAGGGGCTAATAGTAGCCCTAGTGAAGAACAAATAGGAAGCAATAGTCAGGAGGAATATGAGACAGATAATGATGGAAAAGGAGAGAGCAGTGAAGAAGAAGATGATGAAAATGAAGAAAATGATGAAGAGGAGGGAAGTGGCCATGAAGAAAGCAATGGTGGTCCTGATGAAAGAAGTCATGATCATGAAGAAAGCAGTGATGATAATGAGGAAAGCATTGAAGAAGAAGATGATGTAGATGAAGAACAAAATGAAGGAGAGGAAGGTGGACAAGAAGAAAGCAGCAATGGCCAAGAGTAGCAAGATGATGAAGGATAAAACAAAGATGGAACTAGTAATGGCAGCCACAAAGGTAACATCAGTGAAATCAGCCACAAGGATGAAAGAAATGAACATGATGATGAGGAAGAGGATAAAAATTATGAGGAAGAGAAAAATAGTGAAGAAGAAGACAGTGAAGAGGGGGAACAGGATGATGAGGAGGACAACCATCAAAGCACACCAGGCAGTCAACGAAAGATTCATGATAGTCATGACAAAAATCAGTCCAAATGTGAAAAAGAAAATTAGAGTGAGGAAGGTACAGAAAATGTAGAGCATATTGAAGGACAAATTGATGACAACACTGCCTTTGAGACTCCCATTATTTCCCCTCTCTCATGCACTTATCACAAAGGGAAAAGAGATGTGTTTACTGCCTCTAAAAGGAAAAGGGCCATCTCCTCACACAACACCAAAGAATTGGACAAAGGCAAAGAAAAAATGAAGAGTTTTGAGCAAAAGACACCAGTCAGGAGGAGAAAAAGGATCAAAAAGGCTTCTCAAGGGCCTCTCTTTGTTGATCTAGACAGTGATAATAAGGACCAAGGGATGAGTACAAAATTGCTCCTCTTAGAAAAGGATTCCCAACTTCAAGAATGGGAAAAGGACTTTGAAAGGGCACAAAGGGTCATCTAATATTATAAACAGGAGAAAAAACATTTCAAATAGATGAAGAGGGGCCTTGCCTTGCAGAAGAAAATGGTTAAACACTGTGCAAGGAAGAGCATGCTTGCTAATGCCAAATTGAAGCAAGCGCTCATAGAGCTAGAAGATCTAAAAAGGACCAAAGTACATGAAAACCTTAGGATCTTGGCTGATGCTTCTCAGAAGGTGTCTAAAACCCCTTGAGGGGTCTACATACCAATTTTGAAGAAAATCCGAAAACTTCTTGTTTTTTCCAAAAATTTTCCCCTAGGAGTGCAACACCCTAGGCTCCATGCTCTTTTTTGGGGCATCCTCAACTTCTAAATTTTACATTTTTGGGTTTTTCATGTCATCAGCAGTCTACCCACAAAATTTCAGGTCAATTCGAGCATTTTTACCCCCTCAAAAGGTTAAAAAAACACCTCAACAATTACCTTTCTGCCTCCTTTTTCAGCCTGGCACTGCGCACAAAGCAGTCATGGGAGATTGGATTTTTGAGAAGGTACATAGCATCCATTTAGAACCACTCAAGTATTTCTAGAAATTATATTATTCAATATTTCCAACAAGCCATCACAGGGCCAAATCCGATGCAGGGAAGGGGTCCAAAACTCAACTGGAACAGACCCCATTTTCTACTGAAATGGCGCTATGCACAGAGACAACCTTTTGCCAAAAAGTCAAAAAAAGACACTAATTATTGACAAATTGGTTTTTTAATATTTTTTCAGGAAAATCACTCCTGATTTGATTTGGGAGTTATGTTTTGATGTTTTTCATTTATTGTCTTATCTCTTATGTGTCTTGGGCCTTGCATGGTCATTAAGCACATTTATGACATTTATGACTAAATTAGGGTTTCTAGAAGCCTCTTAGGGTTTCCATCTCCTCATTTGCTCCATAAATAGAGCATGCGACTCTTATGTATTAGTTGTATTTTTATGACTTATTCTGAAGCAAATAAATAGTGTCTTGGAGTTTTTAATGGAAATTTGATGTTTTATTCTCTTGGAGTTTTTTATGGAAATTTGATGTCTTGGAGCTCATGCATGCCCTGGATTTCTTGTTGATGGAGAGAGACTATTTGTAGGATCCATAAGATTGGTTGATGGTGAAGTGTTTCTTATGTTTATGTTTTCTAGTTTTTCATTATGTTTTCCATCTTGTTAATTTGCAGTAGGACAAAAAAATTAGATTAAGAAATGTTTCCTGATGGCACCTCACTTTTGTTTGTCCTTCACTGCCTTAATTTTTTCTTCTATTAAGATATATTAGGGAATCCATCTCTTGCTCTCTAAGAAGTTATTATCTTGTTCATTTATTGAATGGTTTATATCAGTTAGTGTCAAGTATGATTTATGGCTAGTCCTGCATATTGTTGCTACTGATATACTCTCTTTTGGAATCAACTCTTTAAAGAAGCTTTGCCTAGGTTTGTCAAAGAAGTCTGTTTGAATCATGCTCTTTGCCTTTACTAGCTAATTTTTTTTCAGAGAACCTTCACAGCTATAACTTTAGATGTTCATATTTCTCTCTTCTTCTATGGTTATAAATACTTGTTCATCTTAAATGTTTTTCTGCTCTTTATAATGAAATCTATGAAAGTTAAATAAGTTTCTTGCATTTCTATAATTTCATTTGAATGTTTGCCTTGGATAATCATCTGTGTTCAATTTGAAATCAAAAGGATTAGGTTTCACTTATAACTTTTATTCTCTTTACATGCTTATGATTTTCTAAATCCCTTATCCTAAAAAGTTATTAAGGATTCAGTTCTGCCCTTCACTAGCCTTTATTCTCAAGTTTACTATTCATCTCATCATCCACCACAACCTCAAAGACCTACCGACCAAGTTAAAATTGCCCTGCAAATTCTCTTGAAACCATTGATGAACTCATCATGACCTTGTTAGACTCCATTGCCCAATGACTTAACCATCTTCCATGTTTTCTATCTAAATCCATCTGAGCATCATACCCAACCAAAAACAACCAAAATACCCTTCACTTAACATCTAGCCTCAAATCAACCTTAATCAAAAAGCAAGTTCATATCTCTGCACCTACTAGACAGATCCCTCTCCGAATCTAGGAAGGCTAGGTCCTGGGATTCCAAATCTTGGTTTGATGTTACCCTGTCCATTTGTATCTCAATCAATCTTGCAAATTACAGGGAGCTAAAATAATGGTGATCACAGAGGGACCCTGAGTGATAAACAAACTTAGACTTCCCTAAACCTTTCAAAAGAACCCTTAATATTACTATCTTTTGGATTTATCCCACCGCTCACACCAACATAATGGTGATCACGATGGGACCCTGAGTGATAAAAAAACTTAGAATTCCCTAAACCTTTCAAAAAAACCCTTAAGAGTACTATCTTGTGGATTTATCCCACCGCTCACACCAACATAATGGCCATCATGGTGGTACGGAGTTCATAGTAGCCTGTCAAACTATTATAGACTCATACACATCCCTTGTTTGACTTAAAAACCAACCCATAGCCAAGAGTAGAAACTAATTGCTTCACCATCCTAGCAAGATGATGACTCAGCTAGGGGATACTCATTAACCTTAAGGTTGGATAAATAAACTAAAAAAACCAAAAAGTACTCCCTAGATTGATTTTTATCAAGAATTTGGTGGTGGACCATTGAATACATATCTTCAAAATTTCAAAAAAAAATCCACCTAGCGACTCCACTAGTCTCCAGTAGGCCTTTTTTCATCTCACTAGTCCCATAGGTTGTTCTAGGATTGTGTCAAATCAGTCCAAAATAGATTTCAAGGCCTAGTTATACCTTGTGTGAGTAAAGAGATCTGGCTTCACAAAGGATCATTACCAGATCACACCCAGACCCAAATCCTCCTACCGTAGTTTATGACCCAGAAAATATTTTGTGGAAAAATTCTAAAGCTGGAAACTCACCCACTGTTAGTACCATTCATAGAGAAATTTCTACACCAAAACACCTTACAAATTCACAAGATCCTCAGTTTGAATTGCACCATACCAAGAACCTATTTAGAACCAAGTCACAAAGTAGGGTTGACCAAGTTGACCTTCAGCCCATAGATTTGCAACAAAGCTCCAGTAGAGAAGCTTATCCTTCGACTCCACCTGATTTTCAACTTCTCCATAATTTCATCCCTTTCCATCTCAAATCTACTCAGAATCAGTCCTCTGGTCCAAGTACCTCAGCTACACCCA
Source organism: Pinus albicaulis (assembly GCA_034641835.2). Lineage (NCBI taxonomy): Eukaryota > Viridiplantae > Streptophyta > Pinopsida > Pinales > Pinaceae > Pinus > Pinus albicaulis. Next base: position 50,564,818 of record CM076570.1, read on the forward strand.
TCCATACCACCACTGTGCAAACCACCTCACTCCATTCTCCTCCACCTCTCACAAATCCTCCCCTTGTAAATCAGCCTTTGTTTCCTTTCCCTCCCATCATGGTAGCCTAGTATGCTCCACTGGCTCTGTTAGAGTCAGCCCTTGCTGCCCTCCGTCGGTGATCATTTCGTCTTTTGCATTTTCATTATTAGGTGTCTCACTTGTTTCACTTCTTTTCATATCACTAGGATCATGCCATGAACTGACGAAGGGTTGTGTCATCTTGTGTTTCCTCATATTATACCTGCAGCGCTATTTTAAAAAATATTTTCTCAAAAAATTATTTATAGTCATTGTCATTATGTATGAGGTCATTAAATTGTCAATAAGTGTCCTAGGTCTTGGTGTCTAGGGTTTTCGAGTCATTTATACACTAGTCATAAAGCCTGCAAGGTGAGGAAGGTCCAGTACTTGAAATTCTATTTTTATTATCATCAGCATTTAAAAAAAAAAAAAAATACATTTCTAGTCCAAAACTCTGTTTTGGAACTAGAAATTTGTCATTATCATTTTGTAATAAATTTGTAATTGTTCCGCCATGAAGACATTGTAAAAGCAGACCCCTGGTCTTTTCTCTAGCCAAGATAGCCATATCCCTGCAAGAAGACAGCAAAATCATTAGTATCGACCTCAAAGAAGCCAAAGCAAGTTTGTATTTGAAAAGCCAAAGTGAAAATTACAAAAACATTGGTAATGTGGGTTTGAAGTTAGATTTGGAACAAAATATGATGGTGAAGATATTTGTGAAGTGTATAAAGGCCAAACAAGTTCATTTGAACCGATTTCATTCCTCCCAAATCATATTTGCAAAGTTGAAGGGCGATTTCAGATTTTTGAAGGCCGTAGACAGAGTTTTGGGCTGCGCGACCCAACTTGAGGCAGAGCGACCCTCCTGGGCTGCGCGACCCACGCAGACTCAGTTCAACATTGTGGGTTTGCAGGTGCGCGACCCACCTGGGCTGCGCGACCCAAACAGAACCTGCGCGACCCAAACAGAGACAGAGTTTTGAAATTGATTTTGAGCGCCCAGATTGGCTCGGAATCGACTCCAGTTGCCATCAAAACAGGTTTTCATCACTCACTTGGGGTTTTCAAACATGTTTGTATCATCATGGTGGTTTCTAATATGCAAATGACGGATTTAAAACCCCACAGTTATAAATTATTGTTTTCAGGGTTTGAAATGAAAAATCAATGGTGTAAAAAGTGTGTTTGCTATCCTAAACAGTGATATGACCAGCCTTCTATATAACATCAAAATCAATTTGTTATCTCACCCATAATACCACTGTCACCATTGTTATTGTTATCCCATGATTAAACCCTTTGAGTCACATTTCTCATGTTTGTAATGAGTCACATTGCCCAAGGTTAGCATATGCTCATGTCTTTGTTTGCCCCATGTTAGCATTGTTTCAAATGACCTATTGAAACCTTTATGGTCATAACTCGTAGACAAACATATCACTGTTAATACCATGCTCTCCTTTAACTAGATGTGTCCAAACTTTTGAAGGTTGCCTGCTCCTATTTGGTCAAAATTTCATTTGCATTCAAAACAGAGATGGTGCCTTTTCAGTCCATTTGAAGCAGAGATTTTATCCATAATTTGATTCCTTGATAGTGCTTTGGCGGTGGGATATTGGTTGAGTGTTAAATATACATCCTAATTTTGCTTTCACTGCATTCATATCAGCATACACATTGCCAAAAGTTTGATCAGAGATATGTCAGAGACAGAGTCAGAATATGAGCCAGGGTCAGGCAGTGATTTGGTGGCTGAAGGTAATGTGCCACGGAGTTCCCGCAGAGAAAACAGAAGTGGTGATCATCGCAGAGAGGAGCCTACCTCTTTGGCTCGGTTGCAGGCATGTCCATTAGCTATGGATTGTTTTCGATTCTTGTCATGTTTCAGATTTTGTGAGATGGTTGTACAAACCCGACCTCATCGTGAATTAGCACGTTTGTTTGTTCTTCATTTATAGGGTAATCGGGTAAACCTTGCTGGTGTTGATTTCATTGTTTCGCCTTTGACTATTGCTCAAGCCACTGGCATACCTAACATAGGCGAGGAATGGAGCAAGGGTAAGCAGTTAGAGAAATTTCACTATGAGCCATACGTTAAAACTGGATATGTGGCTTACTTGAGCAGATTTTTTCCATTCAGATTCTTGAGAGATGAGTATGCACCACTCATGAGGCTCATTATTCAGTATTTTAGTTGTGAGGGCAGGTATGCTCGTCTTTTCTCATATCATGTTCGTTTGCTGATGCACTTCACAAGGGTGCGTATGATGAATATTCCTTATTTCATATACCGCAACATAGAGAAGATGGTTACCTTTGTGCAGAAGAAGACAAACCCAGTGCAGCAGTACAGGAGTATATATCATTACGCTTTGATTAAAATCTTGGTGTCACATCAGTTGGCAGAGCAGGGCATCACTTGGGAGGATTTCATTTCTAGAGACTTTTTCAGAGTGCCACAGCAGCCTCCCGAGGCAGTTTATCATGCAGGAGAGCCCTCACACCAGCCGGACATGCTTGAGGTTGGGCATATCATTACTCCTTTGGTTCAGACATATCAGCGAGGCCACAGGGCCTTATTTGCAGCGACACGGCGGGTACTATCTCCACGTGAGGTGGAAGGGGTCCTGCCGACTTCATCGACACGGCGAGTATTATCTCCACGTGATGTGGAAAGGGTCTCATTTTCTTCTCCAGTGCAGGTACAGGTACAAGACAGGGGCAAGAGGCCCATACATGATGAGGGCCCATCAGGAGGCCGGGACACCGATATGACAGTCATTGATGTTGATACGGGCTCTCCTAGCTCAAAGCTGAGGGAAGTCATCCAGGAGCAAAGGGCCGAGAATGACCAGCTAAAAGACCAATTGCAGAAGGCTCAGTGGGTGATTAACTATTTGGAGCAGCGCAACAAACAGCTCGAGGATGAGCTCACATTTTATGAGGTGCGCCAAATCCGTGAGGACAGGCAGTGGAATCGAAAGAGGTCCGGTGACATGACACCAGCTGACCGAGATACTGTACTCACGCGGGTAAATATACATCTGGAGAAGCTGTTGGCGAAGGCCAATCGAGACAAAGACATGCTTCGCCACATGAAAGGCCATTACTGGGCTCGCATGCATGTTTGCAAAGCGAGGATGAAGATCATGAAGAGGAGGTTGCGCAAGGCACTTCGACGGCGGAAAAGGCCTAATCCACTTCGGATTTTGGCCGAGGCTTCATTGACTGAGCAAGACACATGATGGAGGACCTCCGCTCCGAATTTGGGCAAATTCGGAGAAAATTTTGTCATTTCCAAATTTTTGGTTTTAAAAACAGGTTTTGTAGCTAGGTGGGTCGCGCGCTCATGCGCTCGCATTTTTTTGGGGCACTTGCTGGAGGATATTTTTACATTTTTGGATTTTTCATGGTTAAATATGCATCCTCTGAAGTCAACTTAGCATTTCAACAAAATCTGGATGGGAAAACAGCTCAAAAACACCATAAAAAACACCTTGCTGCCACCTTTTGCACCAGCAGGAAGTACCTCTGGGAGAATGAGGTTTTGAAGGGTCAAATCAACTCCAAATTCAGAAATTCCACTTGGGTTGGAAAGTAGACATCTAGGGCTTTCCAACGAGCTATCATGAGCTCAATTTGGATGTCGGGAGCTACCTCAAAATCAGCCTGGAACATGAGCGACCCACGCAGTTCAGGAGCGACCCACCTTGAGAATTTTTTTGAGTTTTCAGCTGCCAGCTCAGTATTTCGCCTATTTTGGACCAGTTTTGCCTATGGATAGAATTCTTGGGTTTTTATGATGTAAATTCATGTTTGATATGTAACTTTGGCTTGTTTTTATCTCTTCTAGAAGATTCACACTCAAATGAGTAAAAAATCATGTAATGGATCAGTTTCCACTCTTTTAGAGGCAAGTTGTTAGCTGCCTAGATTGTAGTTCCATGATTAGAATTGGTTGAAACTGGTCCCTGAAGAGGGAATTCGACCCCTAGAGGTGGGGAAAGGTGTTAGAGTGATCTATATATTGTAATTTCTCAATCATTTTCAGAGGTTGGAGAGGTTGGACTCTTGGGATACTTTTGATATCATTGTACATATTTTTCATATTTGGCTAAGGAAAGATCAGGGGTTTTGCGGCACTTGTTGGGATCCTTGTGGTGTTCTGCTCTTGATGATGTTTCTCCTTTGTTTACTGTAAGTTTCTTCATGTTTAATGTTGCCATCCTTTCATTATGCTTCTGAACTAAATTGAATGAGTGAAATAAGGTTGAATCCATTGTTTACAGTGCTTAGCCTTTGAATTCAGTTAGTTCTATATGTTTTCAGCTGTTTGGAGAGGATCCAAGTTCTTCTTTGCCCTCTTCAGCTCCTCATCAGTCTAATCTATCCATAAAATCCAATTCGAAGCATCAAGATCATCACTTACCTCGCCCCAACTTGATCTCTGCAAAGGTCTGACCTTATCCCCGGACCCAAAATTTTGTTTTCCCATTACTCCAGCGAAAACCCAAAAAACCAAAAATCAAACATACATATCTCTTTACTAGCCTAAAATCAGTTCTTATTGTAAGTCATCTCGCATCCTATTGCTTATTTTCTCGATATTGACGGAGAGAGCCCTCTCCTGTCCTCGTAGGGCTAGCTACGAGGCTGAGCGTGGTTTGATGTAGCCTTGAGTTTTACTTCATTTCAGCCTGAGGTAGATTTGAGTGCTAACAGGCTCTACAACAACCACTATTACCTTTTGCAAATTACTATCAGTCTAAAATCCCTCACTTCTTAGGGACTCAATCCATCACTGCTCAAAAACATGTAGATAGAATTAATGATGCTTTTGACTACATGGATATAGAATAAGAAACCATGCAGATGAGAATTTTTTCTCAGAGCCTAGGGGGAGAACCCAAAAAAATGTTTAAAAACCTACCTCCCAATAACATACATGATCTCCCTACTCTCTACCAAACCTTTGTGAACAAATGGGAAATCAAGAAGAACCCCCTTCAAATTCTGTCCGAGTATAACAATCTTAAAATAAATCCAGGAGAAAGTGTTCATGACTACTCCACTAGGTTTAACAGTGTTTACAATTCTCTCCCACCTCGCATAAAACCTCCACAAGGCTTGGCCTTAGTGAAATATCCCAAAGGCTTTGATACTAATATGGGCTATCAACTAAGGGAGAGATATTACCTAACTCTAGAAGACATGAAAAAGTGGGCTGTGACTGTAGAGGCCAATTTGATAGAGAAAAGGGCTAGGATGAGATTAGAAAAAAGGGTGACTTATAAAGATGACACAACACCTGCACCCTCCTCTTTGGACACCAAACTTGACTCGATAGTTAGGACAATGGAGAGGATGATGGAAAAAATCAGTTTGAATGAGAGAACACCTCCTAGGGAAAATCAAGCCAATCTTCAAAACGGCAATAGAAATAAAAATTTTAGAAGAGACCCTCCTCAAGTTAGAAAAAGAGAGAGTGACCAACAAATCAGACCCCCTTTCCAAGACAACTATGTAGATGAAGAAGAAAGAGAGCCTAATAAGTTGGAAGAAGACCATGTAAATGTCATAGGTTCAGATGATGATGATAACACATTCCTTACCGAAGAAGAACAAAGGATGTTTTCTTTAAAACCAGATGAGAAATCATATGAAGATTCCGAAGACTATATATTAGGATTTGAGAATTCCATAATGGAATTCCATAGGCAGTATGACCTTAGGAGAAAAAGGAGTCAAGATATTCCTAAAAAAAATCATCCAAACAGTGTTGTTAGAAAAACCTCTGAACCTATGCCTAGAAAGACAGCAGAAAACAAAAATACTATGGCTAAGAAAATTGAACTAAACAAGCTAAATACTAGTCAACCTAGTAAAGATTCAACCTGCCCTAGTACTTCAACTAGTAGCCCTGAAAAAAATTGTTGTCCAAACCATAAAATCAAAATCAGCAAATCAAAAATGTAGAAAATTTCATGGCTGATAAAGCTAATGTAAATATAACGAAGACACCTGCTCCTTTCATCTTTGAGGGAGAGATTGCTAAAATCAAGATAACCATACCCCTCACTGAGTTGGAAACCCAAGAGGTATATAGATCCCAGATTTTCAAAGTGTTAAATATAGGGAATGATGCCGATACTTTAAACTTAACTGATGATAAACCAAAGCTATTGTTTGGTCCTGAAGTAGAGGGAAAATATCAGGAAGGAGTTGTCCCTCCTTTCTATGTAAGTTTGAACATACATGACAAAATTTTGCATAATGCTATGTTAGACTCTGGTGCCTCACACAACCTCATGCCAAAGGTTGTGATGGAGAGATTGGGCTTAGAGATCACAAATCCCTACAAATACTTGTACTCTTTTGATTCTAGTAGGGTCAAGTGTCTAGGCCTAATCAAGGATCTGTGTGTCAATCTAGCACAAATCCTCGCTAAGAGTCTAGTCATGGATATAGTTGTGGCTAACATCCCCGCAAAGTATGGCATGATTTTATTTAGATCATGGGGGGCCAAACTCCAGGGAAGCCTTAAAATGGACATGATTTATCCCACCATCCCAATTTTCAATCAAACAAGGAGATTATACTGGGAATCCCACATGAAATACATGGTGAGTAACATAGATAGGCCAAATAACACACTGGTTTATTCCATTCACTCAGACCTTGAATCCTTCATCCTATACAATGAAAATGACATAGATGAACAAATAAATGATAAGGAGAAATAACTAAGCCCCCCAAAACAACCAAGCCAATCCTCTGACCAAGAAAATGACACCCCAAACTCTAGCACCCTAAAAATGCAGAACATTGAAAAAAGTCAAATTGACACCCTTTGCCATATAAGCTTTGATGGCTCTTATGGTAAGGCTGGTTCAGGAGCAAGGGTTTTATTCCACAATACAAATGAAGGCCATTCCTATTGGCTATATTTCCAATGCACCAACAATGTTGCAGAATATGAGGCTCTCGTTATTGGTTTACACGTACTCAAAGACCTCAAAGCTAAGAAAATCTTGGTTCAAGGAGATTCAGAACTAATCATAAATCAAATTAAGGGAGTAGCAAAGAACCCTAGGCTAAGGGAATATAGAAATTATACCATAGACCTTCTCAAAACCTTTGAGAAATATGAGCTCACTTTCATCCCTAGGGCCCAAAATTGCCTTGCCAATGAGGTTGCCTTTGCTACCAGCAATTGCTCTTTACGTTATGAAAATAATCAATGCCTCATAAAAATAAAGAGCAGACCTACTGTACTGGAAAAATTGAACCATTGGCAAGTGTTTGACAATGATGACCAAATAGATGATTTTCTGCAATCCAGAAATGACTTTGCAAGCACAAAACAGATTTTGAGATTTGCAAGAAATAATTCTGCTGAAAATGAAACTCCCAAAACAGAGCTTCCCTTTGATGATGATATAAACCACCATTAAAAAACTTGTGCTGCAGAAGTATTTGATAAATCAGATCAAAGAGAACTTGAAATTCTGCAGTACAAAGATGACACCTTACGAAGAGGCCTTACACCACTAGAAGAGTTGTTTGATTTTAATGATGTAGCTAAAAAAACCAAGATGGAATCCATTGAAACAAATGTAGAAGAGTGTAACATTGGAGGGATGAAAGAGCCCAAAATAATCAAGCTGTATAAAACTCTATCACCTCACACAAAACAAAAATACATTGAGCTGTTCAAAGAATTTAGAGATGTGTTTGCTTGGGGGTATGAACACTTGAAATCCTATGACACCAAAATTATCCAACATAAAATTCCTCTTAAAGAAAATCAGAAACCATTTAAACAAAATTTGAGAAGAATTAACCCCCTCTTGTTACCCTCAATTGAGAAAGTAATAAAAAAGATGTACAATGCTGGGATCATAGTCCCTGTCCGATACTTGAAATGGGTGTCCAACCTTGTGTCAGTTAGGAAGAAGACCGGGAAAATTAGGGTTTGTATTGAATTCAAAAATTTAAACAAGGCCTACTTGAAAGACAATTACCCTTTGCCTAAAATGGATCACATACTCCAAAAGGTAGTTGGCTCACAAAGGATCTCACTACTAGATGGCTTCTCAGGTTATAAACAAGTTCTAGTCTTTCCAAGTGACCAACTCAAAATTGCTTTCACTACACCTTGGGGTACATTCATGTATGTTAAAATTCCATTCGGTTTAATGAATGCAGGGGCTACTTTCCAAAGGGAAATGGACATAGCTTTTTCAGAAGACATAGGTTACTTCATAGTCATATACCCTGATGACATCACTGTCAACTCTAAGACTAATGAAGAGCACTTAGTACATTTGAGAAAAGTCTTTGAAAAATGTAGAAAGTATGGCCTATCCCTAAATCCTAAGAAAACTATGTTTGGCCTTCAGGAAGGAAAAATCCTAGGTCACATCATCTCTGAGAAGGGAATCAAGATAGATCCCAAAAGGATAGAAGACATCTTACAAATCAGCCATCCTAGAAACATTAAAGAGATGCAATATTTCATTGGAAAGATTAAATTCCTAAGGAGATTCATCCCTAACCTTGTTGATATCCTAAGAAATATCACAAATATCTTAAAAAAGGAAGTAGGAGTGAAGTGGAATATGGAAGCAAAACAATATTTTGAGCTGGTAAAACAAACACTCACACAAACACCAGTCTTAATCAGCCTGGACTTCACCAAGGACTTTTACATTTTCTCCTTTGCCTCTGAACATACTGTGGCAATAGTATTGTTGAAAAAGAACATCATAGGGCAAGAAAAACCCATATATTTCTTCAACAAAGCCTTAAGGGATGCTCCTCTAATGTATAACATCATGGAGAAGCAAGCCTTTGCTTTAATCAAAGCTTTCAAAAACTTTAGAATTTATATTTTGCATTCACATATAACAGCTTTTGTCCCACACATTGTTTTTAAAGACATACTTAATCAAGACACTAATGGTAAAAGGGGCAAGTGGGTTTCCACCATTTTAGAATATGATTTAGAAATCAGACCCACTAAATTGAGTAAAGGACAAGGACTTGCAAAATTGATGGCTGAATCAAATTTCCAACCTTTAGACATGAATATGATTGATGTGTTAGAGGAAACTGAAGAATTTATAGCGCTATACCTTGAAGAAATGTTTTTAAATTCTTCTTGGTATGCTGATATTATTTATGTACTTTTTTATCTCAATGCTCCACCTTCTTTGTCAAAAACCAAAGCTAGATTCTTGAAACAAAAATCTTTAAATTTCTGCATCTTGGATGGAGTATTGTACTACAAGAGTGTTTCTAGTTTGATACTTAAATTTTTTCTTAAAGATGATTCAGAAAATATCATGCATGAATTACATGAGGGAGAATGTGGGGGTCACCTCTATTTGAAGACCACAACCAACAAGATCCTTAGAGCTGGCTATTATTGGCCTACCCTATTTTCCGATACCCAAAAACTATTCATGACTTGCCATAAATGCCAAATCTTTGATGGCAAAAGAAAGCTCCTACCTTTATCCTCGCACCCCATCAGTGTTGAATCCCCTTTTTAGCAGTGGGGTTTGGATTTCATAGGAGAGATCCATCCTACTTCATCTACCCAACATAAGTGGATTCTCATTGCCATTGATTATTTCACCAAGTGGATTGAAGCCATCCCTTCAAGAAATGCCACTGACTTGGTCATCATCAAATTCCTTGAAACCAAAATCTTGTCTAGGTTTGGTTGTCCCAAGAAGATCTTCACCGATAACACTTCTACCTTTACATCTAAGAAAATGGTGGAATTTTTCTATAAATATCACATCACCCTAGGTCATTCCATTGCTTATTACCCACAAATTAATGGAATAGCTGAGTCCTATAACAAGATATTGGTAAACATAATTAAGAAGCTCTTAGAACAAAATAAAAAAGCATGGCATAGCAAATTAGTGCATGCACTATGGGCTGATAGACTAACCACCAAGAAATCTATTGGTATGTCTCCCTATCAACTAGTGTATGCCATGGATGCAATTTTCCCCACCTCTTTGGGAGTTCCAGTCATAAAGCTTCTTCAAGAAGTACAATCAGAAGAAAATGACATGTAGAGGAGGCTGAACCAAACCATACATTTGCAGAAGTCAAGGGAAGAAGTTTACAAAATGACACAGGCTATACATGACAATATCAAGAAAATCTTTGATAGGAGAACCAAAGTAAATGATTTCCAGATTGGATACATGGTTCTGAAATGGGACTCAAGAAGGGAAGAGAAGGGCAAACATGGCAAGTTTGAAAATCTATGGAAAGGTCCTTACATCATTCAGTCAACTAAAGGCAAAAATGCTTTCTTTTTGTAGGAACTTGATGGAAATGAAATGTTTGGAGGTCCTGTAAATGGGAGGATGCTTAAACATTACTTTTTTCAAGAAACCTAGTTTAATTTTCTCATTCATTGTACATACCACTATTTGATGAAAGGATGTAAAGAAAAAGAAAACCTAAAAAATAGAAACAGGAAAAAGAGGGCAGAAGTTGAAAGAAAGGCACAACCCCATACCTAAAAAATAATGTTGCTGAAAGTGTGCAAGTCTAAATTCCAGTACTTGTTTCTAAAAATAGAAGTATTGTTCAGTTATCCTATCTAAATAATTGTTGAAACATGTTTTAATTTATTTTTCTGATAGGCTAGTGAAAGAAATAACTTTTCAAATGACCATATAATTTTGGCTTATCAGATAGAATAGATTAGGATAGAAGGAAAATGGCTCTAAAAATATTAAAACCTGAGCCAAAGAAAGAAAGAAGGATGTTTATTATGCTTTCAGATATTTAGCCTTCAGTATTTTGTTTTACTTTTCTGCTAATAAATTCTATGTGTAGCTTGTACATAATGCCATAGATCATAAAAAATCAGACTGCTTAATCCTAATTTGTCTATATTTTTCAATTTTTTTTGTTAGGATTAGTGAATAAGGTTTGTCAAACAGCTAAATCTTGACAAATGAGTAGTTTAGGTAGATAAAATAAAGGGATTTCATCAGTTTAATCTGAACTCTCGGAAGAGATAAGGGTACATTTAGCTAGTTTGATTTTGTTTAAAAAAAATAAAAATGTCAAGGGTTTTCCAGTTCAAGTGCACCCACAAAAGAAAAACTGTTAGGAAAATAGATTGTGTAGGTAGATATGCTGCTAATATAAATTATGTTTTTTCAAATCTCAAAGGTCATTGACTGAAAACAAATATCTTTAAATGAAGAAAGAGAAATTTTTCCCAATGGAGAAAGGCACTGGTCTCAGTGAAAGCCATAAATCTGAAGTTCTGGACACCCCCTAAAAAGGGGCTTCCCTCCCCAAGTGTAGCCACTGTTAGTCATCAATAAATTTTTTCTTTGGTGATGACTAAATGATTACCCCAAGATTTCCAGAAACAAAGTTTATAGAACATTATGAGTTCTAGAAATATCACTTCCTTCATTATCCTTAAGATAAAATTTTCACTATTTCATCTTCCTATCTAGTCATGAGTAGCTTACCACTCCTAGAAGACCCGTCATGGGCTCAAGAAATTTATTTTAAGCCCCAACTATCACCCATTTTTCACCATGTCTTTCCTTTTGGCCCAAATCCTCTGTTTTTCTTACCTACAGGATTCCCTGCTACTATTCAAACCTACCAATCAAATGGCCTTGCTGTCTCTTCCATAATATTCTCAGACACTGATTGTCTCTACAAACCCGTTAGATAGTCAAGTATGCTAGATACTAGGTCTTCAAAACACACTAAGCTTATCATAGGTCCTATCTTATACTTGGTGATCCCTAAGTATAAATCTATCCAAAATCCAAGTCCAAAGGTCCCTATTAGGTCACCTAAGTTTTCACTGAGTCATAGGATGGATTTGGTGCCCAAAAAGTTATTCCTACCTTCATGAAGAGGTTGCATTCAAAGGGGAATAAAATCAATCATTTTGACCCAAAGTCATTCAAGAAAAGCCTCCTTGGCTTAAAGCACAAACACTACAAGGGACAGCTTCCCTTGTTCACATTTTTTCAAAGAATAGCCAAGATGGCCACCGACAATAAGAAGAGGCAAGTAATAGGTTGTGATTATCACCAAGAGGCAGACGCAAACAAGACAAAAACAACAGACCTATAGGTAAAAGAGTATCAAGGATTATTTGGTGGACTAACAAAACATTGGTGACAAGCAAAGAGCCATCACAGAGATTTCAAGGACAGAAGCCTCCTCTTTAGGTTTTTTCCAAAATAGCATTTCTTCACCTGTACTAAGAGAAGAAAGGCAAAGAGTATCAGTTTAAAGAAGATCATTTTACCAAAGGGTGAAAAAACATAGTTTTTTAAAGTAAAAATTTAGGCATAGGTTATTGTCAAAACAGGCCTAAAAAGGAAAAATGTAACCTCGACATGTATCTCAGCAATAGACTCCCAACAAGGGGCCTCCATGCCAAAAATATTATTCTACAAAAATATTGACAAAATCATAAATAAACATGTCTTCCAAAAAGTGTCAAAGTGTGTTCACAACAAATATTAGTCAAAAGCACATTGAAAGATGGGAGACATTAACTTTACAAAAGTGGGTTTGGTATTTTAAAATTTAATTTTCAAATCAAGTATAAAAGGCCACTTGAACCTTCCCCATGCATCATTTTCCATTTTTCGAAAAGAAGAAGCCGTTGAGAAGAATTGTTTTGGTTTTCAGACAAAACTATGAAAAAATCGGGCGCTACGCATAGAGGCTGGCGCTACGCCCCTGGCCTCTAGCGCTACGCAAAGAGGCAAGCTAGGCAGTGTAAAATTACACTGTGCTACGTGCTTGCACCACGTGCTATGTGCCTGGTTTTAGCCAACTATAAAATTTGTTATATCAAATGTTGGCTAAATCATTTTTGGAGCCTTCAAGAAACAAGTTTTATTGATAAAAAATGTTATCTCTTGAGGACTCTTGAAGGCCTCATTCCCTTGTCTAAATATTCACTGTTGTTCCCATTTTATACTCAGAAATTATGCTGATTTTGTGAGAAGAAACTGCTGCAAAATAACCTTTTTTCCCTTTCCTCACTTGAAAAACTAAGCTCCATTTTTCTCCCCTTTTCCTCCATAAAAATCCTCTATTTTTCATGATTCCCTTATTCCATTCATGAAGATCATTTTCCATAGTTTAAATCTCATTTTTGAACTATACCGAAACCCCCAAATCTATCAAAAGTTTTGAAAAAATCCATTAAAAATATGTGTTTTTGACTATGGGTTTAAGCCCCCTGGGCCAAAATCCTAAACCACTTCCCCCACATGCCCACGCCCTACAAACCAGGCACTAACCTAGTCGAGAGCTTATCACATCGGAGCATTTGCGATCAGCCCAAATCTTTTGTTACATAAAAACCTTTGATGTGATTAGCCATGCGCATTATATCCCTAATCGCACAATCTCATCGGCCTTCCCCGATCGCACAATCGCATTGGCGATTTCTGTTGAACCCTTACTCTCTCCCCACCGATTGCAATCTCTCGATGCATCTACCACCGTCGATATGATCTGCAGATCGATGGTTTCTATCTAATCACATCGGGGTTTTCCATCGGGTGCGTCTAATTACTTTACTTTGGCCCTTTTCGATCACCGATTCCTGATTTATTCACCACTGTTGATCATTGCGCATTCGACGGTTCCGACTTATTCTTCCCTTTACTCTCCTTCTTAACCTTATCTTAACTACTCTCCTTCTACGCTCCTCCCCACAACCTCTGCCACAGTAAAACCCAAAAACACAGGATTTTATAATATAGTTTTGTATTGTGCAGGTGTTTGAATGTTTTTCCGTCATATTAAAGAGAAAGCCGAAGGCTGGGAATGACGATTCCCATGCCTTTGATTCATCAAAGGAAACCATTCGCAGGGCTCAAATTCCACGTCTCATCAATGCTTCATGAGGCATTGATGCCATATGAGCCCTGCACGTCCTGCACATCAACAAGACACCGTGTTATTTAATCAAATTAAAAGAGTATCAATATCTAAGACAGAACACAACAGAACAAAATATCGAAGACTATTTGGGGGGATTAACGCTAATATTGATTATCAAAAGCCTAATCCTCCAAATTGAAACACAATTAAAGTAAATCAAAAGGTGTTTATTAGACATAAGGCCTCCACCGCCACATCAGAGGAAAATTGATTCCTCTCAGCTACCATAGTGCCACATGTAGCCACAAGCATTCAACAGAGGCCAAAGCTATTGATCAGAAAGAAGATATTAGCCTCAGCACAACCGAATAGTTAATTCTGCTAAAAAAATTTAATGCAGAAAATATCAGCAGAGTTAGTACAACATGACACAGAGCCTTAAAAGTCAAAAAAAGCTCCCACTGAGCTTAATCTTAAATGTAAATCAATTAATACAGTGAGAATATTTGTACGCTTCTCCATTGAGCCCCTCAAAGGCCAAGAAGTCATTAGTCTGTATTTATTGACCCAGGAGATCCTTTATCAAATACCAGCTCCTCATTCTTCTATAAATACTTCTGTAAAAGATGAGAGGTTGTTGGTTTGTTGCTTGGTTGGCTGATCACTAGTTGTAATACTGAGACTCTCTGGAATAATACATAGTTCGTTAAAGTTGAAGAAGAAATTGAAGTCTTGGAAGCCTTAAGGATGTTGTTGCATTTTTATTCTTGAGAAGGCTCTATCATTGGATCCATGAGCTTGACTGTTGGTGAAGTATTTTGAACTGTTCCTATTTTCTCCTATTTTTGTTTTGTTCCATAATTTCTTACTACAGTAGGTTGAAATTTTTAGGCTAAGAAATGAATCTTGGAAGCACCTTAGACCTGTTCATCCTTCACTATTTCATGTTTTCTTCTGCTGAAGTATTTTAGATTCTTTAATATCTCTCTTTAGTCTTCAATCTTGTTTATTTCCTTAATAGCTTGAGTAGTTGGTTTCAGCATGATTTATGGTTTTCCCTGCTTCTCTGCTGCCACTTAAAGGCTGTTATTGAAGTCTCCCTTTGAATTTTCCTTGTTTATAGTGAGCCAAGGAGGTTTGTTCTGGTCTTTCCCCTTGTCCTCACTTGAACAGTAGGCTGAAAGGTCTTTATAGTTGCGATCATAGATGTCTTTAGGTGTTCCCTCTTCTATGACCGTAATTATCAGTGAAACTTTTATGTTTTGTAAGTCATTTGAAATAAAATCCTTAAGGAAATAGGGTGTTCCTCGAATCTTAGATTTCATTTTAAAAATTGTTTTGAAGTCATTATTTGCTTAAAAGTGTGATTTTTAGAATTCACAGTTAGCCCTATCTATCAAATAGCTCTTTATTATTGAAATTGTCTTTTCAAATTTCCTTTGTTGAGAACTAAATTTATCTTTCCAAATCATTGATGTCCATCTCATTTCAAAACCAAAGGATCCTGTGGCCTAGTTAGATTTTCCCTTTGATATCCCATATCCATTGATAAGTTTTTCATGACCTCTTTTTGACTCCATTACCCAGTGAAGCTAATACTTCCTCTTTCTACCTACCTTTCCTAGACCTTTCATATTCTACTGTATCAATTCAACCAAACAAACAATCAAACACCTACACTTAATAACTAGTCTAAAAACCAATATCCAAAGCACACAAGATAAACCTTTGCTAAGACAAATAATTTGAGAGATCCCTCTTTGAGAACAGGAGGAATAGATCCTAGAACTCTAAAGATTGGTTCTGATGTTGCCTTGTCTTTTGATTTTCCAAACTATCATAACACGAGACACCAACACCTGGTTTCGCGCTACGCTCTAGCTCAGTAAAGAACAGAGGCACCCAAGGCACTGCCCAGTCCACCCGGCACTACACACAGGCACTGCGCGCCAGCGCTGCGCTCCGGCGAGATTGTTACATATTTTCTCAAAAAGCTCAAAAGTCCAAAATTTTGTCTTCAAACTTCTGCAAGAAAATTCTAAAGGTTGGTGAAATTTGTCTCCTCCCAAGCTCTCTTTTTTCCAAAAATCAAGAAAGCTATCCATAGTCGAAATTAGCCCAAAACCCTAGACTATGCAAAGATCAATTACTTAGTTTTTTGAGTTAGGGTTTGCAACTGAATTTGGTTCTAAGTGAAAAGAGGATATTGGGTAACTGTATTTATTTGATAACCTCTAAACCCCAAGTGCAAGCTCTGAAAAGAAATCATTTTGACCTTAGTTTTCATTTTGCAAAATGTTGACCTAAAGCTACTAAAAGCACTTGGTTTGCCCAAAAATCCTTAAGAAGAGTTCAAAAGCCCTACTATTGTTTTTAGACTAGTCACCATGTTAGAGGGAGATATTCATACTAGTGGTGATGAGATTCATACTCCCACCAAGCCAAAACATCATGGAGAAAAAGCAAAAATATTTTAGCCCATAGACACCACTCCACTCACTTCATCTCCTATGATCCTTTCATGCTTCCAGGATGTAGGGTGATACAAATTTTTTGAGAAGGTCAAGCAAGTCAACAATCATCGGGATTTGAATAGATTATTTTCCTGTAGCCTACAAAACCACCAAGTTAATCTAGCAGGGGTCCAATTTGAACTTTCATCTGAAATAATTTCCAAGGAAACAGGTATACCAGACATTGGTGAGTTTTGGTTCAAACAAAATAATTTTTATTTGGGTTATTATGGGCCTTATTTGAAACCCACCTATCAGAAAAATTTTAAGGCTATTTTCCCTTTTTTCTCATTTTCTAGAGAGGTATGCAGCATTAATGAGGTAGATTATCAGTTACTTCACATGTGAGGGGAGATACTACCAGCTCTACTCATACCATATAAGGCTGTTGATGCATTTTAATAGCGTCAAGATGATGAACCTACCTTACTACCTCTTCTTAAGCATTGATAAAATGGCCTTAGTTGTCAACAATAAAAGCTATGACCACCAAATTCCTAGCCTCTTTCATCACTCCCTGATCAAGATGATTGTCCTATACCAGCTAGAGCAACAAGGTATATCTTGGGAGACCTTCATCTCACATAATGTGTTTTCAGACCCTTGGGCCTTCACCCAGTAGAAATTTCCTTCCACTTCACAACCATCTACCTCCACACATCCATCATCTCACTATGTGCCTTCCCCAGAAATAATTTCACCTATTATCTCTCCCCTAAATTTCCATGTGAAGGGGCCGACAGTAGCCCTAGTGAAGAAAAAATAGGAGGCAACAGTCGGGAGGAAGATGAGACAGATAATGATGGACAAGGAGAGAGTAGTGAAGAAGAATATAATGAAAATGAAGAAAATGATGAAGAGGAGGGAAGTGGCCATGAATAAACCAGTGGTGGCCCTAAAGAAAGCAGCCATGATCATGAAGAGAGAAGTGATGATCATGAGGAAAGCATTGAAGAAGAAGATGATGTAGATGAAGAAGAAAATGAAGGAGAGGAAGGTGGCCAAGAAGAAAGCAACAATGGCCCAAAGAAGCAAGATGATGAAGGAGAAAACAAATATGAAACTAGTAATGGCAGCCACAAAGATAACATTAGTGAAATCAGCCACAAGGATGAAAAAAGTGAACATGATGATGAGGAAGAGGATAAAAATGATGAGGAAGAGGAAAACATTGAAGAAGAAGACAATAAAGAGGGAGAATAGGATGATGAGGAGGACAAACATTAAAGCACACCAAGTAGTCAAGGAAAGAGTCATGACAATCATGACAACATTCATGATTGTCTTGACAAAAATCATTCTAAACATGACAAAGAAAATTAGAGTGAGGAAGGTACAGAAAATGTAGAGCATATTGAAGGAAAAAATTATGACAACACTGTCTTTGAGACTCCCATTATTTCCCCTCTCTCATGCAATTATCACAGAGGGAAAAAAGATGTGTTTGCTACCTCAAAAAGGCATAGGGCCATCTCCTCACAAAATACCAAAGAATTGGACAAAGGAAAATAGAAAATGAAGAGTTTTGAGCAAAAGACACCAGTTAGGAGGAGCAAAAGGATCAAAAAGGTTTCTCAAGGGTCTCTCTTTGTTGATCTAGACAGCGATAATGAGGACCAAGGGATGAGTACAAAATTTCCCCTCTTAGAAAAGGATGCCCAGCTTCAAGAATGGAAAAATTACTTTGAAAGGGCACAAAGGGTCATCTACTATTATAAATAGGAGCACAAACATTTCAAAGAGGCGAAGAGGGGCCTTGCCTTGTAGAAGAAACTAGTCAAACACTATGCAAGGAATACATGCTTGCTAATGCCAAATTGAAGCAAGCCCTCAAAGAGATAGAATATATAAAAAGGCCCAAAGTGAATGACAGCCTTGGGATCTTGTCTTATGTGTCTCAGTAGGTGTCTAAAACCCCTTGAGGGGTCTACACACCAATTTTGAAGAAAATCTAGAAATTTTTTGTTTTTTCCAAATTTTGGCCCCTAGGAGTGCAAAGCTCTTTTTTGGGGCCTCCTCAACGACTAAAGTTCCCATTTTTGGGTTTTTCATGTCACCAATATTCTACCCACAAAATCTCAGGTCAATTGGATCATCTTTTCCCCCTAAAAGGGTCAAAAAACACCTCCAAATTTACCTTTCTACCTCCTTTTTAGGCTTGGTGTTGTGCACAAAACAGTCATGGGAGATTAGATTTTTGAGCAGGTCAGTGGCATCCATTCAGCACAAATAAAGTATTTCTGGAAGGTATACTCTTCAAGCTTTCCAACAAGCCATCATGGGGCCAAATCTGATGCCGAAAAGGGGTCCAAAACTCAGGTGCAACAGACCCCATTTTCTACTGAAATGACGCTATGCACAGAGACAGCCTTTTGCCAAAAAGTCAACAAAAGACATTGATTAATGACAAATTGGTTTTTTAATGTTTTTTTCAGAAAAATCACTCCTGATTTGATTTGGGAGTTATGTTTTGATTTATTTCATTTATTATCTTATCTCTTATGTGTCTTGGTCCTTGCATTTTGATTAAGCACATTTATGACATTTATTACTAAATTAGGGTTTCTGGAAGCCTCTTAGGGTTTCCACCTCCTCATTTTCTCCGTAAATAGATCATGAGGCTCTTATTTATTAGTTTGATTTTTATGACTTATGCTGAAGCAAATACATAGTTTCTTGGAGTTTTTTTATGGAAATTTGATGTCTTGGAGCTCATGCATGCCCTGGTTTGCTTGTTGATGGAGAGAGACTGTTTGTAGCATCCATAAGCTTGTTTGATGGTGAATTTTTTATTATTTTTATGTTTTCTAGTTTTCCATTATGTTTTCCATCTTTCTATGTTGCAGTAGGACAAAAAAAATATATTAAGAAATGTTTCCTGATGGCACCTTACTTCTGTTTGTCCTTCACTGCCTTAATGTTTTCTTCGGTTGAGATATATTAGGGAATCCATCTCTTGCTCTCTAAGAAGTTCTTATATTGTTCATTTATTGAATGGTTTAGATCAGTTAGTGTCAAGTATGATTTAGGGCTAGTCCTGCATATTGTTGCTACTGATATACTCTATTTTGGAATCAACTCTTTAAAGCAGCTTTGCCTAGGTTTGTCAAAGAAATCTATTTAAATCATGCTCTTTACCTTTAATAGCTAAATTTGTTTCAAAGAACCTTCATAGCTGTAAACGCCCAACCGAATGAAGGAAAAAGGGAGAAAATGAAAAACAAGCTAAGCGAACATGCACATGGCACCCTGGCGGTAACAACTTAGAAAATTTGATACAACCTCCCTCAAAATAAATGACCCGACCCGAACGGGTTCATCGAGAACCCTCACACGGTGCAACATGGTGCACCCGATCGAATGAAGGCAAAAGGGATAAAATGGAAAATGGGATGCACGAATGTGCACAAGGAACCCTGGCAGTCACAAATTTGAAAATTTGATACGACCACCCTCAAACTAAATGACCCAGCCTAAAAAAGGTTCGTTGGTTGCCCTCACACGATGTGCCCAACTGAATAAAGGCACAAGGGAAAAAATGGAAAATGGGCTGCACAAACATGCATAAGGCACTCAAGCGGTCACAAATTAGCAAATTTGATATGGCAACCCTCAAACAAAATGAACTAACACAAATGCATTTGATCTAGGCGGTGACAACTTAGCAAATTTGATATGGCAACCCTCAAATGAAACGACTTGACCTGAACATGTTTCATTAGGTGCCATAGCATGGTGCGACACCATGCACTCCACTGAATGAAGGCACAAGGGATAAAATGGTAAACGGGACACACGAACATGCAGTAGGTGCCTGGGTGGTCACAACTTAGCAAATTTGATACAGTCACCCTCAAATGAAATGACCCAACCCAAAAAAATTTCATTAGGCACCCTCAAACGAAACAACCTGACCTGAACATGTTTCAATGGCACCCTCACATGACGTGCCTGACCGAACTAAGGCACAAACGAGAAAATGGAAAATGGGCTGCACGAAAGTTCACAAGGCACTCGGGCCATTACAACTTAGCATATTTGATACGAGCACCCTCAAATGAAGCAACCTAACCCAAATGCATATCATCGGGTGCCCTTACATGACATGACACAATGTGCCCAACCGAACGAAGGCACAAGAGATAAAATGGATTACGGGTCGCACGAACGTGCACAAGGCACCCGAGTGGTCATAACTCGGCAAATATGATACGGACACCCTCAAACGAAACGACTCGACCTGAACTTGTTTCATAGCGTGCCCTCACACAACAGAATACGACGTGCCCGACCGAACGAAGGGACAAGGGAGAAAATGGCAAATGGACCACACGAATGTGCACAAGGCACCTGAGTGGTCACAACTTAGAAAATTTGATACAGCTGCCCTCAAATGAAACGGCCCAACCTGAAGCTATTTAATTGGGCGCCCTCACATGGTGGGACATGGCTCGCTTGACCGAACAAAGGCACAAGGGAGAAAATGGAAAACACGTTGTTCGAATGTGCACAAGGCACCCGAGCGGTCAGAAATTAGCAAATTTGATACGACTGCCCTCAAACTAAATGACCTGACCCAAACGCATTTCATTGGGTGCCCTCAAAAGAAACAACCCAACCTAACCGCATTTCATTAGGCTCCCTCACACAACGCGCTTGACTGAACCAAGTCACAAAGGAGTAAATAGATAATGGGTCGCATGAATGTACACAAGGCACATGGGTGATCACAACTTAGTAAATTTGATACTTGCACCCTCAAATGAAACATGCTGACCCGAACGTTTTTTATCAGGCACCATCACACGGTGCGAAACGACGCGCTAGAATGAACGAAGACATAAGGGAGAAAATGTAAAACAGGTTTCTCAAACATGTACAAGGCAACCGGGCAATCACAACTTAGAAAATATTATAGGGCTGCCCTCAAATGAAATGACCTGACCCCAACGCGTTTCATCGAGTGCCCTCACACACCGTGACACGACCCGCCCGACCGAACAAAAGAAAAATGGAGCAAACGGAAAACGAGCGGCACGGATGCACACAAGGAACTTGGGTGGTCACAACTTATCAAATTTGATACGGCCACCCTCAAATGAAACGAATCGACCAAAATGCGTTTCATTAGGCACCCTAGCATGACGTGGCATGGCACTCTGGACTAAACGAAGGCACAAGGGAGAAAACGAGAAACATGCCACATGAACATGCATAAGGCACTCGGGCAGTCACAACTTAGCAAATTTAATATGGTCACCCTCTTACAAAATGACCCGATCTGACTACATTTCATTGGTCACCCTCAAACTAAATGACCCAATCTGAATGTGCTTCATCTAGTACCCGCACATAGCGTGACATGACACTTCAGACCGAACAAAGGCACAAGGGAAGAAATGACAAATTGGTCGCACGAATGTCCACAAGGAACTTGAGTGGTCACAACATTTCAAATTTGATACGGCCTCCCTCAAACAAAATGACCCAACCTGAACACATTTCATCAAGGGCCCTCACACTGCGCAACATGGTGTGCCTAACGGAATGAATGAAAAAGAGATAAAATGGAAAACGAGTCGCACGAATGTGCATAAGGCACCCCGATGGTAACAAATTAGCAAATTTTATACGACCACCCTCAAACGAAATGACTTGTCCTGAACGCGTTTCATCAGGTGCCCCCACAACACACGACACATCGCGCCCGACCGAATGAAGGCATAAAGGAGCAAAAAAAAACGAGGTGCATGAACGTGAAGAAGACACCTAGGAAGTCACAACTTAGAAAATCTGATAGGGCCGCCCTCAAATGAAACGACTAGAGCCAAACATGTTTCATTGGGCACCCTCACATGACGTGATAGGGTGCACCCGACCGAAAAAAGGCACATGAGAGAAAATATAAAACAGGCCACATGGACTTTCCCAAAACACCTGGGTGGTCAAAACTTAGGAAATCTAATACGACCGCTCTCAAACGAAATCACCCAACCCGAATGCATTTATTCAGGCACCACCACATGGCGCGACATGTCACTCCCGAGCGAACGAAGGCATGAGGGAGTAAATGGAAAATGGGCTGCCCAAATGTGCTCAAAGCACCCGGGTGGAGACAACTTAGAAAATTTGATATGGCCACCCTCAAACAAAATTAGCCGACCCAAACTCGTTTCGAGGGGCGCCATCAAACTACGCACCTGACTGAACGAAGGCATAAGGGAGAAAATGGCAAACAGGTCGTAGAAATGTGCACAAGGTACCCGAGCGGTCACAACTTAGAAAATTTCATATGGACGCCCTCAAATGAAATGATGCGACCTGAACGCATTTTGTTTGGCGCCCTCACACGGCGCGACACAGTGTGCCCGACCAAACAAAGGAACAAGGGAGACAATGCAAAACGAGCCACATGAATGTGCATAAGGCACTCGAATAGTCACAACTTAGAAAATTTGATACGACTTCCCTCAAACGAAATGACCCAACCTTAACGTGTTTTGTCAGTAACCCGTACATGGTGCGACACAATGTGCATGACAGAAAGAGGGCACAAGGGAGAAAACGGCAAACAGGTCACCCCAACTTGCACAAGGAACCCACTCGGCCACAACTTAGAAAATTTGATACAGTCACCCTCAAACGAAATGACCCAACCCAAACGCGTTTCGTCGAGCACTCTCACACGGCGTGCCCGACTGAACAAAGGAAAAATTGAGAAAATGGAAAATTGGTTGCTCGAACATGCACAAGGCACCCGCATGAGTCACATCTTAGAAAATTTGGTACGACCACCCTCAAACGAAATGAACTGACCTGAATGTGTTTCTCCAGGCACCCTCACACGACGCAAAAAGAGTGCCCCAGTGAGTGAAGGCACAAGGGAGCAAATGGAAAATGGGCTACATAAATATGCATAAGGAACCCGGATGGTCACAACTTAGAAAACTTGATATGGTTTCCCTCAAACAAGACGACCTAACCTGAACGTGTCTCGTTGAGTTCCCACACATGGCGCGACATGGCGCACACGACCGAATGAAGGAACAATGGAGGAAATGACAAACATGCCACATGAATGTGCACAAGGGAGAAAACAACAAACGAGACTCCCAAACATGCACAAGGCACTTGGGCAGTCACAACTTAGAAAATTTGATATGGCCGCCCTCAAATGAAACGACCAGAGCACATTTTGTCATGCACTACCACATGATGTGACACAACATGCCTAATCGAATGAAGACACAAAGGAGAAAAAAACAAATGGGTTGCACGAATGTGCACAAGGCATTCACGCTATCACAAATTATCAAATTTGATATGACCGCCCTCAAACAAAACAACCCGTACCAAACGCATTGCGTCAGGTGCCCTCACAGGGTGTGACATGACGCGCCCGATCAAAAAAAGGCATAAGGGATCAAACAAAAAATGAGCCACATGAACGTGCACAAGGCACTCAGGCAGTTACAACTTAGAAAATTTATACGACTGCCCTCAAACGAAATGACCCAACCCGAATGCATTTCGTCAGGTGCCCTCACACGGTGCGACACGACGCGCCCGACCGAATGAAGGCACAAGGGAGCAAATGAAAAAATGGGCCACCTGAATGTGCAAAAGGCACTCGAGTGGTCACAACTTAGAAAATTTGATAGGGCCACCCTCAAAGGAACTGACTGGACCTAAACACATTTCGTCAGATGCCCTCACATAGTGCGTTCGTAAGAACAAAGGTACAAGGTTGAAAAAGACAAACGGGTCGCCCGAACGTGCACAAGGCACCTGGGTGGTCACAACTTAGAAAATTTGATACGACACCCTCAAACAAAAAGACCTGACCCAAATGCATTTCATTTGGCATCCTCACATGACGTGACACGATGCTTCCGATCAAACGAAGGCACAAGGGAGAAAATGGAAAACGGGTTGCATGAACGTGTATAAGGCACCCTGATAGTCAAAACATAGAAAATTTGATATGGTCGCCCTCAAATGAAATGACCCAACCTAAAAGTGTTTCGCTGGGTTCCATTACACATCGCGACACAGCGTGCCCGACTAAATGAAGGAAAAAGGGAGAAAATGGAAAATGGGCCACTCGAATGTGCATAAGGCACCCGGGTAGTCGAAACATAGCAAATTTGATATCGCCACGCTCAAAGGAAATGACCCAACCCAAACGAATTTTTTTGGGGGGCCTCAGAGGACGCACCCAAGCGAATGATTGCATAAGGGATCAAATGGAAAATGGGCCACCTGAATGTGCACAAAGCACTCGGGAAGTCACAACTTAGCGAATTTGATATGGCCACCCTCAAATGAAATGACTTGGCCCGAACGTGTTTCGTGGGGCACCCTCACATGACACGCCCGACCGAATGAAGGCATAAGTAATAAAATCACAAATGTGCTCCATAAATGTGAACATGGCACCTGGGTGGTCACAACTTGGAAAATTTGATATGGCCACCATCAAATGAAATTACCTGACATGAATGCATTTCATCGGGCACCATCACACGGCGTGACATGACACACCTGACTGAACGATGGCATAAGGGAGATAATGGAAAACGAGCCACATGAACGTGCACAAGGCACCTGGACGGTCACAACTTAGAAAATTTGACACAACCACCCTAAAATGAAATGACTTGACCCGAACGTGTTTCTTCAGGTGCCCCCACATTGCGTGACATAGTGTGCACGACTGAACAAAGGAACAGGGGGGAAATAGAAAATGGGCCACCTAAACATGCACAAGGCACCTGGGTGGTTGAAACATAGTGAATTTGATATGGGTGCCCTCAAATAAAATAACCAGATGCAAACGCATTTCGTCAGGTGTCCTCATAAGGCGCGACACGACGCGCCCGACCGAATGAAGGCACAAGTGAATAAACAAAAAATAGGCAGTCTGAACATGTACAAGGCACCCGAACGGGTCACAACTTGGAAAATATGATACAACCACCCTCAAATGAAATGCCCTGACCCAAACACATTTTGTTGGGAGCCCTCACATGTCATGAAATGGAGCACCTGGCTGAACAAAGTCACAAGGGAGAAAACCACCAACTAGTCGCTCGAACATTCACAAGGCACCCGAATGGTCACAACTTAGAAAATTTAATACGACCACATAAAATGAAATGACCCAAACGTGTCTTGTTGGGTGCCCTCACACGGAACAACATGAATGGCCAGATCAAACGAAGGCACAAGGGAGGAAACGACAAACGGGCCGCCCGAAAATGGGCTTCTCGAACATGCACAACGGACCTAGGTGGTCACAACTTAGCAAATTTGATACAGTCACCCTCAAATGAAATGGCCCAACCCAAATTTGTTTTGTCAAGCGCACTCACACGTTGCGACACGACATACATGACTAAAAAAAGGCACAAGGGAGGAAACGAAAAATGGGCCTCCCGAATGTGCACAAGGAACCTGGGCGATCACAATGTACCAAATTTGATATGCCACCCTCAAACAAAATGACTTGACCTGAACACGTTTTGTTGGGCACCCTTACATGACACAACACTATGTGCCCGACAAAATGAAGGCACAAATGAGAAAATTACAAACATGCCACCCAAATGTGCATAAGTCACCCGAACGCATTTTGTCGGGCGCCCTCACATGGCCTGAAACGAAGTGCCCAACCGAACAAAGGCACAAGGGAAAAAATTGAAAACAAGCTGCCCAAACATGCAAAAGGCACCCAGGCGATCACATCTTAGGAAATTTGATACAACCCCCATCAAACGAAATGACCAAACCCAAACGTGTCTCGTCATGCGCACTCACATCGCATGCTTGACTGAATGAAGGCACAAGGGAGGAAACGACAAATGGACCATCCTAATTTCCACAAGGAAGCGAATGGAAAACAGACCTCCCAAATGTGCACAAGGAACTTGGGTGGTCACAACATAGAAAATTTGATATAGTCGCCCTCAAACGAGGCAACCCGACCCGAACACGTTTTGTCGGGCGCCAGACCGAACAAAGGCACAAGGGACAAAATGGAAAACAACCGCATGATCATGGACAATGCACTTGGGTGGTCACAAGTTATCAAATTTTATATGGCTCCCATCAAATTAAATGACTCCACTCGAATGTGTTTCCTTGGGAGCCCTCACATGGCGCAACACGACATGCCTAACTGAATGAAGGCACAAGGGAGAAAATGGGAAACGGGTCACCTAAATGTGAAAAAGGCACACCAGTGGTCAAAACTTAGCAAATTTAATGCGGCCACCCTTAAACGAAATGGGCCAACCTGAACGCGTTTCGTCGGGAGCCCTCACATGGCGCGACATGACGTTCCCTTCTGAACGAAGGCACAAGGGAGAAATCTGACAGGAAACCCGAACGTGGACAAGGCACCTGGGCAGTCACAAATTAGAAAATTTGATACATCTGCCCTCAAATGAAATGACCTGACCCAAATTCATTTTGTGAGGCACCCTCACATGGCGCACGCGACCAAATGAAGGCACAAGAGAGAAAATGGAAAACGAACTGAAAAATGTGCATAAGGCACCCATGTGGTCAGAACTTTGAAAATTTGATACGGTCACTCTCGAACTAAATGACCTGACCTGAACGTGTTTCTTCAGGTGCCCTCACATGGCATGACACGACGCGCGTGATCGAATGAAGGCCACATAGAAAATGACAAAAGGGCCACACAAACATGCGCAACGCACCTGGGCGATCACAACTTAGCAAATTT
Source organism: Pinus albicaulis (assembly GCA_034641835.2). NCBI lineage: Eukaryota > Viridiplantae > Streptophyta > Pinopsida > Pinales > Pinaceae > Pinus > Pinus albicaulis. The sequence goes on from CM076570.1 coordinate 50,592,073, forward strand.
GATACAGCTGACGTCAAACGAAATGGGCGGACCCAAAATCATTTCATCGAGTGCCCTCACACAATGTGACACTGTACGCCCGACCAAACAAAGGCACCAAGGAAAAAATGACAAATGGGCCGCCTGAACATGCACAAGGCACCAGGGCAGTCACAAATTAGAAAATTTGATACGGCTGTCCTCAAATAAAATGGCCTAACCTAAACGCATTTCTTCAGGCGCCCTCACACGGCACGCCCGATCGAATGAAGGCACAAGGCAGAAAATAACAAAAGGGTCACCCGAACGTGCAAAAGCTCCCTAGCGGTCACAACTTTTAAAATTTGATGCAGCTACCCTAAAACGAAACGAATCGACCCAAACGTGTTTTGTCGAGCACCCTCACATGCCGCACCTGACTGAATGAAGGGACAAGGGAGAAAATAGAAAACGGGCCACACGAATGTACAAAAGGAACTTGGGTGGTCACATATTAGCAAATTTGGTACGACCCCCTCAAACGAAATGACCTGACCCGAACGTGTGTCGTCAGGCACACTCACACTGCGCGACATGGCGTGCGTGACCGAACGAAGGCACAAGGGAGGAAACGGAAAACGGGGCACACGAACGTGCACAAGGGATCAAATGACAAATGGGCCTCTCGAACATGCACAAGGAACCTGGGTGGTCACAACTTAGCAAATTTGATACGGTTTCCCTCAAACAAATGACCCAACCTGAACACGTTTCGTCGGGCATCCTCACACGGCGCGACATGATGCGCCCAACCAAAAAAAGGCACAAGGGATAAAATAACAAAGGGGATGCACAAACATGCACAATGCACTCCGGTGGTCACAACTTAGCAAATTTCATACAGTGCCCTCAAACAAAACGACCCCACTCGAACGTGTTTCGTCGGGAGCCCTCACACGATGCACTTGACCAAACGAAGGCATAAGGGAGAAAATGGGAAACAGACCACCCAAGCATGCACAAGGCACAGAAGTGGTCACAACTTAACAAATTCATGATGACACGACATGACATTCCCGACCGAACGAAGGCACAATGGAGCAAAGGGAAAATGGGTTGTCCGAACGTGCACAAGGCACTCGGGTAGTCACAACTTAGAGAATTTGATATGGCTTCCCTCAAATGAAATGAACTAACCCAAACGTGTTTCGTGGGGCACCCTCACATGAAGCGCTCGACCAAACGAAGGCACAAGGGAGAAAATCGCAAACGGGCTGCAAAATCGTGCATAAGGAACTCAGGTAGTCACAACTTAAAAAATTTGATAGAATAGCCCTCAAACGAAATGACCCAACCCAAATGTGTTTCTACGGGTGCCCTCACACGGCGCGACATAGTGTGCACGACTGAACAAAGGCACCAGGGAGAAAATGGAAAACGGGCCTCACGAATGTGCATAATGCACCCGGAGAGTAACAACTTAGATAATTTGATACAACCACCCTCAAATGAAATGACCCAACCCAAACATGTTTCTTCGGGCACCCTCACATGGCATGACACGGCGCGCTCGACCGAACGAAGGCTCAAGGGAGTAAATGGAAAATGGGCTGCTCGAATGTGCACAAGGCACCTAGGTAGTCACAACATAGAAAATTTGATACAGCCACCCTCAAACGAAATGACCCGACCTGAACACATTTTTTCGAGTGCCCTAAAGCAGTGTGCCTGATTGAATGAAGGCACAAGGTAGAAAATGGAAAAAGAGCCACCCGAATGTGTACAAGGCACCCGAGCTGTCATAACCTAGCAAATTTGATATGGCCACCGTCAAACGAAATGACCCGACACGAACGTGTTTTGTCTGGCACCCTCACATGGCATGACACGATGTGCCTGACCAAATGAAGGCACAAGAGAGAAAATGGAAAATGGGTCGCATGAATGTTGAAAAGGCACCTGGGCAGTCACAACTTAGAAAATTTGATACGACTACCCTCAAACGAAACGACCCGACCTGAATACATTTCATCGGGTGCCCTCACACAGTGCGCCTGAATGAATGAAGGCACAAGGGATAAAACAACAAATGGACTGCCCGAACGTGCAGAAGGCACCCGGGTGGTCACAACTTAGAAAATTTTATAGAGCTGCTCTCAAACAAAATGACCTGACCAGAATGCATTTCATGGGGCGCCCTCACACAATGCGCCGGACCGAAAGAAGTCACAAGGGAGAAAACAGAAAATGGGCTACAAAACCATGCACAAGGCACCCGGGTGGTCACAACTTAGAAAATTTGATAAACCACCCTCAAATGAAACGACCTGACCAAAATGTGTTTCGTGGGGCACCCTCACATGACACGACACATTATACAGGACCAAATAAATGCACAAGGGATAAAATGAAAAATGGGCCATCAGAACGTGCACAAGGCACCCAGACGGTCACAACTTAGAAAATTTGATACAACCGCCCTCAAACAAAAAGACACAACCCGAACGTATTTCGTCAGGCACCCTCACACGGCTCGACACGGCCCACCGGACCAAACAAAGGCACAAGTGAGAAAACGACAAACGAGCCACCTAAATGTGCACAAGGCACCTGGACGGGTCACAACTTAGCAAATTTGATATGACCAGCCTCCAATGAAATAGCTTGACCTGAACACGTTTTGTCGGGTGCCCACACACGACGCGAAATGGAGTGCTTGACCAAACGAAGGCACAAGGGACAAAATAGAAAATGGGCCACCTGAACATGCAAAAGGTACTTGGGCTATCACAACTCAGCAGATTTGATACAACCCCCTTCAAACAGAATGCGTGGACCTGAACGTGTCTCCTCAAGCATGCTCAAACGGAGCGACATGACGCGCTCGACAAAACAAAGGCACAAGGGAGGAACTGACAAATGGGTCACCCGAATGTGCACAAGGGACCAAACAGCAAATGGGCCTCCCAAATGTGGACAAGGAACCCAATCGTTCACAACTTATAAAATTTGATATGGTCGTCCTCAAATCAAATGACCCAACCTGAAAATGTTTTGTCAGGTGTCCTCACACAGCGCACCCGACCGAACAAAGGTAAAAGCAAGAAAACAGAAAATGAGTCTCACAAACGTTCACAACGCATCCAGGTGGTCACAACTTAGCAAATTTAATACAACTTCCCTCAAACGAAATGACATGACCCGAATGAGTTTCGTCAGATGCCTTCACATGGTGCAACATGGCGAACCTAACTGAATGAATGCACAATGGAGAAAGTGGGAAATGGTTCGGCTGAATGTGCATAAGGCACTCAGGTGGTCACAACTTAGAAAATTTGATACGACTACCATCAAACGAAATGACCTGACCCAAACTCATTTCGTTGGGTGCCCTCACACAATGCGACACGACGCGCTTAACCAAAGGAAGGCACAAGGGAAAAAACATAAAATGGTCTGCCCAAACATGCACAAGGCACCTAGGAAGTCACAAATTAGATAATTTGATATGGTTGCCCTCAAACAAAATGACCTGGCCTGAACACGTTTCATGGGGCGCGCTCACACGGCGTGCCCGACCGAACAAAGGCACAAGGGAGCAAATGAAAAACAGACCACAAAAATGTGCACAAGGCACCTAGGCAGTCACAACTTAGAAAATTTGATACAACCACACTAAAACGAACGACTCAACCAAACAAAGGCACAAGGGAGAAAATGTCAAATGGGACGCACGAATGTACATAAGGCACTCGGCCGGTCACAACTTCACAAATTTGATACGACCACCCTAAAACAAAATTACCCAACTCGAACAAGTTTCGGCGGGCCACACACCATGACATGGCATGCCTGAACGAACGAAGAAACAAGGGAGAAAATGGGAAATAGGTAGCTTGAATGTGCACAAGGCACCTGAGTGGCACAACTTAGCAAATCTAATACATCCGCCCTCAAACAAAAAGACCAGACCTGAACGCGTTTTTTCGGGTGCCCTCACATAGCGCAACATGGTGTGCTCAACAAAACAAAAGCACAAGGGAGAAAATGGTAAACAGGCCTCCCAAACGTGCACAAGGCACCTGTGTGGTCACAACTTAGAAAATTTGACATGGTCGCCCTCAAACAAAATGACCCGACCCGAACGTGTTTTACGGGGCGCCCTCACACGGCATGCCCGACCAAACGAAGGTACAAGGGAGAAAATGAAAAACGGGCCGTAAAAATGTGCACAAGGCACCCGACCGGTCAAAATTTAGAAAATTTAATACGGCCACCCTCAAACAAAACAACCTGACCCGAACGCTTTTCATCGGGCGCCCTCACATGACACGCTGGACTGAATGAAGGCACAAAGAAACAAACAGAAAATGGCCGCAAAACATGCACATGGCACCAAGGCAGTCCCAAATTAGCAAATTTGATATGATCTCACTCAAACGAAATGACCCAACCCAAACACATTTTGTCAGACGCCCTCACACATCGTGACACGATGCACCTGATCAAACAAAGGCACAAGGAAGCAAACAACAAATGAGCCGCATGAATTTGCACAAGGTGCTTGGGTGGTCACAACTTAGCAAATTTGATATGATCGCCCTCAAACGAAACGACCCAACCTGGATGCATTTTATTAGGCGCCCTCACAAGGTGCAACACGACGTGCCCAACTCAACAAAGGCACAAGGGAGAAAATTGAAAACGGGCCACCTGAATGTGCAAAAGGCACCGACGTAGTCACAACCTAGAAAATTTGATACGACCACCTTCAAAGAAAACGACCCGACCCGAACGCATTTTTTCGGGTGCCCTCACACGAAACGTCTGTTTGAGTGAAGGCACAAGGGAGAAAATGAAAAACGGGACACTGAAACGTGCATGAGGCACTTGGGCTATCACAACTTAGAAAATTTGATACAGCGACCCTCAAACCAAACACCTCAACCCAAACACATTTCTTCGGGTGCCCTTGCCCCTCACACGGAGTGACACAACGTGCCCAACCGAATGAAGGCACGAGGGAGAAAACAGAAAATAGGCCTCGCGAACATGCACAAGGAACCCCAGCAATCACAACTTAGAATATTTGATATGGCTACCCTGAAACTAAATGACTTGACCCAAACGTTTTTCGTCAGGCGACCTCACACATTGTGACACTGTGAGCCTGACCGAACGAAGGCATAAGGGAGAAAATAGAAAACGGACCACAAGAATGTGCAAAAGTAACCTGGGTGATCACATCTTAGCAAATTTGATATAGGCCCCCTCAAACCAAATGACCCGACCCAAATGCATCTCGTCGGGTGCACTCATATGATGGGACACGACATGCTCGAGTGAATGAAGGCACAAGGGAGGAAATGGAAAACGGGCCACCTAAACATGCACAAGGGAGAAAAAGACAAACAGGCCTCTCAAATGTGCACAAGGAACCTTGGTGGTCACAACATAGAAAATTTGATATGGCCACCCTCAAACGAAATGACCCGACCCGAATGCGTTTCATCTAGCGCCCTCACACAGCACACTTGACCGAGCTAAGGCACAAGGGAGAAAACAACAAACAGGCCACACGAATGTGCACAAGGTGCCCAGGCAGTCACACCTTAGAAAATTTGATACGACCACCCTCAACTGAAACGACCTGACCAAAATGTGTTTCGTCGGGTGCCCTCACATGGCGTGACACGATGTGGCCAACTGAAAAAAGGCATAAGGGAGCAAACAACAAACAGGATGCAGGAAAGTGCACAAGGCACCTGGGTGGTCACAACTTAGAAAATTTGATACAGGTGCTCTCAAACGAAACGACTTGACCCGAACACATTTCATCAGGTGCCCTCACATGACGTGACATAGCGTGCCCGACCAAATGAAGGCACAAGAGAGAAAACTTAGCAAATTTGATACGACCACCCTCAAATGAAATGACCTCACACGTTTCACTGGGCACCCTCACACTACGTACCAGACTAAATGAAGGCACAAGGGAGCAAACGGAAAACAGGCCACAGAAACGTGCATAAGGCACAGGAGATCACAATTTAGAAAATTTGATACGACTTCCCTCCAATGAAATGACCCGACCTAAACATGTTTCATCGAGAGCCCCCAAATTAAATGAACCAATCCAAACATTTTTCATCAGGCACACTCAAACGAGGCGATGCGTCATGCCTGACCGAATAAAGGCACAAGGGAGAAAACAATAAACGGGTTGCACGAATGTGCACAAGGTACCCAGCCATTCACAACTTAGAAAATATGATACACGAGCCCTAAAATGAAGTGACTCAACCCAAATGTGTTTCATCGGGTGCCATCACACCCCGCGACATGGCATTCCCGATCGAACAAAGGCACAAGGGAGAAATTGATAAATGGGTCACACAAACATGCACAAGGCACCCAAGCGGTCACAACTTAAGAAAATTTTATATGGTCACCCTAAAATGAAATGACCCGACCAGAACGTGTTTCATCCAGTGCCCTCGCACAACGCGACATGATGCGCCCGACCAAATGAAGGAACAAGGGAGAAAATGGAAAAATGGCCACATAAACATGCACACGGCACCCGGGTTGTCGCAACTTAGGAAATTTGATACAACTGCCCGCAAAAAAAATGACCCAACCAAAACGTGTTTCATTGGACACCCTCCCACGGTGTGACACGACCCACTTGAATGAACGAATGCGTAAGGGAGAAAATGGAAAATGGGTCGCATGAATTTGAACAAGGCACCTGGGTAGTTAGAACTTGGAAAATTTGAGATGATCACCCTTAAACGAAATGCCCCGACCCGGACGCGTTTCATCACACACACTCAAACGAAATGACATGACTGAAACACATTTCATCAGGCACCCTCAAACAGAATGACCTAACCCAAACATGTTTCATCGGGCACTCTCACATGGCATGACACGGCACACCCGACCGAAGGAAGGCACAAGGGAGAAAACGAAAAACAAGCTACATGAACGTGCATAAGGCACCCGAGCGGTCACAACTTAGAAAATTTCATACGGCCTCACTCAAATGAAATGACCTGACTTGAACACATTTCAATGGGTTCCCTCACAAGGTGCAACACGTTGCACCTGGTCAAATGAAGGCACAAGGGAGCAAATGAAAAACAGGTCGCACGAACGTGCACAAGGCACCCAGATGGTCACAACTTAGAAAATTTGATGCGACTATCCTCAAACGAAATGACCCAACCCAAGCACATTTCATCGATCGTGCTCACATGATGCAACACGATGTGCCTGACTGAATGAAGGCACAAGGGAGGAATTGGCAAACGGGTCATAGGAATGTTCACTAGGAACCTAGGTGGTCACAACTTAGCTAATTTGATACAATCTCTGTCAAATAGAATGACTTGAACCAAATACGTTTCATCGGGTGCCGTCACATCGCATGACACTGCGTGCCTAAAAAAACGAAGGCACAAGGGAGAAAATGGAAAATGGGCTGCATGAATGTGCACAGGGCACCCGGGCGGTCACAACTTAGAAAATTTGATACGACCCCCCTCAAAGAAAATGACCCAACCAGAACTGGTTTCATTGGCTGCTCTCACATGGCACGACATGACACATTTGAATGAATGAAGGCACAAGGGAGAAAATGACAAACGGGTCGCACGAATGCGCACAAGGAACCCAGGCAGTCACAACTTAGTAAATTTGATACGACCACCCTTAAATGAAATGAGCTAACCTGAATATGTTTCATCAAGCACCCTCACACGGCGTGACACGACACGACAAGCCGAATGAAGGCACAAGGGTTAAAACATCAAATGGGCCGAAAGAATGTGCTTAAGGCACCCGAGTCGTCACATCTTAGAAAATTTGATGCGACCGCTCTCAAACAAAATAACCTGACCCGAATGCATTTAATTTCACGTCCTCGCATAGTGCGACATGACGCGCTTGACCGAACAAAGGCATAAGGGAGAAAATGGAAAGCGGGCCACACAAACATACACAATGCACCCATGTGGTCACAACTTAGAAAATTTGATATGGTTGCCCTCAAACAAAACGACCTGACTCGAACACATTTCATCGGGCGCCCTCACATGACATGCCTCACCGAACGAAGGCACAAGGAAGAAAATGGAAAATGGGCCGCATGAAAATGCACAAGGAACTTGAACAGTCACAACTTAGAAAATTTGATACAGCTACCCTTAAATGAAATGACCCAACCTGAATTCATTTCATTGGGCACCCTCACATTATGTGACATGGCCCACCCGATCGAACGAAGGCACAAGAGAGAAAACTGAAAAATGGCTGCATGAACTAGCATATGGCACCCGGGGAGTCACAAATTAGAAAATTTGATACAATCGCCCTCAATTGAAATGACCCAACCTAAACGCATTTCATTGGGTGCCCTCACATAGCACGACACGGCGCACCCGACCAAATGAAGGCAAAACGAAGAAAATGGAAAACGGGTTGCACAAATGTGCACAAGGTACCTGAGCAGTCACAACTTAGCAAATTTGATACGACTGCCCTCAATCAAAATGACCCGACCCGAACGTGTTTCATTAGCCGCCCTCACACGGTGTGACATGACGCGCCTAACCAAACAAATTCACAAGGGAGAAAACTACGAATGGGTCGCACGAATGTGCACAAGGAACTTGGGCTATCACAACTTAGTAAATTTGATATTGTCACCCTCAAACGAAATGACCTGACCCTAATGCATTTCAATGGGTACCCACATATGGCACGACATGGCCTGCCCAACCGAATGAAAGAACAAGGGAGAAAATGGAAAATGGGTCGCACAAACATGCACAAGGGACTCGAAAAATTTGATACGACCGCCCTCAAATGAAATGACCTGACCTGAACGTGTTTCATCGGGCGCCCTTAAACAAGATGACTCGAACTGAACACATTTCATCGAGCATCCTCACATGGCATGCTCGACCGAATGAAGGCACGAGGGATAAAATAGAAAACGAGCCACAAAAATGTGCACAAGACACCTGGGCAGTCACTATTAGAAAATTTGATACGGGCACTCTCAAACAAAATTTCATGACTCGAACACGTTTCATTGGGTGCTTGACCGAACGAAGGCACAAGGGACCAAATGGAAAATAGGCCACATGAACATGCCAAAGGCACATGGACAGTTAGTACTTAGAAAATTTGATACGGCCTCCTTCAAACGAAATGATCTAAACAAAATGTGTTCCATCGGGCGCCCTCACACGGTGCGATATGACGCGCCCAATAGAACGAAGGCACAACGAAGAAAATAGAAACGGGATGCACGAATGTGCACAAGGCACCTGGGTAGTCACAACTTAGCAAATTTGATATCGCCACCTTAAAATGAAATGACTTTACCCAAACGTGTTGCATCAGGCGCCCTTAAAAAATGCGACACAACGCACCCAACTAAATGAAGGTACAAGGGAGAAAACGATTGCCCTCAAATGAAATGACCCGACATGAATACATTTCATCAGGCGCCCTCATACAAATTTACTTGACCCAAACGTGTGTCATCGGGTACCCTCATACGACGCAACACGATGCACCCAACTGAATGAAGCCATAATGGAGGAAACTACAAAAGGGCCACATGAACGTGCACAAGGCACCTGAGTAGTCACAACTTAGAAAATTTGATATGACCTCCCTCAAATAATACGACCCAAACTAAACGTGTTTCATCTGGTGCCCTCACATAGTGTGACACAGCGCGCTCGACTGAACAAACGCAGAAGGGAGAAAATGGAAAATGGGTCGCAGGAACGTGCACAACGCACCCAGACAGTCACAACTGACAAAATTTGATAAGTCCGTCGTCAAACGAAACAACCTGACTCAAACATGTTTCATCGAGTGCCCTCACATGGTGCCACACGATGCACCTAACTGAACGAAGGCAGAAGGGAGCAAATGTAAAATGTGTCGTATAAACGTGCACAAGGCAACTGGGAGGTCACAAATTAAAAATTTTGATATGGCTACCCTAAAATGAAATGACCCAAACTGAACACATTTCATCGAGCGCCCTCATGCTACGCAACATGGCGCACTTGACCAAATGAAACCCCAAGGGGACAAATAGAAAAAAAGTCACATGAACGTGCACAAGGAACCCAGGTGGCTACAACATAGAAAATTTGATACAACCACCCTCAAACAAAACAACCCGACCCAAACACGTTTCATCGGGCACCCTCACACGGTGCGACACGACGCGACCGACTGAATGAAGGCATAAGGGAGAAAATGTCAAATGGGTTGCACGAACATGCATAAGGCACCCAGGCGGTCACAACTTAGAAAATTTGATACATCCTCCCTCAAATGAAATGAATCGACTCGAATGCGTTTCGTATGACATCCTCACACAGTGTGACACGACGTGCCCGACCAAATGAAGGCACAAGGGAGAAAATAGAAAGTGGGCCACACGAATGTGAACAAGGCACCTAGACGGTCACAATGTATAAAAATTGATACAGCCACCCTCAAACAAAAATACCAACCCGAATTGGTTTCATTGGGCGCCCTCACATGCCACGACATGGCCCACCCGATCGAGCGAAGGCAAAAGGTGTAATATCCCAATAGAGAGAACGTAGTAATACTTAAACACAATATAATAAATGCAACTAAGTAAAAAATAAAGATAAATACAACATCATAATTTACAGATAATCTAAGCCATTTTATTATACGGAGAAGAATTAGTTACACAATGTTCAAAAAATAAGTATATCTAGCCCAAGAGAAGGCCTAGAATCACCCTACAATGGTGTTGCAACTAAAACTGCGTAACTGGTGATCTTACGGAAGAAATACTGTGTTTTCCCTGCTACTATTGATATACATGTAAATTCTAAAATGGAAAATGTAGATCTAGGGAGCTCAAGAGCTCTAATCATGCCAAGATTCAAGATCTAGCCAATGTGGTGGATTCCCAAGATAACCCAGAAAGGATTTTCTATATCTGCAAATTTGGAAAATCACCCTCCTAGGGCTTGATCCTTTATTTGCTGGGATTATAGATCTGAAGCTAGATCTTACATATAGATGGCTGAAATATGTCACAAGATAAAATCTAAGCTTGAAGGGTTGATCCCTCCTTCATATCTACAAGCTATAAGCTCTAGATAGAGTTCCTAAATCCTCCAATGATGGTTACAGCTGCTGCAACACAACTGCCCATAAAACCTGTGTTGTAAGGGAAAGAGAGGCTTTATGCCTACTAAAATATGCAGTAATAAACTTCAGGCTGATGGAAATAGTGATGAAATGGTGAGGGGATGATCCCTCACAAGATTACTAGCTGAAATGCTAGCAACTTGCTTCCTCCTTTGGATTTGCAATATTGATAATGTAATTCTGGATGGAACTACTGCTGCTAGGAGGTCAATAACTTTTGACTTGATGTCATATCTGATAGGAAGCTTTGGGAATGATGATCTTTAAGCCTAAGGTGATAGGAATAAACCTTCACCCGTTCTGTAGCTGAAATACAGAAGACAACCTCCACCTTCCAAACTGATCCTCATAAATCTGCAATTTCTAGATATGGATGTTCTGTAGAAAGTAGGAAATATATGTGGCACCAATGCCTGATGTAGAATGAATTACAATACTATTTCCAGAGCTACTCAAAGAAAGAGGTGGGATTCCTGACCAGGAACACCCTGTGCTAAACAACACATGCAATCTTTGCTAAATAGCCCAAGAAATCAATGGAATGTCACATGACAATTCCAAATCTAAACAGACCTCAAAATCAATAATCAATAGCTTCCCTTCATTGTTGTCTTCATCTCCTTTATATAGTTTACGAGCCTTCCCATGCCTTGGCCCTCATCTAAACTGCACTGTCCATGTGGACAAGATCCTCCATGTTTGACTACGATGTCTTTCCAAGTCATCCATCATGTCTAGGTGCAATGTACACCCTCTCAATCATGTGTGCATTAATTGCACAACTTCCTCCATCATCTCATCATGAATGGTCCATGATATTTTGTTTGATCCGTTCCAAGATCTTAGTTGACTGTATGAACCTCCATTATCTATCTCATTAATGAGACATGATCTCCAATAACATTCACATTAATAGTGGCTCCACCACCTCATTATCTAGATCTAAGCTTAATTAATCCACATTCACACAAAAAAAGTGGATATTTTTTCATATTGAGGATTATGGGTCCCTCCACCCTTTTATCTACTTATTTAAGTAGGTTTGTCAAGAACTCTAATATTCTAAATATCATGTGAACATTTGGGAATATTACATTCGTCCCCGGGAAATTTTTTCTTGTCCTCAAGCAACTGTAAAAAATGAATGCTACAACAAACATAATCCCTCCGAATGGCATCCTCAAGTGGAAATCCTTCCCATCTGTCACAATGTGTCATGCATGTCCAACTCCAAAGCTGCCTCTCTAGAATGTCTAGAATGGCTTCCAACTGAAAAGTTGGATACCCATCCTTATCGATGAATCTCCAAGTGGCAACCATATGATGACCAAAGTTCTCCTCTATACATGAGATACATAAGATAAAGTGGTTCATCCCCAAAGTGGAAAGCCCCAACTCATGAACTAGCTCTCAAACCATGATACATAGAGTATATTACACATATCAATGCCCTCATCATTAGCCATGTTGGCCATTTAGGAATCAAACATCACATCATCATAGTGAAAAACAAGAAGTAGAAACATATGGGAAAACATAAACAATGTCAAACCATATTCCCCTAATAACAACCAATGCATCAAAGCCTTTTGCTGCTATGGTAAATCATCATGAAAAAAAGTAAGAGAACCATACTCTCTCAAAAGAAGCCACCACAACAATGCTTCTTGTTGCCATTCCAAGTCAATATCAATGAGAATATGAGATCCACACTCTCTCAAAATAAGCCAATGAAGTAATGCCACTTGCTTCCACACCACATCATCATTGTACCAAATGTAGTGGCCATATTCTCTCAAGAGCAGCCACCTTAACAAGGCATATTAATGCCCCATCACACCCTCATTATACCATGTACAATTACCATAGTCCCCCAATAGAAGCCAACGTTGTAAGACCTCCTGTTTCCATCTTGCAAAAATGTCATGCAATGCATGGGAAGAATTCAGCCCATACTCTCCAATAGTAACCATAGCAAGAAGGATTCTGGTTGCCTCCTTGAATTATCATGATGCAAGTCATGGAGCAACAATATAGTAATGGAGATGTGATATTTCTCATTATCATAATATAAACAAGCTCCCTTATGCCACATTATGGGAGAGTTATGCTTTCTCCCAAACCCAAGTACATATATGAACATGAGATACATCCCAAACAAAAATACATGTAAAGACATGAGACATATCCAAAATAAGAGTAAATACAAGGACATAAGATATATCATGTGATTTCCAAACTCTCTAATCAACAACCAAAGCAATCGTGCCTCATTCTTTTTCATTCTTCCAGTGATGTGTAAGGAATGAGTCAGAAAATTATGACTCATTGAGTGGTAGCCATACTCACCTAAGAGCACCCAGTGCAACCATTCTTCTTGCTACCCTTTATCATAGATATTCAAGTGGTTTGGTAACCCCTTTCTCCATATCAACATCCATTCATCCCAATGAGGATGATGGATCTAATTCTTCAAACACTTGGTATACTCCCATTGTAGGACACCAACCTCCTTAAACTGTTGAAGAAATTTGCACTCCATGAAATGTTGAAGTGCACCTCCATTGACATATCTTAATGTGACCTTCTTCTCATCCATGGCCTTCAAAAAATAATGAGGTTTTGGATCTGGTACAAGTATAATTATCTCTTTGACCTGTGAGATGCTCATTGAGAAAGTGTCATCAAGAAAGGAGAAAAGATTTCTCATCTCAAGATGTCTACCATTTATCATCTTATCCTTCGTTGATTCATGAGTGAAGCTACCTTCAGAATTATCCAATAATAATGGAGATCCTTCTTTATCACCCAAGAATACCACCACCCTCAAACGAAACAACCTAACCTGAACGCGTTACATCAGGCATCCTTAAATGAAATGACCATACCTGAACGCATTTCATCGGGTGCCAACACACGGCACCCTGGACCGAACAAAGGCATAAGGGAGTAAATGAAAAATGAGTAACACAAATGTGCACAAGGAACCTGGGTGGTCACAACTTCACAAATTTGATATGGGTGCCATCAAAGAAAATGACCTGACCCGAATGCATTTCATCAGGCGCCTGAGAAAAAGAAGGCACAAGGGAGAAAATGGAAAATGGGCCACACGAATGTGCACAAGGGACCTGGGTGGTCACAACTTAGAAAATTTGATACGATCACCCTCAAATGAAATGACTCGAAAAAAACACGTTCCATCAGGCACCCTCGCTCGACGTGGCACGATGCACTCGACCAAAATAAGAGTAAATACAAGGACATAATATATATCATATGATGTCCATACACTCTCATAAACAACAAAAGAAACCATGCCTTCTTCTTTTTCCTTGTTCTAGTGATGTGTAAGGCATGAATCAGAAAATTATGACTCACTGAGTGGTAGCCATACTCACCCAAGAGCAACCAATGCAACCATGCTTCTTGTTGCACTGTATCATAGATCTTCAAGTTGTTTGGAAACCCCTTGCTCCATATCAGCAACCATTCATCGTAATGAGGATGATGGATCTCATTCTTCAAACACTTGGTATCCTCCCATTGTAGGACACCAACCTCTTTAAATTGTTGAAGAACTTTGCACTACATGAAATGTTGAAGTGCACCTCCATTAAGATCTCTTAATGAGACCTTCTTCTCATCTATGGCTATCCAAAACCAATGAGGTTATGGATCTACTGCAGGTAGAATTCTCTCTTTGAGTTGTGAGATGCTCATTGAGAAAATGTCATCAAGAAAGGAGAAAATATTTCTCATCTCAAGATGTCTACCATTCATCATCTTATCCTCCATTGCTTCATAAGTGAAGCTACCTTCAGAATTCTCCAAGAATAATGGGGCTCCTTCTTTATCATTGTTACTAATTGACAACGCTGTAGATCTGCAAGGTAATACATAAGCTATCTCAAAGCAAGGTACAATAATGATCTCATAACCAGTCATTGTACATAGGATCATGCTCATCCCTTCTTCTGAAAGTCTAAACTTCAACTCAAAAAGTTGAGTTTAGTCCATCCATGAAAAACTTCGATAGCTTTTCATCTCCTCCTTGATTAGATCAAGGGTCCTCTGTGCTCTGATAGTTTTCTGCTTCAAATCAACATTTTTATCTAACCCTTGGTTATGCATTGGCCTTTATGGAATTTTCCCATAAGTTCCAATAATATATACTAAAAAAATAGGTGATGAATGTGTATGCATACCTTGGATCAACTGATGTATGGGAACCTCTTGACAGAACACAAGAGTTCCTAGAACTGGGACAATGGTGTCTCCAACTGCTAGTAAGAGAGATGGCTACTCTTCTACCAATGTACCAACACTGGAATCTTCCTCCTCTTCCTCATGCATCTCCTGAATCATGCATGGGACTCTATTTGTCAAGATATCAAGACTATCTTGCAAGGTTGCAAGTTTTATTTCTCTAGATGCAAGTAATTCTGCAGCTGGTGGTGAAGGTAGTGACTTCTTGTCCAGAGTGACAAGAATGACGTCCTCCTTTGTTTCCTTAGGGCCCATCTCTTTCTTCTTCACATCAAACTTATTCCTCAACTTGTGAAGGAAATTTGAATATTTATTCACCTTTGCATCCTCCATGTGACTAAACCACCAATCATTAGCTTCACCATCAAGATGAAGTGCAACAATCTGGATAGCCTCTTTTTTAGCCACAAGATGTAGCATGAAAAATGTATCTAACTCTTTCCTCCGAGCCTTAACATTTCTTGAGGAAGGCCCGTCAAATGTAGGAAAATAGAATCTATTGTGCCTCTTCCTTCTATTGTTGCTATAGGATCTTATTTCTTCTTTGATTTCAAATAATTATTGGAGAGTTAGACTCCCTTTGAAAGCTCAAGACTATTCCTTGTACTCTTCAATATACAAGCTAAGAGTCTCATGAGTCTCAGGTTCTCTTATTTCTTCATTTCTATACCTCTCACAAGGGGGGAAATGGAAAATGGGCCACATGAATGTGCACAAGGCACCTGGGTGGCCACAACTTAGAAAATTCAATACGACTTCCCCCAAACAAAATGACCCAAACTGAACACATTGCATCGGGTGCCCTCGCACGGTGCGGCATGACGAGCCCGACCAAATGAAGGCACACGAGATAAAATGACAAACGGGCCGCACCAATGTGCACAAGGCACCTGGGTAGTCACAACTTAGCAAATTTGATATGGTCGCCCTTAAAGGAAATGACCTAACCCAAACACATTGCATCAGGCACCCTCAAACAATGCGATACGATGCACCAGACTAAACAAAGGCACAAGGGAGCAAACAGATGCCCTCAAATGAAATGACCTGACCTGAACATGTTTCATCGAGCGCCCTCAAATGAAATGACATGACCCAAATGCATTTCATCAGGTGCCCTCACACGGCGAGACACGACTCACCTAACCGAACAAAGGCACAAGGGAGGAAACTAAAAATAGGCCGCATGAACATGCACAAGGCACCTGAGTATTCACAACTTAGAAAATTTGATATGACCTCCCTCAAATGAAATGACCTGAATTGAACGCATTTCATCAAGCACCCTCACACGATGCAACACGGCATAGCCGACTGAATCAATACAGAAGGGGGGAAACACAAAATGGGTCACACGAATGTGCATAACGCACCCAAGTGGTCACAACTGAGCAAATTCGATAAGACCACTCTCAAATGAAACAAAATAATTCGAATATGTTTCATTAGGCGTCCTCACATGGTGCGACACGACGCGCATAACCGAATGAAGACAGAAGGGAGAAAACAAAAAATGTCCAGTACGAACGTGCATGAGGCACTCAGATGGTCACAACTTAGAAAATTTGATATGGCCACCCTCAAGTGAAATGACCCAACCCAAACACATTTAATCGGGGGCCCTCACACCATGAAACATGGCACGCTTGACCGAATGAAGCCACAAGGGAGGAAACAACAAATGAGCCACACGAACATGTACAAGGAACCTTGGTGGTCACAAATTAGAAAATTTGATATGCCCACCCTCAAACGAAATGACTTGACCCAAAGATGTCTCATCGAGCACCCTGACACAGCACGCCCGATCGAATGAGGGCACAAGGGAGAAAATGTCAAACAAGCTGCACGAATGTGCACAAGACACTTGGGCGGTCACAACTTAGAAAAACTAATATAGCTACCCTCAAACAAAATAACCCGACCCAAACGCATTTCATATGGCGCCCTCACACAACGTGACATGACACACCCGAACAAATGAAGGCACAAGGGAACAAATTGAAAGTGGACTACACGAACATGGACAAGGCACCCTTGCGGTCACAACTTAGTAAATTTGATATGACCACCCTCAAACAAAATGACCCAACCCGAATGAATTTCATCGAGTGCTCTCAAACGACGTGACACAGTGCGCCTCACCGAACGAAGGCACAAGGAAGAAAATGAAAAACGAGCCACATGAACGTGCATAGGGCACCTGGACGTTCACAATTTAGAAAATTTGATACAACTGGCCTCAAACAAAATGACTCGACCCACATTCGTTTCATTGGGCTCCCTCACACGGTGCGACATGGCCCGCCCAACCGAATGAAGGAAGAAGGGAGAAAACAGAAAATGGGCCACACAACTAGGCCATCACAACTTAGAAAATATGGCAAAGTCATCCTCAATCGAAATGACTCGACTCAGACATGTTTCATTAGGTACCGTCAGATAGCGTGACACACCGCGCCCGACCGAATGAAGGCACAAGGGAGAAAATGGAAAATGTGTTGCATGAAAATTCACAAGCTACCTGAGTAGTCACAAGTTAGAAAATTTGATAAGGTTGCCCTCAAATGAAACAACCCAACCCGAACGCGTTTCATCAGGTGCCCTCACACGGCGTGACACGATGCACTCGATCGAACGAAGGCACAAGGGAGAAAATGAAAAATGGGATGCATGAACATGCACAAGGCACCTGGGCTGTCACATCTTAGCAAATTTGGTACGACCTCCCTGAAATGAACCGACCCGATTGGAACATGTTTCATCGGGCACACACACATGTTGCGACACAACCTGCCCAACCAAATGAAGGCACAAGGGAGTAAATTGAAAATGGGCCACACGAATGTGCACAAGGCACCCAGGTGGTCACAACTTAGAAAATTTGATACAACCACCCTCAAAGAAAATGACCTGACCCAAACATGTTTCATTCGGCGTCCTGAAATGAAAGGACCAAACCTGAACGCATTTCATCGAGTGCCCACACATGGCACCCTCGACTAAAAGAAGGCACAAGGGAGAAAACGACAAACAAGCAGCACAAATGTGCACAAGGCACCTTGGCAGCCACAACTTAGAAAATTTGATATGGGTGCCCTCAAATGAAATGACCCGACCTGAGCACATTTCATCAGGTGCCCGAGAGAAATAAGGCACAAGGGAGAAAATGGAAAATGGGCCACATGAATGTGCATAAGGCACCTGGGCGGTCACAACTTAACAAATTTGATACGATCGCCCTCAAACGAAATGACTCGAACAAAACGGGTTACATCGGGTACCGTCGCACAACATGGCATGATGCGCTCGACTGAAATAAGAGTAAATACAAGGACATAAGATATATCATGTGATGTCCAAACTCTCTCATCAACAACTAAAGAAACCATTCCTTCTTCTTTTGCATTCTTCCAGTGATGTGTAAGTCATGAATCAGAAAATTATGACTCACTAAGTGGTAGTCATACTCAACCAAGTGCAACCAGCACAACCATGCTTCTGGCTGCCCTATATCATAGATCTTCATGTGGTTTGGAAACCCCTTGCTCCATTTCAGCAACCATTCATCCCAATAAGGATGATGGGTCTCATTCTTCAAACACTTGGTATCCTCCCTTTGTAGGAAACCATCCTCAAACAATTGAATAAATTTTCACTCCATGAAATGTTGAAGTGCACCTCCATTGAGATCTCTTAATGATACCTTCTTCTCATCTGTGGCCTTCCAAAACCAATGAGGTTTTGGATCTGCTGCAGGTAGGAGTATGTCCTTTAGCTGCCAGATGCTCATTGAGAAAGTGTCATCAAGAAAGGAGAAAATATTTCTCATCTCAAGATGTCTACCTTCCATCATCTTATCCTCCATTTCTTCATGAGTGAAGCTACCTTCAGAATGCTCCAAGAATAATGGGGCTCCTTATTTATCACTATTAATAAGTGACATCGTTGTAGATCTGCAAGGTAATACATATTCTATCTCAAAGAAAGGTACAATACTAATCTCATAACTAATCATTGTACATAGGATCATTCTCATCCCTTCTTCTGAAACTCTACACTTCAACTCAAAACGTTAAATGTATTCCATCCATGAAAAAAATTGATAGCTTTTCATCTCCTCCTCGATTAGATCAAGGGTTATCTACACTGTGATAGTTTGCTGCTTCAAATCAACATTTTTATCTAACCATTGGTTATGAATTAGCCCTGATTGCATGTTCCCATAAGTTACAATAATATATAATGAAACAATAGGTGATGAATGTGTATGCATACCTTGTATCAACTGATGTATGGGAACCTCTTGACAGAACACAAGAGTTCCTACAATCGGGACATTGGTGTCTCCAACTGTTGGTAAGAGATATGGTTTCTCTTCTACCAATGTACCAACACTGGAATCTTCCTCCTCTTCCTCATGCATCTCCTGAATCATGCATGGGACTCTATGTGTCAAGATATCAAGACTATCTCTAGACTATCTTGCAAGGTTGCAAGTGTCTCTTCTCTAGATGCAAGCACTTCTGCAACTGGTGGTGAAGGTAGTGACTTCTTGTCCCAAGTGACAAGAATTCCATCCTCCTTTGTTTCCTTAGGGCCCATCTCTGTCTTATTCAAATCAATATTCTTCCTTGAATTGTGAAATAAATCTGAATATTTAGTCACCTTTGCATGCTCCATGTGATTAAACGACCAATCATTGTCTTCACCATAAAGATGAAGTGTAGCAATATGGATAGCCTCTTTTTTAGCCATAGGATGTAGCATGAAAAATGTATCTAAATATTTCCTCCAAGCCTTAACATTGCTTGAGGAAGACCCATAAAATGTAGGTAAATATAATATATTCTGCCTCTTCCTTCTATTGTTGCTATAGGATCTTCTTTCTTCCTTGAGTTCAAAGAATTCTTGGAGAGTTGGACTCCCTTTGAAAGCTCTACATTGTTCCTTGTACTCCTAAAGATACAAAATAAGAGTCTCATGAGTCTCAGGTTCTCTTCTTTATTTATTTATATACCTCTCACCTTCTTCAAAGAAAGTGGGCATTGTACATCTATGAGGATATCTATGATTCTCCAGTTTCCTTTATTGTTGATAGGAAGTGTTGGGACCTTCCTCTTCAAATCTTCTTCTTGGACCATTCCTTTTCCTTTCTCCCTTCATTTGATAGACCTCCTTGGAGATTTATTGATTGGATATAAAGACAGGAATAGAAAAAATATCCTCCTTCATGATAGATCTCATCTATTTGCTTCTTCTTTTGATGCAAAAGTTGAAGTGTCCACAAGATGAGCCAAAGATCATACTCTAATACCACTGTAATATCCCAAAAGGGAGAATTCAGTAATACTTAAACACAATATAGGAACTCCAAATAAGTAAACAATAAATCTAAAAACAACATTAGAATTTACATAGAACATGAGCCATTTTATTATATGGAGATGAATCAGTTACACAATGTTCAAAAAATGAGTAGATGTAGCCCAAGAGAAGGCCTAGAATCACCTACAATGGTGCGGAAAGTAACATTGAGTAACTGGTGAGCTTACAGAAGCAATACTACAATGTTCCTGCTGCTGTTGATATGCATGTAAATGTTGCAAAGGAAAATGAAGATCGAGGGAGCTCAATAGCTCTGATGATACCAAGATTCAAGATCTGTCCAATGTGATGGATTCCCAAGATAACCCAAAAAGGATTTTCTAGATCTACAACTTTGGAAAATCACCCTCCTAGGGCTTTATCCTTTATCTGATGGGATTACAAATCTAAAGCTAGATATAAAATATACATGTCTGAAATATTTCACAAGATAATATCTAAGCTTGAATGGTTGATCCCTCCTTCAGATCTACAAGATAGAAGCTCTAGATCTATCTCCTCAATCCTCCAATGATGATTACAACTGTTGCAACACAACTGCTCATAAAAAATACACTGTAAGGGAAAGAGAGGCCTTAGGCCTGCTAAAATATTGTGCAATAAACTCCAAGCTGATGGAAATAATGATGGAAAGGTGAGGGGATGATCCCTCATGGGATTACTACCTGAAATGCTAGCAACTTCCTTCCTGCTTTGGATCTGCAATATGGATAGTGTAACTCTAGATAAAAATACTATTGCTAGGAGGTAAATAAATTTTTCCCTGATGAAAAATATGATAGGAGGCTCTATGAATGTTGATATTTAATCCCAATGTGATAGGAATAAAGTTTCTCTTGTTCTCCAGCTGAAATAATGAAGACAACATCCACCTTCCAAACTGATCTTCAGAAATCTGCAATTTCTGAATATGGATGTTCTCCAAAAAGTAGGAAAGATATGTGGCACCAATGCCTAATGTAGAATTAATTACAATACTCTTTATAGATCTACTCAAAGAAATAGTTTGGATTCCCGACTAGGAACACCCTGTGCTAAACAACACTTGCAATATTTGTGAAACATCCCAAGAAAGAAATGCAATTTCACATGACAATTCCAGATCTAAATATACCTAGTAATCAATAATCAATAGCTTCCTTTCATTGTCATATTCATCTCCTTTATATATTTTATGAGCCTTCCCATGCCTTGGCCCTCACCTAAACTGTGTTGTGCATGTGGACAAGATCCTCCATGTTTGACTGCTTTGTCTTTCCAAGTCATCCATCATGTCTAGGTGCAATGTACACCCTCTCAATCATCTGTGCATTAATTGTACAACTTCCTCCATCATCTCATCATGAATGCTCCATGATATTTTGTTTGATCCTTTCCAAAATCTTAGTTTACTGTATAAACCTCCATGATCTATCTCATTAATGAGACATGATCTCCAATTCCATTCACATTAGTAGTGGCTCCACCACCTCATTATGTAGATATAGGCTTAATTAATCCACATCCAGACATAAAAAGTGGATATTTGTTAATCTTGAGGATTATGGGTCCTTCCACCCTTTTATTTAATTAATTAAGTATGTTTATTAAGAACTCTAATATTCCAAATATTATGTGAAAATTTGGGAATATTAAACAAGTGAGAAAACAAAAAATGGGCCGCACGAACGAGCACACTGCACCCGGGTGGTGAAAACTTAGCATATTTGATATAGCTACCCTCAAACGAAATGACCCAACCTAAATCTGTCTCATTGAGCACCCTTACACAGCGTGACATGGTGTGCTCGACCGAATGAAGGCATAAGGGAGAAAATGACAAAATTTCCACACGAATGTGCACAAGGCACCCGAGCGGTCACAAATTAGAAAATTTGATACGACCGCCGTCAAATGAAACGACCTGACCCAAACATGTTTTAGTAAGTGCTCTCACATGGTGCGACACAACGCGCTTGACTGAATGAAAGCACAAGGGAGAAAATGATAAACGGGTCACACAAAATGACCCCACCCAAATGAAATGACCTGACCCAAATGCCTTTTATCAGGCACCCTCACATGATGTGATAGGGCGTGCCCAAACGAAGGAAGGCACAAGGGAGAAAATGAAAAATGGGTAGCATGCAAATACAAAAGGTGCCCGAGCAGTCACAACTTATAAAATTTGATACGACCACCCTCAAATGATATAACCCAATCAGAATACATTTCATCAAGTGCCCTCATGTGGCGCGACACCACTAGCCCAACCGAATGAAGGCATAAGGGATAAAATGTAAAATGGGCCACAAGAATGAGTACAAGGCACCCGAGTGGTCACAACATAGAAAATTTGATAAGGCCGCCTTCAAACGAAATGACCTGACTCGAACACGTTTCATTCGGCGCACTCATACAGTGCGACCAACCGAACGAATGCACAAGGGAGAAAATGGAAAATGGGTCACGCGAACATGCACAAGCCACCTGGGTAGTCATAACTAAGAAAATTGGATATGACCACCCTCAAAAGAAACGACTTGACCAGAATGCGCTTCATTGGGCGCCCTCAAATGATATGGCTCATTTTCTGTTTTCTCTACCAAATAGCAACCAAGCGCCACGAGAGAAACATAGCGAAGAGCAAATTTCAATGGAGCAAATGAGAAACCAAAGGACCTGAGAGTGACATAGAGAAGAGCTGATTGCAATGGAGCGAATGAGTGACAGAGGGGCGTGGGAGAGACATAGGCAATCGACCAGTCATCTCAAGGAGCCAAACATAACAACCCCATCCAACTCTAAGAAGAAAGAGTAGAAGAGGAATTTTTTTCAGATATGCCTCTGAGGACGAACTTGGAAAAAACATTAACGCTCATTTTCTACCGAGTGGGGATGGAGAGAAGAAAGTTGGTGACCATAAAAATGACCCAAGACCATTCTGCAGGCACACCCGAAAAGAAAAACTCAATTACCAACCCACCTTACATAATGAAAAGCCAACCCCTACCCCTGACCAGAAAGAGGATAGATAAATGACCAAACGAAGGGACAAGAACATGCACAAGGCACCTGGGCAATCACAACTTTGAAAAATTGATACGACCACCCTCAAACAAAATGACCCAACCTGAACACTTTCCTCTGGCACCTCAAATGAAATGACCCAAGCCAAACGCATTTCATCGAGCGCCCTCACATGACGCGACACGACACGCTCGACCGAACGAAGGTAAAAGGGAGCAAACAGAAAACAGGTTGCATGAATGTGCACATGGCACTCGGGCTTTCACAACTTAACACATTTTATATGACCACCCTCAAAAGAAACGACCTGACCTGAATGCTCTTCATCAGGTGACCTTAGATGACACGCTCGACCAACGAAGGCATAAGGGAGAAAATGACAAATGGGTCGCACGAACGTGCATAAGGCACCTGACCTGTCACAACTTAGAAAATTTGATACAACCACCTCAAACAAAACGACACAAGACGAACGCATTTAATCAGCTTCCCTCACACGATGTGATAGGGCATGCCCAACCAAAGGAGGGCACAACGAAGAAAACAACAAATGGTCTGCATGAAAATGTGCAAGGCAGCTAGGTAGTCACAACTTAGCAAATTTGATATGGCTACCCTCAACGAAACAACCTAACCCGAATACATTTCTTCGAGTGCCCTCATATGGCGCGACATGACGTGCTTGACCAAATAAAGGCATAATGGAGAAAATAGAAAATAGGCCGCATGTACATGCACAAGGCACCCGGATGGTCACAAATTAGCAAATATGATACGACCGCCCTCAAATGAAACGACCCGACCCAAAAAAATTTCGTTGGGCTCCCTCACACATTGCAACAGGGCACGCCCGCCTGAAAGAAGGCATAAGGGATAAAACTCCAAACAGGCTGCACGAATGTGCAGAAGGCACCTAAGTGGTCACAACTTAGAAAATTTGATACGGTCACCCTCAAACGAAACAACCCAACCCGAACGCATTTCATTGGGTGTCCTCACATAGTGTGACATGCCCTCCCTGACTGAACAAAGGCACAAGGGAGAAAATGGAAATTGGGTCGCGCAAACGAGCACAAGGCACTCGAGTGGTCATAACTTGGAAAATTTGATATGACTGCCCTTAGGCAAAATTACCTGACCCGAACGTGATTCATGAGCATCCCTCACATGGAACACCCGATCAAACGAAGGCACAAGGGAGAAAATGAAAAACGGGCCGCATGAACATGCACAAGGCACTCTGGTGGTCACAACTTACAAAATTTTATATGACCACTCCCAAACAAAATGACTCGACTCGAACATGTTTTCTCAGGTGCCATCACACGACGCAACACGACGTGCCCGACTGAATGAAGGCACAAGGTAGAAAATGAAAAATGGGCCACACGAAAGTGCACAAGGCACCCAGGCATTCACAACATAGCAAAGTTTATAAGGTTTCCCTCAAATGAAATGACCTAACTTGAACGCATTTCATCGGGCACCCTCACAATGCATGACACAACGCACCTGATCGAATGAAGGCACAAGGGAGAAATTGACAAACGGGCCACACAAACATGCACAAGGCACCTAGGTGGTCACAACTTAGAAAAATTGATACAATCAACCTCAAATGAAACACCCTATCCCAACTTCATTTCATTGGGTGCCCTCACATGGCATGCAAAACCAAACAAAGGCACAAGGGATAAAATGACAAACAGGGTATAGGAACATGCACAAGACACCCGGGTGGTCACAACTTAGAAAATTTGATAAAACTTCCCTCAAACGAAATGACCCCACTCAAATGCATTTCGTAGGGTGCCCACAAATGAAATTACCCAACCCGAACGTGTTTCATCAGGTGCCCTCACATGGGGCGACATGTCGCGCCCGACCGAACGAAGGCATAAGGTAGAAAATGACAAACAATTTTCACGAACATGCACAAGGCACCCGGTCCGTCACAACTTAGCAAATTTGATACAGGAACCCTCAAATGAAGTGACCCTACCCGAACGTGTTTCATCAGATGCCCTCACATAGCATGACATGACACACCTGACCGAATGAAGGTACAAGGGAGAAACTGACAAATTGGTCACAAAACATACACAAGGCACCCAAGTGGTCACAACTTAGAAAATTTGATACGGATACCCTCAAACGAAAAGATGTGACCTGAACGCTTTTCATCAGGCGCCCTCATATGGTGTGACACTGCACATCCGATCGAACGAAGGCACAAGGGGGCAAACGAAAAATTGGCTGCACAAATGTGCACAAGGCACCCGGGCGATCACAACTTAGAAAATTTGATATGGCCACCCTCGAAAGAAACGACCCAAACCAAATGCATTTAATTGGGTGCCCTCGCACGATGTGACACGGTTTGTTTAAATGACCAAAGGCACAAGGTAGAAAATGGAAAATGGGCTGCACAAATTTCCACAATGCACCCAGGCAGTCACAACTTAGAAAATTTGATACGGTCGCCCTAAAATGAAATGACCTGACCTAAACGTGCTTGATCAAGCGTCCTCAAATGAAATGACCCAACCCAAATGCATCTCATCAGGCACCCTAAAAAAATAACCAAACCCGAATGCATTTCATCGTGCACCCTCAAACGACGCGACACGGCGTGCCCAACTGAACGAAGGCATAAGGGAGAAAATTTCAAACAAGCTGCATGGACGTGCACAAGGCACCCGAGTGGTCACAGCTTATAAAATTTTATACGGTCTCCCTCAAATCAAATGACCCAACTCGAACGCATTTCATCAGGTGCCCTCACATGGCGCAACACGATGCGCCTGACTGAAAGAAGGCACAAGGGAGAAAATGGAAAACATGTTGCATGAACCTGCATAAGGCACCTGGGTGGTCAAAAATTAGCAAATTTGATACAACCTCCCTCAAACAAAACAACCCGACCAAAACAAGTTTCATCAGGTGTGCTCACACGGCATGACATGACGTGCCTGACTGAACGAAGGGAAAAGGGAGGAAATGAAAAATGGGCTGCACAAATGTGCACTAGGCACTTGGGTGGTCACAACTTAGAAAATTTGATACGTCCATCATCAAATGGAACGACCCAATCTGAACGCGTTTCATCTGGCGCCCTCACACGGCATGACACTGCATGCCAAATAGAACGAACACAAAGGGAGAAAATAGAAAATGGGTCACACGAACATGCACAAGGCACCTAGGCAGTCAAAACTTAGCAAATTTGATATGACCTCCCTCAAAAAAAATGACTCGACCAGAATGCGTTTCATTGAGTGCTCTCACATGGCGCAACATGACACATCCAAATGAATGAAGGCACATGGGAGAAAATGAAAAATGGGTTGCACGAATGTGCATAAGGAACTCGGGCAGTCACAACTTAGAAAATTTGATACGACCACCCTCAAACAAAGCGACCCAACCTGAACATGTTTCAACGGGCACGCTCACATGGCGCGACACAATGTGCCCGACCAAACAAAGCCACAAGGGAGTAAATGTTAAACGGGCAGCATGAATGTGCACAAGGTACCCGGCCGGTCACAAATTAGAAAATTTTATACGGTCACCCTCAAAAAAATTGACCCAACCAGAACGCATTTCATCTAGCACCCTCACGCAACGTGACACAACGCGCCTGTCAAAATGAAGGCACAAGGGAGAAAACTGAAAGCAGGCCACGCAAATGTGCACAAGGCACCTGGTTGGTCACAACTTATCAAATTTAATACGGCCTCCCTCAAACTAAATGACCCAACTCGAATGCATTTCATCAGGCACCCTCACACGACATGCCTCACTGAACGAAGGCACAAGGAAGAAAACAGAAAATAGGCCCCATGAAAGTGCAAAAGGCACCTGCACAGTCATAACTTAGAAAATTTGATACGACTTCCCTTAAACGAAATGTCTCGACCATAATTGTTTTCATTGGGCACCTTAACATGACGCAATATGGCCCACCCAACTGAATGAAGGAACAAGGGAGAAAACGGAAAATGGGTCGGATGAACAAGCACATGGCACCCGTGCAGTCACAACTTAGCAAGTTTGATACAACCACCCTCAAATGAAATGACCCGACTCGAACACGTTTCATCAGGCGCCCTCACACAACACGACATGACGCACCCAGCCGAATGAAGGCAGAAGGGAGAAAATGAAAAATGTGTTGCACAAACGTGCACAAGACACGTGAGTGGTCACAAATTAATACATTTGATACACTCGCCCTCAAATGAAACAACCCGACCTGAATGCATTTCATCAGGCGCCCTAACATGACACGAAATGACGCACCTGACCAAACGAAGGCTCAAGGGAGAAAATGAAAAACGAACCACACGAACGTGCACAAGGCACTTGGGCTATCACAACTTAGAAAATTTTGATATGTCTGCCCTCAAACAAAATGACCCGACCCTAATGTGTTTCATTCGATACCCACAAAAGGCGCGACACAACCCACTGACTAAACAAAGGCATAAGGGAGCAAATGGAAAACGGGCCGCACAAACGTACAAAAGGGACATGGGTGATTACAACTTAGGAAATTTTATACAACTACCCTCAAAGGAAATAACCCGACCCAAATGCATTTCATCGGGTTCCCTCAAACGAAACAACCCTACCTGAACATATTTCATCGAGCACCCTCACATGACGCACCTGACCAAATGAAGGCAGAAGGGCTCAAATGGAAAACAAGTTGCAAAAATGTGCAAAAGTCACCTGGGTAGTCACAACTTATCAAATTTGATACGAGTGCCCTAAAACAAAATGACCCGACCTGAAAGCATTTCATCAGGCGCCCGACCGAATGAAGGCACAAGGGAGAAAATGGAAAACGGGCCACACGAATGTGCACAAGGAACCTAGGCGGTCACAACTTAGCAAATTTGATATAACGACCCTTAATAAATGACCCGAACTGAATGCGTTTCATCAGGTGCCCTTACATGGTGCAACATGATGCACCTGAAAAAACGAAGGCACAAGGGAGGAAATGGAAAACGGCACGCACGAATGTGCACAAGGCACCCGAGTAGTCACAACTTAGAAAATTTGATATGGTCACCCTCAAACGAAACGACCCGACCCAAATGCATTGCATCGGCTGCCCTCAAATAGTGTGACACGGTGCACCTGACCAAACGAAGGCACAACGAAGAAAACAGATGCCCTCAAATGAAACGACCCAACCCGAACATGTTTCATCGAGCGCCCTCAAATGAAACGACCCGACCGGAATGCGTTTCATTAGGTGCCCTGACACGATGAGGCATGACTCGCTTGACTGAACGAAAGCACAAGGGAGGAAATGAAAAATGGGCCATGTGAATGTGCACAAGGCACCTGAGTGGTAACAACTTATAAAAATTGATAAGGCCTCCCTCACACGATGTGACATGGCGAGCCCAAGCGAACGAGCTTCATCATGCGCCCTCACACGATGTGAAATAAAATGCCCGACTGAACGAAGGCAGAAGGGGGAAAATGGAAAATGGGTCGCACGAACATGCACAACACACTCGGGCGGTCACAACTAAGCAAATTTGATAAGGCCACCGTAAAACAAAACAACTTGATTCGAACATTTTTCGTCAGGCGCCCTCACATTTTGCCACACGGCGCACCTAACCGAATGAAGTCAGAAGGGAGAAAATGATAAACATGTAGTATGAAAATAAAAAAGGCACCCGGGCAATCACAGTTTAGCAAATTTGATATGGCTACCCTCAAATGAAAGAACCCAACTCAAACACATTTCATCGGGCACCCTCACACCGCGCAACATGGTGTGCTCTACCAAACGAAGCCACAATGGAGCAAACAGAAAACGGGCCGCACGAACATGCAAAAGGAACCTGGGTGGTCACAACTTAGCAAATTCAATATGGCCACCCTCAAACTAAATGACCCAACCCAAACATGTTTCATCGGGCACCCTCACATGGAGCGACACGACGCACCCGACCGAATGAAGGCACAAGGGAGAAAATTTCAAATGGGCCACATGAATTTGCACAAGGCACCCAGGTAGTCACAACTTAGAAAATTTGATACAACTGGCCTCAAATGAAACGACCCAACCCGAACGTGTTTCATATGGTTCCTTGACACAGCATGACACGATGCGCCCAACTGAACGAAGGCACAAGAAGGAAAATGGAAAGTGGGCCATATGAATGTGGACAAGGCACCTGAGTAGTCACAACTCAGAAAATTTGATACGGCCACGCTCAAATGAAATGACCCAACCTGAACGCATTTCATCATGTGACCTCACATGGCGTGACACAGCATGCCTCACCGAACGAAGGCACAAGGAAGCAAACAAAAAATGAGCCACATGAATGTGCACAAGGCACCTGTATGATCAAAACTTAGCAAATTTGATACAACCACCCTCAAACGAAACGAACTGACTCGAATTCATTTCATTGGGCTCCCTCATACAGCGTGACACAGCCCGCCTGACTGAATGAAGGCACAAGGGAACAAAGGGAAAATGGGCCACACAAATGAGCACATGGCACATGGGCCGTCGCAACTTAGAAAATTTGATATAGCCATCCTCAAATGAAATGACCCGACCTGGATGCCTTTCATCGAGTGCCCTCACACAGGGCAACACAACGTGCCCGATCGAACAAAGGCACAAGGGAGAAAATGACAAATGGGTTGCACGAATGTGCACAAGGCACCTGAGTGGTCATGAGTTAGCAAATTTGATATGAGCACCCTCAAACAAAAAACCTGACCCAAACGCGTTTCATCAGGTGCCCTCACATGGCACGACACGATGCACCCGACTGAACAAAAGCACAATGGAGCAAATGAAAAATGGGTCGCGTGATCATTCAGAAGGCACCCAGGCTATGACAACTTAGCAAATTTGATACGTCCTCTCTCAAATGAACCAACTTGACCCAAACGCGTTTCATCAGGCATGCACACATGGTGCAATAGGGCCCGCTCGACTAAACGAAGGCATAAGGGAGAAAATGGAAAATGGGTAGCACGAATGTGCACAAGGAACCAAGGTGGTCACAACTTAGCAAATTTGATACGACCACCCTCAACCGAAACGACCTGAACCAAACACGTTTCATCAGGTGCCCTCAAATGAAACGACCAAACCCGAACGCATTTCATCGAGCGCCCACAAACGGAACCCTCGACCAAATGAAGGCACAAGGGGGGAAACAAAAAAAGAGCAGCATAAATGTGCACAAGGCGCTTGTGTGGTCACAACTTAGCAAATTTTATATGGGTTCCCTCAAACGAAACAACCCAACCCGAACGCATTTAATCGGGAACCCGAGCGAAAGAGGGCACAAGGGAGAAAACATAAAATGGGCCACACAAATCTGCACAAGGTACTTGGGCAGTCACAAATTAGAAAATTTGATATGACCTCCCTCAAACGAAACGAATTGAACAAAGTGGGTTCCATCGGGTGCCCTCACACCGAGTAGCACGACGCGAGCGACTGAATGAAGGCACAAAGGAGTAAACAAAAAATGGGCCACATGAATGTGCACAAGGCACCCGTGTGGTCACAACTTAGCAAATTTGATACGACCACCCTCAAACGAAACAACCTAACCCAAACACATTTCATTGGGCACCCACAAACAATGCGACACTACACGCCCGACCGAAAAAAGGCACAAGGGAGCAAACAGATTCTCTCAAATGAATTGACTTGACCCGAACACATTTCATCTGGCAACCTCAAATGAAACGATCTGATGTGAACGCGTTTCATCGGGCACCATCACACAATGTTACATGGAGCGCCCAACCGAACGAAGGCACAAGGGAGGAAATGACGAATGGGCCGCATCAACGTGCACAAGGCACTCGAGCGGTCACAAATTAGAAAACTAGATACATCATCCCTCAAACAAAATGACTCAACCTGAACATCTTTCATCGGGTACCCTCACATGCCATAGTACGGCGCGCCTGACAGAATGAAGATAGAAGGGAGAAAATAGAAACTGGGTTACACGAATGTGGAAAATGCACCCAGGCAGTCACAACTGAACAAATTTTGATACAGCCGCCGTTAAATGAAATAACCCAATGTGAACGTGTTTCATCGAGCACCCTCACATGACGCAACACGATTTGCCTTTCCGAATGAAGGCACAAGGGAGAAAACAACAAATGGGCTATATAAACATGCACAAGGCACAAGGGCAGTCACAACTTAGCAAATTTGATATTGTCGCTCTCAAACAAATTGACCCAACATGAACACATTTCATTGGGCGCCTTCACACCAAGCGACACGACGCACTCGACCAAACGAAGCCACAAGGGAGGAAACAGAAAATGAGTCTCACAAACGTGTACAAGGCATCCGGGTAGTCGCAAATTAGAAAATTTCATAAGGTCTCCCTCAAACCAAAAAACCAAAGCCAAATGTTTTTCATCAGGTACCCTCACATGACTCAACAGGGCATACTCGAGCGAACGAAGGAAAAAGAGATCAAGCGGTAAACGGGCTGTGCATACGTGCATAAGTCACCCGCGTGGTCACAACTTAACTAATTTGATATGGCCACTCTCAAACAAAATGACCCAACCCGAACGCATTTCATCGGGCGCCCTCACACAACGCGACATGGCGTGCCCCACCAAATGAGGGCACAAGGGAGAAAATGAAAATGGGCTACAAGAATGCACACAAGGCACCCAGGTGACCACAACTTTGAAAATTTGATACGACCACCCTCAAACGAAATGACCCGATGAAAACAAGTTTCATCAGGCACCCTCACATGGCGCGACATAGCCCACTCGACCAAATGAACACACAAGAGAGAAAACAAGAAATGGGGCACACCAACAAGCACAAGGAAACCAGATGGTAACAACTTAGCAAAATTGATACAACCTCCCTCATATGAAATGACCTGACCCGAACGCATTTCATCGGGTGCCCTCACATGACTCGACACTAAGTGGTAGGCCGAGCGAAGGCACAAAGGAGAAAACAACAAACAGGTCACATGAACGTGCACAAGGCACCCTAGCAGTCACAACTTAGAAAATTTGATAGGGTCACCGTTAAGTGAAATGACCCGACCCAAACACGTTTCATCGGGTGCCCTCAAATGAAACAACTCAACCAGAACATGTTTCATTAGGTGCCCTCACACGATGTGACATGACAAACCAAACCAAATGAAGACACAAGGGAGAAAAAGGAAAATGGGGTAGACGAATGTGCAGAAGGTACCGATGTGGTCACAACTTAGAAAATTTAATACGGGCACCCTCAAATGAAACGACCTGACCCGAATGTGGGCGCCCTCACATTGCATGCCCAACTGAATGAAGGCACAAGGGAGAAAACGTCAAATGTGTTGCATGAACATTCATAAGGCACCTTGGCGGTCACAACCTAGAAAATTTGATACGGCCACCCTCAAACAAAATGACGCGACCCGAACACATTTCATCGGCCACCCTCGCACGACATGACATTGCATGCCAGATAGAACAAAAGCACAAGGGGGAAAATAGAAAAAAGGCTGCTTCAATGTGTACAAGGCACTCAGGTGGTCAGAACTTAGCAAATTTGATACGACCGCCCTCAAAAGAAACGACCCGACTCAAATGAATTTCATCGGGCGCCCTCACATGGCACGACATGTCTATCCCCACCAAATGAAGGCACAAGGGAGAAAATGGAAAATGGGCCACATGAACGTGCATAGTGCACCTGTGAAGTCAAAACATAGAAAATTTGATATGGATGACCTTAAATGAAACAACCCAACCTGAATGCATTTCATTGGGAACATTCACATGGCCCGACACTACGCGCCCGACCAAACGAAGGAAAGAGGGAGAAAAGGACTAGAGGGTTGCGCGAACGTACACATGGAACCCTGGTGGTAACAACTTAGAAAATTTGATACGACCTCTCTCAAAAGAAATGACTCGACCTGAACGAGTTTCATCGTGCACCCTCACACGGTGCAATATGGCGTGCCTGATCGAATGAAGGAAATAGGAAGAAAATGTCAAACGGGTTGCATGAACATGTAGAAGGCACCCGAGAAGTCACAAATTAGCAAATTTGATACGACCACCCTCAAATTAAATGACCCGACCAGAACATGTTTCATCCGGCGCACTCATATAGTGCGCCTGACCAAACGAAGGCGCAAGGGAGCAAACGGAAAATGGGTCACACGAACGTGCACAAGCCACCTGGGTAGTCACAACTAAGAAAATTGGATATTACCACCCTCAAACGAAACGATTTGACCCAAACGTGTTTCATCGGGTGCCCTCAAACGATATGGCTCATTTGTTGTTTGCTCCACCAAAGAGCAACCAAGCGCCACGAGAGAAACATAGCGAAGAGCCAATTTCAATGGAGCAAACGAGTGACCAAAGGACTCGAGATTGACATAGAGAAGAGCCGATTTCAATGGAGAGAATTATCGACATAGGGGCACAGGAGAGACATAGGCAAGTGACTAGTCATCTCAAGGAGCTAAACACAACAACCCCATCAAACTCTAAGAAGACAGAGTAGAAGGGGAATTTTTTTCACATATGCCTCCAAGGACGAGCTTGGCCAAAACATTAACGCTCATTTGCTATTGAATGGGGATGGAGAGAAGAAAGTTGGTGACCCTAAAAATGACCCAAGGCCATTCTGCAGGCACACCCAAAAAAAACAACTCAATTGCCAACCCACCTTACACAATGAAAAGCCAACCCCTACCCCTGACCAGAATGAGGATAGCTAAACGACTGAACGAAGGGAAAATAACATGCACAATGCACCTGGGCATTCACAACTTAGAAAAATTGATACGACCGCCCTCAAATGAAATGAACCAACCTGAACGCTTTCATCGGGCTCCTCAAACAAAATGACCCAAGAAAGATGTGTTTCATCGAGCGCCCTCACACGACGCAACACGACGTGCTCGATCAAACAAAGGTAAAAGGGAGAAAACATAAAATAGGCTACATGAACATGCACATGGCACCCGAGCTTTCACAACTTAGCACATTTGATATGACCACCCTTAAAAGAAATGACCAAACCTGAACGCATTTCATTAGGCGCCCTCAGATGACGTGCCCGACCAAATGAAGGCATAAGGGAGAAAATGACAAATGGGTCAAACAAATGTGCACAAGGCACCTGGGGTTTCACGACTTAGAAAATTTGAAGAGGCACCTCAAATAAAACAACATGAGCCAAATTCATTTCATCAGCTACCCTCACACGACGTGATAGGGTGTGCCCAACCAAACGAAGGCACAGTGGAGCAAACGAAAAATGGTCTACACGAACATGCACAAGGCACCCAGGCAGTCACAAATTAGAAAATTTGATATGGCCGCCCTCAACAAAATGACCTGGCCCGCACACATTTCTTCGGGCACCCTCAAACGGCATGACACGGCGTGCTTGACCAAATGAAGGAACAATGGAGAAAATAGCAAATATGCTACACATACATGCACAAGGCACCCGAGCGGTCACAACTTAGAAAATTTGATACGAACGCCCTCAAACAAAACGACATGACCTAAATGTGTTTTTTTGGGCTCCCTCACACGTTGCGATAGGGCGCGCCCAACCGAAAGAAGGCATAATGGATAAAACTGCAAACAGGCCGCACGAATGTGCATAAGGCACCCAAGCAATCACAACTTAGAAAATTTGATACAGTCACCCTCAAACAAAACAACCCAACCCGAATGCATTTCATTGCATTCCCTCACATGGCGCGACACGCCATACTCGACCGAACGAAGGCACAAGGGAGAAAATGCCAAATGGGTCACACGAACGAGCACAGGGCACCCAAGCAGTCAGAACTTAGAAAATTTGATACGACTACCCTTAAACAAAATGACCTGACTCGAACGTGATTCATCAGCATCCCTCACATGGCACACCCGATCGAACGAAGGAACAAGGGATAAAATGGCAAACGGGTCGCATGATCATGCACAAGGCACCTAGGCGGTCACAACTTAGAAAATTTGATACAACCGCCCTCAAACAAAACAACCGACACGAACGTGTTTCCTTGGGTGCCCTCACATGGCACAACACAGTGCGCCCGACTGTACAAAGGCACAAGGGAGAAAACAACAAACGGGCTGCGCGAAAGTGCACAAGGCACCCAGACACTCACAACTTAGCAAATTTGATACAGTTTCCCTCAAGTAAAACTACTTGACCTGAACACATTGTTGGGAAGTGAAAGAGGTATGAAATTATTGTACATTTACTCATTATTTACCATAAATATACTCCTGTTTTCCTTGGAAAGGTAATTCATCATAGGAATTATAATAGAATTGGAAAGGTTTATATTTAATACAAAAAGGTGACTAAAAGCTACTTTTTGATTGACAAACAGGAATTCGGAGAGGTGAACAGCTGTACCAAAGGCGTGGTTGAGAACAATTTAAATGCTGCTCCATCAACATTGAATCATATCTAGCCAAAGGCAAGGACATCTGAACGAATAGCCCAGAAAAGGCAGGGAGCAGCTCGGCCACAATCAACACAAATAGAACGATGACTAAACACAGAGGAGCGAATCCCTTAGGATCTTTCGATCCTGAGGGATCGATGTTTAAACTTATCTTGTTCCTTGATTGGTCCATCAAAGAATTGATATATAGAACCACGTCCTTTAGTGACGGGGGGGAACGGATCTTTATTGCTATTGAGAATTGGTCGAAAGACTTTACATTTTCCCTGTTATATTAACTCTCTGTTTGAGAGAAAACCTTTCTGTAAGATTTTATGTTGGTTTAATACAAATCACGTGTTTTATTTACCTTCTGCAATTCTGAATTAGCCCAGCAGTATTTCACTGGCACTAAGCGCCCGGCTCTGGTGGAATTACTTCGCTCTTTGTATTCTAATCTTTATTTATTGTCATGTGGAGTGCGTTTAATGTTTGAATTGGTTTATTGTTGATCGGATCAAATACAGAGTCATTGTTGTTTTGTTTCTTTACAATAAGCATAATTCAATGTTCTATTACTTCGTTATTATCATAAAAATATTTACCGACTCGTATCCGATTTGAATTGTTGTTCCTTTAGTTTATAATCTGTTATAATTGATGATTACGCAGTGAGAAGCTATCGACAGAGTTGAAGCATAGAAATTTAGTGCTTTGAGTGTGTTAGAATTGTAATTGCTGTTCAATTTCCATTGTTGTTCCATTTCTGTTCGTTATAGTTACGCGCTGCTATTCCTTTTTCATATTGCGTTTTGTTTAAGTCGCTTTCATTGAATTTTCTTTCGGTTTGATTGTTTTAAGATCTCCAACTGTAGAGGATAGAGGCTTTAGCTTCCAAATTCCCAGATTGGTCATCTTGCATCGATTTCTAAGGGAAATAGTTACTGCTACTGCATCCCTGATCGATGTTTTGCAAATATTGAAGTAGTTTAATCTTTCGATTCATGTCACTGTAATTAGGTTTCTTTTCAAGCATTGGTTGCTTTTGTTCTTGTTATTTTATACTACATATTCATAGCGTTGCTCTTAGACAATTACAAGTGTTACACCATTTTTTGGTCAGCTAACCTCTTATCATTAGATGGACCCAAGTACACCATGTAAGACCAATTTTACCCTAAGTAAAATTGCTTTCACTATGTTAAATAACTTAATAAACCACATTTATTGGGTTCTTTATGGTCTAAACAGGAAACCCGAAAAGGAAATATTAAACAAACCTATTTTGTTTGATTTTCCTCATGGAATAATTAATTAAACCATAATTTAATTATTATTCCTAGTCATGTTTAACCCAAAACAAAGAAATTAATTAGATAAACCTTTATTTATCTTATTATTTTCTAGGAATAATTATTTAAATCTTATTTAGATATTATTCCTTGTTAAATATGACCAAATCATCCATAAATAATTAAATAAATCATTATTTATTTAATTATCCTTCAACCACTTCCTTAAAAATATAAATAAATCATTTATTTATTTATTATTGACAAATAAAGGGATTTGACCCAAGTCAAATACTTTTTCCCTCCAACAAATATAATAAAATATTCCATAAAAGGTGGATCTAGATTTGGTTAACATTATTTTAATCATGCACCAAGATCTAGAACGACCCAATATTTTGTTATAAATAGGAGGGTTTTTCCTACCATTCTTCACCTTTTGTTGCCTATTAGATCACTCTGGATCTAAACTCTTGGTCTGACTTTGAGCCATTGTCATTGTCATATTTTTCATTATTTGCTGTGTGAGCTCCCTTTGAGTTCTATCTTGGTCTGGGTTTTCTACACCAACAAGAGAGAGAGATTCTAGATCTGAAGTGTTGAGGACTTCCAAGAACCCATCCCATTGAGGAGAATTGGAAACATCCTCTTGTTTTCCTCCCAGGTGCCCTTAATACAAAAATTCTTTCAAAAATTGTTCTTGTCTTTTCTATTGGATATATGGAGCAAACCCTTCTTTTTACTTCTTAATGTCTTTCTATGCATAGATCTGGTTTTTTGCAGCTCTTGTCTTGATCAACTAACTGCAGATCTGAAGATATTGGCATCCACTTTTGATGTTAGGGCTATTAGTTATGCGTAGCTA
The DNA here is from genome assembly GCA_034641835.2 of Pinus albicaulis. Taxonomy (NCBI): domain Eukaryota; kingdom Viridiplantae; phylum Streptophyta; class Pinopsida; order Pinales; family Pinaceae; genus Pinus; species Pinus albicaulis. The sequence goes on from CM076570.1 coordinate 50,630,568, forward strand.
AAGTGGTCTTTTTTCGTACACATCGACAAAGGATTCATACTAACAACAAGCCTCAGACAGAGTACACTCTTGGAATAAAAAGAGGCTCCCGGATTGATAATTAATGTGAGGTAATTAGGTGTTCAAAAGATACCTTTTTATGACTCGACATTTTGGCACCGTTGCTGGGGAGAGTGTGTGCCATTTTAAAGGAGTAATGCACAACTGATTTTCTTCTGCTTGCGAAGAATTGGGTATTAAAGAAGAAAGGTAAGAACCTACGCACTGGGCAAGAAACACACTTGCTCGTAGCCCACTTTACAGCAGAATTAGGTAAGCTTATTTATTTAGGCAGGAATGGAGGTTTGTTTCTTTGAATGAATAAATCAACTAAGCGAAACAAAATTCCTCCTAAAACTGAAAAACCTAAGAGACCGGTGACCCTTGGGCACACAACCTTTATTGACGAAATCCTTAAAAGAACTAAATCTCAGCCATCAGTAGGATTTAAAAGAACTACTTCTAGACAACCTACTAGTTCCCTTCAGGCTACAAAATCACCATCTGAAGCCTTCGCTGAGATACACATTCAAACAGAGGGAATTGAGCAAGATTCCCAAGAAATTGAGAATCCTTGCACAGGTTTCCTTCACGAAGGGAATGCTAGTAATCTCTAAGAAGGAGAAGGGGAAATGGGAGAAATCACAGACTTAAAGTCTCCTATTGAAACTTCCCAAAAAATAGGTAGACCAGATAAGGGAAGTGTTGTTCAACTTATTCAGAACTAAGGTCCTGAGTCACCTCAAACAGTAGGACGACAGGAAAATCTTATTATCCCAGATAAAGGGAGTGTTTTCAAAACTGTTCCTACCCCTACTCGTCAACCTAGAAATTCCTTGGAAATCCTAGAAGGGTATTGGCATATCTTCGATCAAATGGCCTAGAACCAAAACTAGAATCAGCAGCAGACCTCTACACTGCAATATCCTATAGTAGATACTGCAGTTAATGCACCCATGAAAGCTATTCCTCTTCAACATATTCCTGCATTTCACGGCTTAACATCAGAGGACCCAGATGTGTTTTTATTTGAGTTTGATGTGTTGTGCAGAGGATACGATTACACCACCGATGCCCAAAAACTAAAACTATTCCCTTCTACATTAAAAGGGGCAGCCCTACGATGGTTTATGGGATTAGGTGGGGGTGTCATAACTGATTGGGATCATATGAAAGCTACATTTTTAAAGAAATACCAACATTATTGTAGGTCTCGAGATTTAAAAGATGAGATATTCCAAATGACAGCAAAAGCAAATGAGACCTTGGAAGAGTATGTGGAATGGTTTCAATATAATCTTCAGAGATTCCCTTATGCATCTCTACCCTTACTTGATAATGTTTTGAAAACTACATTAATTATGGGAATGAAATATCAATGGGTTGAAACATTGAACATTATGGGAAAAGGTGATATATATCAAGAAAATTATCCTAACATTATTGATTTGTGTATCAGGTGTTCGAGGGGCAATACGAGGTTGAAATCAGCAGAACGTGATACGATCACAAGGGAAAATAACACCTCTAATGAAGGTGTGACTCGTGCAGATATTGGAAATCTGCTGGAAGACTTTAAGACAGACATACTTGGGACTCTAACAACACAGTTTGATATTATGCAAGCCAAACAGAAACAGGCAGAAGCAGAGCAGAATTTGGCAATATTCTGTCCCAGATGTAGAAAGAAGAACAACCACAAAGAATGCTCGTTGGATGTGATTAAAGTCTGTGCCATTTGCATGAAGGATCACCCTACAGAAGGATTTCATTCGCTTCTTGGCCTAAAAGTAGTCTATAAGGAGGTAGAAGAAGAATCGCAAGTGGTATGTCTACTTAATCAGCGCCGACAATGGAGACAACGACCATCAGGTATGCCAAATGGTTCATTTTCTTTTCAACCTCCTCAATATAATGCTCAACAATATAGTGGGATGTGGCAGAATTCACCATCTTTCCCTAATTGGTCACAACAACCATTTCCTCCAACATTTTGGCCAAATCAAATAAATCAAAATAATTGGCCTAGCTTTCCTTTCTATCCACCTTTCTGGCCTACACAATGGTCCTCTTGTACTTCTCAGAATCAGGCCTCGCAGTAAAACTGGAAAAAACCTACAAATCAACCAGTTGGATCAATTCCTCTCTCTCAACCTACACTGCCAGCTCCTTATACAAACTCCCAGACCAATTTAAGACCATAACTCCCAACCCAACCCAACCCAAACCCAAACAATAGGCCAGTTCAGTCTATTCAAATCATGGAACCCCCAGAAGTAGAAACTGAGCTGAGGGAGTGTAATGATCTTCAATTGAGTTCTGGGCGCATAGTTGAAACAGAGAGAAAAAATGATGTCCACATTGAAGATTCGTTACCTACAGAACAAACAATACAAGGCGAGAAGGAAGTCCAACAACAGAACCAACAACAAGTAACAACTTCCTCTCCACCATTCCCAAAATGATTGATTATACCTCGTCCATTAGAAAAACCTAATTTTGATCTTCTGGGAGAATTAAAAAATTTGTGCATAAAAATCCCTCTCCTCCAAGCTATTCAAGATATTCCTATATATGCAAAAAATATTAAGGAATTATGCATAAAGAAGCCAAAGAGGAGAACAACAACAAATCCTACTCTCCAAATAGTCGGTACCTTATCTGACTTATTATCAGGAATAGAGACACCCATCAAATATGAAGACCCAAGAAATCCTATAGTGACAGTACAGATCAATGGTCAATCATTTCCAAATGCCTTAGTTGATTTGGGGGCAGCAATCAACATTTTAACCACCACCACCTGTCAAAAACTTGGCATTACATCACTGGAACCAACAACAACCTTTTTGGAACTGGCTGACCGATCAGTAGTCAAACCAGAAGGTATACTAGAAGATGTAATGGTATTTGTAGATTCCTGGGAATACCCTGTTGATTTCCTAGTTATCAATCCAAAGAATCGACTAGATGGACATCCATTAATTCTAGGTAGACCTTGGTTGGAAATTGCTAATGCCTATATTGGATGCCGACAAGGCAACATGACAATTACAAGGGGAAATTATGTTAAGAATTTATCCCTATATCCCCCAGCCCAGCCAAGTCTATCAATAATCACAACAAGAAAACCACCTGCATCATACCTTATGGAAAATATGAGATCACCTCTAACCATAGAAAATGCTCTTGATTTTAAAGACCAAATAGAGGATGATATCATTAATAATTTTATTAATAAGTCACAAACCATATCTCATTTGCAATGTCACATGATCAAAGCAGCATTCGATAATAAAGAATAAGAATACACTTTCAAAGATATTCCTGATCAAACAATACCTACTACTTCCATGAGCAATAGCAAGGTTGTAGAAATTGAATCGGGAAAAAATATAAATACTAATAAAAATAGCACTGCTGAACAAGAAGAGAAATTGGTCCAATTATTACGAAAATACAAAGCAGCTTTTGCATGGGATTACCCCGACATGAAAGGAATTGATCCTCAATTGTGTACTCACCACATTTACATTGAAAAAGATGCAAGACCCATTTTCCAACCTCAAAGGAGACTAAATCCTCACCTTAAAGATATCGTGAAAGAAGAATTACAAAAAATATTGGATGTTAATTTTATCTACCCAATATCTGATAGCAAGTGGGTCTCTCCACTAGTGGTTGTACCAAAAAAGAATGGGAAGTGGAGGATATGTGTAGATTACCATGAACTTAATAAAGAAACACAGAAAGACCACTTTCCCCTTCCTTTCATTGACCAGGTATTAGAAAAATTGGCAGGAAAGAAATTATTTTCTTTCCTTGATGGCTTCAGTGGGTACAATAAAATCCAGATTGCCCCTGAAGATCAGGACAAAACTAATTTTACCTGTCCATGGGGGACATTTGCCTACTGAGTCCTACATTTTGGCCTATGCAATGCCCCTGCTACATTCCAAAGGGAAATTCTCAGCATTTTTGCAGACGTAATAAATGAAGGCCTCGAAGTATATATGGATGATTTCACACCCTATGGGGATGACTTTGAGTCTGCATTAGAAAACCTAGAAAAAGTATTGCAAAGATGTATCGACACTAGGCTTTGCTTAAGAAACGAAAAGTGTCTCATGATGATGACCGAAGGAGTTATCTTAGGGCATTATATTTTGGCAGCTGGAATTCAAGTAGACCCGGCTAAAATTCAAATACTCTTGTTAATTCCTATGCCTACTACACAAACAGAGGTACATAGCTTTCTTGGATTTTCTGGTTACTATAGAAGATTTATATAACATTATTCTCGAATAGCTGCACCTTTATATGCACTGACTGGAAATGTTGATTTCACTTGGACAGATAAATGTGACAATGCCTTTAATGATCTAAAGAAGCTCGTTTCAACAGCCCCAGTGCTGAGGGGCCCAAATTGGAATTTGTCGTTCCAAATCTCATATGATGCCTCAGTCACAGAAATTGGAGCAGTACTTGGGCAGGAGGAAGACAAGAAGCCATATGCAATTTACTACATTAACAGAAATCTATCCCCTGCTGAATTAAATTATACTGTGACTGAGAAATAATTTTTAGCTGTAGTTCATGCTACAAACAAATTTAGACATTACATAACTGGGTATCTTGTAGTACTATATACTGATCACTCTGCCATTAAATTCTTAGCAAATAAACCTATTACAAATGGAATAGTGACAAGGTGGTTAATTTTATTGCAGGAATTCAACATCACAATCAGAAATCGACCTGGGAAAGAGAACCCTGTAGCTAACTTTCTATCAAGAATGCCAAAGCCAACAGATATAGAAGTAGTTGAAGATCACTTTCCAGATGAACATCTCTTCGCTGTTACTATCAGAACACCATGGTATGCTGATATAGTGAACTATTTGGCAATAGGTAAATTACCTAAACATCTGTCTCTTAATGAACGTAAGCAAATAATACATCGCACTACCCGTTTCTCTTGGATTGGAGGCTACCTATTTCATATAGGTGCATATATGCAAATAAGGAGATGCGTTAGGGAGGATGAGGTATTTGACATCTTGAAAGCATGCCATGATGGACAGTGTGGGGGACATTTTGCAGATCATAGAACTACCCACAAAGTTTTACGAATGGGATACTATTAGCCTACTATCTTTAAAGATGCTAAAAAATTCATACATGCATGTGATAACTGCCAGAGGGCAGGTCGACCTGGGCAGTCTGATGAAATGCCTCTGATCCCACAACTAGTGATTGAACCATTTGAACATTGGGCCCTCGACTTCATTGGTCCTATTAACAGCCCATCAAACCAAAAAACATACATCCTAGTTGCAACTGAATATGTCACCAAATGGGTTGAGGGAGAAGCTCTTTCAAAAGCTAAATAAGACTCTATAATACAATTCCTTTTCCAAATTTTTGTGCGCTATGGCCTCCCAAGGAATATAATCACAGATGGAGGACCACAGTTTGTAGGTAACATATTAGTTGAAACATTGCAAAAATACCACGTTCAGCACAATATTACGACTCCATATCACCCACAGGCTAACGGCCAAGTAGAGAGAACGAGCAAAGTAATTGAATCTATATTAACAAAAACAGTTGCCTCTCATAGACAATATTGGGCCTACAGATTTCCAGAAGCATTGTGGGCATATCGAACAACGTGCAGACCTACCACAGGATATTCACCATACTAATTGGTATTTGGGAAGGAACCCATATTCCCTATAGAATTCGAGGTTCATACATTAAGAATGACTCAAAAGGTGGGTCTGGATTTGAATGAAGCCCAAGCTAAAAGACTGCAGCAAATCAATGAGCTGGATGAAATCAGACTCTCTGCTCTTCAGCACATAGCATTAATTTAGCAACAGAGATCCAAATGGCATGACACCCATATCAAAGGAAAGATCTTCCACGAAGGAGACTGGGCACTGCTATATGATTCCAGGTTCCAGGATTTCCCAGGAAAACTCCAGACACAATGGCTCGGACCCTATGAAATACAAAAGGTGCACAATAATGGCATTCTTACATTAGTTACCATTGACAAATCTAGACATTCCTTTAAGGTAAATGGTCATCGAGTACAATTGTATCATAAACCGCTCACCCGGGAATCCTTCTACCAACAGTTTTGAGGAGATTCTACAATGGAGATTTTTATTGAAGGGGAGAAATCCTCCTCGACACCAGTTTGATAAATCACTTCTTTTTTAATTTTTTGTACATAAAGCATTTTTTTCGTTTTTTTTGGTTGTTGTTATATGGAATTTGTTTTCAGACATTTGGTTTATATTACTTCTTTACTTTTTATCGTTTGTGTCGTAAAATCTGATTTCTTTGAAAGAGGAAAAAAATTCTGTTTATTTCGTTTGTTTTTCTGTTCCTTTCCAAAGGAACAACACTTCCACAAATTTTTTTTGTTGTTCCTTTCCAAAGGAACATCACCTTCGCAGAGTATTTTCTTGATGTTCCTTTCGAAAGGAACAACAGTTTCGCAGATTGTTTTTGTTGTTCCTTTCCAAATGAACAGCACCTTCGTAGAGTATTTTTTTGTTGTTCCTTTCAAAAGGAACAACAGTTTCACAGATTGTTTTTGTTGTTCCTTTTAAAAGGAACAACACTTTTTTGTGTGGATTGTTTTATTTTAAGCTAGTATTTTGAATTTTTGACTCCTTTTCTAAAGGCAAATATATCATTTATATACAATCATACAAATTAAAGCCTACTGTAATCAACAAATCAAGAGAAATCGTCATCTTTTCACGAAAATTGTCTAGTAATGATAAGAAAGAAAGAGAAAGGGGCATGATCAATAACATAACTTTGCTATCTTATTACCATTGAATTAATCCGATCGACTATCTTTATCATGATTGGTTCTTTCCCACATACTATAATTTTCTTTGATGTTTATCTATGGAATAAGAATAAGGGTATATTCCTTTCTATTGAGATGTTCAGACTTCTTCCACCATCCCTACTCTTAAGGAGTGTTGAGCCATCCCTTATGTTTAACTGAGGAAAATTTTTGCTTCTAAACGAAAGAAAAAAAATATTTTTCATTAATAATGATCTTGCAGATGGAGGATAGGGGATTTCACCAAAAGACAACCTACCATGATCATAGGGAAGGTAGTGAAGTGGCATTCCCATTATGGCCACCAAACCAGGGAAATGGTCCAACAGACAAATTGAAAAATCAAGAAGTCCTTGGAATAGGAGGTTTCATCACAAGCCGGCCTGCCCACCTTTCACTTCTTCCTAGTGAACGGAATTGTGGTTTATCTAGTCACCAAGCCAGCACAATGGCCTCCGTCATGATATTCAATAAGAAGCACTTCCTCAGCATACATAAAGGACAATGGTTCCATGGGTAAGAAAGCAACTCTGTCAAGGTTATGGACACCTGTGGGCAGCAGAGCTCTGCTGATGGTATTGGAGTCACACTTATACACATCAATAGTTATGTTTAACCCTTTTTCCTATATCTTTATTTAATGTCAAAAGAAAATATGAACCCCTTACCTTTACCTCCGAACCTATTACACATGAAAATCATTATAAGTCAATCATATTAATCAAAAGTGGTAAATAACGCAATTATACTTATGGTTATCATATGTTGTGCCTTTTCCTTGTATTTGAATCATTACAAAACGATTTTCTATTTATTAACGATTTATTACATGCATTGATTTTAGTATTTGATGCAATTTGATTGAACGTATTATAATTACAGCCGCTTTTTACTCTTGTACTGTTGTTGTGCCACACATGTTATTCTCAATTGACAGTCAAGGATGACCTTTCATTAATTCAGGGGGTGCGGATGTCTGCATGCAAATCAAACTCCAAGATTTCGTCGAACCAAACCCCTATATTTTAGAAAATAAAAAATTTTCGACGAACTGTGCTGTGCTGTTCCATTGTGATTACTGTGTGTTGAGAAAATAATAGAGCACAAAGATGGGAGGACGACCAATTCGCAGTGAACCTCAAGTGCTGATCATCTCTGATGCTGCATGAGCAATTTTGGAAAGACTGGGATGGACTACATATTTCATGAGAATGCAGCAACTCCATGAAGCAGTGGCCACCGAATTCTTACTAAACCTACAGGAGGGATCCTCCATGGTCAAAGGGAGGCATATAGCTGTATCTGACGAAATAATTGCAGAAGTGTCTGGCATTCCTGCGCAAGGATCTGGACTCAGAAGAAGATTAGGATTCAGGAAACTATAATTTTTTTTCAAGATGACAGACAGACGTTAGTCATCAAAGGTAGAGGAGTGCAGCCAGTGTCACGAGGAGAGCCATGGACAGAGTTAGCCAAAATTGTGCAGGCTTACATAACGTGTGACGGGAGGAAGGATGTGGTAAGACCTCGCCACCTTAAGCTACTAGCCGTATTAAAATAGAAATGCACCATTAATTTGCCTACATTTTTAAATTCTTTGTTGCATGATATTTCTCGTAGTATAAGAAAATCCAAACATGCAGATATGGTAGTCAGTAACCATTGTTTAATTCGTTTAATAGTGAGTCATAGCCTCGCCTAGCAACAGACCAGCTAGGAAGAATTAATATTTTCTATTGATGGAGGGTTGGCTCTACCAGCTCTAAAACGAAAAAAGATGGTCGGCTCAATTGCTGAGCCTTCTACTCATAGACATTTCTTCCAGTTGAAGTTAATTAGAGGGATGGTGGAAGAACTTCCAGGCAGCAGCTAGCCCCTGGAATTGCAGAGCTTAGAGGAGGAACAACCTCCACAATTGGAGGGAGTAGGCCCTCGCACTGACGAGGAAGAGAAATTAGAGGAAGTAAGCCCTCAAACTGATGAGGATGAAAAATTGGAAGGAGAAATTCGCTACTCGGACGAAGAAGAAATAAGCCACCAATCCAGTAGTGAAAAAAAACCCAGTGCAGAGGAAGAAGGAATCGAAGGAAATTCTGAAGAAGAAGAAGTTGAAGGAGAAATTCAGTATTCAGATGAAGAGGAAGGAAGTTATCACACCGGTGTGGAAGATGAGGACAATCATAGTAGCAATAAGGATGAAACAGAGCTGCCTGAGAATGTTATCGTAAGTCCTTTACAGGAAGATCAATTGGCCCAGATTTTGGCCAATATGAGTGATTATGCACGGATGCATAGCCCCTTGGACCTCAATATAGATATTAATCAACTTCTGGAATACTCTGCTATTGACAAAGAAACAACTGGAGAAAAATTGAATGAAACAGAAAACCCTATCAAAGCTAGGGTTGCTTCTCCAGAGGGATGTGAGCAGGAGAGAAAAAACGCTGAAGTTGAAAACCCCCACGGGACTGCAGAGTTAACAGAGAATATGATTCCAAGAGAATTGAGCCAAGGGCACATAAATGTAGAAGAGGAACCCCGAGGAGAAGAGAAAGAAGAAAATTTTGCTGAAGACATGGCTAATATGGACCAAAATTCTATTGAACAAATGAGTGCAGATAAAGGAACGACTGTTCCATTAAGAAAAAAGAAGAAAACAACTAAGATTGAGAAGCTTCGAAAGGAGCGAATAAAGCTTCATAAATTAGTTGAACAACTCAGACAGACCATTAGGGTTTTGAAGATGAAATGCATGCCCAAGAAAGCCCCTAAGAGAAGGAGCATTGCTAGCAAAAGAATCTCTAAAAAGAGAAGAGTAATCGCTAGTAGGAACCCCCAAGATACAGAAGAAACCATACCTGAGCCTAATTATGAGGATGTGGAGAAACAAACAGCTGTTCCAACACAATTTTTTCCAGAGGAACTGGTTTTGAGTGAGAATAGGCAATCTAGCAGTCAGCACACTTTCAGTTACCCAACACTGCTTAGACTTCAGGAAGAATTGACATAGGCCCGATTAGAAAGGAAGAGATTGGAGTAAGATATTGTTCCAAGAACAAGATATCAGGAATTGCAGCAACAAATGAAAATTATTCATGAAGCAAAAGATGAAGCTCATGAAAAACGACGGAAAGCAGAGGTAAAGGTTGATAAGGTAATGAACCAACTAAAATTAGCCTACACTCAAATGGACACTCTCTGCTCCTTGTATACTGATGTCTTAGCCTGTAGATGCCTAGCCAAAAGCTATGCTCTGTTTTTATTAGAAAGATATTTACAATTAAAGATCAAGGTAGTTAGGTCAGGGAAATCCATAGAGCTAAAAACAATAGATGATTTGATATCATGTTGCAAAATTTATGGGATAAAAGTACAACACTTATTATGTGAGTTTTATTTTCATAATATAATACTTGAAAATGACTATGAATCAAACCCTAGCCCTTTTATTGGAGATGTTCAGTTTCAAGCATTCATTTCCTTTGTTGTAAACCAATTAAAATGGTTTAAATCTTATAACGCTTTTCAAAGATAGGAAAATGGATTAGATCTATGGGTCAGAAGTGAACCTCGGAACCCACTTCAATTTTGGGCTAGATAGAAACACTTGATGACAAGGGAAGGCGTTACCCAAACTCTGGGGCATGTCCATAAATCAGTCATTTTGAATGGAACATATTATTTTTCATCCATTAGAAACCAAGCCTACATAGCAGCCAAAGTCCGGTAGAGAACCTCGAATCAGAATGTGCAAAATAGGGAACCATTTAATTATAGAAACTTTGGGCTAGCTATAGACCGTCTCATTTCCTATAGCCATCTTGTTTTAAAAGAAGGACCATATTGGTTAGGATGTATATTTCGCAGCCCTATTGTATGGTACCCTTCTTCGAATTACAAAGCTATTTATGAACTTCCTGAAGGACAGACAGAACATACTTTTGAGGAATTATCTACACACCATAGTTTTAGGCATGTGGATGACAAACCTTATTCGGCTTATTCTTTGATTGCTCTCCATGTGAACTATAGTTTTCATGAGCGCATGAAAATGATTAAGAAAGGGGGTATGTTGGGTAGTGAAAGAGGTATTAAATTATTGTACATTTACTCATTCTTTACCATAAATATACTCCTGTTTGCCTTGGAAAGGTAATTCATCATAGGAATTATAATAGAATTGGAAAGGTTTATGTTTAATATAAAAAGGTGACTAAAAGATACTTTTTGATTGAAAAATAGGAATTCGAAGAGGTGAACAGCTGTACCAAAGGCGTGGTTGAGAACAATTTAACTACTGCTCTATTAGCATTGAATCATATCCAACCAAAGGCAAGGAGATCTAAATGAATAGCCCAGAAAAGGTAGGGAACAGCTCGGCCACATTCAGCACAAACAGAACAATGAATAAACATAGAGGAGAGAATCCCTTAGGATTTTTCGATCCTGAGGGATCGTTGTTTAAACTTATCTTGTTCCTTGATTGGTCCGTCGAAGAATTTATATATAGAACCATGTCCTTCAGTGACGGGGAGGGGGGGGAATGGATCGTTATTGTTATTGAGAATTGGTCGAAAGACTTTACATTTTCCTTGTTATATTAACTCTCTATTTGAGAGAAAACCTTTCTGTAAGATTTTATGGTTGTTTAATACAAATCACGTGTTTTATTTACCTTCTGCAATTCTGAATTAGCCCAGTAGTATTTCACTGGTGCTAAGGGCCCGGCTCTGGTGGAATTACTTCGCTCTTTGTATTCTAATATTTATTTACTGTCGTGTGGAGTGCGTTTAATGTTTGAATTGGTTTATTGTTGATCAGATCAAATACAGAGTCACTGCTATTTCATTTCTTTACAATAAGCATAATTCGTTGTTCTATTACTTCGTTTTTATCATAAAAAGCTTTACCGACTCGTATCTGATTTGAATTTTTGTTCCTTTAATTTATAATCTATTATAATTGATGATTGTGCGGTGAGAAGCTGTCGACCGAGTTGAAGCATAGAAATTTAGTGCTTTGAGTGTGTTATAATTGTAATTGCTATTCAATTTCCATTGCTGTTCAATTTCTGTTCGTTATAGTTACACGCTACTGTTCCTTTTCAGATTGCATTTTATTTAAGTTGATTTCATTGAATTTGCTTTCGGTTTGATTGTTTTAAGATCTCCAACTGTAGAGGATAGAGGCTTTAGCTTCCAAATTCCCAGATTGGTCATCTCGCATCGATTTCTAAGGGAAAGAGTTACTGCTACTACATCCCTGATCAATGTTCTGCAAAGATTGAAGTAGTTTAATCTTTCCATTCATGTCACTGTAATTAGGTTTCTTTTCAAGCATTGGTTATTTTTGTTCTTGTTATTTTATACTACATCTTCATAGCATTGCTCTTAGACAATTGCAAGCCTCAGATAGAGTACACTCTTGGAATAAAAAGACGCTCCTGGATTGATAATTAATGTGAGGTAATTAGGTGTTCAAAAGATACCTTTTTATGACTCGACACATGTTTCATTGGGCACCCTCATAGTGCGTGACACAATGCGCCAGACTGAACGAAGGTACAATGGAGAAAATGACAAACGAGCTGCACAAACATGCACAAGGCACCTAGGTGGTCACAACCTAGAAAACTTGATACAACCACCCTCGAATGAAATGACCTGACCCAAATGTGTTTAGTTGGGCGCCCTCACATGGCGTGCCAAACCGAATGAAGACACAAAGGCACCCGAGCAGTCACAACTTGGAAAATTTTATACAACTACCCTCAAACGAAATGACCCCACTCGAACGCATTTCATAGGGTGCCCTCAAATTAAATGACGCAACCTGAACGCATTTCATTGGGTGTCGTCACACGGGGCGACATGTCACACCTGACCGAATGAAGGCACAAGGGAGAAAATGACAACAGAATCACACGAACGTGCATAAGGCACCCTGTCGGTCACAAATTAGCAAATTTGATATAGGTGCCCTGAAATGAAGTGACCCTACCCAAACGTGTTTCATCAGACGCCCTCACACAGCGCAACATGATGCACCCGACCGAATGAAGGTACAAGGGAGAAAACGACAAATGGGTCACACGAACATACACAAGGCACCCGAGTGGTCACAACTTAGAAAATTTTATACATACACCCTCAAACGAAAACACCTGACCTGAACGTGTTTCATTGGGCGCCCTCGCACGGTGCAATAATGCACGCCTGACGGAACGAAGGCACAAGGGAGAAAACGAAATATTGGCCGCAAAAATGTGCATAAGGCACTTGGGCAGTCACAACTTAGAAAATTTAATATGGCCACCCTCAAATGAAATGACCCAACCCAAACACGTTTAATTGGGTGCCCTCACACGGCGTGACATGCCCAACTTAAACGAGCAAAGGCACAAGGGAGAAAATGGAAAATGTGCTGCACAAATTTGCACAAGGCACCCGGGCAGTCACAACTTAGAAAATTTGATACGGCTGCCCTCAAACGAAATGACCTGACCTGAACACAGTTCATCAAGTGCCCTCAAACAAAATGACCTGACCTGAATGTGTTTCATCGGGTGCCCTCAAACAAAACGACCAAACCTGAACGCATTTCATTGGTCACCCTCACACGACACAAAACGACGTGCCCAATTGAACGAAGGCACAAGGGAGAAAATGAAAAACGAGCTGCATGGACATGCATAAGCCACTCGAGTGGTCACAACTTAGTAAATTTCATACAATCTTCCTCAAATGAAAAGACTCGAGCCTAATGCATTTCATCGAGTGCCCTCACATGGCACAACATGATGCGCCTGACCGAACGAAGGCACAAGGGAGAAAATGGAAAACAGGTGGCACGACCCTGCACAAGGCACTCGAGTGGTCAAAACTTAGCAAATTTGATACAACCGCCCTTAAACGAAACGACCCGACCAAAACGAGTTTCATCGGGCATGCTCACATGACGCAACATGATGTGCCTGACTAAACAAAGGGACAAGGGAGGAAATGGAAAATGGGCTACACGAATGTGCACTAAGCACTTGGGTGGTCACAACTTAGAAAATTTGATACGACCGTCGTCAAATGAAATGACCTAGCCCGAACGCATTTCGTCAGGTGCCCTCACATGGTGCGACACTGCACACCCAACAGAACGAAGGCACGAGGGATGAAATGACAAACGAGCCACATGAACATGCACTAGGCACCTAGGCAGTTAAAACCTAGCAAATTTGATATGACTTCCCTCGAACAAAATGACATGACCAGAATGCGTTTCATCATGTGCACTCACATGGTGTGACACAACGTGTCCAAACAAAAAAAGGCACAAGGGAGAAAATGAAAAATAGGCTACACAAACGTGGACAAGGAACTCGGGTAGTCACAACTTAGCAAATTTTATATGGCCAACCTCAAACGAAACGACCCGACCTGAAGATATTTCAACGGGCACCCTCACATGGCATGACACGGTGCGCCCGGCCAAATGAAGGCACAAGGGAGTAAATGTTAAATGGGCAGCACGAATGTGCACAATGAACTCGGCCGGTCACAAATTACCAAATTTTATACGGTCGCCCTCAAAAAAATTGACCCAACCCGAATGCATATCATCTGGTGCCCTCACATAGCGCGACACGACGCTCCCGACCGAATGAAGGCACAAGGGAGCAAATAGAAAGCAGGCCACACAAACATGCACAAGGCACCTGGGCAGTCAAAACTTATAAAATTTAACACAGCCACCCTCAAACTAAATGACCCAACCCTAACGCGTTTCATCGAGCGCCCTCACATGGCGTGCCTCACCGAACAAATGCACAAGGAATCAAATGGAAAATGGGTGGCACAAAAGTGCACAAGGCACCTAGATGGTCAGAACTTAGAAAATTTGATACAGTCGCCCTTAAATGAAATGTCCTGACCTGAACGAAGGCACAAGGGAGAATATGGAAAATGTCCTGGATGAACGATCACATGGCACCCGTGTGGTCACAACTTAGCAAATTTGATATAGCCTCCCTCAAACAAAATGACCCAACCCGAACGCGTTTCACTGGGCACCCTCACACAGCGCGACACGACGTGCCCAGCCAAATGAAGGCAGAAGGGAGAAAATGGAAAATAGGTTGCACGAACATGCACAAGGCACATGAGCGGTCACAAATTAGTAAATTTGATATGCTTGCCCTCAAATGAAACGACCGGACCCAAATGAATTTTATTAGGCGCCCTAACATGACACGACATGATGCACCCGACCGAACTAAGGCTCAAGGGAGAAAACGACAAAAGGGTCGCACGAATGTGCACAAGGCACTCGGGCTATCACAACTTAGCAAATTTGATACGTCATCCCTCAAAAGAAATGACCCGAACCTAATGCGTTTCATTGGGCACCCTCACAAGGCGCGACATGGCTCACCGACTAAACGAAGGCATAAAGGAGCAAATGGAAAATGCGCCACATGAATGTACACAAGGGACATGGGCAGCCACAACTTAGGAAATTTAATATGACCGCCCTCAAACAAAATGACCCGACCCAAACGCATTTCATTGGGTGCCCTCAAACAAAATTACTCTACCTGAATGCATTTCATAGAGCACCCTCACATGGTGTGCCCAACCGAACAAAGTCAGAAGGGATCAAATGGAAAATGGGTTGCACAAATGTGCACAAGACACCTGGGCGGTCACAACTTAGCAAATTTTATACGAGCGCCATGAAACGAAACGACCCAACCTGAATGCATTTCATTGGGTGCTCGACCAAATGAAGACATAAGGGAGAAAATGGAAAACGGGCCACACAAGCATGCACAAGGAACCTGGGTGGTCACAACTTAGAAAATTTGATACGACGACCATTAAAAAATGACCTGAACTAAATCCGTTGCATTGGGTGCCCTCGCATGGTGTGACATGATGCACCAGACCAAACGAAGGCACAAGGAAGCAAATGGAAAACGGGTTGCACAAATGTGGACAAGGCAGCCGAGTAGTCACAACTAAGAAAATTTGATATGGTCACCATAAAAAAAAATGACCTGAACCAAATGCGTTGCATCATGCACCCTTAAATAACATGACACAGTGCACCTGACCAAATGAAGGCACAAGGGAGAAAATGGACGCACTCAAATGAAATGACCCGACTCGAACATTTTTCATCAAGTGCCCTCAAACGAAGTGACCTGACCCGAATGCGTTTCATCAGGTGCCTTCACACGACGAGACATGACTCGCTTTACTAAACAAAGACACAAGGGAGGAAACAAAAAATGGGCTGCATGAACATGCACAAGGCACCTAAGCGGTTACAAATTAGAATAATTGATACGGCCTCCCTCACATGATGCAACACGGCGAGCCCAACTGAATGGGTTTCATCAGACGCCCTCACACAATGCAACACGGGGCGCCTGATCGAACGAAGGCAGAAGGGGGAAAATGTAAAATGAGTTGCAAAACTGTGCACAACACACCCAGGTAGTCACAACTGAGAAAATTTGATAAGGCCACTGTAAAACAAAAAAAATTGATTCAAATATTTTTCATCGAGTGCCCTCACATGGTGCCACACGGCCTGCCTAAATGAAAAAAGGCAGAAGGAAGAAAAAAATAAACATGTAGTATGAATGTAGACAAGGCACCCGGGTGGTCACAACTTTGCAAATTTGATATGGCTACCCTCAAATGAAATGACCCAACCTAAACACATTTCATCGGGCGTCCTCACACTGCGCAACACGGCGCACTCGACCAAATGAAGCCACAAGGGAGCAAATAGAAAACGGGCTACACGAACATGCACAAGGAACCTGGGTGGTTACAACTTAGCAAATTTGATACGGTCACCCTCAAATGAAATGACCTGACCCAAACATCTTTCATCGGGCACCCTCACACGGTGCGACATAGTGCACCTTACCGAATGAAGGAACAAGAGAGAAAATGTCAAACAGGCCACATGAATGTGCACAAGGCACGCGGGTAGTTACAACTTAGCAAATTTGATACAACCGCCCTCAAACAAAACCACCCGACCCGAACGAGTTTCATATGGTTCCCTCACACAGTGCGACATGACGCGCCTAATCAAACGAAGGCACAAGGGGGGAATGGAAAGTGGGCTGTACAAATGTGGACAAGGCACCCAGGCGATCACAACTTAGCAAATTTGATATGGTCATGCTCAAATGAAATGACCAAACCCGAACGCATTTCATTGGGTGCCCTCACATGGCCTAACACAACACGCCTCACCGAATGATGAAACAAGGAAGAAAACATAAAATGAGCCTCATGAATGTGCACAAGGCACCTGGATGATCACAACTTAGCAAATTTGATACAGCCACCCTCAAATGAAATTAATCGACCCGAATTCGTTTCATTGGGATCCCTCACACGACGCGACATAGCCTGCCCGACTGAATGAAGGCACAAGGGACCAAATAGAAAACAGGCCACACGAACGAGAAAATGGCACCCTGGCCATCACAACTTAGTAAATTTGATATAGCCATCCTCAAACAAAATGACCCGACCCGAGTGCCTCTCATCGGGCGCCCTCACATAGGGCAACACAACATGCCTAACCAAACAAAGGCACAAGGGAGAAAACAATAAATGGGTTGCACGAATGTGCACAAGGCACCTAAGTGGTCACGAGTTAGAAAATATGATATGGCTGCCCTCAAACAAAAAAACCCAACCCAAACGTGTTTCATCAGGCGCCCTCACATGGCGCGACATGACACGCCTGACCGAACAAAGGCATAAGGGAGCAAATGAAAAATGGGTCACATGATTGTGCACAAGGCACTCGGGCTCTGAAAACTTAGCAAATTTGATACGGCCTCCCTCAAATGAATCGGCCTAACCTGAACGCGTTTCATCGGGAACCCACACATGGTGCGACACGGCCCACTCGACCGAATGAAGGCATAAAGGAGTAAATGGAAAACGGGTAGCAGGAACATGCACGAGGCACCTGAGTGGTCACAACTTAGCAAATTTGATACGACCACCATCAAACAAAACGACCTGACTCGAATGCGTTTTATCAGGCGCCCTTAAATGAAATGACTAGACCTAAACACATTTCATTGGGTTCCCACACATGACACCCTCGACCGAACAAAGGCACAAGGGAGAAAATGACAAATGAGTAGCATAAATGTGCACAAGGCACCTGGGCAGTCACAACATAGAAAATTTTATGTGGGTGCCCTCAAACAAAACAATCCGACCCAAATGCATTTCATTGGGTGCCCGAGCGAAAGAAGGCACAAGGGAGAAAATGGAAAACGGGCCACGCGAACATGCACAAGGTACCTGGGTGGTCACAAATTAGCAAATTTGATATGACCGCCCTCAAACAAAATAACTCGAACAAAACGGGTTCCATTGGGTGCCCTCGCACCACATGGCATGACACGCTCGACCGAACGAAGGAACAAAGGAGAAAACAAAAAATGGGCCACAAAAACGTTCAAAAGGCACCCATGTGGTCACAACTCATGCACAAGGCACTTGGGTGGGCACAACTTAGAAAATTTGATACGACTGCCCTCAAATGAAATGACTCGATGAAAACACATTTCATCAGACACCCCCACATGGCGCAACAAAACCCACTCAACCAAACGAAGACACAAGGGAGAAAAGGGGAAACCAGGCACACCAACGAGCACAACGAAACCAGGTGGTATCATCTTAGCATATTTGTTATGGCCACCCTCATACGAAATGACCTAACCTGAAAATGTTTCATTGGGTGCCCTCACATGACTCGACACGACACGCCTGACCAAGCAAAGGCACAATGGACAAAATGACAAATGGGTCACACGAACGTGCACAAGGCACCCTAGTAGTCACAACTTATCAAATTTGATATGGTCACCCTTAACTAAAACGACCCTACCTGAACACGTTTCATCGGGCACCCTCAAATGAAACAACTCGACCAGAACATGTTTCATCGGACGCCCTCACATGACGCGACACGAAGTGCCTGACTAAACGAAGATGAAAGGGAGAAAAAGGAAATAGGGGTAGATGAATGTGCAGAAGGTACCGAGGTGGTCACAACTTAGAAAATTTAATACGGGCACCCTCAAACGAAACAAACAGACCTGAATGCGTTTCATCGAGTGCCCTCACACGGTGCGACACAACACACCCAACCGAATGAAGGCACAAGGGAGAAAATGAAAAACGTGTTTCATGAACGTGCACAAGGCACCTGTGCGGTCACAACTTAGCAAATTTGATACGGCTACCCTCAAATGAAATGACGTGACCCAAACGTGTCTCATCGGGTACCCTTGCACGATGTGACACGACATGCCAGACCGAACAAAAGCATACGCGAGAAAATAGAAAACAGGATTCTTGAATGTGTACAAGGCACCCGAGAGGTCATAACTTAGCAAATTTGATACGACCTCCCTCAAAAGAAATGACCTGAATCGAATGCATTTCATCGAGCACCCTTGCATGACATGACACGGCCATTCTGACCAAATGAACGCACAAGGGAGAAAATGGAAAATGGGTAACATGAATGTGCATAAGGAACCCGAGTAGTAAAAACTTAGCAAATTTGATATGGATGACCTCAAATGAAATGACCTGACCTGAATGCATTTCATCACGCACATTCACACGGTACAACACTGCGTGCCCGATCGAACAAAGGAAAAAGGGAGAAAATGACAAGTGGGTTGTGCTAACGTACACATGGAACCCTAGAGGTAACAACTTAGAAAATTTGATACGACCTCCCTCAAAAGAAACGACCTGACCTGAACGGGTTTCATTGGGCACCCTCACACGTCACAATACGGTGTGCCCAATCGAATGAAGGAAATAGGGAGCAAATGGAAAACAAGCTGCATGAATGTGCACAAGGCACCCGGGCAGTCACAACATATAAAATTTGATAAGACCACCCTCAAATGAAATGACCCAACCTGAACACATTTCATCGATTGCCCTTAGACTGCACACCCGACCAAACAAAGGCACAAAGGAAAAAATGGAAAATGGGCTACATGAATGTGCATAAGGTACTCAGGTGGTCACAACTTAGCAAATTTGATACAGTCGCCCTCAAACGAAATGACTCGACCCAATGCGTTTCATATGGGTGGTCACAACTTAGCGAATTTGATATGGCAACCCTCAAATGAAATGACCTAACCTGAACATGTTTCATCAGGTTCCCTAGCATGGCGTGACACCAAGTGCTCGACCGAATGAAGGCACAAGGGAGAAAATGGCAAACGGGCCGCACGAACATGTAGTAGGCGCCCAGGCTTTCACAACTTAGGAATTTTGATATGGCCGCCCTCAAAGGAAATGACCCGACCCAAACGAATTTCATCAGGCACCCTGAAACGAAACAACTCGACCCGAACGTGTTTCATTGGTGCCCTCACACGACGTGACACGGGGTGCCTCATTGAACTAACACACAAATGAGAAAATGGAAAATGGGCTGATGAAAGTGCACAAGGCACTCAGGCCATCACAACTTAGAAAAATTGATACGAGCACCCTCAAATGAAGCAACCTAACCCGAATGCATTTCATCAGGTGCCCTCAGACGGCGCGACACGATGCGCTGAACCGAACGAAGGCACAAGGGAGAAAACAGATTATGGGCCGCACGAACGTGCACAAGGAACCTGGGTGTTCACAACTTAACAAATATGATAGGGATGCCCAAAAATGAAATGACTCAACCTGAATGCATTTCATATGGTGCCCTCTTACAACGCAATACGACACAGCCGATCGAATGAAAGGACAAGGGAGAAAATGGAAAATGGGCCACACAAACATGCACAAGGCACAAGGGTGGTCAAAAATTAGAGAATTTGATATGGCTTCCCTCAAATGAAATGACCTGACCCGAAGCCATTTCATTGGGTGCCCTCAAATTGCGGGACACGGCCTGCTTGTCTGAACGAAGGCACAAGGGATAAAATGGCAAACGAGTTACACGAATGTGCACAAGGAACCCAGGCAGTCCCAACTTATTAAATTTGATACAGCTGCCCTCAAACAAAATGGCCTGACCCGAACACGTTTCATTGGGCACGCTCAAATGAAACGACCTGACCCGACCGCTTTTCATCGAGCACCCTCACACGGTGTGCCTGACCAAACCAAGTCACAAAGCAGAAAATAGAAAACAGGTTGTATGAACGTGCACAAGGCACATGGGTAGTCACAACTTAGTAAATTTGATATGGGCGCCCTCAAACGAAATAAGTTGACCCAAACATGTTTTATCAGACGCCCTCACATGGCACGACACGAAGCGCCAGAATGAACGAAGGCACAAGGAAGAAAATTACAAATGGGTGGGTCGAATGTGTACAAGGTAGCTGGGTAGTCACAACTTAGCAAATTTTATATAGCTGCCCTCAAACTAAACGACCTGACCCCAACGTGTTTCATCGGGTGCCCTCACACGGCATGACATGGCCTGCCCGACACAATGAAGGCATAAGGGAGAAAATGGAAAAAGAGCAGAACGAATGTCCACAATGCACCCAGGTGGTCACAACTTATCAAATTTGGTACGACCACCCTCAAATGAAACGAACCGACCAAAAAGCATTTCATCGGGGACCCTAGCACTACACAACATGGCATGCCTAATTGAATGAAGGAACAAGGGAGAAAACGAAAACAGGTCGCACGAAGATGCACAAGGCACTCGGGTGGTCACAACTTAGCAAATTTAATACAGTCACCCTCCTATGAAACGACTCGACACGACCGCATTTCATCGGCTGCCCTGAAACTAAACAACCTGATTCGAATGCATTTCATCGGGCACCTGTACATGGCACGACATGGAACATCAGACTGAACAAAGGCACAAGGGAAGAAATTACAAATGGGTTGCACGAATGTCCATAAGGCACCTGAGTGGTCACAACTTATCAAATTTGATACAGCCTCCCTCAAACGAAATGACCTGTCCTCTGAACGCATTTCACCGGGCACCTTCACAGTGCTCGACACGGCGTGCCCGACAAAACGAACGCATAAGGGAACAAACAGAAAATGGGTTGCACGAATGTGCACAAGGCACCTGGGCAGTCACAAATTAGCAAATTTTATATGCCCACCCTCAAACAAAACGACCCAACTCGAACGTGTTTCATTGGGTGCCCTCACAGCACGTGACACATCGCACCTAACCGAACGAAGGCACAAGGGAGAAAATGGCAGATGGGGTGCACAAATATGCACAAGGCACCCGTGAAGTCACAACTTAGAAAATTTGATAGGGCTTCCCTTAAACAAAATGACCAGAGCCAAACACGTTTCATTGGGAACCCTCACATGGCACGACAAGGCATGCCCAACCGAATGAAGGAACAAGAGAGAAAATGGAAAATAGGTCGAACGGACTTGCACAAAGCACCCGGGCGGTCACAACTTAGAAAATATGATACAGCCACCCTAAAATGAAATCACCCAACCCAAATGCATTTCTTCATGCGCCCTCACACGGCGTGACACAACGCGCCTGAGTGAATGAAGGCACAAAGAAGAAAACATTAAATGGGCCACCCAAATGTGCTCAAGGTACCAAGGCAGACACAACTTAGAAAATTTGATATGGCTGCCCTAAAAAAAAATGACCCAACCCAAATGTGTTTCAAGGGGCACCCTCACACTACGTGTCTGACCGAATGAAGGCACAAGGGAGAAAATGGAAAACAGGGCGCACAAATGTGCACAAGGCACCTAGGCATTCATAACTTATCAAATTTGATACGGATGCCCTCAAATGAAACAATGCAACCCAAATGCGTTTCGTCGGGTGCCCTCACATGACGCGACACGGCTCGCCCGACTAAGTGAAGGCACAAGGGAGAAAATGGAAAACAGGCTGCACGAATGTGCACAATGCACTCATATGGGCACAACTTAGAAAATTTGATACGACCGCCCTCAAATGAAATGAATCAACCCTAATGCATTTTTTTGGGAGCCCTCACATGGCGCGACACAACGTGCACAACCGAAAGAAGGCACAAGGGAGAAAATGGCAAATGGGTTGCCACAATGTGCACAAGGCACCTGCTCGGCCACAAATTAGAAAATTTGATATAGCTACCCTAAAAAAAAATGACCCGACCCGAACGTGTTTCATTGGGTGTCCTCACACGGCGTGCCCAACCAAACAAAGGCACAATTGAGAAAATGGAAAACGGGCTACCTGAACTTGCACAAGGCACCTGCACGGGTCAAAACTTAGAAAAATTGATATGACCACCCTCAAACTAAATGACCTAACCCGAAAGCATTTCTTCAAGCGCCCTCACACGATGTGAACAAAGTGCCCCACTGAGCGAAGGAACAAGGGAGAAAATGGCAAACAGGCTTCCCGAACATGCACAAGGAACCCAGGCGGTCACAACTTAGAAAATTTGATACAGTTGCCCTCAAACGAGATGACCCGACCCAAACATGTCTCGTCTAGCACCCTCACACGGTGCGACACGGCGTGCCTGACCGAATGAAGGAACAAGGGAGGAAACGACAAACGGGCCACATGAGTGTGCACAAGGGAGAAAACGCCAACGGGACTGCCAAATGTGCACAAGGAACCTAGGCAATAATAACTTAGAAAATTTGATACGGTCGCCCACAAACGAAATGACATGAACACATTTCATCGATTGCCGTCACATGACATGACACGGCGCACCCGACCGAACGAAGGCACAAGGGAGAAAATGGCAAACAGGTCGCACGAACGTGCACAAGGCATATGGGCGGTCACAAATTAGCAAATTTGATACAACCACCCTTAAATGAAACGACCCGACCCAAACACATTACGTCGGGTGCCCCCACATGGCGTGACATAAGGTGCCCGATCGAACAAAGGCACAAGGGATCAAACAAAAAATGATCCGCATGAACATGCATAAGGCACCTGGGTAGTCACAACTTAGAAAATTTTATACAATTTCCCTCAAACAAAATGACCCGACCTGAACCCATTTCGTTAGACGCCCTCACATGGCGCGACACGATGCGCTCAACCGAATTAAGGCACAAGGGAGAAAATGAAAAATGGGCCACCTAAATGTGAAAAAGACACCCAAGTGGTCACAACTTAGAAAATTTGATACGGTCACCCTCAAAGGAAACGACCCGACCTGAACGAATTTCATCAAGTGCCCTCACACGACGCGCCTGTAAGAATGAAGGCATAAGGGAGAAAAAGAAAAATAGGTTTCTCAAATGTGCAAAAGGCACCTACACGGGTCACAACTTATAAAATTTTATACAGCCACCCTCAAACGAAATGACCTAACCCAAACGCGTTTCGAGGGGCGCCCTCACACTGCGCACTTGACCAAAGGAAGGTACAAAGGAGAAAATGGCAAACGGGCCACATAAATGTGCATAAGCTACCCGGGCAGTCATAACTTAGCAAATTTGATATGGATGCCTTGAAATGAAATGATGCGACCCAAACGCATTTCGTCGGGCGTCCTCACATGGCATGACATGGCTTGCCAAATCGAACAAAGGCACAAGGGAGAAAATGGAAAATGAGCCGCACAAATGTGCACAAGGCACTCGGACGGTCACAACTTAGCAAATTTGATACGACCGCCCTCAAACGAAATGACTCAACCCTAACGCATTTTTTCGGGAGCCCTCACATGGTGTGGCACAATGTGCACAACCAAAAGAAGGTAGAAGGGAGAAAATGGAAAATGGGTCCCCACAATATGCACAAGGCACCTGCTCGGCCGCAACTTAGAAAATTTGATATAGTCGTGCTCAAACGAAATGACCCGACCCGAACGCGTTTCGTCGGGTGCCCTCACACGGTGCGACACGATGTGCCTGAACAAAAAAAGGCACAATTGACAAAATGGAAAATGGGCTGCCCGAACGTGCACAAGGCACCCACACGGGTCACAACTTAGAAAATTTGATACGACCACCCTCAAATGAAATGACCCGACCCGAACGCGTTTCGTCGGGTGCCCTCACACAATGCGAATAGAGTGCCCCACTGAGCGAAGGCATAAGGGATAAAATGGAAAATGGGCCACCTGAACACACAAAAGGAACTCGGGCAGTCAGAACTTAGCAAATTTGATATGGTTGCCCTCAAATGAGATGACCTGAACCAAACATGTCACGTCGGGCGCCCTCACACAGTGCGACATAGTGCACCCGACCGAATGAAGGAACAAGGGAGGAAATGAAAAACGGGCCACACAACTATGCATAAGGGTGAAAATGACCAACGGGACTCCCAAATGTGCACAAGGGACCTGGGCAGTCACAAGTTACAAAATTTGATACAGTCGCCCTCAAACGAAATGACCTGAACACATTTCGTGGGTCACCGTCACACGACGTGACACGACATGCCCGAACGAATGAAGGCACAAGGGAGAAAATGGCAAACGGGTTGCACGAGCATGCACAAGGCATCGAGGCGGTCACAAATTAGAAAATTTGATACAAATTCCCTCAAACAAAAGGACCCGACCCAAACGCATTACGTTTGGTTCCCTCACACGGCATGACACCACGCACCCAATTGAACAAAGGCACATGGGATCAAACAAAAAACGAGCCGCATGAACATGCACAAGGCACCCGAGTAGTCACAACATAGAAAATTTTATAAGATTGTCCTCAAATGAAATGATCCTACCAGAACGCATTTCGTCGGGTGCCCTCACATGATGCGACACGATGCACCTGAACAAATGAAGGCACAAGGGAGAAAACGAAAAATGGGCCACCCAAATGTCCAAAAGGCACTTGATCAGTCACAAATTAGAAAATTTAATACGGCTGCCCTCAAAGGAAATGACCCGACCCAAGCGCGTTACATTGGGCGCCCTCACATGATGCGCTCGTAAGAATGAAGGTACAAGGGGAAAAAATACAAATGGGTTTCCCAAACGTGCACAAGGCACTCGGGTGGTCACAACTTAGAAAATTTGATATGGCTGCCCTAAAAAAAAATGACCTGACTCGAATGCATTTCGTTGGGTGCCCTCACATGGTGCGACACGACGCTTCTGACCGAACGAAGGCACAAGGGAGAAAACAGAAAACAGGTTGCATGAACGTGCATAAGGCAGTCTGGAAGTCAAAACTTAGCAAATTTGATATGGCCACCCTCAAATGAATCGACCCAACCCAAACATGTTTCTTCATGTGCCATCATAGCTCATGACATGGTGTGCCTGACTGAATGAAGGAAAAAGGGAGGAAATGGAAAGCGGCCCACCCGAATGTGCACAAGGCACCCGGGCAGTCAAAAATTATGTAATATCCCAGAATGGGACTGCTCAGCAATGCATGCATAAAAAATACATTTTGAGTAATATATGCATTAAAAAATGAGATAAACACTTGGATCCCATATATCTAACAATACACCATCTAAATATAATAGTAGATCAGAAACAAATCAAACTATATGAGGTAAATAGACCTCCCACACATAGTATGGTTCAAAATTTCCAAAACCCCAAAACTACTGCATCATGAAATTATTGCATAAAGAGGCAGCATAGTCTATTGAGATTTTATGCACAAAAAATATTTGAGACAAATAGATCTAATATTATATTAAACAATATGCCTCAAGAACTGAGATCTAGTCTCCTTCATACAAAATCTAGAGAACCCAGGTAGGGTTTCTAGGAATACACCCAAATACAAATGGTGATCTTTAGCCTTAAGGCTGAATAATCAATGAAAAATGAAGCAAGGGATTATAGAATGCTGAAATGAAGTAGATTGGATGTAGATCTAATCAAATTTCTTCCCCCATGGAAGGATCAACCCTCCAATCACACGAAAACTCCCAAAAATAGCCACAAAAGACACTACTGAAACTGCCTTCCAAAAATAACACAACTCCAGACTGGAATAATTTTTTAGGTGATGGAAATATGTTGGCTTGCTACCAAATATTTGAAATAATCCAAAAAACCCTCCAAATTGATCTCCGAATAGAAGGAATCCTTCCTCCTACGCAAAACCAACTCAGAAAGTGGGTTTCTCAACCCTCCACTGCAACACCCTACAACTCAACACAACCTCCTACAGAAATTGCGCTGAAACTGAAGACTGAAGCTTGGAACCAATGTTGAATGCGTGGAATGATAGATCAGGTGTCTCCCAATTTCCACTCAAAGGGAAGAGGTGGGATTCCTAAACAAGAATACCTTAGTGCTAAACAACACCAACAATCTGAGCTAAACAACTGAAGAGAGAAAAAGTCTACGTAGAGATATCAAACTATAATTCATAAACTAACCTCAAATGGATACCATCCTCTTCCTTATAAACTAAGTGATCCTTCTCACCTTGCGTCCCACTCATTAGGGTTTCCACCATCACACAATCAATCTACCTCCAAAACTGTGTTGTACCTTCATCAAGGCCACTCCTCCATGACAACACTGTTTCATTTGGTCAAGTTTGACCTCTTCAACCTGCTTTAGCCCTTTTCAGACCTAAGGGTCTTCAATCCAGCTCACATAGAATTTTCTAGACTGATCGTCATTCATATTAAGCTATTTTTATTTATGATCCCCTCCTCCTACATTTTTTTTGTTGACTTGGTCAAACTTGACTTTGTCCACAAGAAAATGTCCCTTTTTACACATGACAGTGTGAAATCCATCCATGATAATGATCCCTTTTCACATTATAAGGTATTTTATTCCTATTTGTGAAATGTATGGGCTTTCTTACTCATTTATTCATCTCCTAAGTGCTAGAAGCACAAAGAAATATTCCAATTAGCTGCATGCTAATTTTTGAATATTACAGTCCTTCCCTCCCAAATGTTGCTTGTCCTCAAAAAACTGCAAGGATAAAATTGAAGAGCCTCCTCTTCTTCCCCTGTAGCATCCTTATATGATGAAATCCTTCAAGGATCAAGATGTTGTCTCATCAATATATCTCCAAGTTTCCCTTCCCATGTATACAAGCTAGATTTTGGTGATAATCCCAAATAGCTATCACCATGTAAAAGTAAAATATCCATGGAGGTAAAAATGGGATGTCTAAAGTCCTTCTTGAGGCATGAGGTCTGATATAGATTGGGATCTACCATCCCCATATGAATCGCCCATCCCCAAGCTATCATCCATACAAGATGAGTTACCTCTCCACATGGTAACTCCTGAAAATCCTCCGCCACCTTTGGCTCCTACAAAGTAGGTAGGCTCAAAATCTAAACATGGTAGACAAAGTAGCCTACCCCATTTTTCCCCCTCTCCACTTATGATAAGTGTAGAGTGTCTACTAATCTTTGGCTGCAATAAGGTTGCCCTCAAGTCGCAAGAAGAAGACTAGATCTCCAAATATCCTCTCCAACGTTGTGAATCAAGATGGCCCAAACCATCCCATATGTGATGGATAGGAAATCATCACCATATGGCATTCAATCAATCTTATGGCCCACATTGTAATGTTCCCTTTTCAGGAACAACTATAGATTGGGAATAATCTGAGTTATTACCAATGTGGAGCTACATAAATATATCTGATACAGATGTAAAAATATTTAAACTTCAGTTAAATATGTAGAAGAAACCTTATACAACAATTTATGGGAAAAAGGGTGGGGAAAAGTGATAATTTTGGCCCTAAAATGCGTATATTCAGAGATCTGCATAAAAATAAGGGAAATGGTGGGATTTTATTTTATATTAGGTCATGAGGAACCTATGATTTGAATTTAAGCTCAAAAAAATCATTCTGGCTAAGTTAAACAGTTCCTCCTTCCCAAACTAGGCTTAAAAACCATGATTTCCCATGGCTTTGAAAATGCAGAAAATGGCTGAAGCATGCAAAGCGTAATTTATGAGGGATTTAATGGAAATAATTCTGTAACATAAGTATGAAAACTTATAATATGAATCAGATGGTTTACATTAGGAAAAACAGAGATTTACACAAAGAAAGGCCTCCAAATGAGGTGTTACAACCATGCAATGAGACAGAAGAGCTGAACAGTGTAATTTATAGGTGGCTGAAGAAGTGTTTCATTATATATTAGATATAAAACATATCTAAATATAAAATCACATATCAGAATGGGATCTATATGAAAAAATAGCTTTATAGTACATTCCCCTTGGGGATCTCAACAAAAGATGAATAACATTGAATAGATCTGAGATCTACACCATAGATCTGTAGTAATCTTCAAAAATTTCTGAATAATATGATGCACAACAGATCAGATCTGAAATAGGACATGGATTGGTTGGCCAATCCATGGATCATCTCAGTGAAGGAAAGGAGCCCTTTTCACTGGAGATCTCTCCTCCAAACCGATGCAAAACCCACACTGCAACTCTGCCTGCAAAAGGGACACAATTTTTGAAGCTAAATGTGCAAATGAAGTAAAATACGCTTTGGCCTGATGCCAAGATAAGAATATGAAGCTCTGGTGATCTAGAACACTCTTGCCAATGGGATATAAGACTTTCCCAGTGAAAAGAGGGGCTAGATATGCATAGATTTGAGAAGATCTATCTTCCACTTGGTGCCGCTCAATTAGAAAATGGAAACCCTCACTAGATTTACATTGCCAAAGAGAGATGGAGCTTGGCCAATGCTAGATATTGGACCAATGCAACACAATATCCTCCAAGAGACCCTCAACGAAGGAGGAGGAATTCCTAAACAAGAAATTCCTCTCTCTAGCTAAACAACCAAGAGAGTTTGAGTTGCTCAAGCAATCTCAAAATCAAGATATCATCAACAAATTTTTCCTTGAGCCTTCTCCATCCTTTTATAATATGAATATGTGCAAAACCCTAAACCACCTCAAATGAATTAACCTCTTTCACATGGGATCCTCCTTCTAGAATTGCACTGGGTCTTCAAAGTGGTTCAATGTATCTGGTTTGCTTGGTGATTTGGTCCTGTTGGCTCGGTCAAATGGCTCAATCCTATTCACACACAAGTGGCTTTTATTGAGAAAGCCCTGATTTGTCTCTGTTCACACTGGGAATTGATTTATTTTTATGTTTTAGGAGTTTTTCATGTCCTCCTTTACATTTTATTTATCAATAAATAAAATTAAAACATAGTGAAATGTTCCTATTAGCTTGGGCTAATTAGGAACATTACAGTCCTCCCCTCCAAGATTGTTGCTTGTCCTCAAGCAATTGCAAGTTGAGTGCTGCAAAATCTCCTCCTTGGTGACACCAACATAAGATAAGCTTCCTCCATAAGCCAAGTGCTCACCAATCCATCCATCGATCTCTTGCTCCTCCAATGTTCTTATGACATGCAAATAGCTCATCCCATAAGGAGACAATAGATTATATGAAACAAACATGGTTTTCCCACAGGCTCTCCCTGAAACAAGAAAACATAAAGTACATGGAGATTAGCCATCCCATGAGGCACATGCCATCCTTCCTTCTTTCCCCATACATCCCCATAACATTACAAGTACATTATTAAGATAGGGAATCAAAACAATGTTCTTGAAAACGTAAAATTGCACATATGGAGGTGGGTCATAGTCTCACATGTGGAACCAACGCAATGCATCCCCTGCTTGCATCAAATTTAGATATGGTAAGTGGTTTTCCCACCACTTACTTACTATCCACACCATATCACCATGGCTGAAAGTGTGATATATGTTTGGTGCTTTGCGGAAGCATCCATCATCTTGCAAAATCTCCCTTTTCCTCTCAAGGGAGTGGCCCAAATCAGAAATTTTTGGGGCCTAATATTGGCCAAGAGGCTCACATGATATAACACTCCTTCTTGGAGCCATGACCTGAAAAAACATGGTGCAAGAATGCATGAAATCAAAATATAAAGAATATCTAACATGATCATGTTTTTCACCAATAATCCTTCCCCCATCAATGGAATGGCGCATGGATCTATTCTCTTCCTTAAAAGAAGAAAGAGTGGGTTGATTAAATTCTTAATTTTTTACCCCTTCCATGCCAAGGGTGTTATGTGGAAATTTTCCCTTCCCATGCTGCTTCAAATCATAGCATAATAAGTGGCCATCCCACCACCTACTTGCTGCAATAAGCTTCTTCAAAGCTTGAAAACAGTGGAGGATAATAGGTTTTGGCTGATTATGATTCAAACAACACATGTCATGCTCCAAATCCTCCCATGTGAGAGATCCCTTCCCATGACATAAGTCCCATACATGACCTTTTCCATACGAAAACACAATATATAATGCAACATCCATATAAGGTCCTATCCTCTTCTTGAAATACAAATGAATTTGGGAGATTGCATTAACAATGGATACATTCACCCATTGTACCTTTCCTCCTCTCATGTTTACAATAAATATTGGAGCATCATTAACATCATGATATAAACATGATTCCTTATGCCATCTCATGAGAAGGTTACATATTCTACCAACCCCAAGTACATACATGATTACGATATTCATTCTAAAGAGAAATACATGTACATGCATCATGGGTACAAGTAGATGTATGGACATGGAATTCATCATGAGGTGTCCATACTCTCTCCTTATCAACCAAAACAAACATGCCTTCTTCTTATGAATTATTTTCTTGAAATACAAGGCATGAGACAAGAAATTCAAAAATCTTGGGTGGTAGCCAAACTCACCCAATAGGAACCAACGCAGGTGATCTCCTCCCTGCTTCAGATTTAGATATGTTAAGTGGGTTGCATGCCACTTACTTTCTGCCCTCATCATTTCACCATGGTTGAAAGTGAAATGTATATTTGGTGCCTTAGGGAAGCACCCATCATGTTGTAACACCTCCCTTAACCCATCAAGGGAGTTGCCATATTTGAAAATAATCTTGGCCCATAGTTGGCCATGAAGCTTGTAGGGTAAAGCACTCCCTTTGGGAGTTATGGCCTACAAATTTAAAGTAAGAGAATACATGCAATCATGAAATAAAATGTGATTTAAATAAGCATGCTTCTTACCCAAAGTCTCCAATGTTGTGTTGGCCTCCCTCTTAGAAAGATATGACATTGATGCACAAGGTTGAGGGAACACTTTGCTCTTTTTCTCATCATGGGAAATCCTTGGTGGAATTCCTTCAAGTAAGGAGACATCAAAGCATATATCATGGGAGGATGTATGGACTGATGTGTCCTTTATTTGATTGAATAGATCTCTTTGCCTCCTTCTTGCATCATTATGCTGAAATAAAGAAGGACAAATGTTTCTTGTCATGTAAATCTTGCCCTCCTCTTTTCCTTCTGCAATCTTCAGGGCCTCATCCCTTGATAGTGATGGCACATGCTGCCAAAATATGGTGCCATAATATTCATATAATGAGACCTCCTTAATGAGATATGACTTAATACATACGTGGAGAATACCCTCCATGCTTCCACTGCACAATCCATTCACCTTCCTAGGTGTTTCACCCTTCTGCAATGGATAGGAATGAGGCTGGCCCTCTTCCTTATCTCCTCTTTGTGTCCTCAATATTTTACACCTTTTGCATTTCAAGGGCTTTTGAAATTAAATCCCTTTGATATCTTCAAGAAAATACCTCTCCTCTTTGTCCTTACTGCTCTTGCACAGCGTAGTGCAAATTTGTTGCTCTAATTGAGCATCATACAGAAATGTAGATCTCTTCATACAAGGTGTTGAAATGATAGCAGATGGATTTTTAATTATACCTTGGTGGGATGTAGAAGCAAGAGCCTCTTCTGCAACTGTGTAGTCTCCCTCCATTACTGAAGGCTTCTCTTCCAAGGTTGTGCCAACGCTGGTACAAGTCTCCACCATTTCAATCTCCTTGAGATCTTCTTCAATACCCTTCAAGGTCTGGAAAAGGAGCAGGGAGATCTCCTCTTCTGTAATTTTTCCAAGTGGTGGAGCCATGCTCTTGTCTTTTATGTACAATGCATATTCTTTGTGAGGGTAGTAAGTGCATGGATTGTCCTCTCCTTCTTGAAACCTTTTATAGGTCTCACTGCAACTTTATTCTCCTTGAAACCCTCTAGGAGTTTCATTCCCTTCATCTTTCTCCTTTGTCTATCTATCCTCTTAGAAGAGGCTCTTCATATATCTATAATATGATGTGGTAAAACTCATCTTCTTCAGAATTTTGATCTTTGATTCTTTTTTGAAAAGTTCCCTATTCAGGAATATCAAAATTCTATTTCAGAGATTGACTGCAGGGGCATTTACTGTATATGTCACCTTTGAATAAAGGATGAGATCTAGAGGCTACCTAGCCATCTACAAAATATATCTATAGAGTTTGAAATCTCCCCCTTCAAGGATTTAGCGCTTTGGCTTGAAGCCACAGGCTGAGCCAAAGATCATGCTCTGATACCACTGTAATGTTCCTTTTCCAGGAACAACTGTAGATTGGGAATAATATCAGTTATTACCAATGTGGAGCTACATAAATATGTCTGATATATATTTAAAAACACTTAAAATTCAGTTAAATATGCAGCAACAACCTTATACAACAATTTATGGGAAAAAGGGTGGGGAAAAGTGATGATTTTGGCCCTAAAATGAGTATATTCAGAGATCTGCATAAAAATAAGGGAAATGGTGGGATAATTTTTCATATTAGGTCATGAGGGAAATATTCTCCCAATTTAAGCTCAAAAAAAGCATTCTAGCTAAGTTAACAGTTCCTCCTTCCCAAACTAGCCTTAAAAACCCTGATTTCCCATGGCTTTGAGTATGCAGAAAATGGCTGAAGCATGTAGAGCGTAATTTATGAGGGTTTTAACTGAAATAATGTTTTAACATCAATATGAAAACTTATAATATGAATCAGATTGTTTACATTAGGAAAAACAGAGATTTACACAAAGAAAGGCCTCCAAATGAGGTGTTACAACCATGAAATGAGACAGAAGAGCTGAAAAGAGTAATTTACAGGTGGCTAAAGCAGTGTATAGTTATATTTTAGATATACGACAGATATGAATAGAAAATAACATATCATAATGGGATCTATATTCAAAAACAGCTTTATAGTACATTCCCCCTTGGGATCTCAACAAAGGATGAATAACAATGAATAGATCTGAGATCTACACCATAGATCTACAGTAATCTTTAGAAATTTCTGAGGAATATGATGCAAAAAATATCAGATCTAAAATTGGACATGGATTGGTTGGCTTATCCACAGATCACCTCAATGAAGGAAAGGAGCCCTTTTCACCGGAGATCTCTCCTCCAAACTGATGCAAAACCCACACTGCAACTCTGCTTGCAAAAGGGACATAGTTTCTAAAGCTAAATGTGTAGATGAAGTAAAACAAACTTTGGCCTGATGCCAAGATAATAATCTGAAGCTCTGGTGATCTAGAAAACTCTTGCCAATGGGATATAAGACTTTCCCAGTGAAAAGAGGGGCTAGATATGCATAGATATGAGAAGATCTATCTTCCATTTGCTATATCTCACTTAGACAATGGAAATCCTTACTGGATTTACGCTGCCAAAGAGATATGGAGCTTGTCCAATGCCAGATAGTGGACAAATTTAGCACAATCTCCTCTAAGAGACCCTCAAGGAAGGAGGAGGAATTCCTAAACAGGAAATTCCTCTCTCTAGCTAAACAACCAAGAGAGTTTGAGTTTCTCAAGAAATATCAAAATCAAAATATCATCAACAAATTTTTCCTTGAGCCTTCTCCTTCCTTTTATAAGATGAATATGTGCAAAACCCTAAACCACCTCAAATGTATTAATCCCTTTCACATGGGATCCTCCTTATAGAATTGTGCTGGGTCTTCAAAGTGGTTCAATGTATCTGGTCTGCTTGGTGATTTGGTCCTGTTGACCTGGTCAAATGGCTCAATCCTGTTCAAACATAAGTGGCTTTTATTGAGAAATCCATGATTTGTCTCTGTTCACACTGGGCACTGATTTATTTTTATGTTTTAGGATTTTTTCATGTCCTCCTTTACATTTTATTCATCAATAAATAAAATTAAAACATAATGAAATGTTCCTATTAGCCTGGGCTAATTAGGAACATTACACACATCATGGAAAAAAAAGTGTCTTACTGTAGTGGCCATATCATCTCCCATGCTCCCCTTGGAACATGTAATGCAAAAATTGTGGGAAATCTCTTCCCCCAAGGACTCATCCAGCCAATGTGTCTCTCCCCCAATCATACTCCCAATAAAATTAAGAACAATATCAACAAATGGAATCATGATTATCATCAAAATAAGGGGAATAATAAATGTTTCATATGGTGCTCGAAGGTACCAACAGTTTCCCAAGTGGGCACAGTGCATTTTTCCTAATTTCTATTTCAGAAAATAACATGGCAAGTTGTTTATTGATACATCGCTGATTATGTATGCCATCACGTCTACTAATGAATAGTAAATGGCTGGGAAATTAACTAAACATAAATGAAATGATAAAATACTTTCCCAAGGCCACACAAAATATGGTTGTCTCCATCATATAATTTGGTCCAAAATTGACCATGGTGCCCAAAGACAATCTTGTCCTCTTATGGAGAAATGCACTGAATAAAAATGGTAAGAGTATGCAAATAGTGTGTTAAAAAATCAATAAATGCAAAAGAAATATTCTTACCATGTACTAAAATTAAGATGATGATAGGATCCATGAACAAGCTCTCCATAGTGGTATGACATACTCTCATGAAGAGAAATGAATCATATGCTACATGGGGATCCTCCTTCTTATGCTTGGAAATCCAAGTCAAGAAGAACATGTCATAGTAATAGATGTCTCCATCCACTACTCCATCATTCTCACCTCCTCCTTGTCCATCAAGTGCATCAAATGTGAAGAGATCCTGGGGACACTCCATCAATAAGCCCAAGCTCCAAAGTGACAGCATTGTTGGCCTATGCAAATAGGCTCTTGTCAACTCATAGCTCCATTCTTTGACATGCTCATTGTCAAAGACATCTCCCATAATGCTTCTACATATAGGA
Source organism: Pinus albicaulis (assembly GCA_034641835.2). Classification (NCBI taxonomy): domain Eukaryota; kingdom Viridiplantae; phylum Streptophyta; class Pinopsida; order Pinales; family Pinaceae; genus Pinus; species Pinus albicaulis. Next base: position 50,666,495 of record CM076570.1, read on the forward strand.
AATTACTTCCAAAGTGGAAGTACCTCCTGATCATCCAAGGCTAAGGAGTGACCCCTTTGCACCATGATAATTCCATCTCCTACTTCTGCAACATCATGTAAAGTGTTAGAGAAAATCTGCCCCTACTCTCCCAAGAACAACCAAAGCAACAAAATTTTTTGATGCCTCCTCATACCCCCATCATAAAAATCATGTGGTAAGAACATAATTATTGATATGGAGAACTTCATATCAAAACAATGTATCCACACTCCTTGCTGCCCCATGATGCAAGTATCCTACCAAACTTCCTCCACCCATATACCCTTTGAAAGAGGATATGTCTCATGATGGCCAAAATCCTTTAAGAGTAGCCAACGTAGCCAAGCCTCCTGCTGCCCGGTTTCATATATTTGCAAGTAGCCTTCCAGCTTCTTGCTCATCATCCACACCCATTCATCCAAATTTGGGTGCCTCCCCTCATGCTCCATCTCAGTATTCTTCCAATGAAGACTACTGTCCTCCCAAATCAAACTTCTCACTTTGCATTTCATGGGATGTTGAAATGCAACTCCTTCAAGATCTTCTAGATAATATCTCATATCAATGACCATCTTGAATCCATGAGGATCCAAGTGTGCTGAAGGTAAAACCTCCTCATAGACCCTCACAATGCTCATCCCAATAGATCCATCACAATGATGAAAGACAAAGCGTCTCTTGTTGATCAACTTCTCGCCCAATCTCATAAAATTTTAATGGTCATTAGAATTTTCTAATGATACTTGGGGCCCCAACTTCTCATTGTTGCTTAATGATAGCATTGTTAATCTTCTCCATGGTGTTTTGGTTGTCTCATCTTCCAACTCGGGGATGGACATATGGTTTTGTATGAGTTTTTCTGCAACAAGGTTCATCCTATCCTCCAAAATTTCACATCCCAACACCAAGTGTGTTATTAAATTCAGTAATGGCACATGAGGATGATGGTTCATCCCTTCCTTGAACCATTCAAGTTTTCACAGTGTAGTGCAATTCTCTTATTCTACATAAGAAGTGTGCAATGGTATACAACCCTCCATATGATTTTCTTAAATAATATGAGATGGAAACTTAGGCATACCTTGGGAAATTTGGGAGTATCTTTTATGGCTGTAAGGGCTTATTCCTCCAATGTGTTGGCTCCTCCAACTGATGATGTTGAGGGCTACTCCTCCATGTGTGACAATGCTGATACAAGTATCCTCCAATGGTGGTGAAGGCTTCCTCTCCTCCGATTTTTCTTTGTCAAATTTTCTGGTCAACCTTTGAGTAAACTCAGCAAAAGTAGTCACTATTGCATGACTCAAATGGCTGAACCACCAAATATTTTCTTCACCCTCAAGGTGTAGCATTGTAATCTCTATAGCCTCTCTCTCTACCAGTAGATGTAGTAGGAAGAATGCATCAGGTTTTCTTGCCCAAGCCCTTGTTGTAGATGACCCATCAAAAGTAGGAAAAAAAAACCTATTGCCCTTGATTCTCCCTTTGGTACAAGGTCTTATTTCTTCCTCCAATTTAATGAACTGAGGGAAAGATAGAGTCTCCTTGAAGGCTCTAGGTTGAGATTTGTACTCAACAAGGTATCCACATAGGATCTTATGATCCAAGTGTCCTCCATCTTTCTACAACTTATCCTCCTTTCCAAAAGGAAATGGTATATTCCAATGCTTTATAGCTCTCTGCAACATTGGTTTCCTCTTCTGATCATAGGAAGTGCATGGGCGTTCCTCCTCTTGAAACGTCCTAGAGGTCTCACTGGAACTTTCCTCTTTCATTTGCTTACCCTCCTTGGAGAGGTTCTTCATGGATCTAAAAAATTATGAGAAAAATATCATTTTATTCATCATTTATATTTATTATCTTCTTATATTATTCTTCTTATTTCATAATGTCTAAAACTCAGAGGCTGAGCCAAGACTATGCTTTGATACCACTGTAATATGCCAAAATGGGACTGCTCAGCAACGCATGTATAAAGAAATGCATTTTGAGAAATAAATGCTTCAGAAAAAAAAATGAACATTTGGATCCCTTATAGCTAAAAATATACTATATATATCCAAGAGGATATCAGAAACAAACCACAATAGATGAGGAAAACAGACCTCCCACACCTAGTATGGTTTAAAATTGCCAAAACCCCAACACTAATGCAACATGAAATTATTGCATAGAGAGACAACACAGTCAATTAAGAGTTTATGCAAAAAATAGTTGAGACAAATATATTTTATATTATATTAAACAATATGGCTCAATAACTAAGATATATTCTCCTTTATACAAAATCTAGAGAACGCAGGTAGGGTTTCTAGGAATACACCCAAATACAAGTGGTGATGTTCAGCAATACGGCTGAATAATCACTAAAAAATGAAGCACAGGAGAATAGAAGGCTAAAATTATATAGAGCTGATGTATATATGATCAAAGGTCTTCCCCCATGGAAGGATTAACCCTCCAATCATACGAAAACTCCCAAAAAGAGCCACAAAAGACATTACTGAAACTGCCCTCCAGAAATAACGTAATTCTAGACTGGAATAATTTTGCAGGTGATGGAAATATGTTGGCCTGCTACAAAAGATCTGAAATCAGCCCAAGAACCCTCCAAAATAATCTCCCAATATAAGGAATCCTTCTTCCTATGCAAAACCAACTCATAAAGTGGGTTTCTCAACCCTCCACTGCAACACGCTACAACTCAACAAAACCTCCTACAGAAACTACGCTGAAACTGAAGATTGAAGCTTGGAACCAATTCTAGATGTGTGGAATGATAGATCAGGTCTCTCCCAAGAGCTACTCAAAGGGAAGAGGTGGGATTCCTAAACAGGAATACCTTAGTGCTAAGCAACACCAGCAATCTTAGCTAAACAGTTGAAGAGAGAAAAAGTCTAAGCAGGCATATCAAAATATAATTCATAAACTAACCTAAAATGGTTTCCATCCTCTTCCTTATAAACTAAATAAGCCTTCTCACCTTGGGTCCCACTCATTAGGGTTTCCACCATCACAAAATTAATCTCCCTCCAAAATTGTGTTCTACCTTTATTAAAGCCACTCCTCCATAACAACGCTGTTTGATTTGGTCAAGGTTGACCTCTTCAACCTGCTTTGGCCCTTTTCACACCTAAGGGTCTTCAATCCAGCTCACATATAATTTTCTAGACTAATCCTCATTCATATTGAGCTATTTTTATTTATGATCCCCTCCTCCTACATTTATGCTATTGAATTGGTCAAACTTGGCTTTGTCCACAAGAAAATGTTCCTTTTTACACATGAGGGTGTGAAATCCATCCATGATAATGATCCCTTTTCACATCATAAGGGATTTTATTCCTAATTTTGAAATGTATGAGCTTCCTTACCCATTTATTCATCTCCTAAGTGCTAGAAGAAAAAATTAATATTCCAATTAGTTGCATGATAATTTTTGAATATTACAACTTAGAAAATTTGATACGACCGCCCTCAAATGAAACGACCCGACCCGAACACATTTCATCAGGGGCCCTCACACGATGCACCCAAGTGAATGATGGCACAATGGAGAAAATGAAAAATGGGCTGCCTGAGTTTGCACAAGGCACCCGGGCAATCACAACTTAGCAAATTTGATACGGCCACCCTCAAACAAAACGACTCAACCCGAACACATTTCGTTGGACACCCTCACATGATGTGCTCAACCGAATGAAGGAAATAGGGAGAAAATGATCAATGGGTTGCACAAACATGAACAAGGCACTTGGGTGATCAAAACTTAGAGAATTTTATATGGCCACCATCAAATGAAATTACCCAACCCGAATGTGTTTCGTTGGGCGTCGTCACATGGCGTGACGCAATGCACTTGACCGAACGAAGACACAAGGGAGATAATGAAAAACGGGCAGCACGAACATGCACAAGGTACCTAGATGGTCACAACTTAGAAAATTTGACACGTCTGCGCTAAAATGAAATTACCTGACCCGAACGCGTTTTGTTAAGTGCACTCACACTGCGCGACACAGTGTACATGACCGAATGAAGGCACAAGGGAGAAAACGAAAAATGGGTTGCCCGAACATCCACAAGGCACCTAGGTGGTCGCCACTTAGCAAATTTGATTTGTCCGCCCTCAAACGAAATGACTTGACCTAAACGCGTTTCATTAGGTTTCCTCATAAGGCGTGACATAACGTGCCTAACCGAACGAAGGCACAAGTGAGTAAACGACAAATAGGCAGACTGAATGTGTGCAAGGCACTCGAACAGGTCACAACTTATAAAATTTGATATGACCACTCTAAAAAAAAATGACCTGACTTGAACACGTTTTTTCCAGAGCCCCCACACAGCACGAAACGGAGCACTTGACTAAAAGAAGTGACAAGGGAGCAAACTACCAACGGGTTGCTCGAACGTGCGCAAGGCACCCTGGCAGTCACAACTTAGAAAATTTGATACAAACACCCTAAAAAAAAACCACCCAAACATGTCCTAACATGTCACGGCATGCAATTCTAGACCAAACAAAGGAAAAAGGGAGAAAATGACAAACAGGTCGCCCAAATGTGCACAAGGGAGAAAACGGAAAACAGGCTTCCTGAATGTGCACAAGGGACCTGGGTGATCACAACTTAGTAAATTTGATACAATATCCCTAAGATGAAATGGCCCAACCCAAATTTGTTTCGTTGGGAACCCTCACACGGTGTGACACAACATACATGACTGAATAAAGCCACATGGGAGCAAATGGAAAACAGGCCACCTGAATGTGCACAAGGCATCCGGGGAGTCACAAATTAGCAAATTTGATAAGGCTGCCCTCAAATTAAATGACCGAAACTAAATGCATTTCGTCAGGCGCCCTCACACAATGCGACACTGTGTGCTCGACCAAACGAAGGCACAAGTGAGAAAATGACAAACAGGACGCCCAAATGTGCACAAGGCACACAAATGCGTTTCGTTGGATGCCCTCACATGGTGCGAAATAGAGTGCCTGACTAAAAGAAGGCATAAGGGAGCAAACAGAAAATGAGCTGCTTGAACGTACAAAAGGCACCCGGGCAGTCACATTTTAGCAAATTTGATACAACCCCCCACAAACGAAACGACCTAACCTGAACGCGTCTCGTTGGGCGCGCTCACATGACGCACTCGACTGAATGAAGGCACAAGGGAGGAAACAATAAATGAGCCGCCCAAACGTGCATAAGGGAGAAAATGGAAAACGAACCTCCCAAACGTGCACAAGGAACGTGGGCATTCACAACTTAGCAAATTTGATATGAGCGCCCTCAAACGAAATGACCCGACCAGAACACATTTTGTTAGGTACCTGACAAAACAAAGGCACAAGGGAGAAAACAAAAAATGTGTTGTACGATCATGCATAATGCACCTGAACGGTCACAAGTTATAAAATTTCATATGACTCCCCTCAAACGAAATGACCCCACTCGAACACGTTTCGTCGGGAGCCCTCACATGGTGCGACATGGCACACCTAACCGAATGAAGGCACAAGGGATAAAATGGGAAACGGGTTGCCCGAATGTGCACAAGGCACATCGACAGTCAAAACTTAGAAAATTTAATACGATTGCACTTAAAATAAATAGTTAGACCTTAACGCATTTCGTTGGGTACCCTCACACGGCGCAATATGATGTTCTCGACCGAAAAAAGGCACAAGGGAGCAATCGGAAAACAGGACATCCGAGTGTGCACAAGGCACCCAAGCGGTCACAACTTAGCAAATTTGATATGGCTGCCCTCAAATGAAATGACCTAACCTGAATGCGTTTCATGGCACACCCTCACATGGCGTGCTCGATCGAACGAAGGCACAAGGGATAAAATGGCAAATGGACCGAAAAATGTGCACAAGGCACCCACTCGGTCACAGCTTAGAAAATTTGATACAGTCACCCTCAAACTAAATGACCGGACCTGAACACATTTCATCGGGCGCCCTCACATGGTGCGACACAATGCGCATGACCGAAAAAAGGCACAATGGAGAAAACAAAAAAAGGGCCACACAAACATGCACATCGCACCCGGGTGGTCACAACTTAGCAAATTTGATACAATCAACCTCAAATAAAATAGCCATAGCCAAACTCGTTTCATCGGGTGCCTTCACATGGTGTGACACAGTGCGCCCAACCAAATGAAGGCATAAGGGAGAAAAAGGAAAATGGGTTTCCCTAACATGCACAAGGCACCCGGGTGGTCACAACTTAGAAGATTTGATACAGCCACCCTCAAACAAAATAGCTCGACCTAAACGTGTTTCGTCGAGCGCCCTCACACGGAACGCCTGACCAAATGAAGGCACAAGGGAGAAAACAAAAAATGGGCCGCCCGAATGTGCAGAAGGCACTCGGGAGGTCAAAACTTAGCAAATTTGATGCAATTGCCCTCAAATAAAATGAACCGACCTGAACGCGTTTCTTCAGGCACCCTCACATGGTGCACCCAACCAAATGAAATCACAAGGGAGAAAACATAAAACAAGCCGCACGAACATGCAAAAGGAACCTAGGAGGTCACATCTCATAAAATTTGATACGACCCCCTCAAACGAAATGACCTGACCCGAATGCATGTCATCGGGTGCACTCACACAGTATGACATGGTGCACTCGACTGAACGAAGGCATAAGGGAGGAAATGGAAAATGGGGCACCTGAACATTCACAAGGGAGAAAATGACAAATAGGCCTCCCAAACATGCACAAGGAACCTGGGCGGTCACAACTTAGCAAGCTTGATATGATCGCCATAAAACAAATGATCTGACCTGAACATGTTTCATCGGGCGCCCTCACACAACGTGACATGGTGTGCCCGACAAAACAAAGGCACAAGGGAGAAAATGACAAACGGGATGCACGAACATGCACAATGCACCCGGGTGGTCACAACTTAGAAAATTTGATACGGGTGCCCTCAAAAGATATGACTTGAGTCAAACACGTTTCGTCGGGAGCCCTCACACGGCACACCTGACCGAACGAAGGCACAATGGATAAAATGGGAAACGAGCTTCCCAAATATGCACAAGGCACATAAGTGGTCACAACTTAGCAAATTTAATACGGCTGCCCTCAAACGAAATGACCCGACCTGAATGCGTTTCGTCGGGTGCCAAAACATGATGCAACATGACGTTCCTGACTGAACGAAGGCACAACGAAGCAAAAAGGGAAAATGGGCCACCTAAACAAGCACAAGGCACCTGAGCAGTCACAACTTAGAAAATTTGATATGGCTGCCCTCAAATGAAACGACCCGACATGAATGTGTTTCATGGGGCACACTCACATGATGCGCCCGACCGAATGAAGGCACAAGGGATAAAATGGAAAATGGGCTGAAAAAACGTTCACAAGGTGCCGGGGTGGTCACAACTTAAAAAATTTGATACAACAACCCTCAAATGAAACGACCCTACTCGAATTTGTTTCGACGGGCGCCCTCACACGGCGCGACACAACTTGCATGACCAAATGAAGGCACAAGGGAGAAAAAACACAAACGGGACGCACGAACATGCACAATGCACCCAGATGGTCACAAATTAGATAATTTTATACAACCTCCCTCAAACGAAATGACTTGACGCAAACGCGTTTCGTCAGGTGCCCTCACAAGGCACAACACGGCGTGCCCGACTGAACGAAGGAACAAGGGAGAAAATGACAAACAGGCCACTCGAACATGAACAAGGCACCCGGGTGGTCACAACTTAGAAAATTTGATACCGCCACCCTCAAACGAAACGACTCGACCTGAACGCATTTCGTCAGGTGTCTTGCAACGGCACGCCCGACCGAACAAAGGCACAAGGGAGAAAATGGAAAACGGGCCACCCAAATGTGCACAAGGCACTCGGGCAGTGATAACTTAGAAAATTTGATAGGACCACCCTCAAACGAAATGACCCAACACAAATATGTTTTGTCAGGCACCCTCATACGACGCAACACGATGTGCCTGACCAAGTAAAGGTGCCAGAGAGCAAATAGAAAATGGGCCGCATGAACGTTCACAAGGCACTCGAGCGGTCACAACTTGGAATATTTGATACGACTGCCCTCAAACGAAACGAACCAACCTAAACATGTTTCATCGGACACCCTCACATGGCACACTCGACTGAATGAAGGCATAAGGGAGAAAATGGAAAATGGACTGCAAAAACATGCACAAGGCACCTGTATGGTCACAACTTAGCAAATTTGATACAACCACCCTCAAATGAAACGACTCGACCCAAATGTGTTTCGTCGGGTGCCCTCACATGGTGCAACACATTGTACATGACCAAAAAAAGGCACAAGGGAGAAAAAAGAAAACGAGTTGCCCAAACATGCACAAGGCACCCAGGTGGTCACAACTTAGCAAATTTGATATGGCCACACTCAAACGAAACATCCCAGCCTAAACGTGTTTCATCGAGTGCCCTCACACAGCACGACATGAACCACCCGACCAAAGAAAGGCACAAGTGACAAAATGGAAAAGGGGCCACCCAAACGTGCACAAGGCACCCGGATAGGTCACAACTTAGAAAATTTGATGCGACCAGCTTCAAACGAAACAACTCGACCTGAACACGTTTCTTCAGGTGCCTACACACGACATGAAATTGATTGCTCGACCAAACGAAGGCACAAGGGAGAAAATAGAAAACGAGCCGCCTAACATGCAAAAGGCACCCGGGCAGTCACAAATCAGCAAATTTGATATGACCCCACTCAAATGGAATGATTGGACTCGAACACGTCTCCTCAGGTGTGCTCACATAGCGCGACACGATGCGCTCGACTGAACAAAGGCACAAGGAAGGAAATGACAAATGGGTGACCCGAACGTGCACAAGGGAGAAAATGACAAACGGGCCTCCCAATTGTGCACAAGGAACTCAGTAAGTCGCAACTTGGAAAATTTTATATGGCCACCCTCAAATGAAATGACCCAACCCGAACATGTTTCGTTAGGCGTCCTCACATGGCACGCCCGAACGAACAAAGGCACAAGCGAGAAAATGGAAAACGGGCCACACAAACGTGCACAACACACCCGGGTGGTCACAACTTAACAAATTTGATACGTCTTTCCTCAAACAAAACAAATTCACCCAAACGAGTTTCATCGTACGCCCTCATGCAGTGCGACACAGCGCGCCTGACCGAACGAAGACACAAGGGAGAAAATGGGAAATGATCTGGCCGAACGTGCACAAGGCACCTGGGTGGTCACAACTTAGTAAATTTGATTCAGATGCCATCAAATGAAACAACCCAACCCAAACGTGTTTTGTTGGGCACCCTCACACAGCGCGACATGACGTGCCCAACCAAATGAAGGCACAAGGGAGAAAATGTAAAATGGGCTTCCCAAATGTGCACAAGGCCCCCAGGCGGTCACAACTTAGAAAATTTGATACAGTCACCCTCAAACGAAATGACCCAACCAGAACACATTTCTTGGGGCACCCTCACATGGTGTGCCCGACCGAACAAAGGCATAAGGAAGCAAACAGAAAACAAACAGCAAAAACATGCACAAGGCACCCAAGTGTTCACAACTTAGAAAATTTGATACAACCACCCTCAAATGAAGCGACTCGACCGAATGAAGGCACAAGGGAGAAAACGTCAAACGGCCACATGAACGTATACGAGGCACTTGGCTGGTCACAAATTTGCATATTTGATACAACCACCCTAAAAAAAAAAAGACCCGACTTGAATGCGTTTCGTCGGGCCACACGCTGTGACAGGCATGCTTGACCGAATGAAGGTACAAGGGAGGAAATAGGAAACGGGCCGCCCGAATGTGCACAAGGCACCTGAGCAGTCACAACTTAGGAAATTTGATACAGCCACCCTGAAATGAAAAGACCCAACTCAAATGCATTTTGTCATGTGCCCTCACACAGCGCGACACCGTGCTCCCAACCAAATGAAGGCATAAGGGAGAAAACAGTAAATGGGCCACCCGAATGTTTACAAGGCATCCATGTGGTCACAACTTAGGAAATTTGATATGGTCGCCCTCAAACAAAACGACCCAACCCGAACACGTTTTGTGGGGCACCGTCACATGGCACACCCGACCGAACGTAGGCACAAGGGAGAAAATGTAAAAAAAAATATGCACAAGGTACCTAACTGGTCAAAACATAGCAAATTTGATATGGCAGCCCTCAAAAAAATGACCTGACCCAAACGCGTTTCATCAAGCGCCCCCACACGGTGCACACAACTGAACAAAGGCACAATGGAGCAAACGGAAAATGGCCGCACAATGTGCACATGGCACCCAGGTGGTCCCAAATTAGCAAATTTGATATGACCTCCCTCAAATAGAATGACCCAACCTGAATGCATTTTTTCGGATGCGCTCACATGGCACGACACTGCGTGCCCGATCAAACAAAGGCACAACGGAGCAAACAACAAATGAGTCACATGAACGTGCACAAGGGGCCATGGTGGTCACAACTTATTAAATTTTATACGACTGCCCTCAAATGAAATGACTCGACCCAAACACGTTTTTTCGGGCGCCTCACAAGGCACGACATGACGCCCCGACTAGATGCACAATGGAGAAAATGGAAAATGAGCCACCTGAATGTGAAAAAGCCACCGGGTGGTCACAACTTAGAAAATTTGATATGGCCACCCTTAAAGGAAATTACATGACCCAAACACATATCGTCAGGTGCCCTCACATGACACACCTGTTTGAACGAAGGAACAAGGTAGAAAAGGCAAACGGGTCGCCCTAATGTCCATAAGGCACCTGAGCGGTCACAACTTAGCAAATTTGATACGTCCACCTATTACACAATATTTTGTCACTGTCCCTGAAATCCCAAAATCACACATTGGAGGGTCATTTCTGTGACCAATACACAGTGTCATGCTTTGCAAATACCATCCTTGCATCCCTTTTGATGAAAGCAACATTCTTCTAGTTGACATTTCCCTAAGCAGAGTTGTGAAAATCCCTATTTTTGCCTTGACGTGACTAGCCCATTACATCCTCACGCCGACCTGGAAATTTAACATTGAGCCCTTCCCACTTGGAGCGCTGTGCCAGTTAGACACTCGCGCCAAGCTCTTTATGGAATGTTTTTTAAAAATAGAGGTGGAGGTTCCATTCCAAACACCTCGGGGATGAGTCATTGGGAGTGTTTGAACTGAAACAACCACAGACTCCTTCCTTTAGTTAGTAGTTTCCACCTCCCTTGGAACTCTCCTAAAGGATAGGACTCCCTCCCACCTTTGTAGGGATCCCAACCTCCTCTTTTCCCTCTATATAATAAAATATATCCTTTGGTATAAGCTAGTTGAACACAATATAGGAAAATAGTTGAATAGTTGAACTAGAGAATTATACAATAGCTAAGCTGCTAGAGGAGATAGAGTAAGAAATATTGTGTTGAGAGAGCTCGAGTCGATGACTTCTAAGAGAGCTTGAGTCAAAATTCCCTGACCGACAGTTGAGACGTGTTTCTTCTGAACCTCGCTGGAGGAGATCACGACATCAAAGTATCAGTTGTACTCTTCCTTCTACTCATTAATATACATGACTACTGTTTGGTTCCACTATTGTGTTATGATGTTTATTTGATATGATATGTTTAGCCCTCTTTGAATGGCTAATAGTTGTGAGTGAAACTATGCTGCTATATTTTATTCTTGTTCTTTGTCTTATGTACAGGTATCTAGGCATGATAGCGAACAGATTATGACTTTTAAAGGCAGGAGCGAGAGACCAATACTGTTCTTGCAACATCGACAGTGTTGGATTCAAGGTAGGTCAATCTACGATGTATTTTGTTCATTCATTAACTATGAAGCAACACTTTAGCGTGTCCTTTTGTTACTAGACCCACCATATGGCTAGAGGGATCGTCTCTGTCCGCAGAGAGGATTTACCTTCATAACAAATTGGTGACTCCACTGGGGATCAGTGCGAGTTTGTCATGTCATCCTGTTGAGTCAGTTTCCATTCTTGGTTTAGTTATCTATATTTTTCTAGTTTGTTTGCTGAGTCTCCATTCTCTGTTCAGCTCTAGAGAGTCCAGGTTGAATTTCTTTCATTAGGTTAGTGTTTTTCCTCTTTTTCCCTTAGGTTTCCAGCATGGAGCATTTTTTGTCTAGACAGTCGCCTTGATTGGCGCATGTTGCTCTTTTAACACTCGTGCCAACCTCTGTATGGCGCAAATTACAAACTTACAGTCGCGCCCATCCCTGTAGGTTTTGGATTGACACCACTAATGCGTTTTTTTATCATTTTTTATTGCCTATGGGTTAATTTTGAGTGTGTTTAAGCCTTCGGAGACTGTGTAGATTGCTGTAGACTTGTTTCCCTTAGTTTTTTGTATGTTCTTTTATCGGTGTCAATTTAGACCTTAGGGTTTCTAGGTATTCTTAGACACCGAGCCTTCTGTTCGGGAGCAAGTCTCTTTGATTGTTGTCAGTCTCGTTTTTGGTTTTTAGATTGAATTTTATTGATCCTTTTTTTTTTTATTGCATTGTCTTTTCTTTTTTTCGATTAGTCCTTCTTCTTCAACACTTTGAGCATTGATTTCTTTGATTGTTTTGGATCATTTTGAGAACTCTCTTTCTTGTTTGAAAGCTTGCTCCATTAGCTTGCATGTTTTGTGTCTGTTTCACTTTGGTTGAGTCATTCAATTTCACAAATTTACATTTGCAAAACTCAAACTAGTGTTTATTTTGTTTTCCATTGAATTAGTACAATGTGTGCTTCATTTCTTTGAAAAAATAAGAAATAAAATCTTTTCATTCTTTTTTTGCATTGAAAATGAAACGTTCCTTTGGATAAACTAGCATTTCTCAATCTAGGAAGGAATTTTGTTTTTGCTGGATTGCATTAAGAGCATTAGAATTTTTTTCGCATACTTTTCTTTCTTGCTTTCTTAAAATATTTATGTCCTTTTAGCTAGCATTATCCGAATTGAAATGATATTCATTTGCATATAGCTCGCATTTAGGAATTTGAGCTCCACATTCGATAGGGCCTAAAATTGAAACATAATTCAAGGTTAACATTAAAATTTACTCAATGAACCTAAGGCAACATTAGAACCTAACGAAACATTTCTAGTGGTCTAGGCTAGAGACATGTTCCGGCATCTTAAAACCTAGTAGCTATCGCTCGCCTTTCAGCTTCAGAGAGCACTAGTATAGACTTGTTCTCCCCGTATCATCACGTATATAAAGGGAAACTCCTCTAGGTTGAAATCCTTTATCCATAGGAAGCCAAGTCTACCACTTGGTAATCGTGATACACCGAACACAACATTCGGGGAGACTACCTACACGTACGTCAAGTCGTTGGTCATTTCTGTTTCATTTGATCACCAAGGTGTATATGGCAGTTCACGGAAACCTGGTACACCCTCTTCCTTAGAATTCCTAAGAATTCATTTCAATCTTTTGATGACTCTTTAAATAAGAGAAGAGATCATCGAGCACTTGTTGTTACACCATTTTTTGGTCATCTAACCTATTATCATTAGATGGATCCAAGTACACCATGTAAGACGAATTTTACCCTAATTAAAATTGTTGTGACTATAAAAATAACTTAGTAAACCACCTTTATTAAGTTGTTTATGGTCTAAACAAGAAACCCCATGAGGAAATATTAAATAAATCTACATTTGTTTGATTTTCCTTAAGGAATAATTAATTAAACAACAGTTTGATTAATATTCCTGGTTATATTTAACCCAAAACAGAAATTAATTAGATAAATCAATATTTATCTTATTATTTCCTAAAGAATAGTTATTCAAACCTTATTTAAATAATATTCTTTGTTAAATATGAATAAATCACCCATAAATAATCAAATAAATCATTATTTTTTTATTATTACTCAACCACATCCTTAAAATGATAAATAAATCATTTATTTATTTATTATTTACAAATAATGGGGTTTCACCCAAGTCAAATCACTTTTCGCTCCAAAAAATATAATAAAATATTCCATAAAATTTGGATCTTGATTTGGTTAATAATATTTTAATTATGCACCAATATCTAGACTAACTCAATATTTTGTTATAAATAGAAGGGTTTTTCCATTCATTTACCACCTTTTGTTGCCTAAAGATCACTCTAGATCTATACTTTTGGTCTGACTATTGATCCACCATCATAGTCATATTTTTCTACCATTTTTGTCTAGGTTTTCTACACCATCAAGAGAGAGGAATTTTAGATCTGAAGTGTTGAGGACTTACAAGAACCCATCCCATTGAGGAGAACTGGGAACACCCTCATGTGTTTTCCTCCCAGGTGCCATTAATACAAAATTCATTCAACATATTCTTGTCTTGTCTATTGGATGCATGGAGTAAATCTTGTTTTTCTAATGTTTAATGTCTTCTAATGGATAGATCTAGACTTTTGTAGCATTTATCTTGATCACCTAACTATAGATCTGAAGATATTGATAGTCATCTCTATTGTTAGGGTTGTTGGTTATGCACAGCGAAAGTGGTTTTTTTCGTACGCTTGGAATTAAGAATCATACTAACAACTGGTGACTCCACACGGGTTAATGATTATGACCGTTGTCATTTTTCTGATCCTTGCATATCCAGCTGTTTCAAACCCTAGGATTTCTCTTCAGCCCCTTTTTTTTTCTTTTCTTGATGTTTTTTAACCTATAAAACCATAAAACAATAAAAATTCTAACTTCAGCATGTTTTCGGACCTATTGCACAGGTGACAGACATCAGCTGCAGTTGATACAACAATTTTTTTTCTGAAATCTACTGCCAAGAGTGCCGAAAGTGCAAGTCTCACTTTTTGGCCCAAAAGCTGTGACCTGGACCCTTGGGATGCACCTTTCAGCCCAGAAACTGTGACCTCTACTGAAAATAGGTCAAAAAATGCAACCTGGACTTTTTGCGGGAATTTTTCTAATAGTTTTCTGGGTTTGTCTGAGCCTCTGTTCGGGGTTGTCTGACCTCCGTCTTCACCCATTTTGGACCTTTACTTGTTCTGTTTTTTTCAACTAAGTGGGAACCTATCCCCCTAGGGCTTCAGTACGGTCCACTTCTTGTGGAAGAGTTTTTGCTGTTGTAGGTTGTCTGAAATTTCAGAGTCTTCAGCCATTTTTTTCAGATATGATACCTCAGCTTCAGATCCACTTCAGATCATCTTGTTATCCATCCAAATCACCTGATTTAGCTTTTTTTGGGGTTTCCTCTAGGGTTCACTCCGTTTCCCTCCAGGCGATAGCCTTTCGCCACCTCATTTACAAAATTTTTTCCTCTGATTTGTTGTTGTTTTCTGCACCACTTTCCACCATATTTGTCCTTTAGATCCCTATCCCTCCTGAACTTAGATCTATTCACTATTTTAGTCTGTTTCGATTAGTTTTTTTACTTTCCTACATACTATTTGTTGAGAGACCCACCTCCTTAGGCTTATATTATTGGATTATTAGTTGTTTATTTTTCTTTTTTTGTAGGCCCATATACTGTAATTTGTAGGTTTATTTGCAGCTATACAACACACTTTTTCTTTTTATCTACAAACATCTGGGTTTACAAATTAAAATTTACACACTTCACACACACACCCTAAGCGAAAAAGGGCTTGGTTAACATCGCCAGGAAAAGACTCTAAAACATTGAAATCAATTGATCGTGGACCTCCCTGCCCTCGTTTCGACATTGTAATCAGTTGATCCTGCACCTCCCTGCCCTTGTCGGTCTCTTTTTCCTTTGTGTCGTGTTTGTGTCATCATAATTGCACCACCAAGTTATTCATCTCAGAGACTTCTTAGCTTTCATCCTCAGTTTCTGGTAGGAAGACTTACTCCTCTGCGTAGGATTCGAGTTAGCCCTCCACCATGTCCGCACTCTGACTCTTCTTCTGGTCCATTGGGTTCTCCTTGTCGTTCTGCTGTCGGTTCTCTCCCTGTCACCTTCACCATGTTTGGTGTAGGACCTAATGCTGTTGGTAACCCCGACCCTCATTTTGGGAATACCACTAGTGGGACCGTGACAGACACCACCCCAGCTGCGCCCTTGCTCCCCTTCATGGTAGGCCTCAGTCTCCCCGATTTTAACCAGTTGATAAACGACCCTATACACCATGATGCTAGTTGTCCTACTATGCCGATGAAGCTCCCTTCTGACATCCCAAAGTTTGAAGGCCTTACTAGAGAATATTGTTCAAATCATGTTCTATATTTCCACATATGGTGTTTGTCTAACTCCATTACCGATGACTTTTTCCATCTTTGATTGTTCCAATGAATGCTTATAGGTGAAGCTTCTAAGTGGTATGTTGATTAGGCCCCTTACTCTCATACCACCTTTGTGACTCTTTCCCAAACTCTTTTGTATTACTTCCAACTTCCCCTTCGTTATGACACTAGTACCGAACTCTTGACTTCTTTCCATCAATCGTCTACGACCTGCCTTTTTGATCATGTCCAGGAATGGTGGAGAAGAAAGAGCCTATGTCGAGCTCCTACTTTCGAACACCATGACTACATGGACTAGTTCCTTAAACCTCTTTTGCCACCTATCGTAAAATATGCCGCATCGCACTTTCCTTAAACCGAAGAAGCCGCTCTCCAAATTGTGTTAAAATATGACCTGGTCTACGCTCAATCGGGTTATGTTTATACCATTCTACTTGATATTCCCAGGCTCAGTGGTGCCAACGCATCGGGGGCATCTCACTCCACCAACGGTATCATTGGAGCTCTCTCTAATCTGTATGCTCAACCTCCCATGGGGTGTGGCTGTCCTCAGGGTGGGGCCAGCACCTCTTGCACTTTTCCCCCTCCCGATAGCACGTATCCAAGATATGGCATGCCTCCTCTTTTTTCCCAACCTCTTATTTACCACAATGTTACCCAATATCATTATTATCCATATCCACATCCTGGTGCTCCAGCTTCACCAACATTAGCACCTCCTCCTCCCTTGCCTTCTCAACCCCCGCAATAGCAACCACCACCCCTCAGGGGTAGGCATATGCACAACAAGGTGCAAATAATCCTCCTCCCTCCAAAAATAATAGGAAAGGCACTCAAAATTATTTTTCCCCTGGTAATACTAGACCTAATCAAGGTAATGCTCCTAACACTACGAACCAACACCAAGGCACTTAGCCCAAGCAGGACAGGCCTATTCATACGAACAAGCCCTGTTATTGTTGTGGTGTTTATAGTCATTACATGCATGATTGTCCTCTTTTGCCACATATACAGTAGCTGTGGGAGTCTCAAGCAACTTTGAGAGGACAAAAAGTTGTCTCTTCCATTCCTCCCAGTCATGTACCTATTCAACCGGCTGTGCTTACCGATCCTTTCCCTCAAAAAGGATTTGTGGCTACCCAACCACCTGAAGGTCATGCAGCCACTAAACCTCTCCCATCTGGTACCTTTGTTTACCAGATTCTCATGATGAACTCCGATCAACCTCCAACCATAGACATCAATCTTCAAACTCGGTCTCGTCGGTACAACAAGCCTCCCACTACGTCTATCCCCGAGCTGCCTCCTTTGGTCTCTACAGAGCCTCTTTTGACATCTAATGGACCCTTGAAGATCCCTTAGCCTAAGGCGGAGGTTCATACCAAGATCCCTAAGGGACCACTACATCAAAATTCTACTTCTGGAAAAGCTGCCCATTCATATAGCATAGTAGATGATCTGGCACAATCTCTTGATGCCATTTCAATGCTAGAACTCCTCCAGTCGTGCCCTTCACAACGAAAAGTTCTACTATCTACTGTGGGCATTGTATATCCTTCAAAAAATCAATTGATTGTCTTTGATGTTGACCAGTCAGAGCATCCTCCTCTCCTAGCTTTCGTCGCTTTCCAAATCCCAGTCAAGATCAAGAACGCCAATGTTTCCCAGTGCGTTATTGATGAGGGGTCATGCACCTGTGTGATGTCCACTTCGGTTTGGAAGCAGCTCAGATCACCTGAGTTGGCTCCTTCCACGATCACTCTTCGAGCGTGGGATGGCCACACCTCCCAGCCCATTGGCAAGACTATTTGCGTTGATATAGAAGTCCTAGATGCCCACTTAGATTACAACATTCTATTGGGTCGTAGCTACACTTATGCGATGTAATATGTCCCTTCCGCGGTCCATCGCAAGATGTATTTCCCTCATAACAGAAAGATAGTCACCATTGACCAGTTGACATATTACGAACCAAAGTCTCAGCCCTCCCCTCAGTCCACCATCTCTTTGGTGGCCAAAAAGAAAACCGTCGATTCTTGGACCAGTGTTTCACCCGAAGTCTACAAATATTCCTAGTTTCTTGGTACATTCCGTGGTCTTCACCCTCCTATCTTTGATCCCAGCTCATCAAATGTTTCCATGATGCAATCATCTCGGGTTGCTCTCAAGCAGCCCGCCTCGGCTATTCAATAGCCTCCTCGCCCTCTGCAGCCTCCTCCTAGCCCTTCAATTCATCCTTCTGGAACTTATCCTCTTAGTCCTTCAGCTGGTACTCACGAACCTCCTTACCCTCCTGGAACGATTCCTCCAGGCCTTAACCATTTAGGAGTCATCCTGCTTGGCCATTACCCCTTTAGTCAGATACCATTCCTGGCTCCCCGACCAGGAGTCTATACGACACCTGTCATGGCCACCCTCTCTTTTCCTAACTTGACCCTTGGGATTCATGTCTGGTACTTGGATCCTCCAGCCACTACCCCACCAGTTCAACCTAAACCTTATCTTGCTTTGACCCCGGTTCAACGGTCCCCATGACTTCTCTCGCTGCAACAGTGCCTCAACCACCTCAACAGGAACCACCTTCTATTGCGATCTCTTCGAGTAAGAAGGACAAAGCTCGAAAAAGGGGCCTCAAAGGAAAAGGCCACCTCAACTAACCCTGTGCCTCCTCTGCCTCCAAATCCTTGTTCTTTGTGTGATGTCATCAGTCACGCTCCCCATACCTATCCCGAGTTGCCCCGCATCAAGGCCATGGTTAAATTTGCGTTCCCTGAAACCTCAGCTTCTTCCTCCACTGTAGCCAAGAACACCAAGACTATTCACACCAACCAACCTTGTGCTTCGTGTGATTTCCATGGCCATTTCTCTTATCATTTCCCCTGTCTTACACATTAGCGTGCCTCTTTAGAGGTAGTTCAAGAGTACAAGATTGAACAGAACCAATCCGCTTCTCCTGTACTTCCACAGTATGATGCAGGCTAGGCTGAGGATTTACCCACTTCTATTGAAATTCCCCCTCCCGATTTCGAGATGATGGAGCATGTGGCCACCATCCTCTACCTATCATCATCCATGAGAACCTCGGTAGAAGCTCCCTCTAAATCTTCTCTTGTTGTTTTACTTCACCTCCCTTCAGTGATCACCCTGGGCTCAACATCAATAGATCCCTTATCTTCTTGTTCTTACGTCCTCCCCCGTGACGATGCGCATGTGAACCTTTCTTCTCATGATGATGAGTCACGTAGCTTCGTCGTGTCATGTGGTCTCTCTTCCTCCAGTCATTTAACCTTATCTTGTGATGAATACATCATGAAAGCCATCTCCACCCCCAACTTCATCTTTCCCACCCATAAATGGGATGCCATCATCTGTACCTATGGTGACTTATGTGGCCTGAGCACAAGCTACACCTTCGGTATCTCCCACACTCCACCTCATTGTCGGCATGTGAGTAGTAGGCATCCTACCCAGATCATTCCCTCCCGTGGAGTGCGTTTGATTTCTACTTTGCACTTAGGTTGCTAGCATTGTTCATCATTCTTCCATTTATTGTCTTGCGGAACCTTTTAGATCGACCCCCCGATCCACACCTTATATCGATTTTGCCGATGGTGCAAGTCACTACTCCTGGAATCTAGCCTTGGCAGGTTGGGCCATTTTTACCCCCTTGCATTCGCTTGTTCTCTTGAACAGGGTATGCATTGGTACTGCTACCAATAATCAGGCTGAATATGATGCAGTGCGAGGTTTATTAGCCAATTCCCTTTCACATCACATCCTCCACCTTCATGTTCATTTATATTCCCTACTTCTTGTCATGCAATTGAATGGTGTCTATCGTGTGCATAATCCTATCCTTCTTAGAAGATATTTACAAGTGAAGCTTTTTATGCGTGAATTTGAAATCATTACTTTATGTACCTAGAGCACAAAAGCACTGTGTAGATAGCATTGCAAACCATATCCTAGATTGGTATTTATCACACACATTTAACACAATACAATAACAGAAAAATATCAAAACAATCCATATCCATTATATGTGTCGTATAAAATGTTTTAGAGTCCATCTACTCTGATACATATGACATGCCCATAGCATGTTACAAAACTCAAAAACTAGGGGCACCACCTGCCCCTACACACGAATCGCTATCTAGAGGATCCTGAGCCAATGGCTCTGCTCCCTCAGATCATAGATCATGCATACCCTTTCCGGCCATCTCCATGCGCCGCATACCCCTCGCCACTTAGAGGGTAGACCAATACATGGCTCTATGTACTGGTAATTTAAGTCCTACCAGCCATGCTCTGAAACACCGGTCAGAAGCCTCTCACGTCTATGATAGATGTCCTCTAAGAGGCCTTCTACATCCTCATTTTGCTGCGCCCTCGATCCATTAGATCCTGTGATCCCTGATACTATAGGTCATCCCATGTACACAGCTGGTTTTACCAGTGCTATATCTGCATACCAAAAGTAAAAGAATTAGTACAACATACAATATTCTAGAAATTTACATGCACATAAAATATTAGAAATTTTTCACTTATGATCAGGTCCCCATATTCGACCAAGTAGTAGTGGCAGATCCGGGTCCCCACAATAACTCATCCAACTATAGGGATAGTCATCTATATACAGTGGAATCTGATCCCAATGATAAAATAACTCGGGTCAAAACACCCGTCCAACCACCCCACCTCCTCCTCTGCATAGTATTCACCCCGACCGGTGCATCCTAGGCTCTCTTGGGCCCCCATCTTGGATCTGTATGTGAGGTTGAAGGGTTGGAATCTTCTCAAAGAAGAACGAGCACAAAACTGTACCATATGCACAGTCATGGTTCGCTTGCCGCTTACATAGCGAAAAATGTCATTTCAATGACAACAACATCATCTGGGCCCACCCATAGTAGTTCCCACTCAAAACACTCTCCACAAGGATCATCTGCCCTCTAGTGATATGATGGAGTTCCTGGTTTCCCAGGATCCGCAGCACCGCTACGGCCACAACACGGGTCTCTAACCTCTCCAAATTGCCGATAGGTATCCGAGTCCCCTTGACTTGGAGACTTGGTCAAAAATGGCACTCTACAAACTCTATGATATTCTACCCCCGTGGTAATACTGGCTGAGTATTCCATACCATCCCAAGTGGTGGGAGACTAGTCAGGAAATATATATCCTAGACTGTCAACTCCATCCGGTGTCCTTACAATATAAATGCCTCATGGTTCGGGTCCTAATAGCTGACAATCCATGCTAATAAGGGCTCTCCAGCTCTCATCAAAGGGTTCTCCACAAACTTTAGAACCTCAAACCTAGCTAGTGAACTCGGACACCTTGATCCTCCTGAATCTCCACCCGTAATGCGCCCATATCCCTCTCTCTCTAGTTGATCCGTAATTCTGCCATATCTGTACAAAACCATCATATTTGTTAGTATACAGATAGGAAGGACTGCACCTCATCATAAGAACCTAGTACTCAGCCAAAAAAAACACAGAAAAACCTCTCCCTGACAAGTCGCACTTTTCAATCCCAAACCTGGGATAGGTCGCACTTTGTTGCTCAAAACCTGCTATCCAGGTCGCACTTTTTGCCCCAAAAAGTGCGACCCAGTTGTGAAGAGGAGCAGGGGTTTGTTCCTGAGCCCTGGGGATCTAATCTAAACTTTCAATCCACTAAAAAGAAAGAGTAGGGTTAGAAATCTTACCTGCAACTGACGGATCTCGATTCCAACAGTCGGTTTTTCCACTACGATCGTCGCAAGATTTAGGGCCTTCTCTACTCTCTACATTCACCACATATCCACATGAAAATGAGTGAATTTGGAGGGAAAATGCCTTATTAAAATAGAAACCCCTATTTTTTCTTTTTCTTGCTACGACCCAACCGTAGCTCCATTTACCAAACCATCCGTACCGTTGGAAAACTCTCACCGAGCCCTGAAATGGGTATCTTAGTTTTTAGTGATTTGATACTTCACCGAGACACATTTTTTCGAAGAAGCGTCACTTCACCCCTCCACAAAATATAGTTTATTCACTTCCAACACTTGTAGTAGGGGCACCACTTTACCCCCATAATTATCCACACTCGTGTCGACTTTTGTCATGAGTTACGAAATTGTACTCATGTTTTTATGGTCACCATTGGACCTTTTCTATGTGTCAGCACCATCGAGTCACCCTTGTTTAGAGCATTTGAGTTGAGTCATAATTTCATTCATGGAGTCTAGCCTGAGTCCCTTTGCATCTCGCTATAGTCCACCATCCTTCATTGCTTGTTCCCTCTCTCGTGTCACACATTATGGCCTTCAGTCCCACTGTCCTCTATCCCTCATGATGTTGTGTCAGTCACTACCAGGTCATCCATGCCCTTTAGCTCTAAAAAGGGAAGTCATCCATTCGCTACTCAGTACCCCCCATTTCATCATCATCATTGGTGTAAGTTTGTCAGTCGCTCTACTATTTTATCTCGTGCCTTATTTGAGGATCCATTATTGCCTCACCTATGGTGGACCTCCTTATGTTGGCATCAGCTCATTCATTTCAGAAGACAGGTCTAGAGGGCGGTGTACCTTGGTTCCAACTTCCACTCTTGTTCGGTGCCCTAGATCAGGCAAAGGGACTCCTTATTTCCCTTTGACTTGATTGTTTCTCAGCTCTAGCTCCTTTCAGCATGATGGAGATCCGTATATTGATGGTTCAGTGATGCAACAACTGATATCGATGATTCCTAGGTGTGTGTGAGATGTCCCAACCCTCATGAGGGGTGGCCCTATAGGTAGCCCCCCACATACCCAAATGACTTCTTCACTTAAGCCTTCGATGTAGATCCATAGATTTGATGATGTCAGTCTCAGCCGCTTCCAGTGCCTTCCTGATTTCATATATTAGTTAGAATTTCAGATCCTTTCCTGTTTACAGGGGCATCTGGGTTGTATTTGTATCTCATGTACTCAGATATTATTGTACAAGTCCTGGCTGTTATCCCAAGCACAATATGTATGTGGGATTCATTATCATGTTATTTATCTTGCTCATATCTATGCTAGCATATACTATATTGTTCGGTCCCTTTCTTACTGGATGCCTTATTTTTTGTACTATTGCCTCAGCGGGCATAGGTATGCCTCCCCCACCACCTATAGTAGGTACTCCCTTATAAAAGAGACTTGTCGCACCTGTAAGTCTCACCTCCTTAGGGTCTAGTCCTTTCAGCACTTTGGTCTACTTTATACTTCTCTCTCTTTGACCTTCCCTTCAGTGTCTAGTGATTGAGTTCTTACAATGTACTTAGGTCATACGATTAGCTCCTAATGCTCGCACACTAGGGGGCAATCCATTACACCATTTTTTGGTCATCTAACCTATTATCATTATATGGATCCAATTACACCATGTAAGACCAATTTTACCCTAAGCAAAATTTCTTTCACTATAAAAATAACTTAGTAAGCCACCTTTATTAAGTTTTTTATGGTCTAAACAGGAAACCCCATGAGGAAATATTAAATAAATCTACATTTGTTTGATTTTACTCAAGGAATAATTAATTAAACAACAGTTTGATTAATATTCCTGGTTATATTTAACCCAAAACAAGGAAATTAACTAGATAAATCATTATTTATCCTATTATTTCCTAAAGAATAGTTATATTTCCTAAAGAATAGTTATTCAAACCTTATTTAAATAATATTCTTTGTTAAATATGAATAAATCACCCATAAATAATCAAATAAATCATTATTTATTTGATTATTACTCAACCACATCCTTAAAATGATAAGTAAATCATTTATTTATTTATTATTTACAAATAAAGGGATTTAACCCAAGTCAAATCCCTTTTCCCTCCAACAAATATAACAAAATATTCCATAAAATTTGGATCTTGATTTGGTTAATAATATTTTAATTATGCACCAATATCTAGACTAACTCAATATTTTGTTATAAATAGAAGGGTTTTCCCATTCATTTACCACCTTTTGTTGCCTAAAGATCACTCTGGATCTATACTTTTGGTCTAAATTTGATCCACCATCATAGTCATATTTTTCTACCATTTTTTGTCTGGGTTTTCTACACCATCAAGAGAGAGGAATTTTAGATCTGAAGTGCTAAGGACTTACAAGAACCCATCCCATTGAGGAGAACTGGTAACACCCTTATGTGTTTTCCTCCCAGGTGCCATTAATACAAAATTCATTCAACATATTCTTGTCTTGTCTATTGGATGCATGGAGTAAATCTTGTTTTTTCTACTGCTTAATGTCTTCTAATGCATAGATCTATATTTTTTTAGCATTTATCTTGATCACCTAACTACATATCTGAAGATATTGATAGTCATCTCTGCTGTTGGGGTTGTTGGTTATGCACAGCTAAAGTGGTATTTTTTCATATTCTTGGAATTACGATTCATAATAACACTTGTCCTTTCACGTCCATTTCAAATTGAAATTGAATCGAGTCATATCTTTCCTGTTTCTTGACTCTTAAAACATGAAACAATGAATTTTGGTTTCAATGTTATAAAATTAATCACCTACGATTGCATGCCCATTAAAATGTTTTTACTTGGTTTGATTGATTTCCTTGATTCTTGATTTTGGTACCTTCGATTGGTTATCTCTTTTCCTTCTTGTTCTGATCTATAATCAAAGTGGAAAAACATCTAGTTTCGTCGTCTTCACTGCCTCCTAGTGGTGGTTCATTTCTAGACGTTTCTTTCAAAACCCCTCAAGCCTCTAGGTCTGTCGAGTTCTCGCAGCCTATTCTACCATCTATCCGGCCCCTTGCTACTCGATCTCCGCTTGACGAGCCAATTGAGTTCAATTGGCCTCCTTCAAGTTCTTGGTCTGGTTTTGGGGATGAAGGATAATTTCTTCCTCTCACGTCTGGATCACCTTTTGTTGCTGCTGTGGTTCCTCTTAGTCCCTGTAGTATTTTTGAAGATCTTACAGAAGAATCAGATATGGATTACTCCAGTTCTATTGGCAGTGAAGGAATCCCTGTATCCAAAGGAGAATATCAACTCTTTCCTGAAGATCTTTCTCATGCCTCTATCCAATATTCTTCGCCTTCGGTGTCACTTCCGGCTGGCTATAGGTCTCTGAGTCAGATTATGTCTGGTGTTGCATCCATTGCACAGTCTAGCACAGTAAGTCCTCCTCGGATTTTGGTCCAATATTCGTCAGTACTGTTACCCTTGGCATTAAATCCGTCAGTTACTGTTACATCTGTTCCAGTCCAACCTACAGTCTGTGTGGCTTCTAGTTCAGTTTCCACTACTCCTGTGATTCCTGGTGGTCTCACTTTTGAAGAATACCTGTTATCTGTTCAACAGAGTTCTCAGGGTTCTCAACAGCCCCCAACTCCTAGAAATACTCGTTTTCATCACTATGATGCTGTTGGTACTCCCATATATGAATATCCACATCATTATGATGACCGTGGGAATCTAGTTTATATGCCTCCTATAGATCCTTATTAGGCCGGTTATGATCCTTATCAGTCTGTTACTCATTTGGGACCTACTTTTCCTGTGCAACCCTCTGGCTTACAAGGACAACCCTCTCAGGGACAACCTTCAGCTCAACAGGGCCATGCTTTTGGTCCACAGGGACAACCATATGGTCCACAAGGCCAAAATTTACAAGGAAAACCTTTGTTCCAACATGGACAACCCTCTGGTCTCTCGGGTCAACCTCTGGTTCAACCCAGATCATCTTTTGGTCTTGGGGGGCAAGTTTATCCATCACAAGGAAAATCCTATGGTCATTCTCCGGGTCAACCTGGTCATTAGGGAAATCCTGGACCGTCTCAACCATCAAGCCAAATTTTACCACAAGGTCAACCTGGTGGCCCTCAACAACCATTTCAACAACCGGTTCAACCAGCTCAACAGCTATTGCAACCTTCCCACCACCAGATTCCTTCGTTTCTGCAACTATTTTACCTGTTTACCCTGCCCAGCAGCTTGCTCAAACTACTCCGCAAGGTCAACCTGCGCAACTGCAGGGCACTTATTACCCTCAAGCTTCACATCAAATGGTATACAACGCACCCTAGATTCCGTACCCTCAAAATCAACTAGTATATAACGCACCTCAGATTTCTTACCCTGAAAATCAACCAGTGTACCATCAACCTCAATATAAACTTGTGTATCAACAACCTAAAAGTCATACCTACATTCCGCAGTAGAATATTTATGCTACTCAGCAAGGACCTCAGTGGTCTACTTCGACTCAATATCCTGGTCCTCAATTTCAGTATCAACCGACTTATCCTGTTTTTAATCCCTATGATCCGAATCCTTCAGGACAGAATATATGAGGACAAAATCCTGTTCAGACTGGGTGGAATGCATAGACATGTCCTTATCAAAGACCTCCAATGAGTTTTAACTCTCAATTACCATTACTGCTATGTTGGAGTTACCTGATGTGTCGAAGTTGACGAATGATCCTATTCTTCATAATCCATATTGGCCTCCGGTTCTGACCAAGATTCTTGGTGATTGTCCTTAATTAGAGGGTAAACCTAGTGAAGACCCCCAAACCCATGTTATGACATACCACTTGTGGTGTTCTTCTAATTATTGGGTTGAAGATTCTATTCATCTTCGTCTTTTCCAGTGAACTCTTACTCTTGCCGCTACAAAGTGGTACATTGAGTTGTCTTGTGGAGTTTTCCAAGATTTTAATTCTTCAGCCATGGCGTTCCTTACACATTTTTAGTTACCAGTCCACTATGAGACTGGGACGCACCTCCTCACTTCATTGAAACAGGACCGAGCTACTCATATCTTGGATCATATTCATGAGCGGTGTCGTCATTGTTGCACAATCAAATTTGAGATACCTGATCAGCTTCTGACTCATTGGTTCACTACCTCCTTTGTCAATCAGATTGCCAAAGACATAGCTATGGGGGCATGTGTAACCGAGGAATAAGCCATTGCTTACGCCTAGTACCTTGATCTCGTGTACTCTTATTTGGGCACTTTATATGATATCTTTCCTGATTCTCCTCAACCTGAAACTTTTAAACCGCTAGTGACTCCATCCGTTGATGGTATTATTGGTTTCATATCACAAACTTCTCAGAAGTCTTCTTTATCCAAATTTGGGAAGCAGAAGTCTACTTCTTCCAATAATGTAGCTCCTCAGTCAAATTAAAATTCTCGTACACCCACAGAAGTGAATGTTGTTCACGCCAATCCTACAGATAACACTTCCAAAGTAAGAAGAAGGTTAAAGGTAAGGCCAAAACCGATAACCCAAAACAGGATTCTCCAAAACCTCGTTATGTTGTAGTTCTCAAAATAAATCAAAGTATCCTTGTTTTATTTGTGATGATGAGCACTTCACCAAGGAATTTCCTCGAAGGTATGAAGTGAGTCGATTGCTCAAAAGAACCCAAGGAGCTCTGGCCATTCTTAAAGAACCCTTCCCTCAATAGACTCAGATGGTAGATCATCCTCAGTCCTCTGCTCCATCTGGTTTGTAAGTGTTCATGATCAAGGGTTCTGCACCCATTTCTATTGCTATTCGATAGAAATATTATTCTGGTTCACGTCAGGCAGTGGGGAAAGATATCATTGATGGTCCTCCTCCCCCTCCTATTCTTGGTCCTCTTGATATTGAATGACCTAACAACGAATCTGTTTTTCGACCACCTTCAAAAAGTGTCCTTCGTAAGTCTTCGTATAATCCCAATGCCCATGCCACTCAGCATTACAGTATTATTGAATATTTGGCTCAGGCGTCATTTGCAATTTCTGCATTAGAAATACTTCAGATTTTTCCTTCACAACGGAAATCTTTACTATCTGTGATAGATGGGATTGATCTTGCTGATACTAGTTTGCTCGCTTTCAATTTAGAGAATTTTGTCCCGTGAATCCCACACCAAATTGCACTTATCATTCAAGTTGGTATTAATGGTTTGAATATTCACTGGGCTGTTGTGGACGAGGGTGCATCTACTTGTGTTATGCCTTCTACTTGTTGGAAAGCCATTGGTTCTCCAGCTCTTACTTCGTCACCCAATGCGCTTGAAGCATTTGATGGAAAAGAATCTAAACCTCTTAGTGTTCTCGCTAGTTTACCAATCACATTATAAAGGAAGATGTTCAATGTCGAGGTCGAAGTCATTGATGAAAAAATAAATTATAATCTTCTCCTTGTTCGCAGTTGGACTCACGCCATGTTGTGCGTTCTGTCCACTCTCTTTCATGTTTTGAAGTTTCCAAATGAAGGAAAGATTATTACTGTTGATCAATTTCCTTTTTTCACTTCTTCTTCTGAGAACAAAATTCTGTATGTGGACATGATTGCCACTCCTTACGAGAGTGTCGAGCCAGGCCTTTTCAAGGATCCTACCCTGATGGGTGTTTTTCTCCTTCCACCACCAAATACCGTTTTGGTCAGTATGATTTCTCACACCGATGACCCCTAGGTTATCCCTTCTCCTGAACAGATCGATTCATTTGGCGATTCGATGCCTTTGAGTCCAATTGAAATTTATTATTGTGAACTCATTTCTGCATCAAATTCTAATTCTGATTCTCCTCCTTCAAGCGTAACTCTTGATATCTGTTCTCAATCCCCTTGGCTTGGTGATTTTGATTCACTGGATCCTTTGAAAGAAGTGTTTCCTTCTGATGAGGCTATCATGGAAACCATATCTCTTGAAAATCTGTCGTGGGATGATGGTCATCATCGTTCCTCATTTTTACCAAGCCTTAGGGCCATGTCTACTTGTCTTGAGCATTTTTCCTCTCAGGTTCCTTCTCCTCCGCTTCAAACACCTATTTAAGTCCATGAGGTTTTTTTGGAAGGTAACTTGAGTAACATTACTCAGATGATGCCTATAGACATTTCCATTAAACATGGAATAGTCGAGAACATCCATATAGGGGTTACTTGTTCTTATGATGAAGTACAAGTTTATACTAGCCTTTTTCGCGAATTTCGTGATGTCCTTGCCTGGTCCTAGGAAGAAATTCCTGGCATTGACCCTAGCATCATGGTACATGAAACCAAAGGAAAAATAAGGATAAATTCCTACTTACCCTGGTTCGAAACTTGTTCATCAACGTCTTCATCCAGTGCATCCTAGGAAAGCTGCTACCATTAAGGCCGAGGTGGAAAAGCTTCTTAAAGTTGGTTTCATTTATCCAATTCCATTGACAGAATGGGTCTCTAATATTTTTCCTATAGATAAGAAACAGGGCACTATTAGTGTCTATGTTGACTATCATGATATCAATCGAGCCTGTCCTAAGGATAATTATCCCACTCCCTTCATCGATCAAATCATTGATGACTATGCTGGGAGCAAGATTTTTTCCCTTATGGACGGTTTTTTGGGTTATAATCTGATCAATATTCTGCCGACTGATTAACACAAGACTGCCTTTATCTGTCCTTGGGGTAACTTTGCATATAAGAAGCTTCCTTTTGGTTTGAAGAATGTCATTGCCACCTTTCAACGCGCAAGGTCTTATGCATTTCATGATATTCGCCACATCATTCAACCTTATTTGGATGACATTCTGGCTCATTAAGCTAAGCGTAGAGATCATCTTGACCATCTTCATTGTAGACACTATAACATTCGGCTTAATCCGCAGAAGTGTGTATTTTGCGTCGATTCTGGTAGACTATTAGGGTTTATCGTTTCCAAAGAAAGAATTTTCCTAGATCCTCTCAAGGTTGAGGCTATTATTAATTTCCCCTCTCCTTGCTCATTGCATCAATTGCAGAGTTTACAAGGGAAAGATAATTTTCTATGCCATTTTATACCTAACTATGCCGAAGTAGCTAAATGATTCACGCGATTGTTAAAGTAGGGTGTTCCATTTTACTGGAATGAGATTTCTCAGAACTCTTTTGATGCATTAAAAAAATTGTTGGTTAATGCTCCTCTCCTCTGCCCTACCAATTACCATCGTGATTTTTCCCTTTATTTATCTTTCGCTTTCAGCATGATTTCCATGGTTTTTGTACAAGACGATGATGATGGTCATGAGCATGTTATTTATTACTTGTCTCGTAACCGTCTCGACACTGAAAAACATTATGCTTACATTGAGAAGTTAGAATAGGATGATGTTCAAGTTTTTCAACGTTTTCGTCATTATATTCTTTTGCGTACAGTGACTGTGATTTCTAAATGCAACCCCATGACCTACATATTGTCTCAAAATTTTTTGGGGAGAAAATAATCAAAGTGGATTGTTAACCTCCAAGAGTTTGATTTGGAATTTACTGCTAACAAATCTAAGAAGTATTTGGTCTTTGCTGACTTACTTTGTTCTCTCCCTTCCGACTCTGCTCCTTCTCTTTCTAAGAACTTCATTCCAGACGATTCAATTTTCTTAATTAGCACCCTCGATCCTTGGTATGGTGATATCATCATCTATCTCCAAACTTCATCTTTTAAATCTGAGTTAATGAAGGATGTCTGTCGATGCATCCACCATCACTAGCAACCTTGTCGTATAGTTGGAGATACTCTTTATCATATTGGAGTTGATTCCATACTCTAGCAATATTTGACTCTCGAGGAAGCCGAGAAAGCTCTGAATGATTGTCACAGTGGTGCTTATGGTGGTCACATGTCTGGTTATGCTACTGCATAGAAAGTTCTTCGTGCTGGTTATTTTTTGCCTTCAATTTTCAAAGATTGTATTGTCGCAGTTCGTAAATGCCATGATTTCCAAATTTATCAACGCAAGTTGCATGCGCCACCAGTTCCTCTTCATCCTATCATTACTGTTGGTCCGTTTGCAAAATGGGACATTTATTTTATGACGTGTAACCCTCACTCGACCGAGGATCATGCTTATATTATCATAGCCATGGACTACTTCACCAAATGGGCCTAAGCAATGCCTACACTTGTCGTTGACGGTAAGACAACTGCTCAGTTCATATTCAATCATATTATTGCTAGGTTTGGTGTCCCTCAAGCCATTGTTACCAATCATGGTTCCCATTTTCCACATTATATGGTGGCAGAGTTGATTTCTAAGTTGGGTCTGCATCACGACAGCTCAAATATGTACTACCCTCAAGCCAATGGCCAAGTTGAAGCTGTGAACAAAGTTCTTGTCACAATGCTTTAACGTACGATTGGGATCCACAAATAAAAATGGAATCTCATGTTATTTTCGACTCTTTGGGCATACTGAACCTCAGTGAAGAACGCAACTGGGTTTACTCCTTTTCAATTGGTTTATGGCGTGGAAGCTACTCTCCCTATTGAATGTGAAATACCTTCACTCAAGTTGACTGTTGAATTACTGCCAAATACTTAACCAGAAGAAAATCATATCCTTTATTTAGGAAGACTAGATGAAACCTGCCGCTTTGCTGCTCTCGTTATCAAAACACAGAAAAATCAGGTCAAAGCTCATTTTGATCATTCAGTTTCCCCTCGTTTCTTCGTTGAAGGAGATCTCGTCCTCCTGTATGACCAAGCTCATGATAAGCTAGGGGAAAAAAAATTTCAACCTATGTGGCATGGACCCTACATCATCAAACGTGTGTTGCATAATGGGGCCTATGAGCTAATTGACTATGAAGGTCATCCTCTTGAACAACCCAGAAATGGGTTGTATCTCAAAAAGTATTATGCATGAGTCATTCATGCGTAATAGGTGTACATAGGTTTTGTTCTCATTTTTGTACATGTTTTTGGGTTTGGTGTGCCTTGTGAGCATTTTCCTGCTTATTGGGTCTTGCTTATTGTGCAGATTTCTATTACTCCTTATGTCGGTTTTGAGGATGGTGCTTCTCGCTGTACCAGGAATTTGACTTCGGCAGCCTGGGTAATATATGATCCTACTAGTGAGTTGTTATATCTGCAAGGTATTTGTATAGGGAAAACTAAAAAAAATTTCGCTGAATATAGCATTGTCATTGAGCTATTAACGGAGGTAATTAGCCTCGACATACGTGCATTTCTTGTAAATCTAGATTCATATCTTGTTGTTCTGCAACTCAATAATCATTATTCAGTTAGAAATCCACACATTTTGACATTGTATTTTCATATTCGTTTGTTGGAAAGACATTTTAATTTTATTACATATCAACATATTCCTAGATGAATGAAGACATTAACTGATACAGTGGCTAACATTTTATTATGTAGACATTTGCATAATTTGTAAAAACATCATCATATGTAAAAGATCCATGTAAGGAAATAGATGTATATATATATATATCACATGTTTTCAGCTATGTGCATCATAACGTCAAAAATTATATCTATGTTTTTGTTACATCTTGAGACATCATGTCTCGCAAAATATGCGGATAAAATAAACCTAGGTGTCTAATCAGCATGATGCTCATGATAACATGTCACAGCCCGTACTAGTCGCCTCAGTAAGCAGTGAATTTGTCTAGGCACCCTTACAGTATGTCTCTGGTAGGCACGAGGAACATCATCAAAATGTGCATAATCTGGAACTCCTTGGGTGATCCCCCCTAGGTTGTGCACTATCTCATATTCCTTGTCACCCTCACCTTCAGGGTCAAAATCGTGATGGATTTGCCTCACTATCAGTGACATACCGACAGGTCTCTTTGGGCCAACATCTGCATCACATGGATTTAATGTTAGAACATGCATAAATAAACAAAAAAAATCATAATACTCATAAAACTTAAAAAATGAGTCTCACCCAAATATTCAAGTCTCACCCAAATTTTCATCCCAATATTCTCCCTCCGAGTGTGGGAGGTCCAGATCATCAATGAAATCTATGCTAGAGTAGGGCTAGTCCTCCACGACAACCAGTTGTCGATAGAGCCAATCAAAAAATTACAGCCTCTAGGTCATCTGTTGGCTGCCCCCTGCCCTTGGCATCAGATCTGCCCATTGAGCCGTCCGTGGTTCTCTCGCTGGCGGTGTCGGAACTATGACCACCTATCGCTAAAAAATTGGTAATTGTTCCAAGAAGAATGATACCAGGATAGATCCATAACCAAATTATTTCAGTTTGGTCTTCTTGCATTTGGTTAGTTGGTGCTTCATATTTATGGTCACGACCTCTGCCCAGTTGTAGATGGTTGGAGCCATGCAGTCGACAATAAGAAGAAACTGTGTCTTTGTTTCTTTCTGTGGTTCTTTTGATCCTGCAACCCATGTGATGGTATGCAATACCATGCATAGTGTCAAATCTGGGATATTTTGTATATCAAATTTCCCACTACCTGATCCCTTCCATGCTCCTCCACATACCCTGTCTATTACCATCGTCATGTTTTCCATGCAGGGTTAGGTGCCGGCTAGGAGTGGTGCTACACCTCTCCGCGATAGTCCTATGATGAATTACACATCAGAGACATCAATCGAACTTGATCCCGAAGGATGAAATTCTCTTGATTTTCATCCCATATACTGATCAGATACTGTAGTAATTCTGGTTGGGCTTGGAGACATGGTGTTAGGAAGAATTTATTCAAACCATAGTTTTTAAGGGCTTCCATAACTCCCTCATTTTCCATGGCTAGCTCATCTTCTTCACTATGTTCCCATTATTTCCATTCAATGACCATTTTGCCTCTTTCTACCTACAAACACACACATATGAGTGGTATTAGTCAATTTCAACGCTTAAATTTGTAAACAATTGGAGTATTTGATGCATATTTTTTGCTAGAAATGGTTTGCATTGTTGGCATGACTATTTCCAAAACAGTCGTGCCAATGGACATGCCCTAGTGTTAAAAATCGGGTGGTTGGTGTGACTCCATGCTCGAAACTTGCGCCAACCGCGCAACCCTAATTTTTACATTTCCTCCCCCAATTTTTGAAATTGACAATTGCAGGAAGTAATAAATAGTTTAAAATGACAAGAGGGGCCTCATCTCTTACCTGGAGTTGACGAATTTGCGATTGATCTACTGGATTGGCCGCTATCGTCGCCGCAAGATTGCACAGTAAAATGGATAACTATTTCTCCACAAGAGGTAAAAAGGTGAAAAGTAATTATTTTTACCATTTTTGGAATTTTATAACTTTTTCACAACCCTAATTAGGTTTTGAGGCATGTTTTTGGATTATTTTATTATATTATTTTCGAGAAATAGGTTTTACACATGTCTCTTGTGCAGCAACAGGTTTTCATGCGACAATGATGAAGTAACAAGTTATATTTTATACTTTTTAGAACTTGGTAAAAAGACGAAAAAAATCACTACTGGAGTCACCTTTCAGATCTTTTCTGACTCTCTAAAATTGAAAATGTTGTCGAGATTCTTGTCATTTTGAACTTGTTAAATGGTTGCAAAACGATATCTACCCAGTATACATTTAACCTTTTTTAAGAATGGGATAGATTATTTACGAAAAAGGAATACCTTAGCCTATCGCAACTAAGAGGTTCTTGCAGACACAGTTTTCTACCTTTTCGGATCTGTGAGACTACCTACAAAAAGGGATTTCTGGAGTTTTCTTTTCTGCCTTCTTTTCAAACTCTATAAACATGAAAATATGTTGAGTTTTCCCTTTGTCAGACTCATTAAACCCTGATGACATCGGACATCGTCACCATAACATTATTTAGAGTTCCTCCTTCCTAGGGCTCGTAAAATGTGCTAAGTTGGATTTGTCTAAAGGAAAAACTTACAAGACAAGCATATGCTATCCCCTTCAATATTTTTTTAAAAAATAATTGGGGTACTTGCCAGAAATGGTGGGGGAAAATGGAACCAAGTTCTAATTATGCTGGCAGTATGTCGCTCTTGAACACGACACTTTTCTGCATTCGTGTCAGGTTGGGGACATCTCATTTCGTCATTTTTGCCTCCATGGGTTTGGGTAATCTCTTTGACCTCTCATCTACTCTTTTCCACGTCATCATCACCTCATATCCTTTGATGTCAAATACTACCAAATCCAGTGTCGTGTTGTTGATATGTTCAAGTGAATTTTTCCTCTATAGTTGTCAACCTTCCTCTGATCTCCTATTAGTCCTAGTCCACTTTCATCATGTTCTTCTGTCTCATGTTGATGATGTGGGAAAAATTTTGGCCCTCCTTTGACCAGGTCACTTCCTGTCGACTTCAGCTCATTACTGAGGAATTTGATCTAGAGAATCCCTTCTGTTACCTTGGAGCCTTCATGCCTCAATGGAAGGTTTTTTGCATTTGACACAAGGTTCACATCATTAGCCTTTGATCTAGTGATTCTATGAATGTTCGACGTTAGATCATTTTTAAAATTCTATAGATTGTACCTTTTTTACCTTGAGGGACATTGTCATCATTGGTGTTTTTGTTCCCGTCTGTTAACAACTTCCATCATTGGCTAGTAATCAGATGATTTTCCTATATGTTTGACTTCAACTCATACATTTGCACACTCAAAATTGTACTTCTTCGGGTTGAGATGGAATGCAAGACCCTGGGCTTTGTCTGATGAACTCCAGGCTGTGAGCTTTTGTGGATTATTATGACTTATTTCATGACACTCTTGATTGAATGGCTGCAACCGTACCTGAGTCTATTTATTGTTCCTTCCTGTTGGATGGCTGTGTCCATACCTTGGATCTTAGTTTTTATATACTCTATTATGGATGGCTACGCCCATGCCACGTGATTCATGTATCACAAATATCAATTGTATTTTTAATCACAGTTCTTCCGACAATGGTTTTTGGCTTGAATGCATTCTCATAAATCATTTCACCCCTCCCTCTCTCTCGGACTTCATACTTTAGGGGGCTTCTGTTACACAAAATTTTGTCATTTTCCCTGCAATCCCCAACTCACACATTGGAGGGTCATTTTTGTGACCAATACACAGTGTCATGCTTTGAAAATACCATCCTTGCATCCCTTTGGATGAAAGAAACATTCTTCTTGTTGACATTTCCCTAATCAGAGATGTGAAAATCCCTATTTTTTCCTTCACGTGAGTAGCCCGTTACATCCTCGCACCGACCTAGAAATTTAACATTGAGACCGCACCACTTGGAACTCTATGTCAGTTAGACACCCACACCAAGCTGTTTATGGATTTTTTTTTTTAAAATAGAGGTGGAGGTTCCATTCTAACCACCTCGAGGATGAGTCATTGGGAGTGGTTGAACTGAAACAACCACAGAATCCTTCCTTTAGTTAGTAGTTTCCACCTCCCTTAGAACTCTCCTAAAGGATAGGACTCCCTTCCACCTTTTTAGGGATCCCAACCTCCTCTTTTCCCTCTATATAAGAAACTATCTCCTTTGGTAAAAGCTAGCTGAACAAATTATAGAAAAATAACTGAATAACTGAACTAGAGAATTATACTATAACTAAGCTTCTAGAGGAGATAGAGTAAGAAATATTGTGTTGAGAGAGCTCGAGTTGATGACTTCTAAGAGAGCTTCAGTTGAAATTCCCTGGCCGACAGTTGAGATGCGTTTCATCTAAACCCCGCTGGAGGAGATCATGATGTCGAAGTATCGGTTGTACTCTTCCTTCTACTCATTAATATACATGACTACTGTTTGGTTTCACTATTGTGTTATGATTTTTATTTGATACGATATGTTTAGCCCTCTTTGACTGGCTAATAGTTGTGAGTGAAACTGTGCTCCTATATTTTGTTCTTTTTCTTTGTCTTATGCACTGGTGTCTGGGTGTGACAACGAACGAATCATGACTTGTCAAGGTAGGAGAGAGAGACCACTACTCTTTCTGCAACATTAACAACATTGGATTCAAGGTAGGTCAATCTACCATGTATTTTGTTTATTCATTTACTAGGAAGCAACACTTTAGTGTGTCCTTTTGTTACTAGACCCACCCTAGGGCTAGAGGGATTGTCTCTGCCTGCAAAGAGCATTTACCTTCATAACACCACCCTCAAATGAAATGCCCAATCCCGACTGCATTTCTTGGGGCGCCTTGGCCCCTCACACAGTGTGACACACTGTGCCCGACCGAATGAAGGCACAAGAGAGAAAACAGAAAACGGGTCGCACGAACGTGCATAAGGAACTTGGCCAGTCACAACTTAGCATATTTGATACGACTGCCCTGAAACTAAACAAGCTAACCCAAACAAGCTTTGTCGGGTGACCTTAAACATTGCGACACTGCGCGCCTGACCGAACGAAGGCACAAGGGAGAAAATAGAAAACAGGCCGCACAAACGTGCTAAAGTAAACTAGGTGATCACATCTTAGAAAATTTGATATAGTCCCCCTCAAACCAAATGACCAGACCAGAATGCTTCTCGTCGGGCACACTCACACAGCATGACACGATGTGCCCGACCGAACAAAGGCACAAGGGAGGAAATGACAAACAGGCCGCCTGCTGAATGTGCACAAGGGAGCAAACAACAAACGTGTCTCCCAAATGTGCACAAGGAACCTGGGGGGTCACAAATTAGCAAATTTGATACAGCCTCCCTCAAAAAAACGACCCAACCCGGATATTTTTCATCAGCCGCCCTCACGCGGAGTGACACCGCGTGCCTGACCGAACAAAGGCACAAGGGAGAAAATGGAAAATGGGCCCACGAACATGCACAATGCACCCAGGCGGTCACAACTTAGCAAATTTGATATGGGTGCCCTCAAATGAAACGACCTGACTCGAACGTGTTTCATCAGGAGCCCTCACATAGTGGGCCTGACAGAAAGAATGCATAAGGGAGAAAATGGGAAATGGGCCACCCAAACGTGCACAAGGCACATAGGTGGTCACAACTTACAAAATTTAATACGGCCGCCCTCAAATGAAACGACCCGACCTGAATGCGTTTCGTCGGGCACCCTCACATGGCGCGACATGACATGCCTGATCAAATGAAGGCACAAGGGAGAAAAGGTAAAATGAGCCACCTGAACGTGCACAAGACACTTGGGTGGTTATAACTTAGAAAATTTGATACCGCTACCCTCAAAGGAAACAACCTGACCTGAAAATGTTTCTTTGGGTGCCCTGACATGACACACCTGACTGAATGGGCCGTAAAAACATGCACAAGGCACCTGGGTAGTCAGAAATTATCAAATTTGAAACAGTCTCCCTCAAACAAAATGACCCAACATGAACGCATTTCTTCGGGCGCTCTCACATGGTGCGACATTATGCACATGGCCAAACAAAGGCACAAGGGAGCAAATGGAAATGGGCCGCAAAAACATGCAAAACGCACCCAGGTAGTCACAACTTAGATAGTTTGACACAACCACCCTCAAACAAAAAAACCCAACCCAAACGTGTTTCGTTGAGCACCCTCACATGGGGTGACACGCCACACCTGACCGAACGAAGGCACAAGGGAGAAAATGGAAAACGGGCCACTTGAACATGCACAAGGCACCTGGGTGGTCACAACATAGAAAATTTGATACAACCACCCTCAATCGAAATGACCCAACCTGAACAGGTTTCGTTGGGCACGCTCACATGGCGTGCCCAACTGAATGAAGGCACAAGGGAGAAAACAGAAAATGGGCCGCCCGAACGTGCACAAGGAACCCGGGCGGTCATAACTTAGCAACTATGATACGACCACCCTCAAATGAAAGGACCTGACCTGAATGTGTTTTTTTAGTCACCCTCACACTGTGCGACACGACACTCCCGACTAAACGAAGGCATAAGAGAGAAAATAGAAAATGAGCTGCACGAATGTGCACAAGGCACCCGGGTAGTCACAACTTAGAAAATTTGATACGACACCCTCAAACGAAACAACCAGACCCAAACGCGTTTCATCGAGCTCCCTCACATGGCGCACCTGACCGAATGAAGGCACAAGGGAGAAAATGGCAAATGGGCCGCCTGAATGTCCCCAAGGCACCCGGGTGGTCATAACTTAGCAAATTTTATATGACCACCCTCAAACGAAACAACCCGGTGGAAACACATTTCGTGGGGCACCCTCACACAACGCGCTCGACCGAAATAAGGAATAAGGGAGAAAATGGAAAATGGGTAGCAAAAATGTGCACAAGGCACCCAGGCAATCACAACTTATAAAATTTGATACAACGACCCTCAAATGAAATGAACAACCCAAATGTTTTTCCTCAGGCGCCCCAACACAATTCGACACATCATACACGACCGACTAAAGGCACAAGGGAAAAAATGGAAAACAGGCCACCCAAACGTGTACAAGGCACCCAAGCAGTCACAACTTAGAAAATTTGATACGGTCACCCTCAAACGAAATGACCCAACCCAAATGTGTTTCGTCGGGTGCCGTCACATGGCGCGACACAGCCCACCTGACCAAACAAAGGCATAAGTGAGAAAATGGCAAACGAGCCACCTTAATGTGCATAAGGCACCCAGACGGGTCACAACCTAGCAAATTTGATACGACCAGCCTCAAACGAAATGACCCGACCCAAACTTGTTTCTTTGGGATGCCACACACGACGCGAAATGGAGTGCCAAAAAAAATGAAGTCAGAAGGGAGAAAATAGAAAACGGGCCACCCGAATGTGCAAAAGGCACCCGGGTGGACACAAGTTAGCAAATTTCATAGGACCCCCCCTCAAATGGAATAACCCGACCCGAACGCATCTCGTTAGGATTGTTCACACGGTGTGACATGACGCGCCCGACCAAATGAAGTCATAAGGGAAAAAATGAAAAATGGGTCGCTCGAACGTGCACAAGGGAGAAAACGATAAACGGGCCTCCCAAATGTGCGAAAGGAACCCAGTCGGTCACTTTTTAGCAAATTTGATACGACCGCCCTCAAATGAAATGACCTGACCTGAACACATTTTTTCGGGCAT
Organism: Pinus albicaulis; assembly: GCA_034641835.2. Lineage (NCBI taxonomy): Eukaryota > Viridiplantae > Streptophyta > Pinopsida > Pinales > Pinaceae > Pinus > Pinus albicaulis. The sequence continues at coordinate 50,706,602 of CM076570.1, forward strand.
CCTCACATGTCGTGCCTGACGAAACAAAGGCACGAGTGAGAAAACGGAAAAAATGCCACACGAACATGCACAAGGCACCCGGGCAGTCACAACTTAGAAAATTTGATACGACTGCCCTCAAACGAAACGACTCGACCCGAATGTGTTTTGTCATATGCCCTCACACTGAGCGACACAGCGCACCTGATTGAATGAAGGTAGAAGGGAGAAAATGGGAAATGGTCTGCGCGAACGTTCACAAGGCACCCGATCGGTCACAACTTAGCAAATTTGATACGACCGCCCTCAAACGAAATGACCCAACTTGAACGTGTTTTGTTGGGTGCCCTCACATAGCGCGACACAATGCGCTCGAAAAAATGAAGGCACAAGGGAGAAAATGACAAATGGGCCACCCAAACGTGCACAGGCCACCCGTGTGGTCACAACTTAGTGTTGGCCGATGAATACGACCACTTTTTAACACTTATTTCATCCATTTATACTCTTATTTATCATGTAATTTATCAAAATTTATCATATAAATCCATTTTATAATTATTTATTCTCTTATGGATAAATATTATTTCTTCTCCTTTATTTTTAATAAATTGATGTTTATTATGAATAATTTTATCAATGATGGTTTATTAATATAATTTGTAATAGCACTCACCATTTTAGCCTCCAAGATATTTTCTAGATTGCAAATTTGATCTCCAACACATCATTGAATATTCCAAATCATAAATTTGTCGGAATAAGAAGTGACAGTTTTGTGGTTGATATTCTGGGAAAATGGAGAAGAATCTCGAAACTCTGCAACATGGGTTTTGTCCACAACGGACCGAGTTAACTTTAAGAGAGAATGGCTTGCAAAAATTCGGCCTGTATTGAGAGAAACAGAAGGTTCTTTGAGCACAATTTTCTCAAATTTACTGTTGCGGCCATCTTCCAAATTATCTCAGCTGCAAATCCAAATTCGACTTGTTCCTGTTGAAAGATTGATGGAAATATATTTTCTTGTTGATCAAGTTGTTGGGAATAATCCAATATTGTTATGAGAGATCACATTTACTATTTACATTCTCCTCTTTCTGATTATAAAAGGAGAAGCATGTATTTTCATGGGGGGAACTAAGGATGGGAGGATTATTGAATTTCTTTTGTAACTCTGTAATTCCTTGACTCTCGTGATTGAAGAGAAACTGATGTAAATGCTATTTATGTTTGATTAATACAAGAACGTGTTTCTGTTCCATTTCTTAACTCTGGAATAAAGCCCAGGGGCATTTCACCGGTGATTGAGGGCCCGACCCTGGTGGATCAATCCGCTATTTGTATCTCTCTCTTTTCATTATTATTGTGTGATAGTTTCTAATTGTTTTCATTACGGTTTGCAATTAAGTAGTTTGTTGTTCATTGTTTATTTAATATTGGCATGTTACATTGTTGAATTGCGTTGTCGTCCCTTTTTAGTTTAACAAGAATCTTAATTACTTGTCTTGTTATGCTTTAATAGAGCTACACTATTCAACATTTGATTCATTTTTTGTTTTGTTTGATTGTTGTCCATTACATATTGTTGTTCAATAGAATTTTCCATGCGATCCCATTAATTAGAGTTTTCTATTTAGATTTATTAAATAGGATTTGCTGTTCAATTCCTTTAATTACAATTTGTTGTCCATTTACATTGTTATTCATTTCAGTTAATTAATTGCAAAGAGTTTGGTTTTGAGAAGCTTTCCTAGTTTCCTTTCATTAGCAGCTTTAGTTCAATTTCTATTTCCTTTTAATTTCTTTAAAGCAGGACTGTCAACTATAGAGAACACTGGTTATTGCTTCCTCGTTCCGAGATTGATTGTCTTGTTCCAGTTTGATTTCAATTTCATCAATTTCTAGAGGAATGAGTTATCGCTACTGTATCCTTGATTGATGTTTGCTGAGTGAATGATTGGATTTCAGGGAATTTGAGTTCATGTTATTATAGTTAGATTTCATTTCCAAGCATCCGTTTACTCTTGTATTTAGAGCACTGTACTACATATTGCAAAGCATTACTCTTAGATTGAATTGCAACCTCAGACATAGTACACTCTTGAGATAAAAATTCACACCTAGATTGATAATTAATGTAGGATAAATAGGCGTCAAAAAGATACCTTTTATACCTCAACATTTTGGCGCCGTTGCCGAGGAGAGTGTATGCCATTTAGAAAGAGTGATGCATATTTAATTTTTTCTGCTTGGGAATAATTGGGTATTAGAGACGAAAGGTAAGAACCTGCACACCGAGCAAGGAACACACTTGTTCACTAGCCCGCTTCACAGTAGAATTTAGTGAAATATTAAGGTAGGAATGAATGCTTGTTTTTTTCTGAATTTTAGAGGTAGAATTTTTGAAAAAAAATCGTGTAATTCCACTTCAGTGGTGATATAAGCACCACCCATTTCACTAACCAATTGGAAGGAACATTTTAAGGAGGATCCTCAAAGAAACACATGAAGAACATCTTCTATTATGGTAATAAATGGCTCACATTGCAACTTTTGAAGTCCCTATAAAAGATCTAGGAAGAGTGACACAAATGCATGTAATTCCCCCTTGTCTCTACCAAATTTTCATGGTTTGACAAATGAAGATCCAGATACATTCTTATTTGAGTTTGAAATACTTTGTAGAGGATATGATTATGGTACTAATGATCAAAGGTTGAAAGTGTTTCCTCTTACTCTAAAAGGAGCAACTCTCCTATGGTTCATGAGCCTAGGTGGGAACTACATCCAAACATGGGAGGACATGAAGAACATATTCTTGAAGAAGTACCAAGACTACTGCAAATCCAATGAAGATATTTTTGGTATGGTACAAGGGGAAGGTGAAAGCTTGGAGGACTATGTAGAGTGATTTCAATATAACCTTCAAAAATCAAAGCATAAGCATTTGGAGAAAGAGATTTTGAAAACATTCCTTCTTAAAGGAATCAAAGATGAATTTTTAGAACTCTTAAATATGATAGGAAAAGGTGATGTTTTTTAGTTATCATATGATGATGTTTGTGAGTTGTGAATAAGGTATTCAAGAGGAATTTCCAAGGTTGGTAATAATTCTAGAGAATTTTCTTCTTTCTTTTCCAAATTTACTACAAGAACAAGAGACATAAGAGCTGAAATCAATGTTTTATTTGAAAATTTTAAATATGATTTTATTAGCTTTCTAAATTCACAATTGAGTGTTTTGCAGGTTCAGAAAAATCAAGAATTTGATGAAGTGTTTTGCCCTCATTACCGAAAGGAGCATCCCATAGATACTCACTCTTCCTTATCCAATTTTGAAGTAGCATATGAAAGAGATGGGGAAGCTGCAACAAGGTCAAAACCATGGAAATCATGGCCTACAGGCATGGTTCAAAACACTTCCTCTCCATTCTCTTACTTGCATAATCCATTATGGAATACTCATGTTAGGGCAACAATTCCAATATCAATATAATCACTACCAATCTTGTCTACAAGTTTGGCATGGTTCATCTTATGATTGTATGAGTACTCTCCCTCATCTTGCAGCACAAACACATATTCCAGCTCTTCCACAACACCTTTCTTGCCTATCAAAATCATCCAGTCAACCCAATCAACTACATCATCAAGAGGCTCCATTCCCCACACAATCTCCTGCTCAACTCATTCGACACCCTCACCATAATAAACCAGTACAACATGCTTACAGTGTTGAACTGCAAAATTTACCCACCCTTCCCACCTATTCTATCTCACATGCACTATTGGAGAAAACTTATACTGAGATTCAAAATGTATCAAATCCAAAAATTGTAGAAGTTATGTAAGAAAATGAGGTTTCTTCTAGTTTGCACCAACAAAACATTTTAAAAGCTCAAGAACTTCATGATACGATGATTATGGGAAATCAAGAAAGTAAGGGATACATTGAAGATTGGTTTCACTCCATTTGTTTGTAGCATTACTCCATGCTTCAACAATTTTTGGCACCATCTTTTCAACGGAATTTGGCTTCTCATACCCTAATTTTTATTAACATGCATTTTTCAAATTTGGGTATGTACATATTTGAAGCCTTATTTCAAAATAAGGAAATAAAATAAACACATTTTGTTTTTTTTAGTTTTGTAAAAATTGTTGTTTTTGTCAAATTTTAGTGAAACAAGGGCATTTCATCCAGTTCATTACCTAATAGATTCATAACAAAAGAAATTAAGAATTGGTTTCCATTTGAAGATTCATGTCACTACTGCCAAATTTTTTTTCAAAAATATCATTTTTTTTCCCATTAATAGATTGATATTCCCTTAGGAAATAACATCATAGCTGTTGTAACTTAATAAAGTGTTGTTTCTTTTCTGATTTCTTTTATGTTTTTGTGTTTCAGGTGTTGATCCCTTAAAATTATAGTTTCCGCTCCAATAGAAATTGAACAATAAGGACCCCACCATGTAAGTTTCAATTGCAGAAGGCAATTTTTTTATGTTCCTCTTAAGGAACAATAGCTATTCCATCTAAAGAACAACACTTTTTGAGAGCATTTTTATTGTTTTAGAACAACATTTTGAGGATTTTTGTGAATTCTTCATGAAATATTTTAAAGAAAAACATACAATATATGCAAGGACACAAAAATTAGAGGTTACTGGAATCAAAAAATCAAGAGAAATTGTCATTTTTAAGAGATTTTTTTGTAGTGATAAGAAAAAGGAAAGGACACAACCATCTATATCACTTTGTTGTCTTTATTTTCACTAAAATTAATATGATCGATTATCTTTATCATGTTGGTTCTTCCCTAAATCTTCATAACTCTCTTTGATTTTTATTTATTGAATAAGAATAAGGGCATACTTTCTCTATTGAGATGTTCAAACTTATTCCACCATCCCTACTCTTAAGGAGTGTTGAGCTATCCTCTATACATAAATAGGGAAGTGCTACATGAAAAAAGAAGAAAAAAATATCTATATGATTACTAACAATTCTATGATATGACAAATGGAGGATAGGGGATCTCATCAAGAGATAGCCTACCATAATCATAAGGGAACAGTGAAGTGGAATTCCCATTATGGCCACCACACCAGGGATATGATCCAATGAACAACTCAGAAAAATAAAATGTCCTTGGAACAGGAGGTCTCATCACGAGCCGACCCACCCACCTTTCACTCCTTCCTGGTGAATGGCATTGTGATTCATCTAGTTCCCAAGCCAGCATAGTGGCCTCCATCATGGCATCACACATCACTTCCCTAGGCATAAATAAAGGATAATGGTTCCAAGAGTGAGAAAGAAACTTTGTTAAGGTTATAGACACCTGTGGGCAACAGAGCTCTACTGATGGTAATGGAGTCATATTTTTCACAAATCAATAGTAATGATAAACCCTTTTCTTATATCTCTATCTAATATCAAATGAGACTATGCTCCTAAACCCTTTGTTCGGAACCTCTTATGCATGAAATTTATTTATAAATCTATCATAATGGTTTATGTGGATAATGACCGCATAAGTACTTTTTTCACATCAGCTGTCATTTTCCCTTATTTTTGAATCATTACATAAACATTTCTATATCTACTCACGATTTAAAATATGCATTGATTTCAGTAATGCAATAATTTGCTGATAATATCATAAGTATATATGTCTTTCCATGTTGTACAATTGTTGTGTAGTACGCTGCTTACTTATTTATCACAATATTTATGCTGCATTTCTATAGAAGTTTTTCTGCTTAAAATTTTTTCATGCATCTTATCTGTTGTCATTCAAAACTAAAACTGTGGATTCAAGAAAATTACATACAGAATCGTGATTTGTTTACAGGAAGAACAATAAGTATGGGGGGAAATTCTATTCATAGCATGACCACACTATTGCAACTAACAGCAAAGGCTCGCGAATGCGTACAATTATTTAGACATGATGTGCTTGCATGGCTTCCACCTTATGCATCACTTTCAGTATTCGTTCAACCTATATCAGCATCAACAAATGCCAGTTCCTACATGTCATTCCACATTTTTTTTTGGAGGTAACACTTGAGGTAAAATAACATAATTTTATGATTTATTACGAATTTAGGAGAATTTCATGAAAATCCATTGAGCATTATTTATCATCATTCATTCCACATCTTTACTACTTCCCATTTTTCAGAGACATCTCATCTTTTAGTTTGGGGGAGTGATTTTTTCCTTCATTTCTTTCTTGTGACCATGTCAGTAATATTCTTTATCATCCATTGATATTCTTATTCATTCTCAACACCTCCCTTATTCCATGTTGTTTTACACCAAGCATAGATTTCAACAGATTGTAGCAACCACCTCTATTTGAATGAGGAAATGTTAATTATTCAGTTTGGGGGGAGAATTGCTACACATGATCGATTTTTTCTACTCTCTTTCTCGTTTAAGTCATAAAATTTCATAATTTTACATTGTAGAAATTTATTTGCATATATCTTTAAAACTATGAATTGAATTCTTGTGATTTGTGGATAACAAAGAGGTATCATTAAAATACACAAACCCAGATAATTTCACAGTAAATTAGTTCATAAAATTTCAAAAATTATGCACTATCACCTACAACCATTTTTTTTATATCTCATGATTCGTGCATCAAAATGATCTGATTTTTGAGAAAATGGTTAATGAAGTTTGTTGTTACTTATGTCACATTTTTCTGCAACTTCATATACATATAGTTGAACGTGAACTGTAAAATTTTTATGCCTTCATCAAGATTGCTAAAATTGAATATTCATTATTTGAGGAAAAAATCATTTGTTCCATCCATTTCATGAGTTCGGATGAACAATTTTTTTCGCTTGGTTAACACATGGGTTTATTTTTTTTCTTTGGGTTGCATGAGGACATGAAATATATTCAGTTCTAGGTTGCATGAGGCCATGGAATATATTCAGTTTGGGGGTATGTTGGACCGCGAATAAGACCACTTTTTAACATTTTTTTCATCCATTTCTACTCTTCATTATCATGTAATTTATCATAATTTATCATATAAATCCATTTTAGAATTATTTATGCTAATATGGATAAACATTATTTCTTCTCCTTTATTTTTAATAAATTGATTATTATTATGCATAATTTTATCAATGATGGTTTATTAATATATTTTTTAATAACACTCACCATTTTAGCCTCCAAGATATTTGCTAGATTGCAGATTTTATCTCCAACACATCATTCAATATTCCAACTCAGAAGTTCGCTGGAATAAGAAGTGACAACTTTGCGGTTGATATTCTGGGAAAATGAAGAAGAATATGGAAAATCAGGAACATGGGTTTTGTCCAGAATGGACCAAGTTAAATTTGAAGAAGAACAGTTTTCCCAAATTCGGCCTGTATTGAGAGAAATGGAAGGTTATTTGAGCACGATTTTCTCAGATTTACTGTTACGACCGTCTTCCAAATTATCTCAGTTGCGAATCCAAATTTGACTTGTTCCTGTTGAAATATCGATGGAAATATATTTTCTTGTTGATCAAGCTATTGGAAACAATCCAATATTGTTATAAGAGATCACATTTACTATTTACATTCTCCTCTTTCTGATTATAAAAGGAGAAGCATGTATTTCCGTGGGGGGAACTAAGGATAGGAGGATTATTGAATTTATTTTGTAACTCTATAATTACTTGACTCTTGTGATCGAAGAGAAACTGATGTAAGAACTATTTATGTTTGATTAATACAAGAACACGTTTCTGTTCCATTTCTTAACTCTGGAGTAAATCCCAGCAGTGTTTCACCAGTGGTTGAGGGCCCAGCCCTGATGGATCGATCCGCTGTTTGTATCTATATATTTTCATTATTATTTTGTGACAGTTTCTAATTGTTTTCATTACAGTTTGCAAGTAAGTAGTTTGTTGTTCATTGCTTATTTAATATTTGTGTGCTACATTGTTGAATTGCGTTATCGTCCCTTTTTAATTTAACAAGACTCTTAATTACTTGTCTTGTTATGCTTTAATAGAGCTACGGTGTTCAGCATTTGATTCGTTTGTTGTTCTGTTTTATTGTTGTCCATTACAGATTGTTGTTCAATAGAATTTGCCATATGATCCCATTAATTAGATTTTGTTGTTTAGATTTATTAAATAGGATTTGTTGTTCAATTCCTTTAATTACAGTTTGTTGTCCATTTACATTACTGTTCATTTCAGTTGATTAATTGCAAAGAGTTTGGTTTTCAAATAGTTTGGTTTTGAGAAGCTTTCCTAGTTTCCTATCATTAGCAACTTTAGTTCAATTTCTATTTCCTTTTAATTGCTTTAAATCAGGACTGTCAACTATAGAGAACACTAGTTATTTCTTCCTCATCCCCAGATTGATTGTCTTGTTCCAGTTTGATTTCAATTGCATCAATTTCTAGAGGAATGAGTTATCTCTACTATCTCCTTGATTGATGTTTGTCGAGTGAATGATTGGATTTCAAAGCATTTGATTTCATGTTATTGTAGTTAAATTTCATTTCCAAGCATCTGTTTACTCTTGTATTTAGAGCACTGTACTACATATTACAAAGAATTACTCTTAGATTGAATTGCAGCCTCAGACAGAGTAGACTTTTGAGATAAAAATTCGCACCTGGATTGATAATTAATGTAGGATAAATAGGTGTTAAAAAGGTACCTTTTATACCTTAACACTTAGAAAATTTGATATTGTCGCCCTCAAACAAAATGACCCGGCCTGAATGTCTTTTGTGGGGTGCCCTCACACGTCACGCCCAACTGAATGAAGGCTGAAGGGAGAAAATGAAAAAAAGGCCGCAAAAACATGCACAAGTCACCCTACTAGTCAAAAATTAGAAAATTTGATATGCCCACCCTCAAACAAAACGACCTGAAATAAATAGGTTTCATCGAGTGCCCTCACACGATGCACCCTACTAAACTAAGGCACAAGGGAGCACACAGAAAATGGTCACACAACATGCACATGGCACCCAGGCTATCCCAAATTAGCAAATTTGATACAACCGCCCTCAAATGAAATGACCCGACCTGAACACATTTTGTCGGATGCCCTTACATGGCGCGACTAATAAAATGAAGGCATAAGGGAGAAAACAAAAAATAAGCTACATGAACATGCATACGGCACCTAAGCGGTCACAACTTCGAAAATTTGATACAACCACCCTCAAACAAAACAAGCCGAACTGAACACGTTTTATCGGGCAACCTCACAATGCTTGACATGATGCACTCGACCGAATGAAGGCACAAGGGAGAAAATGGAAAAAAAGCCACACGAACATGCACAATTCATCCGGGTGGTCACAACTTAGAAAATTTGATATGGTCACCCTGAAAGGAAATGACCTAACCCAAAAAAATTTCATCAGGTGCCCTCACACGGCATGCCCGTTCAAACGAAGGCACAAGGGATAAAATGGAAAACGGGCTGCCCAAATATGCACAAGGCACCCGAGCATTCACAACTTAGCAAATTTGATATGATTTCCGTCAAACGAAATGCCCTGACTCGAACGCATTTTGTTGGATGCCCTAGCCCCTCACACGGCACGATACGACACGCCTGACCAAATGAAGGCACAAGGGGGAAAAAAGAAAAGGGGCCACACAAACGTGTACAAGGCACCTGAGTAGTCACAATTTAGCATATTTGATACGGCTCCCATAAAACAAAATGACCCAACCCAAACATGTTTCTTCGGGCACCCTCACACATTGCGACACAGCGCGCCTGATCAAACAAAGGAACAAGGGAGAAAATGACAAACCGATTTCCTAAACGTGCACAAGGAACCCGGGCGGTCACAACTTAGCAAATTTGATACGACCGCCATCAAACAAAATGACCCAACCTGAACGTGTTTCATCAAGCACCCTCACACGGCACACCCGAGCGAATGATGGCACAAGGGAGAAAATAGAAAATGGGCCACCCGAATTTTCGTAAGGCACCCGGGCGGTCACAACTTAGCAAATTTGATGCGGCCACCCTCAAACAAAATGACCCCACCCAAATGCGTTTCGTGCGACACCCTCACATGACGCGCCCGACTGGACGAAGGCACAAGGGAGAAAATGGAAAACAGGTTGCACAGATGTGCAAAAGTTACCTACGTGGTCACAACTTAGAAAATTTGATACAGGCACCCTCAAACCAAATGACTCGACCCGAATGCATTTCATCGGGCACTATCACATGACACGACACGACATGCCTAACCGAATGAAGGCACAAGGGAGAAAACATAAAATTGGCCGTATGAACGTGCATAAGGCACCCAGATGGTCACAACTTGGAAAATTTGATACGACCACCCTAAAATGAAATGACCCAACCTAAACGTGTTTTGTCAAGTGCCCTCACACGGCGCGAAGGCACCCAGGTGGTCACAACTTAGCGAATTTGATGCAGACACCGTTAAATGAAATGACCTGACCCGAATGTGTTTCATCGAGTGCCCTCACACGGTGCAACATGGCGCACCAGACTGAACGAATGCACAAGTGAGAAAAAAACAAAGAGGTTGCTCGAATGTGCACAAGGTACATGGATGGGTCATAACTTAGGAAATTTGATACGACCACCCTCAAACGAAATGACCTGACCCAAACGCATTTCATCAAGCACCCTCACACGGTGTGAAACAGAATGCCCGACTGAATGAAGTCACAAGCGATAAAATGTCCAACAAGCTACCCGAATGTGCACAAGGCACCAGGGTGGTCTCAACTTAGCAAATTTGATACGACCGCCCTAAAAAAAGGTGACCCGAACTGAACGTGTATTTTCGGGCTCCCTCACATGGTGTGGCATGATGCACGCGACCGAAAAAAGGAAAAGGGGAGGAAATGGAAGACCTGCCACCCCAACGTACACAAGGGTGCAAACAGAAAACGAGCCTCCTGAATGTGTACAAGGCACTTGGGTAGTCACAACTTAGAAAATTTGATACGACCACCCTCAAATGAAATGACCTGGTCCGAATTTGTTTCATCTGGCGCCCACACATGGTGCGACACGTCGTGCTCGACTGAACGCAGGCAAAAGAGATAAAATGGGAAAAGGTTTGCCCGAACATGCACAAGGCACTCAGGTGGGCACAAATTACCAAATTTGATATGGCCACCCTCAAACTAAATGACCTAACACAAATTTGTTTCATCAGGTGGCCTCACACGGTGCCACACTACTCCCCTGACTGAATGAAGGCAAAAGGGAGAAAATGGAAATGGGCTGCTTCAATGTGCACAAGGCACCCGGGCAGTCACAACTTAGCATTGACCGACCTCATATGAAAGGACCCAACCTGAAGGCATTTCCTTGGGCACTCTCACACGCACGCCTGACCTAAAGAAGGGACAAGTGAGCAAACGAGAAATGGGCCACAAGGCACTTCGGTGGTCACATCTTAACAAATTTGATATGACTACCCTCAAACAAATTGACCTAACCTAAACGCGTTTCATGGGGTGCCCTCACATGGTGCACCCGACTGAATGAAGGCACAAGGTAGAAAATGGAAACAGGCTTCAGAAACATGCACAAGGCACTCGGATGGTCACAACTTATAAAATTTGATACAACCACCCTCAAAAAAACTGACCCACCCCGAACGCGTTTCGTCGGGTGCCATCACACATCGCGACATGGCACGCTTGACCGAATGAAGGCAATAGGGAGAAAACGACAAACAGGCTGGCCGACCGTGAAAAATTCACCCAGGTGGTCTCAACTCACCAAATTGGATACAGTTGTCCTTAAAGGAAATGACTTGACCTGAACGCATTTCATCAGGCTCCCTCACACAGCGCGCCTGAGCAAATGAAGGCACAAGGGAGCAAACGACAAATGAGCCACCTGAATGTTCACAAGGCACCTAAGTGGTCACAACATAGCAAACTTGATACGGTCGCCCTCAAATAAAATGACTTGACATTATCATTTTATGTTGGGTTCCCTCACATGACGCGCCCAACTGAATGAAGGAACATGGGAGAAAACAAAAAACAGTCTGCACGAATGTGCGCAAGGCACCTCAATGGTCACAACTTAGAAAATTTGATACGACTGCCCTCGAATGAAACAACCCGACCCGAACATGTTTCATAGGGCACCCTCACATGATACGACACAACGTGCAAGACCAAATGAAGGCACAAGGGAGAAAACAACAAACGGGCCAGCTGAACGTGAATAAGGCACCCGGGCGGTCACAACTTAGCAAATTTGATACGACCACCCTCAAATGAAACGACCCGACCTGAATGTGTTTCTTCAGGTACCCTCACATGGAAAAACACAACGCACCTTAATAAACAAAGGCACAAGGGAGAAAATGGAAAATGGGCCACACGAACGTGGACAAGGCACCCAGGTGGTCACAACTTAGCAAATTTTATATGGCTACCCTCAAACAAAAGGGAGAAAAAAGAAAACGGGCTGCCTGAACGTGTACAAGGCACTTGGGCGGTCACAACCTAGAAAATTTGATACGACCACCCTCAAATGAAACGACCCGAATCAAATGCATTTCATTAGGTGCCCTCAGATGGTGTGACATGATGCGCTCAACTGAATGAAGGTACAAGGGATAAGATGTCAAACGGGCCGCTCGAATGTGCACAAGGTTCCCGGTCAGTCACAACTTAGCAAATTTGATATGGCTGCCCTCGAATGAAATGACCCGAATGAATTTTGTCGGGTGCCCTCACACGACACGACATGACACGCCCGAATGAACGAAGACACAAGGGAGGAAATGGGATATGGTCCACTCGAACATGCACAAGGTGCCCAGGTGATCACAACTTAGCAAATTTGATATAGCCACACTCAAACAAAACGACTCGACCTGAACGCATTTCGTCGGGTGCCCTCACACAGCGCGCCCGATCAAACGAAGGCACAAGGGATAAAATATCAAACAGGCCACCCAAACATGCATAAGGCACCCAGGTGGTCACTGTTATTCATCAATAATGTTTACCTATTTAGATGACTAAATGCTTGTCCAATATTTCTAGAAACAAAACTGATAGAAGTCTTGTGAGTTCTAGAAATCTCATTGCCTTCATTATCCTTAGGATAAATTTTTCACTATGCTACTACTCTTTCAAGGCAGGCCATCCTATATCTCCTAGAAGACAAGATCATACACTTATGTCCCTCACTCTCACTATTCTTGCCACCTCTACCTATAACACTTTGTCTCTTTTTGCCTAAGCCCTCTATTTTCACACCTTGGTTCCCCAAGTAACCCTAACTTTTTCCTCCACTCACCAAGTTCCTCAATAAATGGTGATTTTAAACTCCCTTTCTAAGATATTTAGGTAAATCAAAGTTTTTTAAGTTTTCTAGGATGGCAGTGCATAAAAGTGTGTCGAAACCCTATCTTCACCTCCAAAGCCTGATTCAATTTTTTTAGTCAAAGACCTATTCCAAAGGACATCCCAATAAGTCATATAGAGTCTCCTAGGTTATGCATTGTCATGGTTCTAAATTCACTATTTCTACAGATATTCAATGCTGAAGTCAAGTAAAAGCAAGGGTGAAACTTATCATTATCCAAATACATCAAAGGCCTCCAAGGGTATCTCCTTGATCAAGCATTAAGCCTACAAAAGAACATTTTACCTGTGATAAAGTATTTCTGCAGGAATGTTCTATTATAGTTATCAGCAGAAAAGATGCAAAGTAAGAGGCCTAAAACTCATAAGGGAATCCATAGCAAGTAAAGAGATACAACAAGCTTAATTTCACAAAGAGAATCATGATCTCATGATAAATTGTTATCAAATGCTGCCCATCAAAAATCCCATGCATGAGGTCCTGAAGATAGTAACACATAAACACAATTGTGCACCAACCAAATATTCAATAAACAAAAAGTCAGAATGAAAAGTCTCCTTGGTTGAATACAGGAAAAGAGTAGAAGATGATATCAGAGAATAGTTTCAGGAGTTTCTTAAACACAACATTCTTTCACTGCAACAAAAGGTCATAAAAATTCATCAAAGAGACAAAAGGTTTTCAGATGACATTTGAAAGTAGCCTCTAAAAGTAGAAAAAATATTAAAAAGGGTATCAGTATGAAGGACACAGAGGTCTTGAATAAATTCAATTATCCATCAAGTAGTCAGAGAGAGATGCATAGGTTCAACATGTAAAAATGGGGAAAACAAGCATAATCACCAGTTTTCCAAGAGTTTTTGGAAAAATGCCAAACTCCAAAAGAAATGAGAGGGTTAAAAAGAACTGCCCCTTATAACACCACCTGCAAAAGGAAAATAGAATATTAGAAAAAGGAAAAAGGCTCAAAACAACCTTAGTAAAGTGGGTTTGTATCTTTAATTTTTTTTCAAAGGGGTATAAAAACAACCCAAACAACATCTCCCAGCTCCATTTGGTGATTTGAAAAAATATTTGAGGGTTTTGTTTTTTCAAGTGTTTTGAAATCCTGACAGAGTCTTTGGGAAGTTTTTCTGGGTGTTGCACTCCTAATAAATCACGATGCACTCCTATGCAATACCACCCATACATTTCCCCAAAGGGCACTGCATTCATGTGCATAGGCATTGCACACATGTAGAAGAGGCAACATTCATCACTTGCCCAACTGGCGTGTAGAGGCAGTGTGTTGTCCTCTTTCCAACAAAGTTCAGCACTTGCCTGACACCACGTTCAACACTTGCCCAATCTGTGCAGGAGGCGAACCAGTCTATGCAGGAAGTGAACCAAGCCCAAGTTGCACGACAACATTTAGGGGTGACCCAAACATGTTTATGACCGCCAAGGAGGTGACCTGACTCCGTTCAAGGGTGCATGCAACTATGTTCAGGGCCACCTGAACTGTACGACAACATTCAAGTGTGACCCAAACACATTCAGGGCTGCCCGAGCTACACGACATCATTCAGGGGCTACCCAAACACATTCAAGGTCGCCCAGGAGATGACCCGACTCAGTTCAGGGGTGCCCAAACACGTTCAGGGCCACCCAGGAGATGACCTAACTTCGTTCAAGGTTTCCCAAACACGTTTAGGAGCTACACGAACACATTCAAGAGCTACCCAAACACGTTTAGGAGGCGCTCGACCTGCCCACAAGGTGTTTTGAGCTAGTTTTTTTAGCTGTGGAGATATTTTTAGAGGTATTTTGAGTTTTCCCCACATGTACCTATTTTTCTAAAGATAATATTACAAAGAAAATTGAAATTTTATTTTAGAGAAGGCGGTGAAATCCTAAAGAAAACACTTGGCCTATACACTGCTAAGCCTTGAACTAATTACAACCTCACCATCTCATTCACCACTGTCACTTCATTCCATAGGCAGTGTCAATTCTTATTAAATATCTAGAGGTAGGGGTGAAAAAAAAATGTATGAAGAAGAGAATGTTGACAATGGTGAGGCAAACCAAAGGCCTAAAGGGCAGCAGAGGAAGGGTGGGAAGCCAAATAGGTTTCAACCTATAAGCACTAAAGAACTGATGACGTCTCCCACTATAGTTTCCTATTTTCAAGAATTAGGATGCTATGAGTTCTGTAAGAAATTACAAAAGATCCAGCGTCACCCTTAGTTGACCAAGCTCTTTGCCCTAAACCTTCATAATCACCAAGTACACCTAGCTGGGGTGAAGTTTGAGCTGACCACCAATGCCATCTCTATGGCCAATGGAATACCTTGCATAGGAAAAAGGTGGTTCAAACAAATGAATCTGGACCTAATCCACTATCACCCATTCTAGAAACCAAGTTGTCAAGCCGACTACAAAACCATGTTCCCCTTCTCTCATCTATTGAACACATATGCTCTCCTAATGAAGATCATTATGAAATACTTCACCTGTGAGGGTAGGTTCACCACATAAGAATCATCATGCATTTCACCAAAACCAAGTTGCTACATTTTCCCTACTACCTTTGTAAAAGTATTGAGAAAATTTCTTCCATCATGCAAAATAGGCCTCCATCCCAAAAAAATTCAAGCATTTTTCATCATTCCCTCATCAAAGTGATTATCTCACACCAACTAGAACAACAAGGCATCCCATGGAAGGTTTTCATCACCCATGATGATTTCAAAACTCCACAACCTATCCCTATGCAAATTCTACCATCATCATCTCAAATTCCTCCTCACATACCTCCATCACCCTCCACTAACCTTGGTTCATCCTATTCACATGAATCCTTTCCTCAAATAGACCTTCCTCATTTACCTTCCCCTAACAAATCAGAACATGAAGAAAGTAGTGAAGGAGAGGAAGGTGACCAAGAAGGAAGCAATGATGGAAAAGAAGAAAGAAATGATGGAAAAGAAGAAATAAGTGATGCAAATGAAGAAAGTAGTGAAGGAGAGGGAGATGAAGGTGAAGAAAGCAGTGAAGGAGAGGAAAAGGAAAGAGAGGAAGGCAGTGGCAAAGAAGAAATTGTTGATGAAGAAGAAAACATAGATGAAATCAGTGAGCCCAATGATGAGCAAAAAGACCAAAATAGTGGGTCAAATGATTAAAAATATGACTCCAAGGATACAAGGACATAGGAAGATTATCAAGAGGAAAATAGTGAGCTAGAAAAGAAGGAAAACAATGAGCCTTATGACAGTCAAGAAAGAAATGACAGTCATGGAGAAGAAGTAAACAATGAAGAAGATGACACTGAAAATAAAAAGGATAGTGGAGAGGAGGAATATGAAAGAAGCAAAGAGGACAAAGAATAAAATGACCAAGATGGCAAGAGAAGCCAAGAAACATAGTTTGAAAGTGATTTCAGTGGGAAAAACAATGAAGATCATGAGCCCAATAATGAAGGTAATAAACCAAACAGTGAAGAAGAAGTCAGCCAAGAGCACAATATACATAATGGTGAAGGGAGAAATTCTGAAGACAAGAACAGTGAGCATAGAAAAATGCAAATTATACAAGTTATGAAACATAGATTGAGATTGAAGGTGAAGACCATAGGCAAGATAGAGAAGACAGTGGGCAGAGAAGTGAGGAAAACTCACCTAGCGAGGAAGAAATTGACCATCAAATTATAAGAGGGACTAATGAGATTGCCTATGAAAATGACCCCACGGAGAGTTTAAACAGTGATACAAAGGTTGAGTTTGACAGTGAAAATAGTGGGTCAAAGGTTGAAGAAGATGACATTCATGAAGATGAAGATGTACCAAGCAGTGATAAAGACACTTCTAGCATCGCAAAAATAGAGGATGAATGTCCTAAGGGTCTTGACAATGATGATGGCATAAGAGATAGTGAGAATGCTTATCAAAAGGGCAGCTAAGAACAAGGGGAAAAATATGCACACACAAATATCATACATGAGTAGAAAAGAATTCCTAAGGTCACTAATGATCAAAGTTTGTGAATGAAACTTGTTGCACATTTCCCCATTACCTATCAAAGAGGATAGAGGCATGTGTTTGCTACCTCCAAAAGGAAAGAGGCCATGCCATCCTCCTCAACTCAAATGATTGACAAAGGTAAACAAAAAATGGAGGAAGTGGACAACCATGAGAAGGAAAGAGAATTTAAACTCATCCAAATAGACAGTGATGAAGAAAATGAAAAAAGAATTGCAAAATCCCTTAGACAAGAAAGGAATGCACATATCAAGGATTTGGAAGCTGAATTAGAGAGAGTTAAGGATTTCATTCACTTCTTGTAGATGCAGAACAAACAAATGAGTGGCCAGTAGGCCATCTATGAAGCAAGGGCACTCAAATATTAGAAAGAGGCTGAAAGAGCATAGGTGAAGTTTGAGGAGTACATGGGCATCTATGAAGAAAGTGAGGATGAGGAGGGTCAATCTAGAAGGAGGCATAGAACTATGGGTGTAAGAAAGGCTTTGGCATGAGAGAGGAAGAAAAAATCAGCCCAAGCACAACAATTTCCCCTCACTAAACTCCTTGCCATAGAAATTGAGCATAACGGGGAATCATGGTTTGAAAGGGCCAACATACATCTTGAGGCCAAACTGGATAAGGCCAACAAATATTTGAACTTGCAAAGGAGAATGATTGAGCACTATGAATGAAGAAACTGAGTTGCAAGGAAAAAACTCAAAATTGCCTGAAATGAGGGCCCGACACCAAAAGATGAAAAATACCAAGAAAATCTTGGTATTTTGGCCCAAGATTCTCTACAGGTCTCCAGGGACCCATGAGGCACCTACCTACCAATTTTTAGATAAATTGAACAATTTTTTGTTTTTTGCAAATTTTGAGGCTAGAGCGCAGCACAACCTGTGTTGCACTTTTTCCCAGGGAATATTAAAGATGAGAGACTTACATTTTTTGATTCCCCATCATTATAGGAGTATTATCACCAATTTTTAGCTCAATTGGAGTTGTTTGGACCCCCCAAAAATGGTAAAAAACACTCAATTTTTCACCTTTCTGCCCACTTTTCTGAGCATTTTCTGTGCTCTTGGATGTCTTGGAATTTTCACTTTTTGGAAAATTTTAGATTTCATATTGAAGAAATAATGGTATATATGGAAATTAAACTTCAAGGGCTTTCCAACGAGCCATCGCAAAGCCTTTTCCGACATCAGGAAGGCCTCCAAAACACTGCTGCAAAAGGCCTATTTTTGTGATGCGCTCTTCGCATAATTTCAATTTTTGACACAGTGTGCTGCGCTCTTGTAGGTGCCTGGGAAGAATGTGCATTTGGAAAGTTTTCATATTCTTTTCAGGGCCTAAAAGTCAATTTAATTGTTATATATGGACGAAAAATATAATTGTTAGTTTTTTTTGTGCGTTGGGCCTTGCAAGGCCTCAAGGACAAATTAGGATATTTCTTGTTGGCCAATAGGCTTCTAGATGCTCTAGTAGGCCTTCCTCTTCCTTTCTTATTATACAGGGCATGAGAATTCATTGTAAACAGTTGGGAACTTGATGTGTTAAGAGAAATACATGGTTTTTAAAAGTTGAAGAACAATTTAGTGTTGTGGAGCTTGTGGATGGATTGCCTTGATTGATGGTGATGAAGGCTTGCTTGCAGGATCCCTGAGTTTAGTTAATGATGATGTATCTCTCATATGTTCATGTTTTTTCTCATTTTCCATATGTCCGTCTTTCTATTTTGCAATAGCTCAAAAAATTATAGGATAAGAAATGTTGCTTGGGGCACCTAAGTCCTCCTGTTAGCTATTATTTTCATGTTTTCTTCTATTGGGTTAGCTTAAAGAATTCTTCATTGCTCCTTAGGCCCACCTAAGCTTGTTTATTTCATTTTTGGATTAATATTCTGGTTTATAAACATGATTCATGGAAAGCCTTTCTTTTTTAATGTTATTTAAACTTTGTCTTAACATCTCTCTTTGATGTATTAATTGATAGGTTAATTCAAATAGGTCTTGTTTCGATATTGCCCTTGGAATATGCTTATCCAATTGCTTTGAAGTTCTTTATATTTTAATGAATGATGTTTAGGCATTCTCTCTTCATTTATTTATGCTATTTGTCTCTTGTATGTTTTCAAATCTTGAAAGTAGAATCATTGAAGTTAGATTAGTTCTTTTGCTTCCTTGTTCCATTGGATTGTTTATCTTAAATGCTTATTTGTCTAAAAGTATTGTCATTGAGTAAATGGTGTGCCCTATCTCGTGATTAGTATCTTTTGATTATCAGTATTTAAGACCTCTCTGTTCATAGGTATTTGAAAAAGGATTTTTAACTGCCCTTTGCCTTACCTTGGTTCTATTGGGCTGCTAGTTTGCCATTATTATTATCACTTTTTAACACCTATTTCATCCATTTCTACCATTCTTTATCACGTCATTTATCATGGTTTATCATATAATTCCATTTTATAATTATTTATTCTCTTGTGGATAAATATTATTTATTCTCCTTTATTTTTAATAAATTGATGATTATTATGAATGATTTTACCAATGATGGTTTATTAATAAATTTTTTGTAACATCACTCACCATTTTAGCCTCCAAGATATTTTCCAGATTGTAGATTTGATCTCCAACTCATCACTAAATATTCCAACTCAGAAATTTACTGGAATAATATGGAAAATATGAAACATGGGTTTTATCCAAAATGGACCGAATTAATTTTACATGAGTAGTTTTCTCAAATTCGGTTCATATTAAGAGAAACAAAAGGTTATATGAAGACAATTTTCTCAGATTCTTTGTTGCATCCATTTTCCAAATTATCTCAGTTTCAATACCAAATTCAACCTGTTCCTATTGAATGTTGATGAAAATATATTTCATATATGATGTTGCTGATCAATTTGTTGTGAACAATCCAATTTTGTTATGGGAATCATTTTGTAATCATCTCTGTTGTAACTTCTCTCTGCTCTTTGTGTATTTAAATGAAAAACAGAGATCAAAGAAGGGGATTATTATGGGATTATTAGATTAGAAATAGATAGGATAGGATAGGAGGAAAGGGGAGAATGGAGAGATTTAGCTTTTCATAGGGGACCTCAATTGTAATTTCAATATACAGAATGTTATTCTGAAGGAGATCATATTGTAATGACAAGTGACTTTGATGATTGATATATAACTTGCATTGTTGTTCATCCAGATATTTTGAAGTATCTTGGTAGTATTTTTTGATGGCTAGGGCCCGACCTCTGGTAGATCTTACTGCTATTCCCTATTTGATACTTTTCCATTTCCCGTAATTTCATTCTGTTTTATATCTTTGCATTTCCTGCGAGTTTATTTTGTTTGATACCTTCTGATTTCCTATGAGTTTACATTGCAGTTAGTTTACTTTCCTTTATTTTGATCTCATGTACTTCACAACTTTGTAATTTGATTTCATTTATGCTCACTGGAGATTAAATTAATTATCAGTTAAGACATTGATTCCCGTTGATTACGATAAGAGTATGATTAGGATAGATCCAACTGAAAGAGCTCAGTTATTACTACTGTGTTCTCGATTGGTGTTATTCTTAATTGAATTTCTTTCTTAATATTGGATTATGGTTTTGCTCGAGATTAAGTCTTGATGCTTAGATGTATTATTTCCTTTAAAAGTTGTAGCTTGAGATTTATGATTGCATTCGCTTACTCTTGTATTAAATTTAATATATTATCTTAAATCATTACTCTCTAGGTTTATAAGTTTCACATATTGTGTACACTGTTGAAACAAAAAGACTTACCTAGGTTGATAATTGATGTGAGGCAATTAGGAGTTTTAAAAGACACCTTTTAGCACCCAAAATTTTGGCACTGTTACTAGGGAGACTGTTTCCATTTCACAGAGAGTGATGTATGTTTGATATTTGTCGCTGGGAAAGAATTGGGTATTAAAAACAGAAGGTAAGAACCTATGTAAGAAGCTAGTAAAGTGCTTGCTCCTCTGCTCACTTTTCAGCACAATTGCATAGAAGTTGAATTAGGTGTTTGATGTTTGTCTACTGTGAAAGAATTGCGTATTAAAAATGGAAGGTAAGAACCAACGTAACGAGAAAATAAAGCGCTTGCTCCTCTGCCCACTTTTCAATAGAATTACGTACGAATTGAAGTAGGAATTTTAGAAGCAGAATTTTTAAAAAAAAATCTTGTAATTCTACATGAGTGGTGATGTAAGCACCACCTATTTCACTAACCAATTGACAGGAACATTTGAAGGAGGATCCTCAAAGAAAAAAATGAAGAACATCTTCTATTATGGTAAGAACTGGGTCGCATTGCAACTTTTGAATTCCCTATCAAAGATCTAGGAGGAGTGAGAAAAATGCACATAATTCCCCCATCGTCTCTACTAATTTCATGGTTTGAAAAATGAAGATCCAGATACATTCTTATTTGAGTTTTAAATACTTTGTAGAGGATATGATTATTTTACTAATGATCGAAGGTTGAAAGTGTTTCCTCTTACTCTAAAAGGAGCAGCTCTCCGATGGTTCATGAACCTTGGTGGGAATTGCATCCAAACTTGGGAGGACATGAAGAACGTATTCTTGAAGAAGTACCAAGACTATTGCAAGTCCAATGAAGATATTTTCAATATGATACAAGGGGAAGATGAAAGCTTGGAGGAATATGTGGAGCGATTTTGATACAACCTTCAAAAATCAAAGCATAAGTATTTGGAAAAAGAGATCTTAAAAACACTCCTACTCAAAGGAATCAAAGATGAATTTTTAGAACCCTTAAATCTGATATGAAAAGGCGATGTTTTTCAGTTATCATATGATGATTTTTGTGAATTATGCATAAGGTATTCAAGAGGAATATCCAAGGCTGGTAAGAATTCTATAGAAGCTTCTTATTTGTTCTCCAAATCTACTACAAGAAGAGGAGACATAAGAGCTGAAATCAACATTTTATTTGAAAATTTTAAAAATGATTTTATTAGCTCTCTAAATTCAAAATTGGATGTTTTATAGGTTCAAAAAAAATGAAGAAATTGAAGAAGTGTTTTTCCCTCATTGTCAAAAGGAGCATCCCATAGATACTCACTCTTCCTTATCTAGGATGGAAGTAGAATATCAAAAATATGGGGAAGCTACAACAATGTCAAAACCATGGAAATTGTGACCTACATGTATGGTTCAAAACACTTCCCCTCCATTTTTTTACTTGTATAATCCATTATGGAATACTCATGTGTTAGGGAAGAAAATTCAATCTCGATAGAACCCCCACAAATCTTATCTACAAGTTTGGCATGGTTCATATTATGATTGCATGACTACTCTCCCTCATCTTGTAGGACAAATACATCCTCCATATTCTCCACTAGCTCTTCCACAACATCTTCCTTTCCTATAAAATTCATCCACTCAACCCAATCAACTACATCATCAAAATGCTCTATTCCCTACACAATTTCCTGCTCAACTCATTCCACACCCTCACCATAATAAACTAGTACAACATGCTTACAATGTTGAACTGAAAAATCTACCCACCCTTCCCACCCATTCTATCTCACATGCACCATTTGAGAAAAATTATATTGATATTCACAATGTATCAAATCCAAAAATTGTAGAGGTTATGAAAGAAAATGAGGTTTCTTCTAGCCTGCATCAACAAGTTGTTTTAAACACTCAAGAAGTTCATGATATGATGGCTATGTGAAATCAAGAAAGTAAGGTATACATTGAATATGGGTTTCACTCCATTTGTTTGCAGCATCACTCCATACTTCAACAATTTTTGGCAACATCTTTTCAAGGGAAGTTGGCTTCTCATACCCTACTATTTATTAACATGCATTTTTCAAATTTGGGTATGTATATACTGGAGGCCTTATTTCGAAAATGGCTCCACTGGAAGTACTCTTATACGTAAGCATATTCAATTTTCAAATAATATTAGGTTAGTGTAGAAAATAAATAAATACATTTTTATTATTATGTAAAAATAAATGTTTTTGTTGCAACACGCTATGGAAATCAACATCGATGATAAATATTTTAATTTATTTGTGTATTTAGATGTATTATATTTAAAATAATAGTTCTAAAAACACTCATATTCATTTTTATCACCAATATGGAAAAATTGCTTGAATATCATATTTTTTTGGCTTGCCGGCTTGATGAAATTTCTGGAAACAAAATTGAAACAGTAATTGTTTGAGGGACCAAAAGTGAATATTTTAAAAAAAATTGTTTATGTCCTATGTAGCCCTTGATGTCTAATTTCCAACTCAATTTGAATCACTCCATTTGGATTTGAAACGAAAAATTTATAGCCAAAACATTCACAAGGCATCTAGTAGGCATCTCAGGAATAGAGTTGGGACAATGAGTTTTTGGAGGCCTAAATGAATATATTTTAAAAAATTTCTTCTATGGTATATCTCAATATGAATATAGTTTACATGTCAATTTGAATCACTTTATTCTGATATCATATGAGAAATATATGACCCAAATACTGACTGTCTATCCTAAATTAGCACTCTTAAAACTCTGTTTTTCCAGCTGTTCATTAAAGTATTTGACCCATCAATTCTTCTTGCCTTCAAATTTTTTTTATATTTGAGATAAATAAATTAATATAATTTCATTTCAAACTTTAATAAGCTTAATCCGTTATCAAACGAAAAAGGTATGCTTAATATATCCATTGTTGGTCTAAGATGGGTAATCGAAAATGACTCTGTTATGCAGGTTGTTCGAAGTAAAATTAACATATCATATCATTGAATTTAAAAAAAAACCTATTTATATTGGTAATATATATTTGAAGTATCTGTGATTTGGCTTTTGAATCACTCAAATTAGATGAAAAACAAAGAAGTTATGATTAAAACACTCCAAGTTAGCATGATTGGCCACTGCTCTCCTGTAGGTAATAAATTAATTTTGTCCATGGATTTGTTTTACAGAGTAACTAGTTAATTTTTTTTCATAGTTCTTGGATTAGGGGAGCCCGATCACCTCTATTTCTCCATTATTTAATGTTTTATTGCAAGTACACACTCATTTTTTTGTAGTTCTTAGGAGAATAAAGAAGGTCACTTTATGGACGAGCGGTTCTTGAAAGAAATTTTAATGAAACAATGGCATTTCATCCAATTCACTACCTAAGGGATTTGTAACAGAAAAAATTAAAAATTTATTCCCATTCAAAGATTCATGTCATTGCTTCCAAATTTTTTTTCCAAGAGATCATTTCTTTTTCCATTGATAGATTGATATTCCCTTAGGAAATAACATCATAGATCTTGTAACTTAATTTATTTATATCCTGTTTTTAAATCAAGTGTTGTTTCTTTTATGATTTCTCTTATGTTTTTGTGTTTCAAGTGTTGCTTCCATCAAATTTTAGTTTCTGCTCCATTGGCGATTGAAAAATGAGGATCTCACCATGCAAGTTTCAGTTGCAGAAGGCAATTCTTCAGCGGCACCAATTCTATAAAAAGTTACTTTTTCTTTAGATCTATACATACAATAATTTTTTCTCTATTTTTCTATTGTTCTTCTTTCTGTATCATCACTTTTCTGTTGTTTAGAGTAGGAGGGATGATTGTTTTCTCTCTCTCTCTCTCTCTCTCTCTCTCTCTCTCTGTTTTCTCTTGCTGTTCCATATAGGGAACAACACTTTTTTGTGTGAATTTTCCTTGTTGTTCCATATAGGGAACAACACTTTTTGAGAGTTTTTGTTGTTCCCTTTTGGGAATAGCACTTTTTTGTGTTTTTTCTGTTCCCTTTCGGGAACAACACTTTTTGAATTTTTGTTGTTCCCTTTTGGGAACATCACTTTTTGCATTTTTGTTGTTCTCTTTTGGGAACAACACTTTTTTGAGTTTTTGCTGTTCCCTTTTGGGAACACTTTTTACATTTTTGTTATTCCCTTTTGGGAACATCACTTTTTTCATTTTTGTTGTTCCCTTTTGAGAAGAACACTTTTCTGTGTTTTTTTTGTTCCCTTTTGGGAACAACACTTTTTGCATTTTTGTTGTTTCCTTTTGGGAACAACACTTTTCTCCGTTTTTGCCGTTCCCTTTTGGGAACAACACTTTTTGCATTTTTGTTGTTCTCTTTTGGGAACAACACTTTTTGCATTTTTGTTGTTCCGTTTTGGGAACAACACTTTTTGCATTTTTGTTGTTCCCTTTTGGGAACAACACTTTTCTACGTTTTTGTTGTTCCCTTTTGGGAACAACATTTTTTGCATTTTTTGTTGTTCCCTTTTGGGAACAACACTTTTCTACGTTTTTGTTGCTCCCTTTTGGGAACAGCACTTTGAATTTTTTTTGGTCCCTTTTGGGAACAACACTTTTCTGCGTTTTTGTTGTTCCCTTTTGGGAACAACACTTTTTACATTTTTTTCGTTCCCTTTTGGGAACAACACTTTTCTGCGTTTCTGTTGTTCCCTTTTGGGAACAACACTTTTCTGCGTTTCTGTTGTTCCAACTTTGGAACAATAATTTTTGTTGTTTATTTTTCAAACTTTTGAACAACACTTTTTTCTCTTAGCGTGTCTTGTTGTTCCCACTTTTGAACAACACTTTTTGCATTTTTTTTGTTCCCTCTTGGGAAAAACACTTTTCTATGTTTTTGGGAACAAGACTTTTGTGTTTTTACTATTCCAACTTTGGAACAGCACTTTTTGTTGTTTACTGTTCAAAATTTTGAACAACACCTCTTTCTCTTAATGTGTCTTACTGTTCCCACTTTTTAACAGCTGTTGTTCCATCTTTTAAACAACATTTTTGCTTCTTCTAAGTTTTGTGTTTTGTGAATAGCACTTCCTTCCTCTTGTGGGATTATTCCTAGCTCATCTCAACCCCATTTTTCTAATTCCCTTTCATGACGTAAAGTACAATACTTCTATGAGGACAAGAATTATGGATTCTATTGAAGTAGGTGAATATAATTAACATTATTATCTTTAACAGGATAACTTCTAGATGAAATATTTTTTTTAAGAAAAGGGACACAATTATTTATATACTACTTTACTGCATTGTTTTCTATTGTACATGATACTAATTGATCATCTTAATACTATGTCGGTTCCACCCTTCCTGGTTATAATATTCTCTGTCTGTAATAAATGAGATTATGGGTATATTTTTTTTCTATTGACATGTTCAACTTCTTCCACCATCCCTACTCTTAAGGAGTACTAAGCCTCCCTCTTTTTATCATAAAACTGTGTAATCACAGCAAAATTTTGTTTGCAGATGGAGGATAGGGGGTCTCATTACGAGCCAGCCTACCATGTTCATAAGGCTGTAACGAAGTGAAATTCCCATTATGGCCATAACACCAGGGTTATGATCCATTGGATAGCCAAAATAGCCTTGGAACATGAGTTCTCATCATGAGCTGGCCTGATCACTTTTGCTACATCCCAGTGAATGGCAGTGTGGTTATCTGGTTACCACGCCAACACATTGATCTCTTCTGTAGAACATCACTAGAACTCTCCATTTATAAATTGAGGATCCTTGCTCATACGGGTTAAAAAGCAACCCTGCCAAGGCTATGGACGCCTACTGGCAGCAGAGGCTCCACTTATGGTATTGAAGTTATATATTATCGCCAATTATTACTATAATACCATTTTCTTATTCTTTTTTTTATCAAAGAAGTTATTTTCTTAATTTTTCCCTTTTTTGAACCTTTATGCGTGAGAAATTGTTTTTTAATCAATCGCATCATTTTCGGCTAGAACACTGTCAGAAAAGCATATTTTCATCATATTGTTGTACTTTTCTTTTTCGCATAACTTATCATAAATCCAAAGCATCCTATCTCTTATTCATAACTATCTTTACACACTCTGCTCTCATTATAACCATACCTCTTGCTGTCCTATCATTGATATGTGTACTCTGCTTCATTTACTGTCGTATTGATCATTCCCTTGCCTTGCCATCAGCACAACACCTTTCATATTCTTTATGGTCATGGAATCACTTTTCCAATTGGAGGTAGGAATATATGCATTATGGGATAGCATGCGATATAATTACTGAAATCCGTCATAACTTAATGATTTGACAAAATATTAATACTGCATTTATACAAAAGTTTTTCTGATTAAAATTTTTGTATGCATCTTATCTGTTGCTATTCAAAACTAAAATTGTGGATTCAAGAAATTTTCATGCAAAATAGTGACTTGTTACAGGAGAAAAACAAGTATGGGGGGAATTCTATTTGTGGAAAGGCCACACTATTGCCCCTAACAATAGAGGCTCACGCAACTCGCGAACACGCAAAATTTTTCAGACATGACGTGCTTGCATGGCTCCCACATTTTGCATCACTTTCAATGTCCACTCAGCCTCCATCAGCTTAAAAAAATGCCAGTCTATACATGTCATTCCACATTTTTTTTCGGAGGTAAAACTTGAGGTAAAATAACATACTTTTCTGATTTATTATGAATTTAGGAAAATTTCATGCAAAATCCATTGAGCATTATTTATCATCATTCATTCCACATCTTTACCACTTCCCATTCTTCAAAGACAAAATATTTCATTTTGGGGGAGTGTTCCTTTCATTTATTTATTTATTATGACCATCTTATTCATTCTCAACACCTTCCTTCTTCCATGTTGTTTTACACCAAGCATAGATTTCAACAGATTGTAGCAACCACCTCTATTTGTTTTCTAGCATTGCATGAGGGCATGCTAATTCTTCAGTTTGTGGGAGGCATTGCTACACATGATGGATGTTTTCTACTTTATTTCTCATTTAAGGCATACAATTTCATTTTTATTCAGTGCAAAAATTTATTCGCATATATCTTTAAAAATATGAACTAAATTCTTGTGATTTCTGGATAACAAAGAGGTATCATTAAAATAAACAAACCTAGATAATTTCATGCCAAATTAGTTCATAAAATTTCAAAAATAATACACTATCACCTACAGCCATTTTGTTTATATCTCATAATATGTGCATCAAAACGATATGATTTTTGGAACAGAGAAGCATTAATATAGTAGTAATGTAGTTTTTAAGGAAATGGTTAATGAAGTTTGTTGTTACTTATATCATATTTTGCTGCAACTTCATATACATATATTTGAACATCAAATGTAAAAATTGTTACGCCTTCATCAAGATTGCTAAAATTGAATATTTATTATTTGAGGAAGAATTCATTTATTTCATCCATTTCATTAGTTGGGATGAACAATTTTTGTATTATTGCTTGGTTAATAAAGAGGCTTTGGGTTGCATGAGGACATGCAATATATTCAATTTGAGGTCATTATTATTATCACTTTGTAACACCTATTTCATCCATTTCTACCATTCTTTATCACGTCATTTATCATGGTTTATCATATAATTCCATTTTATAATTATTTATGCTCTTATGGATAAATACGATTTCTTCTCCTTTATTTTTAATAAATTGATGATTATTATGCATGATTTTATGAATGATGATTTATTAATAAGTTTTTTGTAACATCACTCAGCATTTTTACCTCCAAGATATTTTCCAAATTGCAGATTTGATCTCTAGGTCATCAGTAAATATTCCAACTCAGAAATTCGCTAGAATAAGAAGTGACAGTTTTGCATTGGACATTTTGGGTAAATGTAGAAGGATATAGAAAATATGAAACATGGGTTTTGTCCAGTTTGGACCGAGTTAATTTTTTAATGAGTAGTTTTCACAAATTTGGTTCGTATTAAGAGAAACAGAAGGTTCTCTGAAGACGATTTTCTTAAATTCGTTGTTGCAATTGTTTTCCAAATTATCTCAGTCGCAATACCAAATTCGACCTGTTCCTATTGAATGCTGATGGAAAGATATTTGAGATATGATCTTGATGATCAATTTGTTGTGAAAAATCCATTTTTTTTATGGGAATAATTTTCTAATCATCTCTGTTGTAACTTCTCTATGCTCTTTGTGTATTTAAATGAAAAACAAAGATCAAAGAAGGGGATTATTATGGGATTATTAGATTAGAGATAGATAGGATAGGATAGGAGGAGAGGGGAGAATGGAGAGATTTATATTTTCACAGGGGACCTCAATTTTAATTTCAATATACATAATGTTATTATGAAGGAGATCATATTGTAATGATAAGTGACTTTGATGATTAATATATAACTTGCATTGTTGTTGATCTGGATATTCTCAAGTAGCTCAGTAGTATTCGTTGGTGGCTAGGGGTCGGTCTCTAGTGGATATTACTGCTATTCCCTATTTGATACTTTTCAATTTCCCATAAGTTCATTCTGTTTTATATCTTTGCATTTCCTGTGAGTTTATTCTGTTTGATATCTTCTGAGTCCCTGTGAGTTTACATTGTAGTTAGTTTACTTTCCTTTATTTTGATCTCATGTACTTCGCAACTTTGTCATTTGATTTCGTTTATGCTCATTGCAGATTGAATTAATTATCAGTTAAGACATTGATTCTCATTGATTATGATAAGAGTATGATTAGGATAGATCCAGCTGAAAGAGCTCGATTATTACTACTGTGTTCTCGGTTGGTGTTATTCTCAATTAAATTACTTGCTTAAGATTGGATTATGGTTTTTCTAGAGATTAATTCTTGATTCTTAGATGTATTATTTCATTTAAAAGTTATAGCTTGATATCTATGATTGCATCCGCTTACTCTTGTATTAAATTTAATAGATTATCTTAAATCATTACTGTCTAGGTTTATAGCTTGCACATATTGTGTACACTCTTGAAACAAAAAGACTTACCCAAGTTGATAATTAATGTGAGGCAATTAGAAGTTTTAAAATACACCTTTTAGCACCCAACAGGTTCCCAAACTTAATCTCCATTTCACCTCACACATAAAATTAAAGATCCATTAACTACACTAGATTTTCCCTGTGATGTACTATAATTCATTATCGAGATATCAATGATTTCATAGATTCCATTGCCCAATTGATTTTATAACCTCTCACTCTACATATCCTACTCAGGCATCTTACCCCAACCAAAACAAACAACACACTGACACTTAACAACTAACCTAAAATCAATCATCCAAAGCGAACAAGTTCACATCCTTCACATAATAGAGAGAGCTCTCTCTGAGTTGAGGAAGGCTAGGTCCTAGGACTCCAAATATTGGTTTGATGTTACCCTATCATTTTTTTTACCAATCTAGAAAATCACAGGACACTAACATAATGGGGATCATGGTTGGACCTTCTGAGTTCATGACAATATAGGTACCCCTTAGGACTTTAGAATCCCTTCATCAAACAATATCCTATGATTTATAACTACCTCATCACTATCACTAGCACAATGATGATCATTATGCAATCTCTAATGTCAGTGGCAATTTAAGTATCCCTTAGGACATCAAAAACCTTCTTCAAATGATAGAGAACTTAACTGATACCCTAAAAGTAGAATCTATCATTTTCACCATCCTAGGAAAATGATGACTCGGATATAGGACATGATTACAAACCTTAGGCTCGCATATAGAAACTCAGAAAGCTCCAAAACATTTATAGATTGGCTTTTTTTCAATATTGGTGGTGGACCATAGACACTTATATTCAAAACAACTAAAAATATCCACCTGGAGACTCCACTAGTCTCCAGTAGGCCTTCTAACTTTACTATTGTCCCTAGACTCCTATAGGATTATGCCAAATCAGCCCCGGGAAGTCTAAAATCCTAGTCACACACTGTTTGATTTTAGCAAACATAAACGAGGTAAATTTTTTGAAAAAGTTTAAAAACTTTCAGCCTCTCTAAATTTTTAGTTTTAAATATGGCTTCACGAAGAATCAATACTACATACAGACCCAAACCCTCATAATAGGACCATTCATAAACAAATCTCTGTACTTGAACATATTATAGCCTTGAAAGATCCCCAGTTTGACTTTCACCATACTAGAAACCTTTTCAGAACCAAGTCACAAAGTAGAATCGACCATACCTTTCTTGAGCCCATAGAATTGTAGCAGATTCCTAGCAAAGAAGTTTCTCCTTCCAAACCACATTATTTCCAACTTCTTAACCACTTTGTCTCTTTTCACCCCAGGTCTGCTCAGAATCAGTTTATTGGTCTGAGTAATTCTACCACACCCATTCACACCTCCACTGTGCAAACCAATCCATCTCATATCAAAATCTCTCCACTTGTAAATTCACCATTATCTCCCATCATGGCAGCTTGGTATGCACCCCTTGTGTTACCACAATAATTGGTACCTTTTCCAAATTATTACCAGTCCAGAATCCCGCACCTCACCCGGGCAGAATCTACCACTTCCCAACAGCATGTAGATATAATGAATGATGCTTTTGACTACATGGAATTAGAAGAGGAAACCATAAAGATGAGGATGTTTTCCCAAATTCTAGGAGGAGAAGCTAAGAAATGGTTCAAAAGCCTAACTCCCAACAACATCCATGATCTCCCTTCCCTTTACCAAAATTTCATAAACAAATGGGAAATCAAGAAAAAACCTCTTCAGATCCTCTCAGAATATAGGAATATCAAAAGAAACACAGGGGAAAGTGTCCAAGACTATTGCACTAGGTTCAATAGTGTTTACAACGCACGACCTCCAAACATGAAACCCCCACTTTTCCTTGCCTTAGCTAAATTACATGAATATTTTGACCCTGACATGGCCTATCAGCTAAGAGAAAGAGAGCCCCTAACTTTAGAAGACATGACAAAGGGAGCTATAAGTGTAGAGGCCAACTTAATTGAAAAAAGAGCTAGGCTAAAATTAGAAAAGAGGGTAACCTACAAAGACGACACCATACCCTCCACCTCCTCATATGATTCCAAGATTGACAACCTACTTAGAAGCATGGAAAGAATAATGGAGAGAATAAGCATAAATGGGAGAACACCCCTTAGGGACAACCAACCAAATCCCCAAAACAGAAACCAGAATTAGAACTTTAGAAGAGACCCACCCCAAATCAGAAAAAGAGAAAATGATCAACAGATCAGGCCACCCTTCGAAGATAACTTTATTGATGAAGGGGAAAGAGATATTGAAAAAACAGATGAAAATTATCTAAAATTAATAGGCTCTGATAGCGAGGGTGATGTTTTTCTCACATAAGAAGAACAAGGTTTTTTCTCCTCAAACCATGATGAAACAAGCTATGAAGATTCTGAAGACCATTAATTGGGATTAGAAAATTCCATAATGGAAATCCATAGAAAATATGATCTTAGGAGTAAGAAAAAAAAAGACAACTCCAAGAGAAACAATTCAAACACTGCTATTAAAAAAACCCTCGAAAACATTCTTAAAAGAACAATAGATAATACCAACACCATGGCTAAGAAAAATGATCCTATCAAATACAAAACTAGCCAACCAAGTGATAACACAAGCTGTCCTAGTACCTCTACTAGTGGCCCTGAGAAAACTCTTAACCAAAGCCCCAAATGAGAATTAAAAAATTAAAAATGTGGAAAAATTTATCGCTGATAAAAATGATGTAAATATATCCAAAACTCAAGTAACTTTCAATTTTGAAGGATAGATCTCTAAAATAAAAATAACCATACCTCTCACTGAACTGGTAACTCGAGATATGTACAAATCTCAAGTTATGAAATTTTTAAACATAGGAAATGATACCAATACTCTGAATTTGACAAATGACAAACCAGAGCTATTGTTTGGACCCAAAGTAGATGGAAAATATCAAGAAGGAGCCATTCCCCCATTCTATGTTATCCTAAACATACATGACAAAATCCTTCATAATGTCATGCTAGACTCTGGTGCCTCTCACAACTTCATGCCAAAGGTAGTGATGGAAAGATCATGCCTAGAAATAACTAGGCCCTACAAAGATCTGTATTCCTTCGATTCAAGCAGGTTTAAGTGCTTGGGCCTAATTAAGGATTTATGTGTCAATCTGACACAAATCCCTAATAAGAGCCGGGTCATGGACATAGTAGTGGCTGACATTCCCCCCAAATATGGCATGCTTTTGTCCCGATCTTGCGGAGCCAAGCTTCTGGGTAACCTCCAACTTGACATGTCTTATGCTACCATCCCAATTTTTAACCAAACAAGGAGACTCTATCGAGAATCTCCCATGAACTATATGATAAGTAGCCTAGATATACCCAACAACACCCTTATCTATTTCATTCATTCAGAATTGGAATAATTCATCTTGTATAATGAAAATGGCCTTCATGAACAAGTGAATGAATATCGTGGAGATCTACGCACACTACAACAATCAGATCAGTCCCTCTATGATGAGTTCGACAGTTAAAACTCTCACGACCCTGAAATACCACAAGATAATAAAACTGAACTTGATTTTCTGCAAATTGAAAATAAAATGTGAGAAACAAAAACCAGTTTATAACAGGAAACAAATTTCTCAAAGGAAAGACAAACCACAAAAACACAACTTCCTCCTTTTTCTAATCTAGAAAAAATGAAATACCCTCATAAAACACAAATCTTTGGGAATCTGGAACAAGATAGTCTTATGTTTTTTCCTTACCTAGATACTTCATCATCCAAGAATTTTTCCCTTTTGGAAAAATTGTCAATTCCCTCAAATATTGCTATAGATCCGAAAGAAATATTTTCTAAAGTTGATATATAGGAAGATAGCATGGGTAAGCTTAAGAAGCCTGAAATAATTAATTTTTCTAAAATTGTATCACTACACACAAAACAAAGAAACACAAGACTGTGCAAAAAATTTTAGAATGCTTATGTGTGTAGGCAGGCTAGTCTAAAACCTTGTAACACAGACATTGTTCTCAAAATACATCCTTTAAAAAATAATCATGAAAACCTTGACCAGTTGGGTTCACTTAGAAATAAGGAAAAAGGGAATAAGATTTGAATAGACTTTAGGTACCAGGATCAACCCTTCCAAAAGAAAAAATACCTTTTTACCAAAAATATCATACTTTACAAAGGGTAGGGTTTTCCAACCAAATCTCATTGCATGGTAGTTTTTCAGGTTACCATTTGATGATACCACTTCAGATCAATCAGCTCAAATATTTTTTCATGTTTCCTTGGGACAATTGCATGTTTAAACAAATACTGATTGGGATGGAGAGTGCTGGAGACACCTTCCGAAAAACTATGCTTTCAATTTTCAATTTCTTCACTATGGTATACATGGATGACTTCATCATTTTTTTTAAGGATGATAAAAAATACCTTGCATACTTAAGGAAGACATTTGACACAAACATATTTGAGAAGAAAAAGGTCAAAGAAGAAGCACCAAGGAGATCATGGGTTTTCTGAAAAATCTTGGAATAATCCTTATACCATGTTGTCAAATGGAGGTAACTATGTTTTCTGTTTACAAGAGCTGAATGGACAAAAAATGTTAGGATATCCTTTTGAATACAGGATGCTCAAACACCATTTCTATAAAAATCCTTAACTACAGTTTTCACTCATTTTACATACCATTGTTTGACGAAAAGGCCATAATGAGAAAAACACAAAAACATAGAAAAGAA
The DNA here is from genome assembly GCA_034641835.2 of Pinus albicaulis. Classification (NCBI taxonomy): domain Eukaryota; kingdom Viridiplantae; phylum Streptophyta; class Pinopsida; order Pinales; family Pinaceae; genus Pinus; species Pinus albicaulis. The sequence goes on from CM076570.1 coordinate 50,741,567, forward strand.
TAGAAAAGAGGGTAGATTCAAAACAAGGTACAACCACATACCCAAAAAATAGTAGTTCTAAAAGTGTGCAAGCCTAAATGCCACTATTGGTGCAAAAGAATGTCTTGTTCAATCATCTAGCCTAATCATGGATGAACATGTTTTAAATTTATTGTTGATAAGTTATTGAAATATTCTGGTCAAATCATTGAAGCTTGAATTATCGAAGAAAATAGATTAGGAATGAAATATATTGGTTCCACATGCTTAAATATGAACCAAAGAGAATAATAGGGATGCTTAGAAAATGATGAAACATAGCCCTCACACCTTCTAGTTTTATTTTCTTATCAAAATAAAGTTTGTGTGTAGTTTGTCTTGATGCCACGACTCATTATGGATCAGATTGTCTAATCATGGTTCAATTCATGCTTTATATTTATTGTTAAATAGCTTAGAGAATGAAGTCTGTCATACTACTTAATCTTGATAGTCAAATAGTCTAGGTAGAGAATGAGAAGAGTTCACTAGCATAATCTGAACTCTTGGAAGAAATAATTGTAAAAGTAGATATTTTATTTCTTTGCTTTCAAAAAGAAATGATGTCAATAGTTTTGCTAGTTCAAGTGCACCCAAGGAAGAGAAAATGTGAGGAAATTACGTTGGGTAGGTAGAGGTGAAGTTAAGCTAATCATGCTTTCATATTATCAAAATCACTACTTCAGGGAAGCAACAACAAAAGAAAAGAAGAAAATCTGCCCAATGGATGAGGCACTCGTCTTCATAAACCAAGAGATCTGAAATTCTGGACACCTCCTAAAGAGGAGCTAACCTTCCCAAGTGGAGCCGCTGTTAGTCATCAATAATTTTTACTTGTTTAGATGACTAAATTCTTGTCCAATATTTCTAGAAACAAAAGTGATAGAAGTCTTGTGAGTACTAGAAATCTCACTGTGTTCATTATCCTTAGGATAAATTTTTCACTATCCTGCTACTCTATCAAGGCATGGCCATCCTATCACTCCGAGAAGACCAAATCATAGACTGATGTCCCTCACTCTCACTATGCATGCCACCTCTATCTATAACACTCTGTCTCTATTTGCCTAAGCCCTCTATTTTCACACCTTGGTTCGCCAAGTAACCCTAACTTTTTCCTCCACTCACCAAGTGCCTCAAGAAATGCTGATTTTAAGCTTCCTTTCTAAGATCTTTAGGTAAATCAATGTTTTTTAAGTTTTCTAGGATGGTAGTGCATAAAAGTGTGCTAAAACCTTGTCTTCACCTCCAAACCCTGATTCAAGTTTTTCAGTCAAAGACCTATTCCAAAGGACATCCCAATAAGTCATATAGAGTCTCCTAGGTTATGCATTGTCATGGTTCTAAATTCATTGTTTCTACAGATATTCAAAGGTGAAGTCAAGTGAAAACAAGGGTGAAACTTATCATTATCCAAAGACATCAAAGGCCTCCACAGGTATATCCTTGACCAAGAAAGCCTGTAAAAGAACAATTTACCTATGATAAAGTATTTTTGCAGGGAATTTTCTATTATAGTTATCAACAGAACAGATGCAAAGTAAGAAGCCTAAAAATCATAAGGGAATCCATAGCAAGTAAAGAGATACAACAAGCTTAAGGTCACAAAGAGAATCATGATCTCATGATAAATTGTTGTGAAATGCTGCCCATAAAAAATCCGATGCACGAGGTCCTGAAGAAAATAGCACATAAACACAATTGTGCACCAACCAAATATTCAATAAACAAAAAGCCAGAATGAAAAGTCTCCTTGGTTGACTATAGGCAAGGAGTAGAAGATGATGTCAGAGAATAGTTTTAGGAGTTTTTTAAAGAAAACATTCCTTCACTACAATAAAAGGTCATAAAATTTCATTAAAGAGACAAAAGGTTTTCAGATGACATTTGAAATCAGCCTCTAAAAGTAGAAAAAATATTAAAAAGGGTATGAGTATGAAGGATACAAAACTCTTGAATAAATTCAATTATCCATCAAGTAGTGAGAGAGATATGCATAGGTTCAACATGTAAAAATGGAGAAAACAAGCATAATCACCAGTTTTCCAAGAGCTTTTAGAAAAATGCCAAACTCCAAAAGAAATGAGAGGGTTAAAAGGCACTGCTCCTTATAACACCACCTTGAAAAGGAAAAGAGAATATTAGAAAAAGGAAAAAGGCTCAAAATAACCTTAGTAAAGTGGGTTTGTATCTTTAATTTTTTCAAAGGGGTATAAAAACAACCCAAACAACATTTCCCAGCTCCATTAGGTGATTTGCAAAAATATTTGAGGGTTTGGTTTTTTCAAGTGTTTCAAAATCTTGACAGAGTCTTCGGGCAGTTTCTCCAGGTGTTGCGCTCATGTGCAATACCACCCATACATTTCCTTGAAGGTCGTTGCGTTCCTGTCCAGAGGCATTGTGCGCCTGTATAAGAGGCAGCGTTCAACACTTGCTCGACTGACGTGCAGAGGCAGTGTGTTGTGCTCCTGCCAACATCATTCAGCACTTGCTTGACATGACATTCAGCACTTGCCCAGTCTGTGCATGAGGTGAACGAGTTTGTGTAGGAGGTGAACCAAGCCCGAGTTGCACGACATCATTCAAGAGTGACCCAAACACGTTTAGGGCAACCTAGGGGGTGACCCGACTCCTTTTAGGGATGCACGCAACTGCGTTAAGGGCCATCTAAGCTGCACGAAAACATTGAGGGGTGACCCAAACACGTTCAGGGGCATCTAGGTTTCATTTATATCTCATGTAATCAGATATTATTTTACATGTCCTGGCTGTTATCCCAGGCACAATATGTATGTGGGATTCATTATCGTGTTGTTTATCTGGCACATTTTTATGCCATCAATATTTCGTCTCGTGGTTTTCCAGATGCCTTATTGTTTGTACTATTGCCTCGGCGGGCATAGGTATGCCTCCCCCGCCACCTATAGCAGGTACTCACTTATCAAAAAAACTTTTCACACCTGCAAGTCACCTCCTCAGGGTCTAGTTCTTTCAGCACTTTGGTCTACCTTACAATCCTTTCTCTTTGACTTCCCCTTCAATGTCTAGTGATTGAGTTCTTACAATGTACTTCGATCATATGATTAGCTCCTAACGCTCTCACGCTGCGGGGAAATCTATTACACCAATTTTTGGTCATTAGATGGACCCAAGTACACCATGTAAGACCAATTTTACTCCAAGTAAAATTGCTTTCACTATGAAAATAGCTTAGTAAATAACCTTTATTAAGTTGTTTATGGTATAAATAGGAAACCCCATGGGGAAACATTAAGTAAATCCATATTTGTTTAATTTTCCTCAAGGAATAATTAGTTAAAAAACAATTTAATTAATATTCCTTGTTATATTTAACCCAAAACAAGGAAATTAATTAGATAAATCATTAATTATCTTATTATTTTATAAGAATAACTATTTAAACATTACTTAAATAATATTCTTTGTTAAATATGACTAAAACACCCTTAAATAATTAAATAAATCATTTTTTATTTGGTTATTACACAACCATATCCTTAAAATGATAAATAAATCATTTAGTTATTTATTATTACTTAATCACATCCTTAAAATGATAAATAAATCATTTATTTATTTATTATTTACAAATAAGGGGATTTGACTCAAGTCAAATTCATTCTCCCTCCAACAAATATAATAAAATATTCCATAAAAGTTGGATCTTGATTTGGTTAATAATATTTTAACTATGCACCAATATCTAGACTAAATCAACATTTTGTTATAAATAGAATGCTTTTCCCATTTATTTGTCACCTTTTGTTGCCTAAAGATCGCTCTGGATCTCAACACTTGATCTGGCTATTGATCCACAATCATATCCATACTTTTCCATTTTTTTCTGGGTTTTCTACACCATCAGGAGAGAGTAATTCTAAATCTGAAGTGCTGAGGACTTACAAGAACCCATCCCATTGAGGAGAACAAGGAACACCCTCTTGTGTTTTCCTCCCAGGTGTAATTAATACAAATTTCATTGGAGTAAATTTTATTTTTCTATTGTTTAATGTCTTCTAATGCATAGATCTATATTTATGCAGCATTTGTCTTGATCATCGAATTGCAGATCTGAAGATATTAGCAGTAATTTTTGTTGTTAGGGATGTTTTTTATGCACAGCTAAAATGGTATTTTTTCGTACACCTCGAATCAAGATTCATACTAACAACTAGCGACTCCACATGGGTTTACCATTACGACTGTTGTTGTTTTTCTTATCCTTGTATATCCAGCTACTTCAAACACTAGGATTTCTCTTTAGCCCCTTTTTTTGCTTATTCTTGATGTTTTTTTTAACCCATAAAACCCTAAAATGATAAAAATTCTAACTTCCGTGTATTTTCGGACCCATTGCGCAGGTGACTGACATCAGCTGTAGCTGAGATGAAATTTTTTTCTGAAACATACCGCCGAGAGTGCTGGAAGTGCAGGTCAGAATTTTCTACCCAAAACCTACGACCTAGACCTCTAGGGTGCACTTTACAGCCCAAAAAGTGCGACCTCTATTGAAAACAGGTCAAAAACTACGACCTGGACTTTTTGCAGGGATTTTTCTGGAAGTTTTTTGGGTTTTGCTGAGCCTCTGTTCAGGGTTGTCTGACCTCCGTCTCCAACCATTTTAGACCTGTACTTTTTTTTTCACTCAACTAAGTGGTAACCTAGCCCCTTAGGGCTGTAGTACCCTCCACTTTTTGTGGAAGGGTGTTTACTATTGCAGGTTGTCTGAAATTTCAGAGTCTTCAGCCATTTTTTTAGATCTGATACCTCATCTTTAGATCCACTTTAGATCGGCTTGTTATCCATCCAAATCACCTCATCTAGCTTTGATTGGGTTTTCCTTTAGGGTGCACTCTGCTTCCCTCTAGGAGATAGCCTTTCTCCACCTCTTTTTACAACAATTTTCCTCTAATTTGTTGTTGTTTTTTGCACCAATTTCCAGTAGATTTTGTCTTTTAGATCTCTGTCCCTCTTGAGCCTAGATCTATTATCATTTTTTTAGTGTGTTTAAATTAGTTTGTTTTTACTCACCTATAGACTAGTTGTTGAGAGACCCGCCTCCTTGGGTTTATATTGGTGCATTATTAGCTGTTTATTTTATGTTTTGCAGACCTATATACTGACATTTGTAGGTTTATTTACAGCTATAAAACACACTTTTTATTTTTCTCTACAAATTTCTGGGTTTAAAAATTAAAATTTACACACTTTTACACACACACCCTAAGTGAAAATGGGCTTGGTTAACACCGCCAAGAAAATACTCTAAAACATTGAAATCAATTGATCCTGCACCTCTCTGCCCTTGTTTCGACATTGTAATCAGTTGATCTTACACCTCCTTGCCATTTTCAGTCTCTTTTTCCTTTTTGTTATGTTTGTATCGTCACCATTGCACCACCAAGGTGTTCATCCCAGAGACTTCTTAGCTTTCATCCTTAGTTTCCAATAGGGAGACTTACTCCTCTGCATAGGACTCGAGTTAGTCCTCAACCGAGTCCGCACTCCAACTCTTCTTCTGGTCCTTTGTGTTCTCCTTCCACCTTTGGTTCTCCTCCTGACACCTTCACCATGTCTGGTGCAGGACCTACTACTGGCGGTAACCCCAACCCTCAGGTTGGGAATACCACTAGTGGGACCACAATGGACACTACCCCGGTTGCACCTTTGCTCCCTTTCATGGTAGGCCTTAGCCTCCCCGATTTTGACCAGTTGATAAATGAACCTATACACCATGATGCTATTTGGCTTGCTATGCCAACAAAGCTCCCTTTAGACATCCCAAAGTTTGAAGGTCTTGCTGGACAAGATCCTTCAAATCATGTTCGATCTTTCCACATGTGGTGTTCATCTAATTCCATTACCGATGACTATGTTCATCTTCGATTGTTCGAACGAACTCTTACAGGTGAAGCTTTTAAGTGGTATGTAGATTAGGCCCCTTCCTCTCATACCACCTTTGCGACTCTGGCCCGAGCTTTTTTTTCTTATTTCCATCTTCCCCTACGTTACAACACTGGTACCGAGCTCTTGACCTCTTTCCGTCAACAATATGCGACCCGCCTTTTTGACCATGTTCAGTAATGGAAGAGAAGAAGGATCCTATGTCGAGCCCCTACCTTTGAATACCATTTCTACATGGACTGGTTCCTTAGGACTCTCTTGCTGCCTATCGGGAAAGACGTCACATCGCACTTTCCTCAAACCGAAGAAGTTGTAATGTTCCAAATGGGTAAGAATAAGCTCAGTAGGAAATATCTTAATATTTTCCACTATGGGTTCATATCAATATGGAAACACACCAGCAATTATAAACTAGAGATATACTGAAGAGGCTTTTAATGGTTGTGTCACCTCTAAAAAGAGGGTGAGATCTAGAGGCTACTTGGCTCGTTTCAGACTCTGTCTATAGAAAATAGGTGTAACATAGCAAGGGTGGAAATAACACACTCCTATTGGATTTTCCAGCCCCTGGGATCCATATATATACTAATATAAATAAAGGATCCAAAATATAAGCAAAAACCAAATAGATTAGGAGTGGGAAAATCCCAATTCAGGAAAATAAAAAATAGGCTCAGTGGGAACATTGTATAAGAAATATGGTGTAGAAATAATGCATACCAGGGCTGGGTTACCTTAGCTTAGGATATGTGGGGCTTATATATTGAATTTAAGCAAAAAATAATAATTTTAAGGGCCTTAAAAAGATCTCCCACAATGATGACTAGCTAAAAATCAGCCAAAGAAGAGAGCTGAAATGAAAGAGAAACCCTTCTTTAGGAATTGTAAAGTTTCAGATGATAGTCACTAGAAATCAGCCATAAAAATTATATTTCCATATGACAGTAGTAAATCATACCTTCCATGGATTTCCTTTAGAAAACCAGTAAATTTCATGAGGCAAGAAGCAAGAATTATTCAGAAATAAGAGCTGTAATACATGTAAAAGCTGTAGAAATCAATGAATAGAATTTTCTATGAGGAGCTTCAGCAGCTGTAAGTTAGAACTAAGATCTACAATAGATATATGGCTGAAACATCAGATCCATACCAGATCTGGAAACTACACAGCATTCTTTACAAATCCCCCTTGGGGTTTTGTCCAAATACTACATAATAAAGTGTAGATCTAGCTTTTTATACACAGAACTGCAGAAAGCTTCAGGAATTTCTTAAGATGAATTTCATTATAATACATACCAGATCTAAACAATAGATATCATCAAGATACAATATGAGTCTTCAAGATGAGAGGCAAGCCTCAATCATCTGAGATCTATTACAAAGGAAGGAATCTAAATAGCATTAAGCTGTACATGAAAATAATGCAGTTAACCAAGGAGACTGCGCAGTAGCTTGGACAAAATGTTTCAGCAAATAAAATATACATATTTGAAATCAAAATACAATAGAGACCCTCTTCCAAGTGATCACAAGACACCCTCCCTGAGAGGAGACTCCAAAATCAACTAGATCCTTGCAGATCTAGTACCCCACTTACTACACTTACAGTAGCAGCAAAACCCTTAGTGAGCCAGTGTTGCCTATGCAAGCATAGCTTGGCCTCCAACCAAATAGTGGTTCGATATAGCACACTTCCCTCCAAGAGATACTCAAGGAAGGATGGAGGATTCCTAAATAGGAGATCCTCTCTTTCTGTTGCTAAACAGTGCAGAGAAATGGGGTTGCCTTAGCAAGCTCAGAAAATGAAATATTATCAACAACTTCTTCATGAGCCTTCTCCTCCCTTTATAAGATTTGAGTCTCTTGGAAAACCCTAAACCAGTTCATCTTTTGGTTCCTTTCACACTTGGAAACCCCTTCTAGAAAAACACAGTCCATCAAGGAGGTTCAATGAACCTAGACAACATTGGTGACTTGGTCAAATAGGATCTCCTTTGATGGTCTTGGCCCTTTCACACTTGCGAGATTTTATTCAAATGGCCTAAATATGTCTCTTTTCACATAGGCACTGATTTATTCTTGATTTTCAAGAGAATTAGACATTCTCATTTACAATTTATTCATTAATCATGAAATACAAAATAAATAAGGAAAAATTAATGTTCGAATTAGCTAAAGCTAATTTAGGAACATTATAGTCTCCCCCTCTCAAATTTTGCTTGTCCTCAAGAAACTAAAAGGGTGCTGCAAAACCTCCCCTTCTTCTCTTGTGGAATCCTCATAAAATAGTCTCCTCCATTGCTATAAATTTTCTGCAATATCTTTGTCTTCCCAATGGTCCTTCCTTAATATGCAAGTTTTCCCTTGATGAATAAGCCCAAAGGCTCTCATCATGAACAAGTGGAAGGTGGTTGTGGAAACCTTCTTGCTGATCCATGGCCTCCTCAAGATAGAAGTGATGAAAATCATGGGAATTTTCATGATCCATGAAAGACTCCCATCTCCATGCTATCATCAAAATGAAGTGGATCACCTCCCATCTTGGAAATCCATAAAAGATATCCTCCCCAATACATGTGAGAGGCATGTCACCAACAAACATATGGCTCACTTTACAAAGAGACAAGTGATATATCATAGTGGCCATACAAAATCTCATGCTCCCATGGAAACATATAAGGAAAAAATAATTGGGAACACCTTCCCCCAAGGGCACATTCAACAAGTGTGCCTCTCCTCCAACTATGCTCCCAACAAAGATAAGGACAACTTCAGCTTTCGGGATCATGATTAGAATCATGCTAGCTGCCATGTGTGATAGATGAGAAGGAAGATGTTCCCTCATGTGTAACCAGCGTAGTTTTATCCTTAACTTCCATAGAACAATATATGACAAGTGTCTACCCCAACACTTGTTTGTTGCCTCATGTCTTCGGAATGATTGGAAAATGTACATCATGGTTTATGTAAAAGAATCACACCATAAGGAATATAATAGCTTTCCAAGGTTATCCAAGGAGTGGCCTACATTAACATAGTTCATGGCCTTGAGTGGCCCATGAAACCCATCATACTTAGTGCCACATATTAGCACAATATCCTGCAAATGAGTGTTGGATAAATATAAGCATATAATAGATACATTATAATGCTCAAAATTACCAGCCTCTCTATACAATTGTTTTACATTAGTCAGGTAATTCATGGATGAGCTCCCTCTCACACTCAAATAATAAAGAGGTGTGAATGGTGGCTCTTCCCAACTGCTATGTTCCTCCTCCTCTACCAAGTAGTCCATGCACAACTTCGTATGAGAGTACACATCTTCCTTGAAACCTTCCCATATGAAACCACCCAAGAGATTATGATATGCTTTGAAAAAACCAGTCGATTTGGAAAGCAGGATTTCATAGATGGTATCAAATAGTTCCTCCTGGAGTTTGGATATACTAAATAAAAGAATAATATTATATAAATATATAACTCCATCTACCACCTTGAACCTCTAATCCTTTAATTCCCCTTAAAGAACCCCCCATGTGAAAAGGTCCTTGGAGTATTCTATCATGAGTTGGGAATCCCAACAAGGATCCAAGTGCTCCAATAATGATAGTGTTGTAGAGGTCTGAAATGTAGCCCCTGTCTTCTCATGGCTCCCATCTTTGACATCATTGATATCAAAATCACATGTTGGAGAATCGTAATCTTCCTTTTTTTGGCCCATTTGTAGGTTTTCTTGCACAAGACGATATTGGAGCATATGGAAATCAACTTCCCCTCGGAAAGTCCTTGTTTTCCAAAACCTTCTCCTTTTGGCCCATGTATACAAGAGGGTTAGGATCCCCTTGCCATCTTCAAAAATCTCCTTTGTGAATGAAGAGATCATGGGCTTCCCCAAAGATATGGATTTTCCATGTGCCCTCATGCTCATGCCATCATAGATCTCTAATTTCTCCTTTCTAAGCGTAGATATCTGAGTGGGAGTTCGCAATGCCCCTTTCAGGAAATTGCTCATCTCTCTTGTGAATTCATGAGAGATTCTATGTGCTGTGCTAGCTTCTCCCAAGGCTCCCTCCTTAGCCAAGTATGTATATGCTGCCCATAGTTGAGAGAACACTTTATATTTCCTCCTATCAAGAGGGAATCCTAGTAGAGTATCTCCTTGCAAAGAGGTGTCAAGGCATATAGTAGAATGTGGATGTAGGTATACATATTTGTCCCTACATTCAATGCATATGTCCTCTTACCTTATTTTTGCTTCCAAGCTTTGAAGTAGAGAAGGGTTCATGCTCTCCACCTTGTGATGCCCTTCCTCCTCTTCTACCTCCCCTATCTCCAAGACCTCATCATTAATCAATGATATTACATGCTCCTCATGCATGAGATCCTGTGGGACTCTTTGCAAGAGTGCAAGAGTCTCTCCTCTTGGAGCAAGTGCTCCAACCTCTTCCTCATGAAGTGCTTGAGGTGTCTTTGAGGTGATTGCATTATCATCTCCTACTTCCTTCTCCTCCCCTCCCACAACTGAAGTCATCTCATATTCAATAAGAGACCTTGGATCTTGGCCCTCTATTGAAGGAGAAACCTTCATGATTTCCTCTTGAGATGAGGACTCTTCACCAAATGGAGATCTTGCCCATGGAAATGCATCAATAAAGCTCACACATTATTTCCCCCCCTTCATGAAGGAATCACTGGAAAATTTTTGAAGCTCTGATGATATGGATGAGTGCACATATCCATGAGACGAGGATTTAGAATTTTCCTCATGCACAGCTCTTGTAGATCTGATTGGAAAATCTTCTTTTTGAAACTCCTTGGGAGCTTCACTGCTTCTTCTCTTTCGTTCTTGCACATCCTCCTTGAGGAGGCTCTTTTTATATCTGAAAATAGTTGATATTAAACTCATCTTCTTCATTTTTCCCTTTCTCTTGCTTCTGAAATTCAAACTTCACAGGATGTGCCAAGTTCAAAGCTCCGATACCACTGTAATGTTCCAAATGGGGAAGAATAAGCTCAGTAGGGAATATCTGAACATATTCCACTATGGGTTCATAGCAATATGGAAACACACCAACAATTATAAACTAGAGATAGACTGAAGGGGCTTTTACTGGATGTGTCACATCTAAAGAGAGGGTGAGATGCAAAGTGTTAGTACGAATCCTTTGTCAAAGTGTACGAAAAAGGACCACTTTAGCTACTCATAAATAATAGCCCTAACAACAAAAGTGGCTGCCAATATCTTCAGATCTGCGGTTAGTTGAACAAGGAAAGATCTGCAAAAAACCAGATCTATGCATGGAAAGACATTAAGAAAAAAAAACAAGGGTTTGCTCCATATACCAATAGACAAGACAAGAACAATTTTTGAAAGAATTTTTATATTAATTGGGCACCTGGGAGGAAAACAAGAAGGCGTATCCAATTCTCCTCAGTGGGATGGGTTCTTGGAAGTCCTCAGCACTTCAGATCTAAGATTTCTCTCTCTTGTTGGTGCAGAAAACCCAATGCAAAGAATAGAGCTCAATGGGAGCTCACACAGCAAATGATGGAAAAATGTGACCAAGTGTATAGATCCAGAGTGATCTAATAGGCAACAAAAGGTAAAGAATGGTAGGAAAAACCCTCCTATTTATAACAAAATATTGGGTCATTCTAGATCTTGGTGCATGGGTTAACCAGATCTAGATCCACTTTTTATGGAATATTTTATTATATCTGTTGGAGGGAAAAGGTATTTGACTTGGGTCAAATCCCTTAATTTGTCAAAAATAAATAAATAAATGATTTATTTATCTTTTTAAGGAAGCGGTTAGAAGATAATCAAATAAATAATGATTTATTTAATTATTTAAGGAAGTGGTTGAAATATAATTAAATAAATAATGATTTATTTAATTATTTTTGGGTGATTTGGTCATATTTAACAAGGAATATTATCTAAATAAGATTTAAATAATTATTCCTAGAAAATAATAAGATAAATAAAGGTTTATCTAATTAATTTCTTTGTTTTTGGGTTAAACATGACTGGGAATAATAATTAAATTATGGTTTAATTAATTATTCCATGAGGAAAATCAAACAAATATAGGTTTGTTTAATATTTCCTTTTGGGGTTTCCTGTTTAGACCATAAAAAACCTAATAAATGTGGTTTATTAAGTTATTTTAACATAGTGAAGGCAATTTTACTTAGCGTAAAATTGGTATTACATGGTGTACTTGGGTCCATCTAATGATAATAGGTTATATGACCAAAAAATGGTGTAACATATTTCCCCCCAGCGTGCGAGTGTCAGGAGCAAATCATATGACCGAAGTACGTTGTAAGAACTCAATCACTAGACAACAAAAGGGAAGTCAAAGAGAGGAATGTAAGGTAGATAGTGTGCCGAAGAACTAGACCCTGAGGAGACGAGACTCGCAGGTGCAACAAGTCTCTTTTTATGAGAAGGTACCTGTGCTAAAGGCGGCGGGGGAGGCATACCTATGCCCGCCGAGACAAAGTACAAAAGAATAGTGTGTCCAGTAAACAAGGGACCGAACCATAAAGTACAGCTGGCATAATCATGAGCCAGATAAAAAATACAATGAGGAATCCCACATACATGCTGTGCCTGGGATAACAACCAGGACTTGTACAATAATATCTGAGTACATGAGATACAAATACAACCCAAATGCCCCCTGTAAATGGGGAAGGGCTCACAAAATCTGACTGATACATGAAAATCAAAGAGGCGCTGCAAGTGGCGAAGGCCAACATCATCAAATATCTGGAGCTGCATCGAAGGCTGCAAGAAGGAGGTCATCCGGGCATGTGGGGGGCTACCTGCAGGGCCACCCCCTCATGAGGGTTGAGACATCTCACACACACCCAGGAATCATCAAGAGCTGCTGCTGTATCACTGAACCATCAAGTATACGGATCTCGGTCATGCTGAAAGGAGCTGGAGAAACAATCAAGTCAAAGGGAAATGAGAGATCCCTTTGCCTGATCTGAGGCACCGAAAAAGAGTGGAAGCTGGAACCAAGGTACACCGCCCTCTAGAACCGGCTTCTAGAATGAATGAGCTAATGTCGACAGAAGGAGGTCCGCCATAAGTGAGGCAATGAGAAATCCTCATCTAAGGCATGAGAGAAAATAGTAGAGCGACGGACAGACTGACACTAATGATGATGTTGAAATGGAAAGGACTGAGTAGCGAATGGACGACTTCCCTTGTTAGAGCATAAAGGGCATGAATGACATGGCAGCAACTGACACAATATCATAAGGGATAGGGGACAGTGGGACTAAAGGTCATAAGGTGCGACACAAGAGAGAGACCAAGCAATGAAGGATGGAGGGCTATAGCGGGGTACAAAGGGACTCGGGATAGACTCTATGAATGCGATGATGACTCAACTTGGATGCTCTAAACAAGGGCGACTCGATGGTGCTGCCACATAGGAAAGGCCCAATGGGGGACCATGAAAACATGTGTACAAGATGGTAACTCATGACGAAAATCGACACGAACAAAGACAAGTAAGGAGGCAAAATGGTGCCCCAAGTACAAGTGTCGTAAGTGAGGAAATTCGGTTTTAGGGAGAGGTGAAGTGACCCTTCTTGGACAAAATGTGTCTGGGTGAAGTATCAAATCACAAAAAACTAATAGATACCCATTTGAGAGCTCGGTGAGATATTTCCAGCGGTGCAGACGGTTTGTCAAACGGGGCTACTGTATGGTCGCAGCAGTCGAAAGAAGAAACAGGGGTTCTCTTTTAATAAGGCAGTTTTCCCTCCAAAGTCACTCATTTGCTATTGTTGCTGTGGTGAATGTAGAGAGGAGAGAAGGCCCTAAATCTTGCGGCGAGCATAGCGGACAAACCGACCATTGGAATCGAGATCCGTTAATTGCAAGTAAGAGGCATAACCTTACTCTTTCATTTTGATGGATTGAAAGTTCAGTTTAGGGCCTAGAATCTCAGAAACAGACCCTCCTTCATCTCTACGGTCGGGTCACACTTTTTGGGCCAAAAAGTGCGACCTGGGAAGCAGGTTTCAGGGCAAAAAGTGTGACCTATCCCAGAATTGGGCAGAAAACTGTGACCTGGGAGATGAAGGGGTTTTAGTGTTGTTTTATGGCTGAGAGTTGGGTTTTTGTGTTTGGTTATGGTATTCCCGATCTGTATGCTGACAAAGATGATGTTTTTGTGCAGGTATGGTAGATTTACGGGTTAACTAGAGAGAGAGAGACCTGGGTACATTACGAGCAGAGATCCAGGCAGATCAGGGTGTCCGTCGTGTGTTGGCCAGGTTTGGGGTTCTAAAATTTTTGGAGAACCCTTTGATGAGAGCTGGAGAGCCCTTGTTGGCCTGGATTAGAAGTTATTGGGATCCAGAGCATGAGGTCTTTGTAGTGCAGGGGCACAGGATAGAACTGACAGTCCAGGATGTGTATTTTCTGACAGGTATCCCGCCACTTGGGATGGTGGGAAACACGCAGCCAGTATTACCGCGGGGGCGGCATATCATGGATTTTGTGGAGCGACATTGTCGACCAGGTCTCCAAGTCAAGGGGACTCAGATACCGATCGGGGATCTAGAGAGGCTAGAGATCCGTGCAGTGGCCGCAGCGGTGCTGCGTATCCTGGGCAACCAGGCGCTCCATCACATCACTGCTAGACAAATGATGATTGTGGAGAGTGTGTTGAGTGGGACCTACTATGGGTGGGCCCAAATGATGCTGGTGTCGCTAAAGTGACAGTTGTCGCTCTGCAAGTGGCAAGTGAACCACGATTGCTCGTATGGGACTTTATTGTGCGCCTTATTCTTTGAGAAGATCCCGACCTTGCGGCCTCGTATACAGCTCCTAGATGGGGGCCCGAGAGAGCCCAGGATGCGCCGATGGGGGCGGCTACTGTGCAGAGGAGGAGGAGGGGCGATCGGGTGAGTGTTTCGACCTGAGTTCTTTGCCCATTGGGATCAGATGTCGTTATACATAGACGACTATCCCTATAGTGGGATGAGTTATTGTGGGGATCCGGACCTACCACTTCCGCCTAGTCGAGTATGGGGGCCCGATGGTAAGTGATAAGTAACTATTCTTGTATGGGCATGTTAAAGTTATTGAATAGTAGTCATGGTACTGATTCATGTACTTTTGGTATGCAGATATAGCTCCGGTAAAACCGGCCAGATATATGGGACGCCCGGCAGCCTACTGAGCTTCAGGGCCGAGTGGGTCGAGAGAAGCGTGTAATGAGGATGCGGCCGCCCTCGTGGAGGACATCCGCCATAGATGCGAGACGTTGCTGACCGGAGTTTCAGAGCGTGGGTGGCAAGACTTAGACGACCAGTACGTGGAGGCATGCATTGGTCTTCCCTCGGAATGGCGAGGTGTCATGCGACGCATGGCGATGGCCGGTCAAGGCATACGTGATCTACGGGCTGCAGGGGCAGAGCCATTGGCTCGGGATCCACCAGATAGTGAGTAGGTGTGGGGCATGTGGTGCCCCCTAGTGTGTATGTAGGGGCCGGTGGTGCCCCCAGTTTTGAGTTTTTTGTAACATGCTATGGGCATGTCATATGTATCAGAGTAGATGGACTCTAAACACATGTTTTGCGACACATATTATGGATATGCATCGTTTTTAATGATTATAAATGTTATTGTCTTGTATGAAATGCGTGTGATAAATGCCAATATAGAACATGGTTTGCAATACTATCTACATAATGATTCTATTCTCGAGGTACATGGTTGAAAGTTATGGTTTCAAATGCACGTATCAAGAGTTTCACTTGTAAATAGCGTCTAAACAGCACAGGGTTATGCACACGATAAACACCATTTAGTTGCATGACAAGAAGTAAGGAATCCAAACGAACGTGCAGATGGAGGATGCGATGGAAGAGGGCATCGACTAAGAGGCCACGCACTGCATCATATTCGGCCTGATTGTTGGTGGCAGAACCAATGCAGACCCCGTTGGAGAGAACAAGGGCATGCAAGGGGGTGAAGATGGCCCAACCTGCCGAGGCTAGATTCCGGGAGTAACGACTTGCACCATCGGCATAACCGATAAAGGGTGTGGACGGGGGGTCCTGCAAAATGGTGTTGCAAGACAACAAATGAGGGGAAGAGAGACAATGGCGGCAGCATGAGTGGATAGAAGACATCGAGCGGCAACTGCGGGAGGGAGTGCAAGGAGCAGGATGACTATGACTCATATACAAACTAGAGGGTGGTATATGAGGGCTATTGGAAGTATGGTGAGGACTCGGGCTGCGGAGGTCTATAGAGAGACGGGTGGAGTGATCTCGTGTATGGGTAGAAAAGAGGTGGTTAGGCGAAACAACAGGGGAGGATGCAGGGGGACTGGGCTCCGAGTGTCTCGCAGAGGAGGATAGGTAAAGAATGGTTGTGGTAGAATCCATCATCTGAACATCAGGGGGGGGAATGTCGATGGGGGCGGGGGGATCCTCAGGCTGGCTCAAAGCATACTGCGCGAGTATGGGAGAGGCAGATTGATTCTGTTCAACCTCATACTCTCGGACTACCTCTAAAGAGGCGCGGTAATGCGTCAGGTGAGGACAATGGTGGGAGTAATGGCCATGAATACTGCACAAAGCACAGAGTTTGTTGGTGCAGAGAGTCTTGGGGTTCTTGGTTACGGACGAAGAAGGAATGGAGGCTTCAGGGACCGTAGATTCAGGGAACGCGACTTTAACCATGGGCTGAATACGGGGCAACTTGGGACAAGCATGGGTGGCATGACCGGTGACATCACACAAGGCACAAGGCTTTGTGGGTGGAGGAGGGGCCGAGTCAGTCGTGGTGGTCTTGTCTTTGGGTGCCCCTTTGCGAGCTTTTCCTTTCTTCCCGGGAGCCGTCGCGATAGGAGAAGGGTCCTGTGGAGGTGCTGGTGGCATAGTGGCAACAGAGGAAGCAAGGGGGACCGGTTGAACCAGTGTCAAAGCCATGTAGGGTTTGGGGTGACTAGGAGGGGTAGCGGCAGGAGGATCAAGGTACCAGACTGGTATGCCCAAGGTCAGGTTAGGGAGAGAGAGGGTGGCCATGACGGGGACAGAATATACTCCAGGAGGGGGAGCCAAGAAAGAGATTTTCCCAGCAGGGTAATGACCGGGAGGAACGACTCTGAGATGGTTAAGGCATGGGGGAACCGATCCAGGAGGATAAAGGGGTTCAGGTATACCAACTGTAGGGGGAGGGCCAGAAGGAGGAGGTCCGGCTGGCTGAGATGAATGGCTAGGAGCGGGTTGTGGAGGGCGAGGGGGAGGTTGCTGACTAGCCGAAGTAGGTCGCTTAAGGGCAGCCTGAGACGATTGCATCATGCAAAAATTCGATAAGCTGGGATCAGTGATAGGAGGAGGGGGGAGATTAGGAAAAGTTCCAAGCAGGGAGGAATCTTTGTAAACACTGGGGGAGACACTGGTCAAGGAATCGACGGTTTGCTTGTTGGCTGTAGAATAGATGGTCGTCTCAGGTGAGGTCTGAGATTTTGGCTCATGATATGTCAACTGGTCAATGGTGACTATCATTCCATTATGGGGGAAAGACATCTTGTGGAAAACCACGGATGGGACAGCAGACATAGCATAGGTGTAGCTTCGCCCCAATAGAATGTTGTAGTCTAGCGGGGCGTCTATGACTTCAACGTCAACGCAAACATTCTTACCAGCAAGGGTGATAGGACAATTACGAAATAGGCCAATGGGCTAGGAGGCATGACTGTCCCACGCTCGAAGGGTGATCGTGGAAGGGGCCAGCTCAGGGGATCCGAGTTGCTTCCGAACCAAAGTGGACATCACGCAGGTGGATGCCCCCTCATTAATTATACACTGGGAAATGTTGGCGTTCTAGATTTTGACTGGGATTTGGAAGGCAACGGAAGGAGGAAGAGGAGGATGGTCCGATTGAGTGGCGTTGAAAACAATCATTTGGTCATCAGCAGGATCTACAGCGCCCACGGAAGATAGTAGAGCCTTCTTTTGGGAAGGACACGACTGGAGGAGTTACAGTGTGGAAATGGCAGCAGGAGATTGCGCCAAATCATCTACTATGCTATACGAATGAGCAGCTCGACCGGAAG
Source organism: Pinus albicaulis (assembly GCA_034641835.2). Taxonomy (NCBI): domain Eukaryota; kingdom Viridiplantae; phylum Streptophyta; class Pinopsida; order Pinales; family Pinaceae; genus Pinus; species Pinus albicaulis. The sequence goes on from CM076570.1 coordinate 50,759,620, forward strand.
CAGCGTTTCGACGTAATGGTCCCTTAGGAATCTTGGTATGAACCTCAACTATGGGTTGAGGGATATGCAAGGGGCCGCTGGGTGTCGAAAGAGGCTCTGTAGAACCTGAAGAAGGAGGCTCAGGGGCAGACTAAGCAGGAGGCTTGGGGTACTGGCGTGACCGAGTTTGAAGGTGGAGGTCGACGGTTGGGGATGGATCAGAGGTCATCATGAGGATCTGGTAATCGGAGGAACGAGAAAGGGAAGGTGGAGTGGCGACCTGGCTGTCGGGCAGTTGGGTAGCCACGAATCCTTGCTGAGGGAAAGGATCAGAAAACACAGCTGGTTGGGTAGTGGCCACATTAGGAAGAGCATGAGGGGAGGTGTGTTGTCCGCGCAATGTGGCTTGATACTCCCACATCTGCCGCATCTAGGGTAAGAGGGGACAATCATGGGTATAATGACCATAAACACCGCAACACGAACAAGGCTTATTTGTACGAAGTGGCCTGTCCAGCTTGGCCCGAGTGCCCTGCTGCTGGTTGGCAGTGTTAGGGTCAACACCTGGATTGGGTCCACGGGTACCAGGGGCAGATTGGTTTGGATTGCTTCTCCGCCTTCTTTGAGAAGAAGGGGGATTAGTCACACCCTGCTGTGCAAATACTTGTCCTGGAGGGGGCTGTAAGTGTTGTTGCAGGTTTGGAGGAGGCAAAGGAGATGGCAGCGCATATGCTGGAGGAGCTGGCGCACCAAGCTGCGGATAAAGGTAATGATTAGGTTGGACAACATTGAGGTAAGCAGGAGGTTGGGCAAAAGGAGGAGGCATGTCGTATCCTGGATACATGCTACCAGGAGGGGGAAGAGTGCTAGAGGTGCTGGCCCCTCCCTGAGGGAGACCATAGCCCATAAGAGGTTGAGCGTAGGGATGGGAAAGGGCTCCAATGATACCGTCGGAAGAATGAGATGCCCCCGGGGCGTTCACGTCGTCGGGATTGGGGAGGTCAGGAAGAACAGTATAAACATAACCAGATTGAGCGTAGATTAGGTCATATTTCAAGGCTATTTGGAGGGCGGCTTCTTCAGTTTGAGGAAAGTGGGAGGCGACATCTTTTCCGATAGGAGCTAAGAGGGTGCGGAGGAACCAGTCCATGTAAACCCGATCTTCTAAGGGGGGGGCTAGACATAAGCTGCGTTTACGTCGCCATTCCTGAACATGGGTGGAAAGGCGGGTCGAAGATGTTTGCTTAAAGGAAGTCAAGAGCTCCGTGCTGTTATCGTATCGGAGAGGGAGCTGGAAGTAAGATAAAAAGGCTTGGGAAATGGTCGCAAAGGTGGTATGGGAAGAGGTGGCTTGGTCGACATACCATTTAGAAGCTTCGGCGGTAAGCATGTGTTGGAACAAACGAAGATGGATGGAGTCATCGGTAATGGAATTGGAGGAACACCACATGTGGAAAGATCAGACATGATTGGTTGGATCTTCTCCAGCAAGGCCTTCGAACTTAGGGATGTTGGAGGGGAGCTTGGTTGGCATAGTAGGCCAACCAACATCGTGGCGGATAGGGTCATTGATCAACTGATTGAAATCGGGGAGGTTGAGGCCTGCAATGTACGACAGCAAGGGTATGGACGAGGTAGTTCCTGTGGCGGTTCCGCTAGTAGTGGTTTCGGCATTAGGGCCTGGAGCACTGCTAACGTTAGGCCCTGGACCAGACATAGTGAAGGTGACAGGGGGAGAACCGGGAGGAGAGGGAGAACCTAATGAATCATAAGAGGAGTTGCAGTGCGGACTCAGAGGAGGACTGGCTCGACGACGGTGGGGCGGAGCAGGTCGATCAACCGGAAACTGAGGGTGAAGGCCAAGAAGTCTCTGGGAAAGGTGCCTTGGGGGTGCAATGATGACGGGAAGAAGGAACCCGACAAGGGAAAAAAGGGACAGAGTCAAGTGAGGTCAAGGGTAGAAAAAGTGCAGTGACAATTGATTTTAGAGTCTTTGCCAGGCGGTGTTAACCATGCGCTTCTTCACTTAGGGTCAGTGTGTGGCGTGCGTTAATTTTAATTTTTAAACCCTTTCCGTTTTGAGAGCAAGAAAAAAGTGTGCTGTGGAACTGAAAATAGATCTGCAGAGAACAGTATGTAATGCTGAAATGATAGAAAATTAGCAGCTACAATTTCATCTATCTAACCCAAGAAGGCGGGTCCCTCAAAACTAATCTAAAAAAGGGCAAAAATCTAGTCAAAACACACTGCAAAAGAGGCCAATAGATCTAGGGTCAAAAGGGACAGGGATCTAAAGGATAAAGCTGCTGAACAGAGGTGCAGGTCACAACCAAGAGACAGAGGCAAGGTGGCTGGAAAAAGGGAGGAAATGAGCAAAAAGAAGAAGGGGCAAGGAGGAGGCCCTAAAAGTAGATCCAAACAAATATTCAGGATGTGATTTGAGAGGTAGAAGAGCTGATTAAAAGGGATCTAAAAAGGAGGTAATAGATCTGGAAAAGGGGAGGCTGAAACTCTGAAAAATAGATGGTTGAAACAGCTAAAACTCTTCCACACAAAGTGGAGGGTACTGAATCCCTAGGGGGCTAGGTTCCCACTTAGATGAGCAAAACAGATCAGGAACAGGTCGAAAACGGGCTGAGACAGAGGCTGGAAAACCCTGACAGAAGCTTCAGAAAAACCCAGAAAAATTGCGGAAAAACAGCTGAAAAATTGGCAGGTCGCAGGTTCTAACCTGTTTTCAGTGCAGGTCACAGGAAAGAGGCTGAAAAGTGTGACCTGGAGGTCCAGGTTGCATTTTTTGGGCTGAAAAGTGCGACCTCCCGTTCAGGTTGTCTCGGCGGCAGATTTTCGGAAAAGTTGTCATCTCAGTTGCGGCTGATGTCGATCACCTGCGCAATAGGGCCAGAAACAAGCTGAAGTTAAAAATTTTAATGTTTTAGGGTTTTATGTGAGAAAAAAAACATAAAAATAGGAAAAATAAACAGCTAAAAAGAAACCCTAGGGTCTGAAGTAGTTGGAAATGGAGGAATATGAAAAACGACAGTGGTCGTAATTTAAAACCCGTGTGGAGTCGCCATTTGTTAGTACGAATCCTCTGTCGAAGTGTAGGAAAAAGGACCACTTTAGCTACGCATAACTAATAGCCCTAACAACAAAATTGGCTGCCAATATCTTCAGATCTGCGGTTAGTTGAACAAGGAAAGGGCTGCAAAAAACCAGATCTATGCATGGAAAGACATTAAGAAGAAAAAACAAGGGTTTGCTCCATATACCAATAGACAAGAGAAGAACAATTTTTGAAAGAATTTTTATATTAATTGGGCACCTGGGAGGAAAACAAGAAGGCATATCCAATTCTCTTCAGTGGGATGGGTTTTTGGAAGTCCTCAACACTTCAGATCTAATATTTCTCTCTCTTGTTGATGCAGAAAACCCAATGCAAAGAATAGAGCTCAATGGGAGCTCACACAGCAAATGATGGAAAAATGTGACCAAGTGTATAGATCCAGAGTGATCTAATAGGCAACAAAAGGTGAAGAATGGTAGGAAAAACCCTCCTATTTATAAAAAAATATTGGGTCATTCTAGATCTTGGTGCATGGGTTAACTAGATCTAGATCCACTTTTTGTGGAATATTTTATTATATTTGTTGGAGGGAAAAGGTATTCGACTTGGGTCAAATCCCTTGATTTGTCAAAAATAAATAAATAAATGATTTATTTATCTTTTTAGGGAATCGGTTAGAAGATAATCAAATAAATAATGATTTATTTAATTATTTAAGCAAGTGGTTGAAAGATAATTAAATAAATAATGATTTATTTAATTATTTGTGGGTGATTTGGTCATATTTAACAAGGAATATTATCTAAATAAGATTTAAATAATTATTCCTAGAAAATAATAAGATAAATGAAGGTTTATCTAATTAATTTCTTTGTTTTTGTGTTAAACATGACTCGGAATAATAATTAAATTATGGTTTAATTAATTATTCCATGAGGAAAATCAAACAAATATAGGTTTGTTTAATATTTCCTTTTGGAGTTTCATGTTTAGACCATAAAAAACCTAATAAATGTGGTTTATTAAGTTATTTTAACATAGTGAAGGCAATTTTACTTAGGGTAAAATTGGTCTTACATGGTGTACTTGGGTCCATCTAATGATAATAGGTTAGATGACCAAAAAATGGTGTAACACAAAGGCTACCTAGCCCGTTTCAGACTCTGTCTATAGAAAATAGTTGTAACAGAGAAAGGGTGGAAATAACACAATCCTATTGGATTTTTTAGCCATTGGGATCCTTATATATACTAATCTAAATAAAGGATCCAAAAGAGAAGAAAAAACCAAATAGATTAGGAGTGGGAAAATCCTAGTTCGGGAAAATCAACAATAGGCTCATTGGGAATGTTGTATAAGCAAGATGTTGTAGAAATAACACAGAAAAAGGCTGGTTTCCATTATCTTAGGCTATTTGGGTCTTATATATTTAATTTCAGAAGAAAAAAATAATTTTAAGGTCATTAAACATATCTCCGACAATGATGACTAGCTAAAATCAACCAAAGAAGAGAGCTGAAATGAAAGAGAAACCCTGCTTCAAGAATCGCATAGTTTCAGCTAATAGTCACTGGAAATCAGCCATAAAAATTATATTTCCATATGAAAGCAATAAATTATACCTTACATGGAGCTCATTTAGAAAATAAGTAAATTCCATGAGGCAAGAAGCAAGAATTCTTCAGAAATAAGAGCTGTAATACATGTAAAATTTGCAAAAATGAATGAACAGCATTTTCTATGAGGAGCTTCAGCAGCTGTAAGTTAGAACTCAGATATAAAATAGATATATGGCTAAAATATCAGATCCATACAAGTACACAGCCTTCTTTACAAATCCCCCTTGGGGTTTTGTCCAAATACTACATAATAAAGTGTAGATCTAGCTTTTTATACACAGAACTGCAGAAAGCTTCAGGAATTTTTGAAGATGAATTTCATTATAATACACACTAGATTTGAAAAATAGATATCAGCAAGCTACAATATGAGTCTTCAATATGAGAGGAAAGCCTCAATCATCTGAGATCTATTACAAAGGAAGGAATCTAAATAGCATTAATTTGTACATGAAAATAACGCAGTTAACCAAGGAGACTGTGCAGTAGCTTGGACAGAATGTTTCAGTAGATAAAATATACAGATCTAAAATCAAAATACAATATAGATCCTCTTCCGGGTGATCAAAAGACACCCTCCCTGAGAGGAGACTCCAAAATCAATTATATCCTTGCAAATCTAGTACCCCACTTACTACACTTACAGCAGCAACAAAACCCTCAGTGAGCCACCGCTGTCTATGCAAGCATAGCTTGGCCTCCAACCAGATAGTGGTCAATCTAACACACCTCCCTCCAAGAGCTAATCAAGGAAGGATGGAGGATTCCTAAATAGGAGATCCTCTCTTTCTGTTGCTAAACAGTGCAGAGAAATGGAGTTGCCTTAGCAAGCTCAAAAAATGAAATACTATAAACAACCTCTTCATGAGCCTTCTACTCCCTTTTATAAGATTTGAGTCTCTTGGAAAACCATAAACCACTTCATCTTTTGGTTCCTTTCACACTTGGAAACCCCTTCTAGAACAGCGCAGTCCATCAAGGAGGTTCAATGAACCTAGACAGCGTTGGTGACTTGGTCAAATACGATCTCCTTTTGTGGTCTTGGCCCTTTCACACCTACAAGATTTTATTCAAATGGCCTAAATATGTCTCTTTTCACATAGGCACTGATTTACTCTTGATTTTCAAGAGAATTAGACATTATCCTTTACAATTTATTCATTAATCATGAAATAAAAAATAAATAAGGCAAAATTAATGTTCCAATTAGTTGAAGCTGATTTAGGAACATTATAGAAGCCGCTCTCCAAATGGTGTTAAAATATGACCTGATCTACGCTCATTCAGGTTATGTTTATACTATCCTACCTGATCTTCCTAGACCTAGTGGTACCAATGCATTGGGGGCATCTCACGCCACTAACGGTATCGTTGGAGCTCTCTTTAATCTGTATACTCAACCTCCAATGGGCTATGGTTTCTCTCAGGGAGGGGCCAGCTCCTCGGGCACTTTTCCCCCTCCTGGTAGCACGTATCTAGGATACGACATGCCTCCTCCTTTTTTCCAGCCTCATGTTTACCACACTACTACCCAACCTCCTTATTATCTGTATCCACAGCCTGGTGCTCCAACTCCTATAGTGTTAGCACCTCCTCCTCCATTGCCTTCTCAACCCCCACAACAGCAACCACCACCCCCTCTGGGGCAGGTGTATGCACAACAGGGAATTAATAATCCTCCTCCCTCAAAAAGGAAGAGGAAAGGCAATCAAAATCAAGCTGCCTCTGGTAATCCTGAACCTAATCAAGGTAATGCTCCTAACACTACTCATCCTAAGTAGGATAGGCCTCTTCATACGAACAAGCCCTAATCCTGTTGTGGTGTTTATGGTCATTATATGCATTATTTTCCTCTTCTACCACAAATGTGATAGCTATGGGAATCTCAAGCAACATTGAGAGGACAGCAAGCCATCCCTTCCGTTCCTCCCAGTCATGCACCTAGTCATCCGGTTGTGCTTACTGATCCTTTCCCTCAACAAGGATTTATGGCTACCCTACCACCTGAAAGATAGGTGTCCACTCAATCTCTTCCATCTGGTTCCCCCGATTACCAGATTTTCATGATGTCCTCTGATCAGCCTTCTGAACCTTCTTCTCCTAGCCCTTCACCTTTAGTTGGTACTCATGACCCCATTTACCCTCCTGGGATGGTTCATCCCATTCTCAACAATCTTGGTGTTGTCTCTCCTGGTCATTACCCCTTCGGTCAGATACCGTTCCTCGCTCCCCCACCAGGAGTGTACACAGTACCTATTATGGCCACCTTGTCTCTTCCCAACTTGACCCTTGGGATTCGCATCTGGTACCTCGATCCTCTAGCAGCTACCCCACCTGGTCAACCTAAATCTTATCACGCTTTGACCCTAGTTCAGTTGGTCCTTATGAATTCTCTTGCTACAATAGTGCCTCATTCACCTCAACAGGAACCACCTCCCGTTGCGACTACTTCGAGTAATAAGGGAAAAGCTCGCAAGGGGGCATCAAAGGACAATGATACCCCAACAAACCTTGCCCCTTTTCAGCCTCCAAAGCATACCATCTAGTGTTCTTTGTGTGATGTTGTTGGCCACGCCACCCATACTTGTCCAGAATTGCCTCACCTTAAGTCCATGGTCAATGAACCGTTTCTGGAATTTGATATCCTAGAGGTATATGTCACTATACCCGATTCAATCCTAAAACTCAAACCATTGTGCACAAATCACCCTTGCGCTTTGTGTGATTTCCATGGTCACTACATTCACCTTTGTCCTCTCCTCGAAGAGTATCGTTCCTCCTTAGAAGCCTTACACCAATTCGAGGCTGAGCACAATGAGTCACCCACTCCCTTGTTTTTTCATCTTTCTTCGGCAACACCCGAGGACACAGATACTCCCATTAACTTTTCCCCTTATGATGTTGAGATAACGGGTCCTTAGTCAGAAGTCCACGATGAGACCTCCCCTGATGTTTCACCTAACCTCCCTTAAACACCCTCCCTAGTCTCAACATCATTAGATCCTCTGTCTACTCTCTCTTATGTCACCCCTTGTGACGATGCGCATGTGAACATCTCCTCTCATGATGAGGAGTAAGGTCACTTCTTTGCGTCAGGTGGTCTTTCTTCCATCAGTCACCCCATGAAGACATTATGGAAGCAGCGACTACTCCTAACTTTATCTATCCCCCCTTACATCAAATTCATGCATTCAAACCACATGCACCTTGTGGCCATTACATTGACACCCAATGTCTGGGTAAGGGGGCACCCATATTTGAGAGACCAGGAGAAGAAGTTCTTCACCACTCTCCTAGTGAATCTAGTCGTGTCGATTCTAGTCCCATTATTCTTCCACATGTAGAAGAACCTCTAGAGTCCCATATCACTTCAAGATCGCTATAGGGATGATACCCCTCTTCATTCCTTCATATTTTATCAACAACCCAGTCTCATAGACATTGTGGTTGAGCAAACTATGAGCTTTCTGGGAGAACATCAGTTTGTTATCCCCAAGTTCTACCTTTGGGATAGCAACACCATGTATGCCAACCCAGAAACTTAAATTCCATTTGATTCATATATATGTAGTACCAAAAAAGATTTGTAATCTTCTATTTCCTTTCTCAAACTTCATAACCATACTGAAATCAAGTGGCACATCACATCATTAAAATGTGTTTAGATTTCCCTTTTTCTAAATACACTTTGGCATGTCCATAACATGCCTATGAGCACCCATACCCCTCAACCATAAAATCCCAGATCTCAGCCCATAACAGCACTAAAATCCCTTTTCTCTAATAGGTCACACATTCAAGGTAATTCCCTGCGACAGGTAGCAATTTTATGCCTAGTACCTACTACCCAGGTCACAGAACAGACCCCAAGAAAGTATGACCTGGCCTATTCATGAGCTCTGGGTACCCAAGCTAAACTTTCAACTCACTAAAATAAAAATTACAATGAAGCATCTTACCTACAACTGTCGGATCTCAAATTCCAACAGTCAATTTATCCACTACAAACCGTCCCAAGATTTAAGGCCTCCTCTCCTCACGACATTCACTACAAGCTCCACCGGCACATAAGTGAATCTAGAAGGAAAATTCCTTATTAAAAGAAAACCCTTGATTTTTCTTTTGCTGACTACGACCAAACTATAGCTTAGTTTGACGAACCATCTATACCATTGGAAAAATTCCACGAATCCCTCAGATCAGTATTTATTAGCTTTTTGTGATATGATACTTCACCAGGGCACATTTTGTCCAAGAAGTGCCACTTCACCCTTCCTCAAAATCAAATTTCTTCACTTGAAAAATTCGTACTGGGGGCACCATGTTGCCTCCATACTTGTTCACACTTGTGTTGACTTTCGTCGTCAGTTACCATCTTGTACTCATGCCTTTATGGTCCCCATTGGACTCTTTTCTTGTGTGGCAGCACCATCGAGTCACCCTTGTTTAGAGCATCTGAGTTGAGTCATCAATGCTTTCATGGAGTCTATCCCGAGTCCCCTCACACCCCACTATAGTCCTCCATCCTTCATTTCTTGGTCCCTCTATCGTGTCGCTTGTTATGGCCCTCAGTCCTACTATCCCCTATCCCCCATGATATTGTGTCAGTCGTTGCCAGGTCATCCATGTTGTTTATGCTCTAACAAGGGAAGTCATCTGTTTGCTACTCATTTTCCCCCATTTCATCATCATCATTAGTGTCAGTCTGTCAGTCACTCTAATATTTTCTCTCACGCCTTAGTTGAGGATCCCTTATTGCCTCACCTATGGCAGACCTCCTTATGTTGATGTCAGCTCATTCATTCCAAAAGACAGGTCTAGATGGCAGTGTACCTTGGTTCCAGCTTCCAATCTTTTTCAGTGCCTCGGATCAGGCAAAGGGACTCTTCATAGCCCTTTGACTTGATTTTTTCTCAGCTCCAGCTCCTTTTCAGCATGATCGAGATTCATATACTCGATAGTCCAGTGATGCAGCAGCTGACATTGGTGATTCTCAGGTGTGTGTGAGATGTCTCAGCCCTCATGAGGGGGTGGCCCTACAGGTAGCCCCCCACACACTCGGATGTCCTCTTCATTACAACCTTTGATGCAGCTCCATACATTTGATGATGTCAGCCTCAGCCACTTGCAACACCTTTTTGTTTGCATGTATCAGTCATATTTTCAGAGACCTTTCCTATTTTCAGGGGCATATGGATTGTATTTATATATCATGTACTCAAATATTATTGTACAAGTCGTGGTTGTTATCCCAAGCACAATATGTATGTGGGATTCATTATCATGTTGTTTATCTGGCTCATTTTTATGCCATAATTATGCCGTCTCGTGGTTTTCCGAATGCCTTGTTGTTTTTAATATTGCCTCGGTGGGAATAGGTATGCCTCCCCTGCCACATATAGCAGGTACTCACTTATCAAAAATACTTATCGCACCTGCAAGTCACCTCCTCGGGGTCTAGTTCTTTCAACACTTTGGTCTACCTTACAATCCTTTCTCTTTGACTTCCCCTTCGATGTCTACCGATTGAGTTCTTACAACGTACTTCGGTAATATGATTAGCTCTTAATGCTCACAAGCTGGGGGGCAATCTGTTACACCATTTTTTGGTCATCTAACCTATGATCATTAGATGGACCCAAGTACACCATGTAAGACCAATTTTACTCCAAGTAAAATTTCTTTCACTATGAAAATAACTTAGTAAATCACCTTTATTAAGTTTTTTATGGTCTAAACAGGAAACCCCATGGGGGAAAATTAAGTAAATCCATATTTTTTTTATTTTCCTCAACGAAAAATTAGTTAAACAACAGTTTAATTAATATTCATGGTTATATTTAACCCAAAACAAGGAAATTAATTAGATAAATCATTATTTATTTGGTTATTTCACAACCATATCCTTAAAATGATAAATAAATCATTTATTTATTTATTATTACTTAATCACATCCTTAAAATGATAAATTAATCATTTATTTATTTATTATTTACAAATAAGGGGATTTGACTCAAGTCAAATTCCTTTTCCCTCCAAAAAATATAATAAAATATTTCATAAAATTTGGATCTTGATTTGCTTAATAATATTTTAACTATGCACCAATATCTAGACTAAGTCAATATTTTGTTATAAATAGAAGGGTTTTCCCATTCATTTGTCACCTTTTTTTGCCTAAAGATCACTTTGGATCTCAACACTTGGTCTGGATATTGATCCACAATCATAGCCATACTTTTCCATTTTTTTCTGGGTTTTCTACATCATCAAGAGAGAGGAATTCTAAGTCTGAAGTGTCAAGGACTTACAAAAACCCATCCCATTGAGGAGAATAGGAAACATGCTCTTGTGTTTTCCTCCCAGGTGCCATTAATAAAAATTTCATTGGATATATTCTTGCCTTGTCTATTGGATCTATGGATTAAATCCTATTTTTCTACTGTTTAATGTCTTCTAATGCATAGATATAGATTTTTGCAGCATTTGTCTTGATCATCTAACTACAGATCTGAAGATATTAGCAGTCATTTCTGCTGTTAGGGCTGTTTTTTATGCGCAGCTAAAGTGGTATTTTTTTTTACACCTCGAATCAAGATTCATACTAACAAAATTATTGAGAAAATTACTTCCATCATGCAAAAGAGGCCTCCATCCCAATAAATGTCAAGCCTTTTTCATCATTCCGTCATCAAAGTGATTGTCTCACAACAATTAGAATAACAAGGCATCCCATGGGAGGTTTTCATCACCCATTATGATTTCACAACTCCACATCCTATCCCTCTGCAAAGTATGCCATCATCGTCTCAAATTACTCCTCACACACCTCCATCACCCTCCACTAACCTTGGTTCATCCTCTTCACATGAATCATTTCCTTATATAGACTGTACTCATTCACCTTGCCCTAATAAATCAGAACATGAAGAAAGTAGTGAAGGAGAGGAAGAAGACCAAGAAGAAAGAAATGATGGAAAAGAAGAAAGCAGTGATGAAAATGAAGAAATAAGTGAAGGCGAGGAAGATGAAAGTGAAGAAAGAAGTGAAGGAGAGGAAAAGGAATGTGATGAAGGCAGTGACAAATAAGAAAGTGTTGATGAAGAATAAAAAAGAGATGAAAGCAGTGAGATGAATGATGAGAAAAATGACCAAAAAAGTGGGTCAAATGATGAAGAATATGACTCCAAGGATACAGGGACAGAGCCAGCTTATCAAGAGAAAAATAGTGAGCTACAAAAAGAGGAAAATAGTGACCCTTATGACAGTCAAGAAACAAATGAAAATCATGGAGAAGAAGTAAACAATGAAGAATATGACACTGATAATACAAAGGAAAGTGGAGAGGAGGCATATGAAAGTAGAAAATAGGATAAATAAGATAGTGAACAAGATGGCAAGAGCAGCCAAGAAATAGATTTTGAAAGTGATTTCAGCGGGAAAAACAATGAAGATCATGAGTCCAAATATGAAGGTAATAAACCAAACAGTGAAGAAGAAGTCATCCAAGAGGATAGTATACATAATGGTAAAGGGACAAATTATAAAGAAAAGGACAGTAAGCATAGCAAAAATTCAAATGATACAAGTTATGAAACAGAGATTGAGATTGAAGGTGAAGACCATAGGCAAGACAGAGAAGACAACAGGCAGAGAAGTGAGGAAAACTCACCTAGTGAGGAAGAAAGTGACCATGAAAGTATAAGAGGGACTAATAAGATTTCCTATGATAGTGACCCCATAGAGGGTGCAAATAGTGATACAAAGGCTGAGTTTGACAGTGAAAATAGTAGGTCAAAGGATGGAGAAGAGGGCATTCATGAAGATGAATATGTACCAAGTAGTGATAAAGACACTTCTAGAATTGCGAAAACAGAGGATAACGGTCCTAAGGGTCTTAACATTGATGATGGCATAAGAGATAGTGAGAATTCTTATCAAAAGGGCAGTCAAGAGAAAGGTGAAAAATATGCACACACAAAGATCATACATGAGGAGAAAAGCAATATTAAGGTCACTGATGATTAAAGTTTGCAAATGAAACTTGTTGCACCTTTCCCCATTACCTATCAAAGAGGAGAGAAGGGGCCATGCCATCCTCCTCAACTCAAATGATTGACAAAGGTAAACAACAAATGAAGGAGGAAGTTGACAACCATGAGAAGGAAAGAGAATTTGAACTCATCCACATAGACAGTGAAGAGGAAAATGAAAAAATAATTGCAAAATCCCTTCTACAAGACAGGAATGCACAGATAAGTGATTTGGAAGCTAAATTAGAGATATCTAAGGATGTCATTCACTTCTTGCAGATGTAGAACAAATAGATGAGTGGCCAGCAGGCCATCTATGAAGCAAGGGCACTCAAATACCAGAAAGAGGCTCAAAGAGCACAGGTGAAGTTGGACGAGTACATGGGTGCCTATGAAGAAAGTGAGGATGAGGAGGGTCAATCTAGAAGGAGGCCTAGAACTATGGGTCTAAGAAAGGATTCGGCACAAGAGAGGGAGAAAGAACCAACCCAAGCACACCAATTTCCCATCACTGAATTCCTTGCCATGGAAATTGAGCATAACAAGGAATCATGGCTTGAAAGGGCCAACATACATCTTGACGCCAAACTGGAGAAGGCCAAAAAAGATTTGAACTTGCAAAGGAGAATGATTGAGAACTATGACTGAAGAAACTGAGTTGCAAGGAAAAAACTCAAAATTTCCCGAAATGAGGGCCTGACACAAAAATATAAAAAATACCAAGCTAGGCTTGGTATTTTGGCCCAAGATTTTCTACAGGTCTCGAGGGACCCATGACACACCTACCTACCAATTTTGAGAGAAATTGAACAACTTTTTGTTTTTTGCAAATTTTGAGGCTAGGAGCGCAACACACCCTATGTTGCTCATTTTTCTAGGACATATTCAGGATGAGAGGCTTAAATTTTTGGATTCCCCATCATTAGAGGATTATTATCACCAATTTTCAGCTCAATTGGAGTTGTTTTGACCCCCCAAAAGGATAAAAAACACTCAAATTTTCACCTTTTTGCCCACTTTTCTGAGCTTGTGTTGCGCTCTTGGCAGTCTTGGAATTTTCACTTTTTGGGAAACGTTTAGCGGTCTGATTGTAGAAATAAAGGTATATCTGGAAATTATACTTCAAGGGCTTTCCAACAAGCCATCTCAGAGCCTTTTCCTACATCTGGAAGGCCTCCAAAACATTGCTGCAAAAAGGCATATTTTTGTGCTGTGCTCTTGGCATAATTTCAAATTTTGACATAGTGTGCTGCACTCCTGTAGGTGACTAGGAAGAATGTGCATTTGGAAAGTTTTCATATGCTTTTCAGGGCCTAAGATTCAATTTAATTTCTATATATGGCTGGAAAAGATATTTGTTAGATATTTTTGTGCCTTGGGCCTTACAACGCCTCAAGGACAAGTTAGGATATTTCTTGTTTACCAATAGGCTTCTAGATGCTCTAGTAGGCTTTCCTCTTCCTTGCTTGTTATATAAGGCATGAGGATTCATTGTAAATAGTTGGGAACTTGATGTGTTAAGAGAAATACATGGTTTTTTTCAAGTTGAAGAACAATTTAGTGTTGTGGACCTTGTGGATGGATTGCCTTGATTGATGGTGATGAAGCCTTGCTTGCAAGATCCCTAAGTTTAGTTAACGGTGATGTATCTCTCATATGGTCATCTTTTTTATTGTTTTCCATATGTCCATATTTCTATTTTTCGATAGTTCAGAAAAGTATAAGATGATAAATGTTGCTTGAAGCACCTCAGTCTTCCTCTTAGCTATTGTTTTCATGTTTTCTTCTGTTGGGTTAGCTTAAAGAATCCTTCATTGCTCCTTAGGCCCACCTAAGCTTGTTTATTTCACTGTTGGATTAATATGCTAGTTTATAAACATGATTCATGGTAAGCCCTTCTTATTTAATTCTATTTAAACTCTGTCCTGAAATCTCTCTTTGATGTATTGATTGATAGGTTAAGTCAAACAATTCTTGTTTCGATCTTGCCCTTTGAATATTCTTATTAGTTTGATACGAAGTTCTTTATAGTTTAATGAATGATTTTTATGCGTTCCCTCTTCATTTATTGATGCTACTTGTTTCTTGTATGTTTTCAAATATTGAATGTAGAATCATTGAAGTTAGATAAGCTCTTTTTCTTCCTTATTCCACTAGATTGTTTATCTTAAATTTTTATTTGTCCAAAAGTATTTTCATTGAGTAAATGGTGTGCCCTATCTGGAGATTGGTATATTTTTCTTATCATTATTTAAGACCTCTCTGTTCATAGGTATTTGACAAAGGATTCTTAATTTCCCTTTGGCCTACCTTGGTTCCCAAACTTAATGTCCATTTCACCTCACACATAAACTTAAAGATCCATTAAATACACTAGATTTTCCCTGTGATGTACCTTGATTCATCATCAAGATATCAATGATTTCATAGAATCCATTTCCCAATTTATTTCATAACCTCTCACTCCACCTATCCTACTTAGTCATCTTACCCCAACCAAAACAAACAACAAACCGACACTTAACAACTAGCCTAAAATCAATCATCCAAAGCGAACAAGTTCACATCCTTCACATAATAGAGAGAGCCCTCTATGAGTCTAGGAAGACTAGGTACTAGAACTCCAAAGGCTGGTCTGATGTTACCCTATCATTTGGTTTACCAATCTGCCAAATCACGGGACACTAACAGTCACAACTTAGAAAATTTGATACGGCCGCCCTCAAACGAAACTACCTGACCCGAACACATTTCATCAAGTGCCCTCAAACTGTGTGACATAACGTGCCCAACTGAATGAAGGTACAACGGAGCAAACGGAAAATGGACCACATGAATGTGCACAAGGCACCCGGGCGATCAAAAATTAGAAAATTTGATAGGGTCGCCCTCAAATGAAATGACCCGACCCGAAAGCGTTTTGTCGGGCACCCTCACATGGAGCGACCCGATGTGCCTGACCTAATGAAGGTACAAGGGAGAAAATGGGAAACCGGCTGCCCAAACATGCACAAGGTACCTAGGCGGTCACAACTTAGCAAGTTTGATATAGCCACCCTCAAACGAAATGACCTGACCCGAATGCATTTCGTCGGGTGCCCTCACACAGTGCAACATAGCAACCCAACCAAATGAAGGCACAAGGGAGAAAATGGAAAACGGGCCACCCAAATGTGCACAAGGCACCCGAGTGTTCACAACTTAGAAAATTTGATATGAATTCCCTCAAATAAAATGACTCGACCTGAACACGTTTAGTGCGGTGCCCTCACATGATGCACCCAAACAAATGAAGGCACAAGGGAGAAAACAAAAAACGAGCTGCAAAGATGTGCACAAGGCACATGGCCAGTCAAAAATAAGCAAATTTGATATGACCGCCCTCAAAAAAAACCAAACAAAAGGCACATGGGAGCAAATAGAAAATGGGTCACACAAACATGCACAAGGCACCCGGGCAGTCACAATATATAAAATTTGATACGACCACCCTCAAACAAAATGACCCTACTAAAACGTGTTTCGTCGGCCGTCCTCACATGGCGTGAAACGACGTGCCCAACCAAACGAAGGCAGAAGGAATACAATGGAAAACGAGATGCTCAAACATGCACAAGGCACCTATGTAATCACAACCTAGAAAATTTGATATGGCCACCCTCAAATGAAACGACCCAATCCAAATTTGTTTCATCAAGCGCCCTCACATGGTGTGCCCCAACAGATAAAGGCACAAAGGAGAAAACAGAAAACAGGCCACTTGAGCGTGCACAAGGCACCCAAGTGGTCATAACTTAGAAAATTTGATACAGCCACCCTCAAATGAAACGACTCGACTCGAATGCGTCTCATCAAGGGCCCTCACATGGCTCGCACGACCGAACAAAGGCACAAGGAAGAAAATGGAAAAAAAAATTCCCGAACATGCACAAGGCACTCGAGTGGTGACAAATTAGAAAATTTGATACAATTGCCCTCAAATGAAACGAACTGACCTAAACACATTTCATGGGGTGTCCTCACACTGCACAACATGATCTGCACAATCGAATTAAGGCGTAAGGAAGAAAATGGAAAACAGGCCGCCCGAAGGTGCACAAGGCACTCGAGCTGTCACAACTTAGCAAATTTGATACAGCCTCCCTCAAATTAAATGAACCGACCCAAATGCGTTTAGTGGGGTGCCCTCACACGGCACACCCAACTAAATGAAGGTACAAGGGATAAAATTTCAAACGGGCCAGAAAAACGTGCACAAGGCATCCGGCTGGTGAAATCTTAGTAAACTTGATACGACCGCCCTCAAATGAAATGAACCGACTCGAACGCGTTTCATCAGGCACCTCACATAGTGCGACACGGTGCACCTGACTGAATGAATTTAAAAGGAAACAAATGGAAAATGGTCCGCACAAACATGCATAAGGCACCTGGACAGTCAAAACTTAGCAAATTTGATTCGACCGCCCTCAAACGAAACTACTCGACCTGAATGCTTTTATTCGGGTGCCCTCACATGGCACACCCGACTGAATGAAGGCACAAGGGAGAAAATGGAAAATGGCTTGCCCGAATGTGCACAAGGAAGGATGGTCACAACTTAACAAATTTTATATGCCCACCCTTAAATGAAACGACCCTACCTGAACGCATTTCGTCGGGCGCCCTTAAACGACATGACACGACGCTTTTGAGCGAACGAAGGCATAAAGGGGAAAATGCCAAATGTGATACCCAAATGTGCACAAGCCACCTGGTTAGTCACAACTTATCAAATTTGATACGACTACCCTCAAATAAAACGATGCGACCTGAACGCATTTCATGGGGTGCCCTCACACAGTGCGCCAGACTGAACGAAGACACAAGGGAGAAAATGGAAAACGAGCTGCAAAAACGTGCACAAATGAAATGAAATGTGTTTCATCGAGTGCCCTCACATGGCATGGCTGACCGAACCCAAGCGTGTTTCATCGATCGCCCTCACATGGTGCGCCCGACCAAATGAGGCACATGGGAGAAAATGGGAAATGGTCCGCCTGAACATGCACAAGGCATCCTCACATTCACAACTTAGAAAATTTGATATGGCTACCCTCAAACAAAATGACCCAACCAGAACGTGTTGCATTGGGCACCCTCACACCGTGAAAGATGGCATGCATGACCGAACTAAGGCACAAGGGATAAAATGGCAAATAGGTTGCCCGAACGTGCACAAGGCACCCGAGCAGTCACAACTAAAAAAATTTGATACGCTCGCCCTCAAATGAAACGACCTAAACATAACATGTTTCGTGCAGTGCCCTCACACGGTGTGCCTGACCGAACGAAGGCACAAAGGAGGAAATTTCAAACAGGCTGCAAAAACGTGCACAAGGCACCTGGCCAGTCAAATATTAGTAAATTTGATATGGCCGCCCTCAAACGGAATGACTCGACTCAAACTCGTTTCATCGGGCACCCTCACACGGTGTGACACGGCATGCCCGAATGAATGAAGGCATAAGGGAGAAAACAGAAAATGGGCCGCACAAACATGCACAAGGCACCTAGGTAGTCACAACTTAGAAAATTTTATACAACCGCCCTCAAACGAAACGACCCGACTTGAACGCATTTCTTCGGGTGCCCTCACATGACGTGACATGTCACGCCTGACCAAATGAAGGAACAAGGGAGAAAATTGGAAACGGGCTACCCAAACATGCATAAGGCACCTGGGAAGTCAAAACTTATAAAATTTGATAGTGTCTCCCTCAAACGAAATAGCCCGACCCGAACGCATTTCGTTGGGCACTTTCACACGGTGTGCTCGACCGAATGAAGGCACAAGGGAGAAAATGTAAAATGGGCTGCCTAAACATGCATAAGGCACCTGGGTGCTCACAACCTAGCAAATTTGATACGGTCACCGTCAAACTAAATGACCCGACCTGAACGCATTTCGTGGGGTGCCCTCACACGGTGCGCCCAACTGAACGAATGTAGAAGGGAGCAAATGGAAAACGGGCCCAAAAAATGTGGACAAGGCACCTGGGTGGTCACAACTTAGCATATTTGATACATCCGCCCTAAAATGAAATGACCCGACCTGAACATGTTTCATCGAGCGCCCTCACACAGTGTGACAGAGCACTGGAGGCACATGGGAGAAAAGGGAAAAAAGGGCCAGAAGAATGTGCACAAGGCACTCGAGTGGTCAAAACTTAGCAAATTTGATATGAATGCCCTAAAAAAAAATGACTTTACCTGAATGTGTTATGTCAGGCACCCTCACATGGCACGACACGGCCCGCGTGTCTGAACGAAGGCAGAAGGGAGAAAATGGAAAATTGGCCACCTGAATGTGTACAAGGCACCCGGGCGGTCACAAGTTAGAAAATTTGATACGACTGTCTTCAAATGAAACGACATGACCTGAACGCGTTTCATTGGGCACCCTCAAATGGCAAGCCTGAAAAAATGAAGGCATAAGGGAGAAAATGGCAAACGGGCAGCCCAAACGTGCACAAGGCACTAGGGCGGTCACAACTTAGTAAATTTGATACGACTGCCTTCAAAGGAAATGACCTAACCTGAATCTGTCTCGTCGGGAGCCCTCACATGGCATGCTTGATCGAACGAAGATATCAGGGAGAAAACATAAAATGGGTCGCACGAATGTGCACAAGGTACCCAGGTGGTCACAACTTAGCAAATTTGATATGACCGCCCTCAAACAAAATGACCCGACCTGAATGCGTTTCATTAGGCGCCCTCACACAGCGCGAAATGGCACGCCTAACCAAATGAAGGCACAAGGGAGAAAACAACAAACGGGCCACCCAAACATGCAAAAGGCATCAGGGCGGTCACATCTTAGCAAATTTAATACGATTTCCCTCAAACAAAATGACCTGACTCGAATTCCTTTCATCAAGCGTGCTCGCATGGTGCGATACTATGCGCTGACCAAACGAAGGACAAAGGAGGAAATGGAATACGGGCCACACAAAATGCACAAGGCACCCGAGTGGTCACAACTTAGAAAATTTGGTACAACTGCCATTAAACAAAATAACCCGACCCAAATGTGTTTCTTCGGGCACCCTCAAATGGCGTGACATGGTGCGCCCGACTGAATGAAAGCACAAGGCAAAAAACGACAAACGATCCGCCTGAAAGTGCACAAGGCACTCGGTTGGTCCCAACTTAGAAAATTTGATATGGCCACCCTCAAACAAAAAAACCTGACCAGAATGCATTTTGTGGGGCGCCCTCACACTGCGCGCCCAACCGAACAAAGACACAAGGGAGAAAACAACAAACTAGCCGCACAAACATCCACAATGCACCTAGGCGATCATAACTTAGAAAATTTGATACGACCACCGTCAAATGAAATGACCTGACCCAAATGTGTTTCGTCGAGTGCCCTCACACAGAGCTACACGGTGCACCCGACCGAACATAAGCGTAAGGGAGAAAACGGAAAATGAGCTACACGGATGTGCACAAGGCACTCGGACAGTCACAACTTAGAAAATTTTATACCGTCACCCTCAAATGAAATGACTTGACCCCAACACATTTCGTCTGGTGCCCTCACACGACGCAACACAACGTGCACGACTAAAAAAAGGCACAAGGGAGAAAATGACAAATGGGTTGCCCGAATGTGTTCAAGGCACTCAGGTGAGCACAACTTAGCACATTTGATACAGCCACCCTCAAACAAAATGAACCGACGCTAAAGCATTTTGTCGGGTGCCCGCACATGGTGCGACACAGCATGCCTGACCAAATGAAGGCATAAGTGAGAAAATGGAAAGAAGGCTGCCCAAACGTGCACAAGGCACCTGAATGGGTCACAACATAGCAAATTTGATACGACCAAGCTCAAATTAAACGACTCGACCTAGACACTTTTCCTCAGGCACCTTCACACGGCATGAAATGGAGAACTCAATTGAATGAAGTCACAAGGGAGAAAATGATAAACGGGTCGCTTGAACATGCGCAAGGCACTGGAGTGGTCACAACTTAGCAAATTTGATATGACTTCCTTAAAATGAAATGACCAGATATGAATGCATCTCATCGGGCGCCCTCATAGGGCACGACACAGCTCGCCCAACCAAAATAAAGCACAAGGGAGGAAAGGAAAAATGGGCCACCTCAACGTGCACAAGGGTGAAAATGCAAAACGAGCCTCGTAAATGTGCACAAGGCACACAGACGATCACAAATTAGCAAATTTGATATGGCCTTCCTCAAACGAAATGACCCAACCCAAACACGTTTCGACGGGCGCCCTCACCTGGCATGACATGACCCGCTTGACCGAACTAAGGCACAAGGATGCAAACAAAAAATGACCGAACGAACATGCATAAGGCACTTTGGCGGTCACAACTTAGCAAATTTGTTATGAAAGCCCTCAAACCAAATGACCCGACCCGAACACATTTCATCTGGCACCCTCACATGACACGACACAGTGCACCCAAACGAATGAAGGCACAAGAGAGAAAATGAAAAACAGGCCTCATGAACATGCATAAGGCACCCGAATGGTCATAACTTAGAAAATTTGATATGGTCACGCTCAAACAAAACGACCCAACCCGAACGGGTTTCATCGGGCGCCCTCACACAGTGAAACATGGCGCGCCTGACCGAGCGAAAGCATGAGGGAGAAAATGGAAAATGTGCCACCCGAATGTGTACAAGGCACTCAGGTGGTCACAACTTATCAAATTTGATACAACCACCCTCAAACGAAACGACCCAAGTCAAATGTGTTTCGTCGGGCGCCCTCACATGACGTGACATGACATGCTCGACCAAACGAAGGCACAAGGGAGAAAATGATAAATGGGTAGCCCGAATGTTCATAAGGCACAGGGGCGGTCACAACTTAGAAAATTTCATACGACCACCCCCAAACGAAATGACTCGAATGCGTTTTATCGGTGTAATATTCCCAAATGGGAAAACTCAACAATGCCTATTGGAATAATGAATTTTTCAGAATTATGTGAACTGAAATGAGTTTTCAGCCCTTTTATCCATTATATATGGATATCTAGCATTTAAATCCAAACGAGGAGAAAAAACAAATCAAACTAGGTAAGGTAAAAAGACCTCCCACACCTAGTATAGCTGAAAAACACCCAAGAATGGGGTTGCAGCAATATGCAACAATACTACAGGAAAATAACGTAGTTTTAGAGAGAAAGAGTAGGAGACAAATAAGAAGGCTCAATATTCACTTATACAGTAATAAATCACATCCATATTGAGGCCCTTACAATGTACAATAGAATGTAGAAGACAAGAATAGAAGAAATTCCTCAAGAAAGAGGGTTGCAACACATGTATTGACTGAAAATGGCTTGACAACAGTATTTTTGTTAGATGCAACAACTATATATTACACTCCAAATATAGAGTAGATATGTGTACAAAATTTCATATCTATTTCAAATTTGTTCACTATAAAATCTCCTTTACAAGTTCCCTTTGGGGTTTTGATCAAAACATGCAACACAGAGAGTAGATTTGAGATCTAAAGTAGCAGATTTGCAGTAGTATTTAGAAATTTCTAATGATGAATACAATAGAAGCAGATCAGATCTATATATAACATGGATTATAAATCTAATCCATGGATCACAATAGTTAAGGGCAGAACCCCAACACGAGAGATCTCTCCTCAAAATGTGTGTCAAAACACCCTGCAACTTCCTTCTTGCAAATAACACAGTCCTGGAAGGAAAGATTCACTGTAGGTTGAAGCACTAGATTGGCCTAATGCCAAGATCTCAAAATTCAGCTCCAAAGGTTCAGAACTCTCTTTCCAATGGGATAGAATACTTTCCCAGTGAAAAGAGGCCCTAGAATGGCCTAGATCTGAGCAGATCTAGCCTCCACTTGTTGTAGCTTACAAGGACACCCAAGCTCTCAACAGGATTTGCATTGTATTTGGAAGATGAGCTTGGCCAAATTCCTGATAGTTGATGACATTTGCAAGACTCTTCCAAGAGGCCTCTGAAGGAAGAGGTGGGATTCCTGAACAGGAACACCCTAGTGCTAAACAACACTATCCTCAGGTAAACAACAGAGGATGATATATGTCTAAACATAAAATATATTCAGAAATATACACAATCAAAAACCTTCTTCTACTATCCTCCTCTTCCTTTTATAGGATGAAATTCTTGTCAAACCCTAAACCATCTCAATGATTTAGCTGCATTCACAT
The DNA here is from genome assembly GCA_034641835.2 of Pinus albicaulis. NCBI lineage: Eukaryota > Viridiplantae > Streptophyta > Pinopsida > Pinales > Pinaceae > Pinus > Pinus albicaulis. Next base: position 50,782,568 of record CM076570.1, read on the forward strand.
GAGAAGCCTCGAACTAAAACTACGCTATGCCTCTAGGAGATTCATTGTATCTAGACAACGTTGTTGATTTGGTCCTGGTTGACTTGGTCAAGTGCTCCAGTCTCTTTCACACCTAAGTGTGCTTATGTAAATAGCCCAAATTTTTCCATGTTCACATGTGGCATTCATTTATTTTTCTAATTTGGAGTTTTATTGATCCTCCTTCACACTTTTATTCATGAAACAGAAAATTGAAACAAAATTGTATATTCCCATTAAGCTGATCTCTTCTTTGAAATTTATTATGCCAAAGGTACAAGTAGGAATTTCATACCTTCCCTTCTTCTCCTCCAACGACGCAGAATCAGAAATGAAGGAGGGTGAGGATGATGAGAGAGGAAAATCTCCCTCCTTGTGCTTGCCCAAGCCTTCCAGTGTTGTAAATGTGTCTTCTAATGCTCCCATCCCTCCTGGATATGATTTTGGAGCACCAAGTAGTGATATATCCCTCACCAAAACTGAATCAGGTGGCCACCTAGGTGGTTATCCACTAGATAAGGGTGTCCCTTGTAGAAATATCATGAACATGAGAGAATGGACAGTGAGGTCCTTACTTCCATTACACAAATCCATCTTTCTTTTTTTTGTGGAAGTATTGTGTGAGGGGTAAGTATGCATGCCTTTGATTATTTGAAGTGCACCACTCTTCTTTTCCACCCATTCCATTTGTAAAGCTTCCCAATCAGTGGTGACTTTCCCCAATGTAATCAACCATTGAACACCCAAAATGACATTGGTGTATGGTATGTCAACTACAAAGAACTGATCCACCAAAGTGTAGGATTCCATGGTGACTGAAAGTGATGGAACATAATGCATGCATTGCATTGTTCTATCTCCTAGGACCAAAACAAAGAATCCCTCAAAAGTATCAGTGGGCATTGCTCTCCTTTGCACAAGATGGGCATCAATGAAATTGTGGGTAGCCCCACTGTCAATCAATACAGAAACCAGGTTCTGATTCATGATTTATTGTTGGACTCTTAAAGTTAAGTATTTAGGTACTCCCCTCAAGGATGCAAGAGTTCCTCCAATAGGATCAAATTCTCCATTCTCATCTCCTGATGGTGTTGGATCTCGTCCAAAATTATCAGCGTTGTGAGCCCTCCTTGGCTTATAATCTAAATATTCTTCAAGATATGAGAAGACCTCTATATAATGTGCTTTACCATCAACAAATCTATGTCCCAATGCCCATGGTTCTTGGCAAGTGAAGCATAGCTTCCTCCTTCTTAGATGTTTTCTTACTTCATCATCAAGAGGCTTCTTGTATGAGCTCTCCTTTGAAGGAGCAATTTTCTCTTCCTTTCCTTTAGAAGGAAACAAGGGCTTATTCTGAAAGTTTTCCTTTTCTTTTGGCAAGGCATCTTGAAGGTCTCTAGCCCTATCAATGGCATCATGTAAGGTAATGGGCTTGGTATATTTAACCAACCCATGCAGAGGTTCATGCAAGCCATCGATGAACATGTACACCCTCCTTGTTGCAGACAGATCAGGAACCACAACAAATAATCTCAAAAATTCAGATATATAAGACTCTACATTACCTGACTACTTCAACCTTTCAAGGATCATGAAATGTGCTTCTGGATCCTTTCTATCAAACCTCTCCACCAGTCTTCTAGTAAACTCATAATAGGCAGTCACATTGACATGGTGCAATATAGAAAACCGATGGAACCACCATTTGTGTGCTTCACCTTCAAAGTGTGGTGCTGCAATCTTGATAGATTTCATATCAAGGACTTTGTTCAACTAAAATTAGATATCCATATTTTCTACCCATGCTTTGGAAGAACTAGTGGATGACCCATCAAACTTGGGTAAAAATAATATGCCCATAGAGTGATGTCGATCATGATTCTGTGTGAATCCACCATCTCTATACTGATGCGTCGGTCTTCTCTTGTCCTTGAGGTGAAAAACATCTTGAAAACTCAAGTGGTCCTTGAATCTCTGACTCTCAGATTCATACTCTTAAAAGTAGTCTTCAAGGGATGCTTTCTCATGAGGCCCTTCATTATCCACGACCAAGAAGCTAGGCATGGTAGAGCATTGTGGAGCTTGTGGCTGGTTAAGTGGTTGATCATTCCAATGGTGAGACATGCTAGAGATTTCTCCAAGATGAAATCTCCTAGGATATTCCTTGATCCTATCTAATCTCATCTCTTTGATCTCTCTAGCAAGATCTTGTATGGATTTTAGAAGGGCTTTTGCAAACACCTTCCCATCTTCATCACTTACAGATTCAGGGGCTTTTCCCTTGTCTTTATCGTAATTGGTGTAATCAAAATTCTTCTATCTTATTCTCAGGTACCTCTTCTCTCTGTCAGTGAGAGGTTCATCTTATTCTAAAGACATATTGGCTCTTCAAGAAAGAAAATCATAGGCTGTGCCAAGATGGTTACTCTGATACCACTGTAATATTCCCAAATGGGAAAACTCAGCAATGCCTACTTGAATAACAAAATTTTTAGAAGTATGTGCATCGAAATGAGTTTGTAGCCCTTGAATCCCTTATATATGGATATCTAACATCTAAATCCAAAAGGGGAGCAAAAACAAATCAAAATAGGTGAGGTAAACAAACCTCCCTCACCTAATATAGCTGAAAAACACCCAAGAATGGGGTTGCAGCAATATGCAACAATACTACAGGAAAATAACGTAGTTTTAGAGAGAAAAAATGGGAGAAAAATAAGAAGCCTCAATATTCACTTATACAGCAATAAATCAGATCCATATTGGGGCCCTTACAATCTAAAATAGAATGTAGAAGACAAGAATATAAGAAATTCCTCAAGAAAGAGGGCTGTAACACATGTATTGACTGAAAATGGCTTCAAAACGTTATTTTTATTAGCTAAAGTAGCTGTATATTACAATCTAGATATAGAGCAGATTTGTGTACAAAATATTAGATCTATTTTACATCTGTAAACTAGAAAAGCTCCTTTACAATTTCCCCTTGGGGTTTTGATCAAAACATGCAACACAGAGAGTAGATCTGAGATCTAAAGTAACAAATCTGCAGTAATATTCAGAAATTTCTGAAGATGAAGACAATGTAAGAAGATTATATCTGTATAGAACATGTATCAGAAATCTAATCCATGGATCACCATAGTGAAGGGCAGAATCCCAGCACTAGAGATCTCTCCTGAAAAAGTGTGTCAAAACACCCTGCAACTTCCTTCTTGCAAATAACGCCATCTTGGAAGGAAAATTGTGTTGTAGGTTGAAGAACTGGAATGGTCTAATGATAAGATCTGAAAATGTATCTCCAAAGGTTCAAAAATTTCTTGCCAATGGGATAAAAGACTTTCCCAATGGAAAGAGGTGCTAGAATGGCCTAGATCTGAGCAGATCTTGCCTCCACTTCCTGAAACTTACAAGGAAAACCAAACCCTCAATAGGATCTACGTTGTAGTTGGAAGATGAGCTTGGACAAATGCCTGATACTGGATGAGATCAAAAAGACTCTTCCAAGGGGCCTCTCAGGGAAGAGGCGGGATTCCCGAACAGGAACACCCTAGTGCTAAACAACAGAGAATGATATATGTATAAACAGACAATATATTCAGAAATATACACAATCAACAGCCTTCTTCTACTGTTCTCCTCTTCCTTTTATAGGATGAAAGTCTTGTAAAACCCTAAACCATCTTAATGATTTAGCTGCATTCATATGAGAAGCCTCCAACTAAAACTGCCCTATGCCTCTAGGAGATTCACTGTATCTAGACAACGCTGTTGATTTGGTCCTGGTTGACTTGGTCAAGTGCTCCAGTCTCTTTCACACCTAAGTGTGCTTATGTAAATAGCCGAAATTTGTCCATGTTCACATGTGGCATTGATTTGTTTTGCTGATTTGGAGTTTTATTGATCCCCCTTCAGACTTTTATTCATGAAATAGAAAATTGAAACAAAATTGTATATTCCCATTAGCTTGGGCTAATTGGGAATATTACAGTTGGGTGCCCTCACATGAGGTGACACGATGGCCCAACAAAACGAAGGCACAAGGGAGAAAACGCGAAACGGGTCACCCCAACGTGCACAAGGCACTTGGGTAGTCACAACTTAGAAAATTTGACATGGCCCCCCTCAAACGAAATGACCGACCCCAAAATGTTTTATCGGGTACCCTCACACGATGCAACCGATCGAATGAAAGAACAAGGGATGAAATCAAAAATAGGCTACCCGAAAGTGTGCAAGGGAGAAAACAGCAAATGGGCTGCCCGAACAAGCACAAGGCTCCTGGGCGGTCAATACTTAGCAAATTTGATACAGCTGCCATCAAAATAAATGACCCGACCCGAACGCATTTTTTCGGGCACCCTCACATGGTGTGACATATCGAGCCCGACACAATGAAGGCACAAGGGAGAATACGGAAAACGGGCCACATGAATGTGCACAAGGCACTCGGGTGGTCACAACTTAGCAAATTTGATACAACCACCCTCAAACAAAATGGCCTGACCCGAACATGTTTCGTTGGGTGACCTCACATGGTGTGACCCACCACACTCGATTGAATAAAGACACAATGGAGCAAACAGGAAATGGGATGCCCGAATGTGCACAAGGCACCCGAGCTATCATAACTTAGCAAATTTGATACGACTGCCCTCAAACGAAATGACCTGACCCGAACACGTTTCGTCGTGTGCCCTCCCATAGCATGAAATGGCACGCCCGACCAAATGAAGGCACAAGGGAGAAAATGGAAAATGATCCACCTGAACATGCACAAGGAACTTAGGTGGTCACAAGTTAGAAAATTTAATATGCCTACCCTCAAATGAAAGGACCCATCCAGAACATGTTTTGTGGGGGGGCCTCACACGACACGCCTGAGTAAAAAAAGGCACAAGGGATAAAAAAAAAACAGGCAGAAAAACATGCACAAGGCACCTATCTAGTCAGAACTTAGCAAACTTGATTCAACTGCCCTCAAATGAAATGACCTGACCTGAACGCATTTCGTCGGGCGCCCTCACACGGTGTGCCCAAACGAACAAAGGCACAAGAGAGAAAATGAAAAATGGGCTAGATGAACATGCACAAGACACCCAGGCGGTCAAAAATCAGGAGGACACAAGGGAGAAAATAGAAAATAGGGCACCCAAACATGCAAAAGGCACCTGGGTGGTCACAATTTAGAAAATTTTATACGACCGCCCTCAAATGAAAAAACCCATCACGAACACATTTCATTGGGCACCCTCACACGACGCGCCCATTCGAATGAAGGAAGAAGGGAGAAAATGGAAAACGGGTTGCCCGAACATGCACAAGGCACCCGGGCAGTCACAACTTAGTAAATTTCACATGGACACCCTCTGTTATGTAGGTAAATCCTCTTTGTGGATAGAGACGATCCCTCTAGCCCTAGAGTAGGTATAGAAACAAAGAGACATGCTAAAGTGTTGATTCCTAATCATTGAATGAAAGAGGATAGGATAGATCGACCTACCTGGAGTCCAATGTTGTCATCGTTACTGTAGTGGTGGTGGCCTCTCGCTCCTGTCTCGGCAAGTCACAATCCTTTCGCAGTCATACTCAGATACCTGCACATAGAATCAGAAAACAAGAATAGCATATGACATAATAATATTTCATTCTTAACTATTATCCAGTCAAAGAGGGCTAAACAAATTACATTAAACAAACATCGTAACTCAAAAGTGGAACAAAGCAGTAGTCACGTATATGTATTAATGAAAGGAAGAGATACAACCAAAGATTTGACGTTGATTTCTCCTCCAGCAGGGTTCAGCCAAAGCGTGTCTCAGATGTTTGTCAGGGAATTCAGATGGGATAAAGGCATGTACTCAAGCTCTCTCGATGTAAGTCTTTCTTATCCTATCTCTCCAGTATTTCTCCAAGTTCAGCTCTTCAGTTGTTCAAATAGTCAACCATTCAGCGATTTTGTGCAAAGAGAGATGGCTTCTTTTTATAGAGGAAAAGGAGGAGGTTAGGATCCCTACAAAGGTGGGAGGGAAGCCTATCCTTTAGGGAGTTCACATGAGAGATGGAAACCATAAAATAAAGGAGGGAGTCTGTGGTTTATCAGTTCAACCATTCCTAATGACTCATCCTCGAGGTGGTTGGTGTGGAATCTCCGCCTCTATTTTTAAAAAACATTCCATAAATAGCTTGGTGAGGGTGGAAAATTGGGATAGAGCACCATCTGGCATGAGGCCCAGTGTTAATCTTCCTCTTTGGTGCAAGGGCATAACTAACTACCTGTGCCAAGGCAAAAACAAGGGTTGTTGAGTCTTTTCTTAGGGAATTTGCAAAAGAAGGAATATTACTCTCATGAAAATGGATACAATGATGGTCTTTGCAAGGCATGAAACTACTTATTGATCATAGAAATGACCCTCCAATCGGCGAGATGAGGATTGTAGGGACAGTGAAAAAATGTTGTGTAACATATGCCCCCTAAAGCATGAGGTCCAAGGGAAAGGGAGGGGAAAAGTTCTTTATGAGAACACATTTGAACCAAACACCGTTGTTGAAAAACTTGCAAATACAACTGATATCTATGATACATGAACATGGGGTTTGGGCACAGCCATCCATAATATATTGTATAAAAACTGAGATCTGAGGTATGGATTCAACCATCTTGAAGTAAGGATCAACAAATAGACTCAGGTATGGTCGCAACCATCCAATCAAAAGAGTCATGCAATAAGTCATTGTAATCCACCAAAATCCGCAACCTGGATTTTATCAGACAAAATCCATGGTCTTGTGCTCCATCTCAACCCGAACAAGTACAAATTCAAGCATGCAAATATATAAGCTAAATTTGAACATGCAAGAAAATCACCTGATTACCAACCAATGATGAAAGCTGTGAACAAGCATGAGAGAAAGCACCAATAATGAGAATGGCTCTCAAGGTACAATCAGTACAATCCACATAATGTGAACAGTGATCTGGCATCAAACATCTGCAAAATCACTTGATCGAAGGCCAATTATGTGAACCTTGTGTCGAATGTGAAGAAACTACCATTAAGTCATGCAAGCTCCAAGGTACCAAAAGGGAGTCTCTAGATCAAATTCCTGGATAATGAGCTGAAGTAGACAAGATGTTGCCTAATCAAAGGTGGGACATAATTTTTCACACATCATCGATACAAGACAAAGGAATATGATAATAGTGAATCAAGACCAACAGAGAATCAGAGGGAGGTTCAGAACTGTAGAGGAAAATGTCTCTTGAACATATCGGCGACACCATACTGGATTTGGCAGTATTTGACATCAAATGATCTAAGGTCATCATGACATGGCAAAGAGTAGATGAGAGGTCAAAAGAGATTACCCAAACCCATGAAGGAAAAAATAACGAATTGAGACGTCCCCAACCCAACACGAATGTAGACAAGTGCCATGTTCAAGAGCGACATACTGCCAACATAACTAGAACTTGGTTTCATTTTCCCCCACCATTTCTGGCGAGTACCCAAATTATTTTTTAAAACAAGCTTGAAGGGGATAACATATTCTTCTACTGTAAGTTTTTCCTTCAGACAAATCCATCCTAGTACATTTTATGAGCCCTAGGAAGGAGGAAATCGAGTAACATCATGGCAACAAAATCCGATGTCATCGGGGTTTAACAAGTCTGAAAAAGGGAGAACTTAGCATCTTTCATGTTTAGAGAGTTTGAAAAGAAGGCAGAAAATAAAAATCCATCATGGCCCTTTTTGTAAATAGTCTCTCAGATCTGAAAAGGTAGAAAACAATATATGAAAGAACCTCTTAGTCGCGATAGGCTAAGGTATTCCTTTTTCATAAATAATCTATCCCAGCCCAAAAAAGGGGTAAATGTATATTAGGTAGATATCGCTTCGCATCCATTTAACGATTTCAAAATGACAAGAGTCTCGGAAAACTTTTCAATTTTATAGAGTCAGAAAAGAGCTGAAATATGACTCCAGTAGTGACTTTTTCATGTTTTTACCGAGTCTGAAAAAGTATAAAATTTAACTCGTTACTCCATCATTATGTCCTGAAAACCTGTTGCTGCACAAGAGACATGTGTAAAACCCATTTCTCGAAAATAATATAATAAAATAATAGAAAAACATGTCTTAAAACCTAATTAGGGTTGTTAAAACTTATAAAATTCCAAAAATGGTAAAAATAATTACTTTTCACCTTTTACCTCTTGTGGAGCAATAGTTACCCATTTTATAGTGTGATTTCTTGGCGACGATAGCGGTCAATACAGCAGACCAATTTCAAATCTGTCAATTCCAGGTAAGAGTCGAGATCTCTCACTTCATTTTAAGTCATTTCCCATTACATGTAACTTCCATTTTTGAATTTTGGGGGAGGAAATGTGAAAATTAGGGCACGATGGTTGGCGCAGGTTTCGGGCACGGAGTCGCACCAACCACCCAAAATCTATACTAGGGCGTGCCCATTGGTGCGACTCTTTACGAAACAGTCGTGCCAATGGCGCAAACCATTTTTTTGTGAAAAATGAAAGTAAAAAACCCCAATCATTCACAAATCCAAGCTTCAAAAATGGCTAATATTATTCACATGAATGTGTTTGCAAGTAGAAAGCGGCGAAATGGTGATTAAATGGAAAGAACAGGAACATAGTGAAGAGGAAGAGCTTGCCATGGGATATTAGAGATGCATGGAAGCTCTCAGAGACTATCGATTGAAAAATTTATTCTTGACATTGTGTCGTTATGCTCAACTGGAGCTGCTATAGTATTTTATCAACATATGGGATGAGGATCAGGAAAAGTTCATCCTTCCAGATCAGGAGCTTGAGATTGATGTTTCTGACGTCTACTTTATCACAGGATTGTCGTGGAGGGGAGCAACACTGATCCTAACTTGTACCCAGCCTTGCATGGAGAGTATTTCCATGGTAATGGACAAAGTATGTCAAGGGGAACGGAAGGGAACAAGAAGTGGGAAAGTTGATATCCAAACTATCCTAGACTTAGAACTAAAAGTAATTATACACACCATCACATGAGTTGTGGGATACCAAAGCACCGCATGAAGAAAAAAAAACACAGTTGCTTCTTGTTGTAGACTTCTTGACATCAACCATCTGCAACTGGGCAGAGGCTGTGACAATAAACATGAACGCCAACTAACAAAATGTGAGAAGGGAAAATTGAAGCAATTTGGTTATGGGTCTATCTTGGTATCGTTCTTCCTAGAACGACTACCAATTTTTCAGTGTCAGGAGGTCATAGTCCCACACCACCAGTGAGAGAACCACAGATGGACTGATGGGAAGCTCTGATACCAAGGGCATGGGGCAGTTAACAGATGTCCTGGAGACCGGAGGGAGAGGATTGGGATGAAGATTTGGGAAAGACTCATTTTTAATTTTCATGAGCGTTATGATTTTTTAAAACTATGTATGTTCTGACATTAAATCCAGGTATTTGTATATGTTGGCCCAGAGAGACTTGCAGGCATGTCTCCAATAGCGAGGTGAACTCCTCGTGATTTCGACCCTCATGGAGAGGAAGGCGAGGAAGAGGATCTTGTGCAAAACCTAGAGGGTATCACACGTGGAGTCTCGGATTATGCATGATTTTATGATGTTCCTCGTTCCTACTAGAGACATACCGTCGAGGTGCCAAGCTCTATTCATGGATTGCTGAGTCGGCTTGTACAAGTAGTGACGTGCTATCATGAGCATCATGCCGATTAGACACCTAGGCTTTATATCTGCATATTTTGAGAGACATGGTGTCTCAGGATGTAATATAAACACACATATTTTTTGAATGTATGATGCATACTGATGCAAACATGCGATATATGTATATACATCTATTTCCCTACATGGATCATTTTCACATGATTATGATTTTACAAATTACGCAAATATCTATCTAATACAATGTTAGCCATTGTATTATTTAAAGCATTCATTCGTCTAGGAATATGTTGATACGTAATGAAATCAAAATGTTGTTCCAACAAACAAATACATAAATAAAATCTCAAATTGTATGGGTTTCTGACTAAATAATGATCATTGAGTTGTAGAACAATAAGTTGTGAATCTAGATTTACAAGCAATGTGCATATGCCGAAATTGATTGCCTCGGTTAATAGTTCAAGGACATCATTATATTCAGCGACATTGTTTGTAGGTAATCCTATACAAATACCTTACATGTCTATCAACTCACCAGCAGGATCATAGATTACCTAGGCTACTAAAGACAAATTCTTGGTACTGCGGGAAGAACCATCCGTGAAACTGACATAAGGGGTAATAGACATCTGCACAAATAAGAAAGACGCAAATAAGCAAGAAAATTCTCTCAAAGCACACCAAATCAAAACATGTACAAAAATGAAAAAAAACAGCTATGTACACAAATCATGCATGAATGACTCATGCATAATAATTTTTGAGATACAACCCATTTCTGGGTTGTTCTAAACGATGAAATTCGTAATCAATGAGCTCATAGGCCCCATTCTGCAATACACGTTTAACATTGTAAGGCCCATGCCACATGGGTTAAAATTTACCTGCCCCCAGCTTGTCATAAGCTTGGCCGTATAGGAGGATGATATCTCCTTTAATGAAAGAACGAGGGGAAACTGATTTGTCAAAATGAGCTTTGACCCACTTTTTTTGTGCTTCAATAACTAGAGCAACAAAGTAGTGGGTTTCATCCAACCTTTCTAGATAAAGGAGACACTTTTTTTCTGGTGAAGTGTTCGGCAGTAATTCAACAACCAATTTGAGTGAAGGTATTTTACATTCAATTAGAAGAGTAGCTTCTAGACCATAAACCAACTGAGAAGGGGTGAATCCGGTTACACTCTTAACAGAGGTTCAGTATGCCCAAAGAGTTGAAAATAACATGAGATGCCAATTGGATTTATGGATCCCAATTGTACGTTGAAGCATGGTAACAAGAAATTTTTTCATGGCCTCAACTTGGCCATTGGCCTGAGGATAGTACAGCATTGAGCTGTGGTGACGCAGACCCAACTTGGAATTCAACTTGGCCACCATGTAATGCCAAAAATAGGAACCATGATTGGTAACAATAGCTTGAGGGACACCAAACCTAGAAATGATATGATTGAATATGAATTGAGCAGTTGTCTTACCGTTAGCAACAAGTGTAGGCATTGCTTCATCCCATTTGGTGAAGTAGTCCACGGCTACGATAATATAAGCATGGCCCCCAGCCATGTGAGAGTTACACGTCATAAAATTGATGCCCCACTTCATAAAGGGACCAACGGTAATGACAGGATGAAGAGGTACAGTTGGCGAATGCATCCTGGGCTGATAAATTTGGCAATCATGACATTTACGAACTACGACGATGCATTCTTTGAAGATAGAAGGCCAGAAATAACCAGCACGCAGAATATTTTATGCAGTGGCATAACCATATATGTGACCACCACAAGTGCCACTATGAAAATCATTGACGACTTTCTCAGCTTCCTCAAGGGTCAAACATTGACAAAAGAATGGAATCCACTCTGACACGATAGAGGGTATCCCCGACTATACGATAAGGTTGTGACTGATTATAGATGCGTCAGTGGGCATCCTTCATCAACTAAAATCTAGAAGTAGAAGTTTGGAGATAAACGATGATATCACCGTACCACGAATTGAGGGTGCTAATCAAGAAAAGCATATCCTATGGAATGTATTCCTCATAACAAGATAGAAGAGAGTCTGAAGGGACGGAACAAATCAAATCAGTAAATACTAGTGACTTCTTCGACTTGGCAACAGTAAATTCCAAATCGAACTCTTGGAGGATGAAAATCCACTTCGATTATTTCCCCCCCAGCAACTATCGAGACAATATATAAGTCATGGGGTTGCAATCAGAAATCACATTCACTGTATGCAAAAGAATATAACGATGAAAACAATGAACTACTTGAACCGCAGCTAATGCTAACTTCTTGACATGTGCATAGCATGTCTCAAGATCGAGAAGGTTATGATACAAGTAATAGGTAACATGCTCATTACCATCATCATCGTCTTGTACCAGAACCATGGCAATCGTGCTAAAATTGGCGGCTAAATAAAGAGAAAAATCATGATGATAGTTAGGAGGGCGCAACATAGGAGCATTGACAAGAAACATCTTCAAAGTCTCAAAATACTTCTAAGCAGTCTCATCCCAACATAATGGGACACCCTGCTTTAATAATCACCTGTATCCTCTAGCTACTTTAGCATAGTTGGGTATAAAAAAATGTATAAAATTAGCCTTACCTTGCAAACTCTGAAATTGATGTAATGAGGAGGGAGAGGGGAGATTGATAATAGTCTCAACCTTGAGTGGATCAAGGCGAATTCCATCTTTGGACATGATAAACCCTAAGAGTCTACCAGAATCAATGTAGAAGACACACTTGTGTGGATTAAGCCGAATATTGTAACGTCAACAAAGAAGAAAAATTTGACGAAAATGGTCAAGATGGTCCATATGCTTAGCTGAATGAGCAGGAAGATCATCTAGATAAGGTTGAACGATGTGTCAAATATCCTGAAAAGCATACGACATTGCTCACTGAAACGTAGCCCCAATATTATTTAAGCCAAAAGTGAGATTCTTATATGAAAAGGTACCCCAAGGATAGATAAAGGCAGTCTTATGTTGATCATTCAGGAGAATTTTAATCTGATTGTAACCAAAAAAACTTTCCATTAGGGAAAATATCTCACTCCCGGCATATTCATCAATGATTTGATCGATAAAAGGAGTAGGATAATTATCCTTGGGACAATCTCAATTAATATCGCGATAATCAATGAAGACACGAATAGTCCCCTACTTCTTATCTATAGGAAAAATATTAGAGACCCATTGTGTCAAAGTAATCAGATAAATAAAACCACCTCTAAGAAGTTTTTCAACTTCACCTTTAATGGCGGCAGCTTTTCTAGGGTGCACCGGATGAAGATGCTAGCGAACAGGTTTCAAACCATGGTAAGTAGGTATTTATTTCACCACTATACTAGGATCAATGCTGAGAATTTCCTCCTAGGACAATGCAAAGACATCAAAAAACTCACAAAAAAGGCTAGTATAAACGTGTACTTCATCGAAAGAAAAAGTGACCCCAATATGGATGTTCTCGACAATTCTCGGTTTAACGGAAATGTCAATAGGAATTGTCTGTGTAATATTTCTTAGGTTACCTTCTGAAAAGATGTCATGTGTCAAAATGGGCAACTGAAGCGGAGGAGATGGAACCTGAGATGAAAAATGCTTGAGACAAGTACACATGGCCCTGAGGCCAAGCATAAACGAGGAATGATGATGGCCATCATCCCATGGTAGATCCTCAAGAGACATGGTCTCCACGATGGCCTCATCGGAAGGAAATACTTCTTTCAAAGGATCAGGCGAATCTAAATCACCAAGCCAAGGGGATTGAGAATAAATTTCAAGAGACATGCTAAAATGAGCACAATTAGAGGATGGAGGTTCCGAAGAAACAATGAGTTCACAATAATCAATTTTAGGTGGACTCAAAGGTATCGAATCTCCAAAGGAATCAATCTGTTCAGGGGAAGGAATAAGCCATGGGTCATCAGACCGAGAGATCATATGAATCTAAACAGTATTTGATGGAGGAAGAGAAAAAATACCCATGAGGGTAGGATATTTAAAAAGGTTCGGCGTTACACTCTCGTAGGGAGTAGGAATCTAATCCACATACGAAACGTTTTTGTCGGAAGAAGAGGTGAAGAAAGATAATTGATCAACAGTAACAATCTTTCCCTCATGTGGAAATTTCAAAACACGAAAGAGAGTGGATAGAACACATAACATGATGTGAGTCCAACTATGACCGAGGAGAAGATTATAATTGAGTTTAGCGTCAATGACTTTGACCTTGACATTAACTATCTTCCCTTTCAAAGTAATCAGTAAACTGGCAATAACACCTAAAGGTTTTGATTCTCTTCCATCAAATGCTTCTAGGGCATTTTGTGATGAATTCAGGGCTGGAGAACCAATAGCTTTCTAGCACAAAGATGACATGACATAGGTTGATGTACCTTCGTCCACAACTAATCGATGAATGTTGATACCATTAATAACCACTTGAATAATGAGCGCAATTTGATGTGGAATTCAGGGAACAAAATTCTCTAGATCGAAAGAAAGAAGGCTAGTATTGGTAGGAACAATCCCACCAATCGCAAATAAAAAATCTCTTCACTGTGATGAACAACTCTGAAGTACTTCTAATGTAGACATCATGGACGGCGCCTGAGCCAAATCCTCAACAATATTGTAATGGTGAGCGGCATGGGTGTTGGGATTATAAGAAGACTTATGGAGTACAACTTTGGAAGGTGTTCGCACAATGGATTCAACATTGGGCCTCTCAATTTGAAGAGGACCAGTAGTAGGTGGAGGAGGAGGACCATCAACAATCTCTTGCTGCGTGGCTTGACGAGATCTAGTATAATCTTTCGATCGAGTAGTAATAGAAACGGCTGCAAAGCCGATCATCATGAACACCTGAGAGCCAAATGGGAAAGAGGACTGAGGTTGCTCTACCATATGAGTCTGATGAGATGGGAAAGGTTCTTTAAGAATGTTTGGAGTTCCCTGGGTTCCTTTAAGAAAGTGGCTCACTTTGGACCATCTAGGACAGTCCTTGGTGAAGTGCTCATTGTTACACCATTTTTTGGTCATCTAACATATTATCATTAGATGGACCCAAGTACACCATGTAAGACCAATTTTACCCTAAGTAAAATTGCCTTCACTATGTTAAATAACTTAATAAACCACATTTATTAGGTTGTTTATGGTCCAAAAAGGAAACCCCAAAAGGAAATATTAAACAAACCTATATTTGTTTGATTTTCCTCATGGAATAATTAATTAAACCATAATTTAATTATTATTCCCAGTCATGTTTAACCCAAAAAAAAAGAAATTAATTAGATAAACCTTTATTTATCTTATTATTTTCTAGGAATAATTATTAAATCTTATTTAGATAATATTCCTTGTTAAATATGACCAAATCACCCACAAATAATTAAATAAATCATTATTTATTTAATTATCTTTCAACCACTTCCTTAAATAATTAAATAAATCATTATTTATTTGATTATCTTCTAACCGCTTCCTTAAAAAGATAAATAAATCATTTATTTATTTATTTTGACAAATCAAGGGATTTGACCCAAGTCAAATACCTTTTCCCTCCAACAAATATAATAAAATATTCCATAAAAGGTGGATCTAGATTTGGTTAACATTATTTTAATCATGCACCAAGATCTAGAATGACCCAATATTTTGTTATAAATAAGAGGATTTTTCCCATCATTCTTCACCTTTTGTTGCCTATTAGATCACTCTAGATCTATACACTTGGTCACCTTTTTCCACTATTTGCTGTGTGAGCTCCCATTGAGCTCTATTCTTTGCATTGGGTTTTCTACACCAACAAGAGAGAGAAATCTTAGATTTGAAGTGCTGAGGACTTCCAAGAACCCATCCCACTGAGGAGAATTGGATATGCCTTCTTGCTTTCCTCCCAGGTGCCCAATTAATACAAAAATTATTTCAAAAATCGTTCTTGTCTTGTCTATTGGTATATGGAGCCAACCCTTGTTTTTACTGCTTAATGTCTTTCCATGCATATATCTGGTTTTTTGCAGTTCTTTTCTTGTTCAACTAACCGTAGATTTGAAGATATTGGCAACCACTTTTCTTGTTAGGGCTATTAGTTATGCGTAGCTAAAGTGGTCCTTTTTCGTACACTTCGACAAAGGATTCATACTAACAAATGGCGACTCCACACGGGTTTTAAATTACAACCGCTGTCGTTTTTCATATTCTTGCATATCCAGCTACTTCAGACCCTAGGGTTTCTTTTCAGTTGTTTATTTTTCCTATTTTTATGTTGTTTTTCTCATATAAAACCCTAAAACATTAAAATTTCTAACTTCTGTGTGTTTCTGGCCCTATTGCGCAGGTAAGCGACATCAGCCGCAACTGAGATGGCAAATTTTTCAAAAATATGCCACCGAGACAACCGGAACGGGAGGTCGCACTTTTCAGCCCAAAAAGTGCGACCTGGAGGTGCCTCTTTTCTGCGACCTGCACTGAAAACAGGTCAGAACCTGCGACCTGCCAATTTTTCAGTGATTTTTCTGGGTTTTGCTGAAGCTTCTGTCAGGGTTTTCCAGCCTCTGTCTCAGCCCGCTTTGACCTAGTTCTGATCTGTTTTTACTCATATAAGTGGGAACCTAGCCCCCTAGGGCTTCAGTACCATCCACTTTTTGTGGAAGAGTTTTAGCTGTTTCAGCCGTCTGTTTTTCAGAGTTTCATCCTTCCCTTATCCAGATCTAATCCCTCCTTTTCAGATCCCTTTAAATCAGCCTTTCTTCCTTTCAAATCACCTCTTGTCGTTTTGTTTGGACCTCTCTTTGGGACCTCTCCCCTGTCCTTTCCGCTTTTTGCTGATTTCCTCCCTTTTTTCCAGCCAGCTTGCCTCTGTCTCTTGGCTGTGATCTGCACCTCTTTTCAGCAGCTTTATCCTTTAGATCCCTGTCCCTTTTGACCTTAGATCTATCGGCCTCTTTTCTGTGTGTTTTGCCTAGATTTTTTCCCCTTTTTTTAGATTAGTTTTGAGAGACTTGCCTTCTTGGGTTAGATAGATGCAAAAGTAGCTGTTAATTTTTTGTTATTTCAACATTATATACTGTTCTCTGCAGATTTATTTTTAGTTACGCAGCACACTTTTTTCTTGATCTCAAAATGGAAAGGGTTTAAAAATTAAAATTAACGCACGCCACACATTGACCCTATGTGAAGAAGCGCCTGGTTCACACCGCCTGGCAAAGACTCTAAAATAAATTGTCACTGCACATTTTCTACCCTTGACCTCACTTGATTCTGTCCCTTATTGCCCTTGTCGGTTTCCTTCTTCCTGTCATCATTGCGCCCCCAAGGCGCCTTTCCCAGAGACTTCTTGGCCTTCACCCTCAATTTCTGGTCGATCGACCTGCTCCGTCCTGCCATTGTCGAGCCATTCCTCCTCCGAGTCCGTACTCCGACTCCTCTTCTGATTCATTGGGTTCCCCTTTTACTTCTGGTTCTCCCCCTGTCACCTTCACTATGTCTGGTCCAGGGCCTAATGCTAGCGGTAATCCCGGCCCTAATGCCGGAACCACTACTAGCAGAACTTCCACAGGAACTACCTCGGCTGCGCCCTTGCTCCCCTTCTTGGCAGGCCTCAGCCTCCTCGATTTGGACCGGTTGATAAACGACCCTATACACCATGATAGTTGGCCTGCTATGCCGACAAAGCTCCCTTCCGACATCCCAAAGTTTGAAGGCCGCACTGGAGAAGATCCTTCAAATCATGTTCGATCTTTCCACATGTGGTGTTCATCTACCTCCATTACCGATGACTCTGTTCATCTTATATTGTTCCAATGCACACTTACAGGCGAAGCTTCTAAGTGGTATGTTGATCAGCCCACTTCCTCCCATACCACCTTTGCAACTCTTGCCCGGGATTTTTTATCTTACTTCCAGCTTCCCCTTCGTTATGACACTGGTATCGAACTTTTGACTTCTTTCCGTCAATCATATGTGACCCGCCTATCCGATCATGTCCAGGAATGGCGGAGAGGAAAGAGCCTATGTCAATCTCCTATCTTCGAAGACCGTGTCTACATGGACTGGTTCCTTAGATCTCTCTTGTCCCCTATCGGGAAAGATGTCACATCACATTTTCCTCAAACCAAAGAAGATGCCCTCCAAATGGCGTTAAAATATGACCTGATCGATGCTTAGACAGGTTATGATCATACTGTCCTACCTGATCTCCCCAGACCCGGTGATGCCCATACACTGGGGGCACCTCATGCCGCTGACAGTATCGTTGGATCTATCTCTCATCCATCTGCTCAACCTCTCATGAGCTATGGTTTTCTTGGGGGAGGGGGCACCACTTCCTACACTTCTCCCCCTCCCAGTAGCACGCATCCAGGATATGGCATGCCTCATCCTTTTGCCCAACCTCCTGCTTACCTCAATGTTGCCCAACCTAACCATTACCCTTATCCGCAGCCTAGTGCGCCATCTCCTCCAGCATATGCGCTGGCCCTCGGTCACTTCTCAACCCACACGCGGCGAGTCACCACCCCTCGAGGCGGTGGATGCACGAGGCGAGGATTCATGGCTACCCGGTGTCCAACTGGATGGGTGGCCAATCAACCTTCCCCTTCTGGTTCCTCCAATTACCAGATCCTCATGATGAACTCTGATCCACCTCTAACCGTCGACCTTAACCTTCAAACTCGGTCTCGCCAGTACCCCACACCTTCTGCTCAGTCTGCCCCCGAGTCCCCTTCTTCTGGTTCTACAGAGCCTCTTTCGACATCCAATGGTCCCTTACATATCCCTCAACCCAAATTTGAGGTTCATACCAAGATTCCTAAAGGACCATTACGCCGAAATGCTGCTTCTGGTCGAGCTGCTCATTCGTATAACATAGTAGATGATTTGGCGCAATCTCCTGCTGCCATTTCCACATTGGAACTCCTCCAATCATGCCCTTCCCAAAATAAGGCTCTGCTATCTACCATGGGCGCTGTAGATCCTGCCGATGACCAAATGATTGTTTTCGACGTCCATCAATCAGAACATCCTCCTCTTCCTGCTTCTGTAGCCTTCCAAATCCTAGTCAAAATCTGGAACGCTAACGTTTCTCGGTGTATAATTGATGAGGGGGAATCCACCTGTGTGATGTCCGCTTTGGTTTGGAAGCAACTCGGATCTCTTGAATTATCCCCTTCCACAATCACCCTTAGAGCGTGGGATGGCCACGCCTCCCAACCCATTGGCCTCTTCCGTAATTGTCCTATCACCCTTGCCGGTAAGACTGTTTGCGTTGACGTCGAAGTCATAGATGCCCCGCTAGACTACAACATTCTATTGGGGCGAAGCTACACCTATGCTATGTTTGTTGTCCCATCCGCGTTTTTTTGCAAGATGTCTTTCCCCCATAATGGAAAGATTTTCACCATTGACCAGTTGACATATCATGAGCCAAAATCTCAGACCTCACGTGAGACGACCATCTCTTCTGTAGCCAACAATCAAACCGTCGATTCCTTGACCAGTGTCTCCCCCCTAGCGTCTAGGAGCTCCTCTTGCTCGTAACCTTCCCTGGTCTTCCTCCTCCTCCTATCTCTGACCCCAGCTCATCGAATGTTTGCATGATGCAATCATCTCGGGCTGCTCTCAAGCAACCTACTTCAGCTAGTCAACAACCTTTCCCTCCGCAACCTGCTCCTAGCCCTTCACCTACAGTTGGTAGTCATGAGCCTCTTTATCCTCCTAGCATGGTTCCTCTAAGCCTTAGCCATTTAGGAGCCATCCCACCTGGCCATTACCCCTCTAGTCAGATACCGTTCCTAGCTCCCCCACCAGGAGTGTACACGGTACCCGTCATGGCCACCCTCTCTCTTCCTAACTTGACCCTTGGGATTCCCATTTGGTACCTTGATCCTCCAGCCCCCACCTTGCCTGTTCAACCCAAACCTTATATTGCTTTGACCCCAGTTCAATCGGTCCCCATGACTTCTCCCGCTGCATCAGTGCCTCAGTCACCTCAATAGGAACCACCTCTTATTGCGACCGTTTCGGGTAAGAAGGGCAAAGCTCGCAAGGGGGCATCAAAGGACAAGGTTGCCCCAACAAACCCTGCTCCTCCTCAGCCTCCAAAGCATACCATCTAGTGTGCTTCGTGTGATGTTGTCGGTCATGCCTCCCATACCTGTCCTGAATTGCTTCATCTCAAGCCCATGGTTAATGTCACATTCCCTGAGTCCGTGGTCCCAAAAGCCTCTATTCCTTCTGCGACCGCGGCCAAGAACCCCAAGACTATTCACACCAACCACCCCTGAGCTTTGTGTGATCTCCATGGCCATTACACCCATCTTTGTCCCCGCCTCGAGGACTTCCGCACCTCTATCGCCGCGGTCCACCAATTTGAGGCCAAGTGCAATGAGTCCACCTCTCCCCTATTTGCGCATTCTACTTCAGCAGAACTACCAGATATGACTTCCCCCATTGAAATTCCCCCTCCCGATGTCGAGATGACGGAGCCTACTGCCACCATTTTCTACCTATCATCATCCATGAGACCCTTAGTGGAAGTCCCCTTGGAGACTTCCCCTGATGTTTTGTTTGACCTCCCTTCAGTGATCACCCTAGGCTCAACATTGGTAGATCCTTTATCTACTTACTCTCCTGTCACCCCTTGTGATGATGCGCATGTGACCCTCTCTTCTCATGATCTTGAGTTAGGTAGCTTCGCCGTGTCAGGTGGTATTTCTTCCATCAGTCACCCCATCTTCTATCACGATGACGAAATTATGGAAGGAATCACCACCCCTGACTTTATCTATTCCCCCTTACATAAAACCCATGCATTTGAACTACATACACCTTGTGGCCATTACATTGAAATCCAATGTTTGGGTAAGGGGGCACCCAAATTTGAGAGACCAAGAGAAGCAATTCTCCACAACTCTCCTAGTGTATCTGGTCGTGTTGACTTTAGTCCCAGTATTCTTCCACATTTAGAAGAACCTCTAGAGTCCCATATCACTTCAGATCACTCTAGGGATGATACCCCTTATCGTTCCCTCATCTTACATCAGCAACCCAGTCTCTTAGACATTATTGTTGACCAACCTATAGATTTTCTATGAGAGCATCAGTTCATTATCTCCAAATCCTCTTTTTGGGATAGTGATACCAGGTATGCCAACTCAGAAACTTAAAGTCCATTTGACCCCTATATGCAGTACCAAAAGAGCTTGGTAATCCTCCATTTCCTTTCTCAAACTGCATAACCATAACAATAACAAATGGCACACCACATCATTAAAAGGTGTTTAGATTCCCATTTTTCTAAATACATTTTGGCCTGACCACACCATGCTCGGGGGCACCCATGCCCCTTAACCATAACCCTCCTCACCTCGTTTTTGGAGAGGAAGTTGTCTTACCGATCAAGTGTGAAATCCCTTCCCTTAATTTGGTTTTTGAACTTATCCCTGACACACAACCTCTAGAACAACGACTTATCCTACTTGAGCGTGCCTTTGAAGTCTACCGTGTTGCATTGCAAACCATAGAAGCAGCCAAGAAATGCACCAAAGCTCAATATGATCGAAAAGTCCAGCCTCGTCCTTTTCACGAAGGTGACCTTGTTCTAGTATATGACTAGGCCCATGATGTCCTTGGTCATGGGAAGTTTTACTAATTATGGCTAGGCCCTTACGTCATCAGCAAGGATCTTGGTAAGGGGGCATACTTTTTAGAGGACTTCGAAGGCAATCCTCTTCCTAATCCTCGCAGTGCACTCTATCTTAAGAAATATTACCCTTAGCATTTCCCTTCTGAGATGCGTGTTTTATTTTCTGTTATATAGCCAGCATATTTTGTGTACTTTCATCCATCGCCAGGACCTATTTTGTCCAAGAAGGGCCACTTCACCTCCACTTTAAATCGAATTTCCTCACTTGCGACACTTGTACTTGAGGCACCACTTCGCCTCCATACCTGTCCATGTTCGTGTCGATTTTCGTCATGAGTTCCCACCTTGTATTCATGTTTTCATGGTCCCCCATTGGGCCTTTACTGTGTGGCAGAACCATCGAGTCTCCCTTGTTTAGCGCATCCAAGTTGAGTCATCATCGCATTCATGGAGTCTATCCCGAGTCCCTTTGTACCCCGCCATAGCCCTCCATCCTTCATTGCTTGGTCTCTCTCTTGTGTCGCACATTATGACCTTCAGTCCCACTGTCCCCTATCCCTTATTATATTTTTTCAGTAGCTACCATGTCATTCATGCCCTTTATGCTCTAACAAGGGAAGTCGTCCATTCGCTACTCAGTCCTTTCCATTTCCCTATCATCATTAGTGTCAGTCTATCCGTCGCTCTACTATTTTCTCTCACGCCTTAGTTTAGGATTTCTCCTTGCCTCACCTGTGGCGGACCTCCTTCTGTCGACATCAGCTCATTCATTCTAGAAGCCATTTCTATAGGGTGGTGTACCTTGGTTACATCTTCCACTCTTGTTCGGTGCCTCGGATCAGGAAAAGGGATCTCTCATTTCCCTTTGACTTGATTGTTCCTCCAGCTCCTTTCAGCATGATCGAGATCCGTATACTCGATGGTTCAGTGATCCAGCAGTAGCTCTTGATGATTCTCGGGTGTGTGTGAGATGTCTCAACCCTCATGAGGGGGTGGCCCTGCAGGTAGCCCCCCACATGCCCGGATGACCTCTTCTTTGCAGCCTTCGATGCCGCTCCAGATTTTGATGATGTTGGCCTTAGCCGCTTGCAGCACCTCTTTGATTTGCATGTATCAGTCAGATTTTGTGAGCCCTTCCCCATTTACGGGGGGCATTTGGGTTGTATTTATCTTCATGTACTCAGATATTATTGTATAAGTCCTGGCTGTTATCCCAGGCACAACATGTATGTGGGATTCCTCATTGTATTATTATCTGGCTCATGTTTATGCCGGTTGTACTTTATGGTTCGGTCCCTTGTTTAATGGACACACTATTCTTTTGTACTTTGTCTCGGCGGGCATAGGTATGCCTCCCCCGCCGCCTTTAGCACAGGTACCCTCTCATAAAAAGAGACTTGTTGCACCTGCGAGTCTCGTCTCCTCAGGGTCTAGTCCTTCAGCACACTATCTACCTTACATTTCTCTCTCTGACTTCCCTTTTGTTGTCTAGTGATTGAGTTCTTACAACGTACTTCGGTCATACGATTTGCTCCTGACACTCGCACGCTGGGAGGCAATCTGTTACACCATTTTTTGGTCATCTAACCTATTATCATTAGATGGACCCAAGTACACCATGTAAGACCAATTTTACCCTAAGTAAAATTGCTTTCACTATGTAAAATAACTTAATAAACCACATTTATTAGGTTGTTTATGGTCTAAACAGGAAACCCCAAAAGGAAATATTAAACAAAGCTATATTTGTTTGATTTTCCTCATGGAATAATTAATTAAACCATAATTTAATTATTATTCCCAGTCATGTTTAACCCAAAAACAAAGAAATTAATTAGATAAACCTTTATTTATCTTATTATTTTCTAGGAATAATTATTTAAATCTTATTTAGATAATATTCCTTATTAAATATGACCAAATCACCCACAAATAATTAAATAAATCATTATTTATTTAATTATCTTTCAACCACTTCCTTAAATAATTAAATAAAACATTATTTATTTGATTATCTTCTAACCGCTTCCTTAAAAAGATAAATAAATCATTTATTTATTTATTTTTGACAAATTAAGGGATTTGACCCAAGTCAAATACCTTTTCCCTCCAACAAATATAATAAAAAAAGTGGATCTAGATCTGGTTAACCCATGCACCAAGATCTAGAATGACCCAATATTTTGTTATAAATAGGAGGATTTTTCCTACCATTCTTCACCTTTTGTTGCCTATTAGATCACTCTGGATCTATACACTTGGTCACATTTTTCCACTATTTGTTGTGTGAGCTCCCTTTGAGTTCCATTCTTTGTCTGGGTTTTCTACACCAACAAGAGAGAGAGATTCTAGATCTGAAGTGCTGAGGACTTCCAAGAACCCATCCCATTGAGGAGAATTGGATATGCCTTCTTGTTTTCCTCCCAGGTGCTGATTAAATTCTTTCAAATCGTTTCTCTTGTCTGTGGTATATGGAGCCAAACCCTTGTTTCTTGCTTAATGTCTTTCAGCCATGAATCGGTTTCGGCCTCTTTCTTGTTCAACTATGTGAATCTGAAGATGTTATTTTAATTGTTAGGGCTATTGGTTATGCGTGGCTAAAGTTGGTCCTTTTCGTACACTTCGACAAAGGGATTCATACTAACACTCTGTAGTCTAAATCAAACAAGGGTACTTCTGAGTTTGCATTGAAAACATCCCTTGACCACATAATCCCAGGGGTCATGTTTAAAAGAGTATGAGCTTAAAGCATACTTCACCCTTATTTTTACCTTTGAAGCATTATTCATGAAGTTAGCACGAACGACATTAATGTCAAAGATGCAGTTCGAAAAGGAGGTTAAGTAAAATTTGCGCAAAACAACATTATTGGATGAAGCGGACTTTATCTTCCCTGTGTTTGAAGATGAAGACTTATGAGAACTCTGAGACATAGAATGAATAATACCATCAATAGATAGAGTCGCTAGTGGTTTAGAAGTTCCAGGTTGGGGAGCATCAGGCAAGATATCATATAATGCACCAGACTGAGAGTACACAAGATCAAGGTACTGGGCATAATCAATGGCTTGTTCCTTGGTTACACATGCCCCCATAGCTATGTCTTTGGTAATTTTATTGACAAAGGAGGTGGTGAATGAATGATTTAGAAGCTGATCATGAATTTAAAATTTGATCATGCAACGACGACATCACCACTCATGAATATGATCCAAGATATGAGTAGCTCGGTCATGTTTTAATGACGTGAGGAGGTGCGTCTCGGTCTCATAGTGGACTGGTAATTGGAAATGCGTAAGGAATGCCATGGATAAATAATTGAAATCTTGGAAGATGCCACAAGATAGCTCAATGTACCACTTTGCAGCGGCACCAATAAGAGTTTGATAAAAAAGATAGAGTCTAATAGAATCATCAACCCAAGAGTTAGAGGAACACCACAAGTGGCAAGTCATAACATGTGCTTGGGGGTCTTCACTAGACTTGCCCTCAAATTTAGGAAAATCAACAGGAATGTTGGTCACAACCAAAGGCCAATACGGGTTATGATGAATGGGATCATTCGTCAACTTTGACACATCAAGTAATTCCAACATAGCAAGAAATGCTAATTGAGTGTTGAAAGTCATCACGGGAGGTCTTTGATAAGGAACTGCATGTACATTCCACCCAGTTCGAGCGAGATTTTTGTCCCCATACATTCTATCTCGGAGGATTTGGATCATAGGGATTAGAAGAAGGATAATTCAGTTGATACTGGGGTTGAGGACCATGATACTAAGTCAGAGCAGACCACTGAGTTCCTTGCTGAGTAGCATATGGAGTCTGTTGTGGAATGTAAGCATGGTTTTGAGGTTGATGATATACAGGTTGATTTTTAGGGTAAGGAACCTCGGGTGCACTATATACTAGTTGATATAAACCTTGAGGGTAGTAAGTGCCTCGCAATTGATCAGGAAAACCCGGGTGAGCATGTTGAGCAGGCTGCTGAGCATGTAAACCTGGCTAACTATAAACAGGTAGAATGTGCTGCTGAAACGATGGAACTGGATGAGGAGCAGGTTGAATCAGTTGCTAAGAAGGCTGAACCAAATACTAAGGGCCAGTGGGTTGGCCTTGTAGGAAAGGTTGGCCCGATGGTTGTGATGGACTAGGTTATCCCTGATAACCAGGTTGACCTGGAGAAGGATCGTAGGGTTGTCCTAGTTGCACAACATTTTGGCCATATTGAACATGTGACTCCAGTTGTGGTGCAACAGGTTGTCCCTGTGGTGGGTATATTTTCCCCCCAAGAGCTTGAGATTATCCTGGTTGATTCTAAGGTCGACCAAACAAACCGAAGGGCTTTCCATGTTGGACCAAAGGTTGACCTTGTGAAGGTTGGCCTTTTGGACCGTATGGTTGTCTCTGTGGACTAGAGGCAGGGCCCTACTGAGCTAAAGGTTGTCCCGATGAGGGTTTTCCTTACAAGCCAGAGTGTTGCGCAGGCAGGGTAGTTCCCAAATGAGTAAAAGTATGATAAGGATCATAAACAGCCTAATGAGGATCAATAGGAGGAAAATAGACTGGATTACCATACACATCATAATGGTGTAGATATTTATATACGATATTACCAACAGCATCATAGTGATGGAATTGAGGATTACTAAGAGATTGAAGGGGTTGAGAACCTTGGGAACTCTGTTTCTAAACAACCAAAAATTATTCTTCAAAAGTAAGACCGCCAAGAATCATAGGAGTAGTGGAAACTGCACTAGAAGCAGGTGGGGCCTCCGCAACACTAGATTGTGCTCTACTAGGACCGGGATTAACATGCCACGTTGGATTGAGGAAAATAGACCTGTGAGTGTGAAAATATCCTGACAACTGATGGGTAACAACTAGTGTGGATGAAGCCACATAGACCGTCAGTTGGACTGGAATAAATGTAACAGTAACCGACGAACTAGGTGTCGAAGGTGATAGTCCTAACGAAGGGAGGATCGAACTCTAAAGAGGAGTTATTGTACTAGATTGTGCTATGGAGGCAACACCAGACATAATCTAACTCAAGGACCTATATCCAAGCGGAAGTGACACCGATGGTGCAGAATACTGAGTAAAAACATGAGGGACATCTTCTAGAAAAAGTTGATATTCTTCTGTAGAAATAGGCATTCCTTCACTACCAACAAGACTAGATGAATCCATGTCTGACTCTGCCGTAAGGTCTTCAAAAAGACTACGGGGACTAGGAGGCACAACAACAACAAAAAATGGCGAACCTGACATAAGAGGAGGAAAATATCCTTCTTCCCTGAAACCATACCAAGCACTAGAAGGAGGCCAATTGAATTCAATTGGCTCTTCAAGAGGAGATTGAGTAGCAAGAGGCAGGACAGACAGGAGAATAGGTTGCAAAAAATCAGTAGACCTAGTCGATTGATGGGTTTCAAAAGAAATGTCTGGGAAAGAGCTACCACTAGGACGTAGTGAGGACAACAAAACTGGTAGCTCTTCCACTGTGACTATATATCAAAACAAAAAGGAAAAAGGAGAACCAATCGAAGACACCAAGATCAAAACCAAGGAAAACAACAGACCAAGCAATAAAAATTTAACAGGCATGTAATCATAGGTGATTAATTTTAAGACACTGAAACCAGATTTTGTTGTTTCATTTTTAAAGAGTCGAGAAACAGGAAAAATATGACTCTAGTCACTTTCAATTTTAAATGAACGTGAAATGACAAGTACTCTATGATATCTTATCTTTTTAAAGAGTCATGAAAGTATCAAAATTACTACTTTGGAATACTAAGCAAGACAGTATACCAGGTTTCTGTGAACTGCCATATACACCTTGGTGATCAAATTAAAGAGAAATGACCAAGGACTTAACGTACATGCAGGTAATCTCCCCAAATGCTATGTTCAGTGTATCACGGTTACAAGGCACTAGACTCAACTTCCTATGGATAAAAGGATTACAACCTAGGGGGGTCTCCCTTTATATACTTCACAGTACAGGAGCACAAGTGCATACTAGCACTGTCTAGAGCCAGATGGAAAACGACAGCTACTAGGTTTTAAGATGCCAGAACACATCTCTAGCCTAGACCACTAAATTTTTTTTTTTTGGGTTTCAATGCTTCCTTAGGATAACTAAGTGAATTTTAAAGTTGATCTTGGATTATGTTTCAGTTTTAAGGCCCTATTGAATTTGGATATCAAAATTCCTAAATGCAGGCTATATGAAAATCAATATAATTTCGAATTCAATGAATGCTAGTTACGAGAAGGATAGAGATCTTTCAAAAAAAAGAAACCAATTAAATTATGTGAAGAAATCCACTAATTCATCTAACAACATCAAAATAAAATGAAACTCTTTCCTAGACAATCAGTCGCTAGTTATGAAAAATAAAATTTCACTTTCGGTGCAAAGAAAGAATGCAAAATATGTTTCTTTTTTAATTTTTAAATGAAAAGAAGTACATGATGCACTAATTAAATGAAAAAAATGAAAACAAACACTAGCTTAAATGTTGTGTAGGAATCGAAATTGAATGACTCAATAAAACGTAAAACAAACACAAGAAATCACTCAAACTAAAGTCGCAATCTTCCAAACCAAGAGACAGTTTTCAAAATGACCCAAAACAAGAAATGTAATCTATGCTTGGAGAAATAAGGCGAAGAATCAATCAAAAAAAGAAATGAATCTACAACCAAAGAAATCACTAAAAATATCAAGAAAACTTAGTGCAATCAATCCAGAATTGAGACTGGCAACAATCAAAATGACTTGATTCTCACACAAAAGGCTTAGTGTACCAAACCCTTAGAAACCCTAAGGCCTCAATTCACACTGATAAGAAAATGAACAAACGACTGATAAAAACAAGCCAACGGAAGTCAAAATAGTCTCAAAGGCATAATTACACATAACAAATAACCCAAAAGAAAGCACAATTGACCAAAAGACTCATTAAGGAGGTGAAACCAAATCCTACAGGGGTCGACGGAATTGTAAGGCTATAATCCATGCCATACAAGGGTTGGCATGACTGCAAAAATAGCAACCTACGCCAATTGGCACGAACGTACAGAGGAAAAGCGTGCCAAGCCTGATAACTATGGGAAAAAGAGGAAAAACCTAAACCTAATGAGCAGAGGTCAATCTTGACACTATGGAGCTGAATAGAAGATGTAAACTAAGCAAGCAAACCAAGAAAGGCAGATAGGAAAATCAATGATTGAAACTGACCCAACAAGATGAAATGACAAACTCGCACTGATGCCCAGTGGAGTCACTAATTTTTTATGCAGGTAAATCCTCTCTGCAGATAGAGACGATCCCTCTAGCCCTAAAGTGGGTCTAGAAACAAAGAGACATGCTAAAGTGTTGATTCCTAATTATTTAATGAAACAGGACATGGTAGATCGAACTACCTAGAGTGCAACACTGTCATCGTTGCTATAATGGTGGTGGCCTCTCACTCCTGTCTCGGCAAGTCACAATCCTTCTGTAGTGATGCTCAGATACCTTCACATAGAATCAGAAAACAAGAAAAGCATACGACATGATAACATCTCATTGATAACTATTAGCCAGTCAAAGAGGGCTAAACAAATTTCATTAAACAAACATCGTAACACAAAAGTGGAACCAAACAGTAGTCACATATATTTATTAATGAAAGGAAGAGATACAACCAAAGCTTTGACATCAAGGTCTCCTCTAGCGGGGTTCAGTCAGAGTGCGTCTCAGATGTTCGTCAGGGAATTCAGACGGGATAAAAGCATGGACTCAAGCTCTCTCAGAAGGCATGCACTCAAGCATTCTCAACGTAATTCCTTCTTATCCTATCTCTTTAGTATTTCTTCAAGTTCAGCTCTTCAGTTGTTTAGCTAGTCAACCATTCAGCTAGTTCGTGCAAAGAGAGATGACTTCTTTTTATAGAGGAAAAAGAGGAGGTTAGGATCCCTAAAAAGGTTAGAGGGAGGCCTATCCTTTAGGGAGTTCCCATAAGAGGTGGAAACCATAAACTAAAGGAGGGAGTCTCTGGTTTATCAGTTCAACCACTCCTAATGACCCATCCTAAAGGTGGTTGGAGTGGAATCTCCGCCTCTATTTTTAAAAAACATTCCATAAACATCTTGGTCCATGTGGAAAACTGGGATAGAGCACCAGATGGCACGAGGCCCAGTGTTAATCTTCTTCTTTAGCGCAAGGACATAATTGACTACCCGCGCTAAGGCAAAAACAAGGGTTTTTGAGTCTCTGCTCAGGGAATTGTCAAAAGAAGGAATATTACTCTCATGAAAAGGGATATAATGATGGTCTTTGCAAGGCACGACACTACTTATTGATCATAGAAATTAACCTCTAATGGGTGAGATGGGGATTGCA
The DNA here is from genome assembly GCA_034641835.2 of Pinus albicaulis. Classification (NCBI taxonomy): domain Eukaryota; kingdom Viridiplantae; phylum Streptophyta; class Pinopsida; order Pinales; family Pinaceae; genus Pinus; species Pinus albicaulis. The sequence continues at coordinate 50,812,347 of CM076570.1, forward strand.
GGGACAGTGACAAAATGTTGTGTAAAAGATGCCCCCTAAAGCATGAGTTCTGAGGGAGAGGGAGGAAAAAAATTCTTTATGAGAACACGTTCGAACCAAACACCGTTGTCAGAAAACCTACAAATACAACTGATATATTTGATACAGGAACATGTGGTATGGGCACAGCCACCCATAATGGAGTGTATAAAAACTAAGATCCGAGGTATGGATGCAACCATATAGTAGTAAGGATTAACAAATAGACTCAAGTATGGTTGCAACCATCCAATCAAAAGAGTCATGTAATAAGTCATGATAATCCACCAAAATTTGAAACCTGGATTTTATCAGAAAACATCGGTCGCCTGAACGTGCATAAGGCATCCGGGCAGTCACAACTTAGAAAATTTGATACGAAAGCCCTCAAACAAAATGACCTGACCCGAATGTGTTTCCTTAGCCGCCCTCACATGGCGCGACATGATGCGCTCAAGAAAATGAAGGCACAAGGGAGAAAATAGAAAACAGGCCGCCCAAATGTGCACAAGGCAACTGGGCGGTCACAACATCGAAAATTTGATACGACCACCCTAAAAAAAATGACCCAACCCGAATGCGTTTCATGGGGTGCACTCACATGGCGTGCCCGACCGAGTAAAGGCACAAGGGAGAAAATGACAAACATATAGAAAAAACATGCACAAGACACCCGAGTGACCACAACTTAGAAAATTTGATATGGTGTTGTCACACCACACGACATGGCGCACCCAACCAAATGAAGGCACAAAAGTGCAAATGGAAAACACATCGCACGAACATGCATAAGGCACCCAGATGGTCACAACTTAGAAAATTTGATATGGTCACCCTCAAATGAAACAACCTAACCTAAATATGTTTCTTCAGGTGCCCTCACAGGGTGCCACACAACGTGCACAACCGAACGAAGGCACAAGGGATAAAAGGAGAAACGGGCCGCCCGAACGTGCATAAGTCACACGGGCAGTCATAACATAGAAAATTTGATCAAATACCCTCAAACAAAATGACGCATCCCAAACACATTTCTTTGGGCGCCCTCATGCAGCGCGACATGGTACGCCTGACTGAACGAAGGCACAAGTGAGAAAATGACAAACAGGTCACCCGAATGTGCATAAGGCACCCGGACGTGTCACAACTTAGAAAATTTGATACAACTACTCTCAAACAAAACAACCCAACCCGAACATGTTTCGTCAGGCGCCCTCACATGGCGTGATACAACATGCATGACCAAACGAAGGCACAAGGGAGCAAATGGAAAATGGGTTGCCCAAACGTACACAAGGCACTCGGGCGGTCACAACTTAGCAAGTTTGATACGCCCGCCCTAAGAAAAACTAACTTGGCCTGAATGCATTTCGTCAGGTGCCCTCACACGATGTGACACGACACGCTCGACCGAATGAAGGTACAAGTGTGCAAACGACAAACAAGCCGCACGAACATGCGCAAGGCACCCGAACGAGTCACAACTTAGCAAAATTGATACGACCACCCTCAAACGAAATGACCTGACCCGAACGCATTTTGTCGGGAACCCTCACACGGCGCGAAACAAAGCACCCAACCAAACAAATTCACAAGGGAGAAAATGAAAAACGGGTCGCTCGAACATGCACAAAGCACCCTAGTGGTCACAACTTAGAAAATTTGATACGACCACCCTCAAACGAAATGAAATGACCCAAACGTGTCTTGTTAGGCACCCTCACACAGTACACCCGACCAAATGAAGGCACAAGAGAGGAAATGGAAAATAGGCCACCCGAATGTACACAACGGAGCAAACAAAAAATGGGCCTCCCTAACGTGGACAAGGAACCCTAACTCGAATGCATTTTGTCGGGCGCCCTCACACGACGCGACATGACACACTCAACCCAACAAAGGCATAAGAGATCAAACAGAAAATGGCCTTCATGAACATGAACAAGGCACTGTGGTAATCAAAACTTATCAAATTTGATATGACTTCCCTCAAACGAAACGACCCGACCCAAACACATTTCGTCAGGTGTAATATCCCTTTTTCAGGAATATCAGCAATGTGCTCAAGAAAAACGTTTTATAACAAAAAATTTACAACAGAAACATAGATCATGACCTGGTTCCTCTTATTTATGATGTATGTTACTTATATATGGAATTTCATCTAAAAAAAATTAGTTTAGATACATTAAATAGATCTCCCAAAAACTAGACTAGCTAAAAAGCACCCAAAGAGGAAGGCTGCAACCAAATGCAAACACTACTTCAGGAATTGTGTAGTTTTATCAGATATTTAGTGGAGATCAAAAAGGAGGATTACATTTTAGTAATTCAGCAGCATATCAACATTGTGATGAAGCTCTTTCACTATATAGTAGAATGCATGAGATAATACAGCAAGAAATCTTCAGAAAAGAGAGCTAGAACACATGTACATTTGTAAAAAGGGATCAACAACGTTATTTTTAAGGAGCTTCAATAGTTAGAAGTTAAAAATCAGATATAGGGTAGATCTGTGGACAAAAAATCAGATCTATTTCAGGTCTAGAAGCTATATAGTCTTCTCTTCAAGACCCCCTTGGAATTTTGACAAAAGCATGTATAAATAAGAGTAGATTTGAGAAACAAGTTACATATCTGTAAAATTCTACAGTAAATTTCTGAATATTTCATTTCATTACAATGGATCAGATCTAAGCATAACATGTATCAGCAAGCTAATCCATGGATCACCAAGTGGAAGGCAACCCCAAAGCTAGAGATCTCTGACTAAACTATGACAAAAACACCATAAAGAGATCCACACCAAAATAAAGTAGTCTTTCAAAATGAACGTCATTGTAGATTAAATGACATAGATAACCACTGTAGAATTGCAGATATGAAGTACAAGGAGAAGAGACACTCTTCCAGGAGGTCAAAGAACACACTCCATGAGAAGAGGCTCCCAAAAATACACTAAATCTATACAGGTCTAGACTCCCACTTGCTGCAGCTTGCAGAAGTAGCAAAACCCTCAATGGATCAGCGCCGCCAATGAAATTAGAGCTTGGCCTAAAGCTTGATAGTGGTTCAATTCAACAAACACTCCTCTAATAATCCTCAAAGGAAGAGGTGAAATCCCTGCATAGGAATTCCAAATACAATCCTCCACTAAAAGGCGGAGAATGGTATTTGTCTAAGCAGACAAATACTCAAAAATATGATCAATCAACAACCTTCTCTTACTGCCCTCCCTTTCCTTTTATAAGATGAGAAAGCCTTTGAAAACCCTAAACCACCTTGATGAGTTAGCCCTTTTCACATGAGAAGCTTCCTTCTAGAACTGCACTGTCCCTTTTGGAGATGCAATGAACCTAGACAGCATTGTTGATTTGGTCAAGGTTGACCCAGACTTTAGCTCAAACCTCTTTCACACCTGTAAGTGATTATTTACATGGCCCTGATTTGTATTTTTTCACATGGGAATTGATTTATTCATACTTTTCCGGAGTTTTACATGTCCTCCTTTATTCATTTATTCATGCAACAAAAATTAAAACAAAATTGAATTTTCCTCTTAGCTAAGGCTAAGTGGGAACATTACAGTCCTCCCCTCCAAAATGTTGCTTGTCCTCAAGAAACTGATAGGGTAAGAGATACAGTTCTTCTCCTTCTCCATTGATGGCACCATCAAGGATCAAGTTTTCATCATGGGCCAAGTGCTCATTGAGCCAATACATAAAAAATTTCTCCTCCAATGCCAACATAATAGGGGCATAGTCCATCCCTTTAGGAGTGTAAAACTCAACATAAATAAACATGGGTGAAGCAATGATACATCTAAAACATGTATAATGAAGTACAAGTTGAAGTTCCATCCCATGTGGTACATATACACTGTCCATCCTTTGACCATACAAACCCATGAACAATACCAATATTCCATCTATGTATGGAAGAAAAATCACATATATGCAAACTAATATTTGCACTTGAGGAGGTGGGTCACAATCCCACATAATATGCCAACACAATGCACTCCTTGTATTTATTATATCCGAGTGTGGTAAGTGGCACTCCCACCACACCTTTGCTGCATTAGTCACTTTTACATGGCTGAAAGTGATACACAAGTTAGGTGCTTTTAGGAAGCACGCATCATGAAAAAGAATCTCCCTTTGCACCTCAAGGGAGTGATCAGATTCAGAATTTTTATTGGCCTTACCAATGCCATGAGATCTACATTTCATATCACTCCTTGTTGGAGCGATGGCCTGCATACATATGGGAAGAGAATATGTCAAATTAGAAAAATAGGCATGCTTCATAATATCAGATTCTTTACCATACAATTCTCCCACACGTGAAGTTGGGCATGGATATTTCTCCTCTTTGAAGAGAAGGAAGAGAAGGCTGAAATGAATCTTGTATAGAGTCCTTTGGCTCTCCCCACTCCTCATAACTCCTGCACTCTTGAAAGTGCTGATGTAGTTCCTCCTTCATACCCTCCCAATCAAAACTCCTCATGATTAGGGTGTAGATCTTTGTTGACTTCATATAGCTGGAAAGGAATTCCTTATGTGCCCTTTGTAGTATCTCTTGCTTATGCTTGGAGGCTTTAGACAATAATACTCTACCAAGATGATAGATGACCCCTTCATGGACAAAATAGCCTCCCTCTTGCTTCATGCCATCTAGTATCATCCTGGTGTGAAGATCTTTGGAGTACTCCATAAGGAGTCGAGATCTCCAATATGGATCCACACAGCTCAACAAAGACACTACTGCTGATACATCTATGGGGGTGTTTGCCTTGTTGTTGATTGCTTCTTTGACATTACACATGCCAAAATTGTTTGTTGGAAGGTTGAGCCTCCCTTTTCCCTCCTCCCACAATGTTGTAGCTTTTTCTCTAATCCTTGCTGGATCTATATTTGGAGCAGCAATTTGTGAAGCTTTCCCCACAAGATCAGAATCTAATGACATTCCAAGAGGCTTTCCATGAGGTAATAATGTCTCTTGCAGCATTATCATAAACATGAGAGAAGGAAATGGGATATCCTTGCTTCCAATGTGCAAATCCATCTCTGTTGTTTGTTTGGAAACATTAGGTGAAGGATAAGTATGCATGCCTTGAATTATTTGTGGTCTCCCACTCTTCATGTCCACCGACTCCATCTATAAGGCTTTCTAATCAGTGGTAACCTTCCCCAAGGTAATCAACCACTGGACACCCAAGATGATATTGGTGTCTGTTATGTCAACTACAAAGAAGTGATCCACCAAAGTATAGGATCCCATAGTGACAGAAAGTGATGGAACATATTGCATGCATGGTGTGGCTCTATCTCCTTGCACAAAAAAAGAAAACCCATCAAAAGTATCAGTGGGGATTCCTCTCATTTTCACAAGGTGAGAAACAATAAATTTGTGGGTTTCCTCACTTTCGATCAGAATAGACACTCTCTGGTTCATGATTGAGCCTTGTACTCTTAGGGTCAAGTACTTAGGCACTCCTCTCAAAGAGGAAATAGTCCCACTTGTTGGGGAAAAGGCTCCCTCTTCATATCTAGATGGTTTTTGATCATCCTCCTCATCATCACCAATGCTGTGACCCCTCCTAGGTCCATCGTTCCCATCTTCCTCCTCAAAATCTGAGAAGAATTCTATATAATGTGCCCTTCTAGCAACACATCTATGTCCCGGTACCCATGGCTCTTGGCAAGTGAAACAAAATATATTTTTCCTCAATTCCCTCTGGAGATTGATTTCAGGAGGTTTATTCAGTGAGCTCTCCTTGGGAGGAGAAACCTTCCCTTCTTTCCCCATAGAAGTGTGAAGGACTTTTCTTTGGAAAGTTGCCTTTTCTTTTGGAAAGGCATCTTGGAGAACTCTAGCTCTCTCAGTGGCATCATGAAAGGTGATGGGCTTAGTGGACTTAACCAACCCATGAAAAGGTTCCTCCAAGACATCAATGAACATGTAGACTCTCCTTGCTACACATATATTAGGAACCATGACTGATAATCTCAAAAACTCACAGATATAAGTCTCTGCATCTACTGCCTGCTTCAGTTTTGCAAGGCTTATGAAGGGTGCTTCAGGATCCTTCCTGTCAAACCTCTCCACCAGTATTCTAGTGAACTCAGCATAGGTAGTCACATTGATGTGTCCTAATGTAGACAATCCATGGAGCCACCAATTGTGTGCTTCACCTTCAAAGTGCAGCGCTGCAATCTTAATGGCTTCAACTTCAGGGACTTTGTTCAACTAGAAATAGATATCCAACTTTTCCACCCATTATTTGGAAGAACAAGAGGATGATTCATAAAAATTGGGTAAAAATAATCTGCCCATAGTGTGGTGTCTCCCGTGAAAGAAACCACCATCTCTATATTGCTGGCTTGGTCTCCTCTGGTCCTTGAGATGGAAAAAGTCTTGGAATCTCAAGTTATCCTTGAATCTCTGACTCTAAGAGTGATACTTCACAAAGTAACCTTCAATGGAGGCTTGCTCTTATGGTCCTTCATTCTCTACAGCCAAGAAGGTAGGCATAGTAGAGCGTTTTGAGTCTTGTGGAGCTTGTGGCAGGCTCACAGGTTGACCAGTCCCATAGTGAGACATGTCAAAAATTTCTTCTTGATGAAATATCCCAAGAGATTCCCTCTTTTTTTCCACCCTCATCTCTTTTATATCCTTGGAAAGATATTTCATGGTCTCCAAAAGAGTTTTTTCAAACTACTCTACTTCCTTATCATTCACAGTTTCAGGGGCTTTTCGCTTGTCTTGACCCTTGTCAGGGTCATTAGTAGTGTAGTCATACTTTTTATGACTTATATTCTGGTACCTCCTCTCCCTCTCAGTAAGAAGATCATATTCTTAATAATTAAGCATGAATGGTGCTCCAAGGCAAGCACAGGCTGTGTCAAGAAAGGAGCTTTGATACCACTGTAATATCCCTTTTTTAGGAATATCAACAATGTGCTCAAGAAAAATGTTGTATAAGAAAAATTTTGCAACAGAAATGTAGATCAGGACTTTTTTGCTCTTATTTATTCTGTATGGGACTTATATATGTAATTACATCTAAAAAAATCATATTAGATACATTAAAAAAATCTCCCAAAAACTAGACTAGCTAAAAAGCACTCAGAGAGGAAGGCTGCAACCAAATGCAAACACCGCTTCAGGAATTGTGTAGTTTTATCAGATATTCAGTGGAGATTAGAAAGGAGGATAATTTTTCAGTAATTTATTATCATGTCATCATTATGATGAAGCTCTTTCATTATACATTAGAATGCATGGGACAATACAACAAGAAATCTTCAGAAAAGAGAGCTAGAACACATGTACATTTGCAAAAATGGCTCAACAACGTTATTTTTAAGGAGCTTCAGCAGCTGGAAGTTACAACTCATATCTATGGTATATTTTTGGATAGAACATCATATCTATTTCAGATCTTGAAGCTATATAGTCTTCTCTTCAAGATCCCCTTGGAATTTTGACAAAAGCATGTGTAAATAAGAGTAGATCTGAGAATCAAGTTACAGATCTCTAAAATGCTGCAGTAAATTTATGAATATAACATTTCATTACAATGGATCAGATATAAATATAACATGGATCAGCAAGCTAATCCATGGATCACGAAGTGGAACGCAACCCCAGAGCTAGAGATCTCTAATCTAAACTATGAGCAAAACACCATAAAGAGATCCACACCAAAATAACATAGTCTTTCAAAATGAATAGCGATGTAGCTTAAATGACATCGATAACCACTGTAAAATTTCATATATTAAGTACAATGAGAAGAGACACTCTTCTAGGATGTTAAAGAACACACTCCATGAGAAAAGGCTCTGAAACATACACTAGATCTTTGCAGGTCTAGAATCCCACTTGTTGCAGCTTGCAGAAGCAGCAAAACCCTCAATGGATCAGCGCTGCTAATGAAATTAGAGCTTAGCCTCAAGCTTGATAGTGGTTCAATTCAGACAATGCTCCTCTAAGAATCCTCAAAGGAAGAGGTGAAATCCCTGCATAGTAATTCCAAATACAATCCTCCACTAAACAACAGAGAATGGTATTTTTCTAAGTAGACAAATACTCAGAAATATGATCAATCAACAACCTTCTCTTGTTTCCCTCCCCTTCCTTTTATAAGATGAGAAAGCGTTTGCAAACCCTAAACCACCGTGATGAGTTAGCCCTTTTCACATGAGAGGCTTCCTTCTAGAACTGCGCTGTCCCTTTTGGAGATGCAATGAACCTAGAAAACGTTGTTGATTTGGTCAAGGTTGACCCAGTCTTTAGCTCAAACCTCTTTCACACCTGCAAGTGATTATTTACATGGCACTGATTTTTGTTTGTTCACATGGGCATTGATTTATTCATACTTTTCAGGTGTTTTACATGTCCTCATTTATTCATTTATTCATGCAATAGAAATTAAAACAAAACTGAATACATTACAGTCCTCCCCTCCAAAATGTTTCTTGTCCTCAAGCAACTGATAGGGTAAGAGATGTAGTTCTTCTCCTTCTCCATTGATGGCACCATCAAGGATCAATTTTTCATCATGGGACAAGTGCTCATTAAGCCAATACATCAAAAATTTCTCCTCCAATGCCAACAAAATCGGGGCATATTCCATCCCTTCAGGAGTGTAAAACTCAATAGAAATAAACATGGGTGAAGCAATGCTACATCTAAAACATGTATCATGAAGTACAAGTTGAAGTTCCATCCCATGTGGTACATATACACTGCCCATAATTTGACCATACAAACCCATGGACAATACCAATATATCATCTATGTATGGAAGCAAAATCACATATATGCAAACTGATATTTGCACTTGAGGAGGTGGGTCACAATCCCACATAAGATGCTAGCACAATGCACTCCTTGTATTTATTAAATTTGAGTGTGGTAAGTAGTACTGCCACCACACCTTTGTTGCATGAGTCACTTTGATATGGCTGAAAGTGATACACATGTTAGGTGCTTTTGGGAAGCACCCATCATGAAAAATAATCTCCCTTTGCACCTCAAGGGAGTGATCAGATTTATAATTTTTATTGGCCTTACCAATGCCATGAGATCTACATGTCATATCACTCCCTATAGGAGCCATGGCCTACATACATATGGTAAGATAATATGTAAAATCAGAAAAATAAACATGCTCCATAAGATCATATTATTTACCATACAAGTCTCCCAGACATGTGAAGTTGGGCATGGATATTTCTCCTCTTTCAAGAGAAGGAATAAAAGGCTGAAATGACTCCTGTATAGAGTCCTTTGGATATCCCCATTCCTCATAACTGTTTCACTCTTGAAAGTGCTGATGTAGTTCCTCCTTCATACCCTCCCAATAAAAACTCCTCATGATTAGGGTGTAGATCTTTGTTGACTTCATATATCTAGAAAGGAATTCTTTATGTGCCCTTTGTAGTATTTCTTGCTTAAGCTTGGAGGATTTAGACAAGAATACTCTACCAACATGATATATGACCCCTTCATGGACAAAATAGCCTCCCTCTTACTTCATGCCATCTAGTATCATCTTAGTGTGAAGATCTTTGGAGTACTCCACAAGGAGTTGAGATCTCCAATATGGATCTACATAGCTCAACAATGATAGCATTGCTGATACATCTATGGGGGTGCTTGCCTTTTTTCTGATTGCTTCTTTGACATTACACATGTCAAAAAATTTTGTTGGAAGGTTGATCCTCCCCTTTCCCTCCTCCCACAGCGTTGTAGCTTGCTCTCTAATCCTTGATGGATCTATATTTGGAGCAGCACTTTGTGAGGCTTTCCCCACAATATCAAAATCTAATGACATTCCAAGTGGCTTGCCATGAGGTAAGAATGTCTCTTGCAGCATCCTCATAAACATGACAGAAGAAACTGTGAGATCCTTGCTTCCACTACACAAATCCATCTTTGTTGTTTGTTTGGAAACAATAGGTGAAGGATAAGTGTGCATGCCTTGAATTATTTGTGGTTTCCCACTCTTCATGTCTACCCACTCCATTTGCAAGGCTTTCCAATAAGTGGTAACCTTCCCCAAGGTAATCAACCACTGGACACCCAAGATGATATTGGTGTCTGGTATGTCAACTACAAAGAAGTGATCCACCAAAGTGTAGGATCCCATAGTGACAGAAAGTGATGGAACATATTGTATGCATTGCATGGTTCTATCTCCTGGCACTAAAACAGAAAACCCATAAAAAGTATCAGTAGGGATTCCTCTCCTTTGAATAATGTGAGCAACAATAAATTTGTGGTTTTCCCCACTTTCAATCAGAATAGACACTCTCTGGTTCATTATTGAGCCTTATAATCTTAGGGTCAAGTACTTAGGCACTCCTCTTAAAGAGGAAAGAGTCCCACTTGTTGGAGAAAAGGCTCCCTCTTCATCTCTGGATGGTGTTTGATCTTCTTCCTCATCATCACCAACATTGTGACCCCTCCTAGGTCCATCATTTCCATCTTCCTCCTCAAAATCTGAGAATACTTTTATATAGTGTGCCCTTCCCGCAACACATATATGTCTTGATACCCATGGCTCTTGGCAAGTGAAACACAATCTCTTTTTCCTCAATTCCCTCCAGAGATCAATGTCAAGAGGTTTCTTCAGTGAGCTCTCCTTAGGAGGATTATTTTTCCCTTCTTTCCCCTTAGAAGAGTGAAAGGATTTGCTTTGGAAATTTTCCTTTGCTTTTGGCAAGGCATCTTGGAGATCTCTAGCTCTCTCAATGGCATCATGCAAGCTGATGGGATGAGTGGACTTAACCAACCCATGCAAAGGTTCCTACAAGCCATCGATGAACATGTAGACTCTCCTTGCTACATATAGATTAGGAACCATAACTGATAATCTCAAAAACTCATAGATATAAGTCTCTTCATCTCTTGCCTGCTTCAGTTTTGCAAGGCTTATGAAGGGTGCTTCAAAATCCTTCTTATCAAACCTCTCCACCGGTCCTCTAGTGAAATTAGCATAGGTAGTCACATTGATGTGTCCTATTGTAGACAATCCATGGAACCAACAATTGTGTGCTTCACCTTCAAAGTGCAGCGCTGCAATCTTGATGGCTTCAACTTTAGGGACTTTGTTCAACTGGAAATAGATATCCAGCTTTTCCACCCATGCTTTGGAAAAACAAGAGGATGATCTGTCAAACTTGGGAAAAAATAATATTCCCATAGTGTGGTGTCTCCCATGAATGAAACCACCATCTCTATACTGCTGCCATGGTCTCTTCTGGTCCTTGAGATGGAAAAAGTCTTGGAAACTCAAGTTATCCTTGAATGTCTGACTCTGAGAGTCATACTCCACAAAGTAATATTCAAGGGAGGTTTTCTCTTGTGGTCCTTCATTCTCTACAGCCAAGAAGGTAGGCATAGTAGAGCATTTTGAGGCTTGTGGAGCTTGTGGCAGGCTCACAGGTTGACCAGTCCCATAGTGAAACATGTCAGAACTTTCTCCTTGATGAAATCTCCCAAGAGTTTCCTTCATTATGTTCACCCTCATATATTTTATCTCCTTGGAAAGATATTGCATGGTCTCCAAAAGGGTTTTTTTAAACTCCTTTGCTTCTTTATCATTCACAGTTTCAGGTGCTTTTCCCTTGTCTTGACCCTTGTCAAGGTCGTCTGTAGTGTAGTCATACTTTTTTTGACTTCTACTCTGGTACCTCCTCTCCCTCTTAGCAAGAGGATCATATTATTCTGAATTCATCATGACTTGTGCTCCAAGGCACACACAAGCTGTGTCAAGAAAGGAGCTCCGATACCACTGTAATATCCCATTTTCAGGAATATCAACAATGTGCTCAAGAAAAAAGTTGTATAAGAAAAAATGTACAATAGAAACGTATATCAAGACTTGTTTCCTTTTATTTATACTGTATGGTACTTATATATGGAATTTCATCTAAAAAGAATCAGTTTAGATACTTTAAATAGATCTCCCAAAAACTAGACTAGCTAAAAAACACTCAAAGAGGAAGGTTGCAACCAAATGCAAACATTGCTTCAGGAATTGCACAGTTTTATCAGATATTCAGTGGAGATCAATAAGGAGGCTTATATTTTAGTAATTTAGTAGCATATCAGCATTATGATGAAGATATTTCACTATATAGTCCAATGCATGAAACAATACAACAAGAAATCTTCAGAAAAGAGAGCTAGAACACATGTACATTTGCAAAAACGGCTCAAAGGTGTTATTTTTAAGGAGCTTTAGCATCTGGAAGTTAAAATTTATATCTATGGAATATCTATGGATAGAACATCATATCTATTTCAGATCTGCAAGCTAGATAGTCTTCTCTTCAAGATCCCCTTGGAATTTTGACAAAAGCATGCATAAATAAGAGTAGATCTGAGAAACAAGTTGCAGATCTGTAAAATGCTACAACAAATTTCTGAATATGACATTTCGTTACAATGGATCAGATCTAAAAATAACATGGATAGGAAATCTAATCCATGGATCACCAAGTGGAAGGCAAGCCCAGAGCTAGAGATCTCTGATCTAAACCATGAGCAAAACACCATAAAGAGATCCACACCAAAATAATGCAATATTTCAAAATGAACAGTGTTGTAGCTTAAATGACATAGATAACCACTGTAAAATTTCAGATCTGAAGTACAAGGAGAAGAGACAATCTTATAGGAGGTTAAATAACACACTCCATGAGAAGAGGCTCCCAAAAATACACTAGATCTCTGTAGGTATAGACTCCCACTTGCTGTAGCTTGCAGAAGTAGGAAAACCCTCAATGGATCATCACTGCTAATGAAAGTATATTTTTGCCTCAAGCCTTATAGTGGTTCAATTCAGGAAACACTCCTCCAAGAAATCTCAAAGGAAGAGGTGAAATCCCTCCATAGGAATTCCAAATACAATCCTCCACTAAACAGCAGAGAATGGTATCTGTCTAAGAAAACAAATACTCGAAAATATTATCATTCAACAACCTTCTCTTGCTGCCCTTCCTTTCCTTTTATAAGATGAGAAAGCCTTTGCAAACCCTAAACCAACTTGATGAGTTAGCCCTTTTCACATGAGAGGCTTCCTTCTAGAACTACGCTGTCCCTTTTGGAGATGTAATGAACCTAGAAAACACTGTTGATTTGGTCAAGGTTGACCCAGTATTTAGCTCAAACCTCTTTCACACCTGCAAGTGATTATTTACATGGCCCTGATTTGTCTTTGTTCACATGGGAATTGATTTATTCTGAATTTTCAGGATTTTTACATGTCCTCCTTTATACATTTATTCATGCAACAAAAATTAAAACAAAATTGAATGTTCCTCTTAGCTAAGGCTAAGTGGGAACATTACATTAGGCGTGTAATATCCCAGAATGGGAAAACTCAGAAACACATGCATAAATGATGAATTTTCATAAATATATGCTATAAATATCAAAAACAGCCCTTATATCCATTAGATCTGACAATATAAGACCTAAATCCAGGAGGAGATCATAAAAAAATCATATTAGGTGAGGTAAACAAGCCTCCCACACCTAGTATAGTTCAAAAACACTGAAACCCCAAAACTAATGCAACACATAATTACTGCATAAAGAGACAACGTAGTTTAATGAGGTTTTATGCTTAGAAATTTTAGAGACAAATATATCTACTCATATATTAAACAATATTTCTCAAAAACTGAGATCTAGTCTCCATTATACAAATCCAAGAGAACCAGGGAAGGGTTTCAAGGAATACACCCAATACAAATGGTGATCTACAGCCCAAGGACTGAAGAATCACTGAAAACTAAAGCGCATGAATATAGGTGGCTGAAATAACATATATATGAGGCAAATCCACTCCAAGGTCTCCTCCAATGAAAGTTTGAACAGTTCAATCATAGGAAAACACTCAAACAGAGCCATGAGATCTCTTACTGAAGCTACCGTCCAAAATAACGCAATTGTAGACTGAAATTATGTTGTAAGTGATGGAAATATATTGGCCTGATGCCAAATATATGAAAGGTGCTTGATAACCCTCCAAACTGATCTCCCAAAAGAAGGAATCCTTCCTTCTATGAAAAACTAGCTCAGAAAGTAGATTTCTCAACCCTCCATTGCAACACCCTGCAACACAACACAAGATTCTACAATCTTAGCTATACAACTGAATAGAGCCAAAGTATAAACAAACATATCAAAATATGATTCATAAGCTAACCCCATATGGCTGCCATCCTCCTCCTTATAAACAATGTGAGTGTTACACCATTTTTTGGTCATCTAAATTGTTACTATTAGATGGACCTAAGTACAACATTTAAGACCAATTTTACCCTAAGTAAAATCGCTTTCACTATGAAAAATAACTTAGTAAACCACCTTTATTAAGTTTTTTATGGTCTAAAAAGGAAACCCTATGAGGAAATATTAAATAAATCCACATTTGTTTGGTTTTCCTCAAGGAATAGTTAGCTAAACAATATTTTAATTAATATTCATGGTCATATTTAACCCAAAACAGGAAAAATTAATTAGATAAATTATTATTTATCTTATTATTTTCTAGGAATAATTATTTAAACCTTATTTAAATAATATTCCTTGTTAAATTTGACTAAATCACTCATAAATAATTAATTAAATCATTATTTATTTGATTATTACTCAAACACATCCTTAAAATGATAAATTAATGATTTATTTATTTTTATTTACAAATAAAGGGATTTGACCCAACTCAGATTCTTTTTCCCTCCAACAAAAATAATAAAATATTCCATAAAAGTTTGATCTTGACTTAGTTAATAATATCTTAATTATGCACCAATATCTAGACTAACTCAATATTTTGTTATAAATAGAAGGTTTTTTCCATTCACTCACTAACATTTGTTGCCTAAAGATCACTCTGGATCTATAATTTTGGTTTTAATTTGATCCACCATCATTGTCATATTTTTCTATCTTTTTTCTTGCAAGCTCCCTTCGAGTTCCATTTTTGTCTAGGTTTTCTACAACATCAAGAGAGAGGAATTTTAGATTTGAAGTGATGAGGACTTACAAGAACCCATCCCAATGAGGAGAACTTGTAACATCCTTATATGTTTTCCTCCCAAGTGCCCTTAATATAAAATTCATTCAACATATCCTTGTCTTTTCTATTGGATGCATGGAGTAAATCTAATTTTTATTTATTTCCTAAATTCTTTTAATGCATAGATCTAGATTTTTGTAGAATTTATCTTGATCACCTAATTGTAGATTTGAAGATATTGATAGCCATATTTGTTGTTAGGGTTTTTTTTTTATGCACAAATAAAGTTGTATTTTTTCATACACTCGTGATTAATATTCATACTAACAGTGAGCCTTCTCATCTTGGGTCCCACTCATTAGGGTTTCCACCATCACACAATCAATCTCCCTCCAAAATTGCATTGTGCCTTCATCAATGCCACTCATCCATAACAACGATGTTTTATTTGGTCAAGGTTGACCTCTTCAACCTGCTCCAGCACTTTTGACACCTAAGGGTATTCAATCCATCTCTTAGATAGCTATATAAACTAATCGACATTCATATTAAGCTGCCTTTATTGATGATCCACTCCTCCCACATTTGTGTTGTTGACTTGGTCAAACTTGACTTTGTCCACATCCATTAGTCCTTGTTCACACATGAGAGTGCTAGATCCAGTTATTATAATGATCCCTTTTTGCATCGATAGGGATTTTATTCTTATTCATGATAATTATGGGTCTCCTTCCCCGTTTATTCATCTAACTAGGTGCTAAAAGAAAAATCAATATTCCTATTAGCTGCATGTTAATTTAGGGATATTACAGTCCTCCCCTCCCAAATGTTGCTTGTCCTCAAGCAACTGCAAGGATAGAACTAAAGGGCTTCCTCTCCTCCTCCTGTAGCATCCTCATATGATAAAGTCCTCCAAGGAATAAGATGTTTTCTCATCAATAAATCTCCAAGTTTCCCCTCCCAAATATGTAAGCTAGCTTTTGGTGAGCATCCCAAATACATGTAGAAGTAAAAGATCCATGGAGGCAACTATGTGCTGGCTAGAGGCCTTCTTGAGGCATGAGTTCTGATAAATATTGGTGTCTAACATCCCCATGCGAATCTCCCATCCCCAAGCTATCATCCATAGAAAATGAGCCACCCTCCAAAATGGTAACTCATGAAGAATCTCCTCCACCTTTGGCTCCTATAATGTAGGTGGGTTGAATAAATGAACATGGTAGAAAAAATAGCCTACGCCACGCTATCCCTCTCTCCACTTATGAAAAGTGTAGAGTAGATGTTGATCTTGGGTTGCAATAATGTTGCCTTCAAGTGGAAAGAAGAAGACTGGATCTCCAAATATCCTCTCTCCAATGTCATGAATAATGTTGGCCCAAACCATCCCATATATGATGAATAGTACATCATCACCATATGGCATCCAAATGAGAAAATATTGAAGGTTTCATGTCATTCTGTAAGGTACCAATAGTTTCCCAAGTGGTCATAGCACAGTTTTTCTAACTTCTATTGCAAAAAATAACATGGCAAGCCATCTCCCCACAAGTTGCTAGTTGTGTATGTCATTTCATCTACTAGTAAATAGTGAATGTCATTGTTTATAAACTGAGAATGCAAATAATAGTAAAAAACTTGCCCAAATTCATGAAAAATATGGCTGTGCCCATCACTGATGTTGGTCCCCAAGTGACCATGAAGCCCAAATAGAAGCTTGCCCTCTTATGGAGCGATGCATTTTATACAAATGGTAAGAGAATGCAAATATTGTGTTAGAAAATCAATAAATGAAAAAACATAAATCTTACCATGTACTAAGAGGAAGATGATAATAATATCTATGAATAAGCCCTCCATAGTGGTATGACATACTCCCATGAAGAGGAATGAATCATATGATGCATGAATATATTTCTTCTTATGCTTTTAAATCCAAGTCAAGAAGAGCATATCACAGTAATAGATGTCTCTATCCACTACTCCATCACTCTCACCTCCTCCTTGTCCACCAAGTGCATCATATGTGAAGTGATCTTGGGAAGACTCCATCAATAAACCCAAGCTTCCAAGTGACAGCGTTTTTGGCCTTTGTAATAAGGCTCCTGTCATCTCATAGCTCCATTCTTTGATATGTCCCATGTCAAATTCATATACCATAATGCTTTTGTATATGGGATATTCCTTCCAAAGTGGAAGTACCTCCCGATATTCCAAGGCTAAGGAGTAACCGCTTTGCACCATGATAGTGCCATCACCTACTCCTTCAACATCATGCAAAGCATGGGGGGAAATCTACCCATGCTCTCGCAAGAGTAACCAAAGCAACAATATTTCTTTCTGCCCCCTCACACCTCCATCATACAAATCATGAGGTGAAAACATAATGGTTGATATGAAGAATGTCATATCAATACAATGCATCCATACTCCTTCCTGCCATATGATGCAAGTGTCCTACCAAGTTCCCTCCACCCACATACCCTTTGGAAGAGGATATGTCACATGATGGCCAAACTGTTTCAAGAGTAGCCAACACAGGCAAGGCTTCTGCTACCCGATGTCATAGATATGTAGGTGACTCACCACCCTATTTCTCACCATCCACACCCATTCATCCAAATGTGGGTGCCTCCCACAATGCTCCATCTTGGTGCTCCTCCAATGATGACTACCATTCTCCCAAATCAGATTTTTACCTTTTCATTTCATGGGGGATGTTGAAATGAAACCCCTTGTAGATATCCTAGAGAATACCTTACACCAATGACCATCTTGAATCCATACAGATCCAAGTGTGCTGGAGGAAAAACCTCCTCAGAGGCCTTCATAATGCTTATCCCCATAGATCCATAACAATGATGAAAGAAAAAGCATCTCTCATTGACCAACTGCTCATCCAATCTCATCCAAGTGTAATGGTCATCAGAATGATCTAATGATTGATGGGCCACCAATTCCTCACTGCTGCTTAATGACAACGTTGTTAATCTCCTCATTGGTGTATTTTTTGTCTCATGCTCCAACTCAAGGATGAACATAGAGTTCTGCATTGGATTTTTTATGACAAATATCATCCTTTCCTTCAAAAATCCACACCCCAACCTCTAATATCCCAAAATAGGGAAAATAAGCAATATTGGGAATATCTTAAAATATTCCAAAAATGAACTGCTTAGCAATTCATTAAAAAAAATGCATTTCCAGAAATATATGACATAAAAATGAAAATCATCACTTGGATCCATTATATATATCCATCTAGCATCTAATTCCAAGAGGAGATTAGAAACAAATGAAGTTAGGTGAGGTAAACAGACCTCCCACCTCCTAGTGTAGTTGAAAACAACTAAAACACCAAACACTGCTACTCAGAAATAATGCACAAAGGAATTTTGTAGTCTTAAGAGGGTTGCAACTCAAAAATTAAGAATAAAAATATATCTACTCATATATTAGACAATCATGCTCATAAACTGAGATCTAGTCTCCTTATTACAATTATAAGAAAACCCGGGAAGGGTTTCTTGACATACACTCTAAATACAAATGTGATATTCAAAAAATTACTAAATAATCACTAAAAAACTAAAGAATAAGAGTGTATAAGGCTGAAATATATCATATCTTATGTATATCCCTCAAGGGATTCCTCCCATGAAAGGATGAACCTCTCAATCACAAGGAAACACTACAACAAAGCCACTAGACCATCCACTAAAAATGCCTCAAAAAATAATGCATTCCCTAGATGGAACAATGTTGGGAATGTTGGGAAATGAGTGGCCTGAGATTGAATATCAGAAATGAGCTCAATATCTCTCCAAACAGATCTCTGAAGTGAAGGAAACCTTCCTCCAATGAGAAACTAGCTCAGAAAGTGGGATTCCAATCCCCTCCACTACTGCACCCTGCAACACAGCACAATGACCTGCAGAAGCTGCGCTAATGAAGTAAGTTGGATATTGTCATGAAAAATTGATGTGTAAAATTAATGCAAACTCTCCCAAGAGGCTCCTCAAGGAAAGATGTGGGATTCCCGCTCAGGAACATCTGATGATAAAGAACAAAGCAACCCTTCTAAACAGAAAGAGGCAACAAAAGTCTAAGCAGACAAAATAATAATATAAAACATAAGGAATAATGCTACCAAACTTTTCCTTAAATAAAATGTGAGTTTTCTTGCCCTTGGCCCCACCCAATTAGGTCATTTCCATCAAGAGATTCATCTCCCTCCAAAACTGCGTTATTCCTTCGTTGATCCCTGCTCCTCCACATCTGTGCTATTGACTTAGTAAAATTAGACTGAATCAACCTGATATTATCCCTGTTCACACATGGATGTGTTTTATTAAGCTACAAGGAGTGTCTCCTTTCACACTTAATTTTTTTTTATTCCTTCTTAGGAGACTTATGGGCTTTTCTACCCATTTATTCACCAGCTGAAGGTACTGCTAACTCTAATGTTCCATTTAGCTTTGAAGCTAAAATTTGGGAACATTACAGTCCTCCCCTCCAAAAATTTTTCTTGACCTCAAGAAAATTTATAGGGAGAGAAAAATTTCTCCACTCCTCCTCTTGTGGCCTCCCATCAATTTCCTCCACCACTGCATCAAGATAATCTGCAATAAACTGCCATCCAATGTTTCCTCCCAAGTGTGCAAAACCAAATGGCCCACATCAATCAAAGGTGGAAAGTGTGAATGGAAACCAGCTTGCTGTCCCATGGCCTCCTCAAAGTAGGAGTGATGACATACATGGTGAATGAATGAATCCCTCACCCATTCTATCATCCAAATGAAATGAGCCATCCTAGGTAACTCATCAAAAGAATCATCAACCTCGGTTTTATACAATGAATTGGGGTTGCATGGAGAGATTTGTTTCTTCCATCCAAATGGTTTATTTCTCCATTTATGGTAAATAAGGGGCTGCTTCTGTCCTTGGTCTGTAATGACATGGCCTCCAAGAATGGCCCAAGTTTCCCCATCAAGCAATTTAGCCATGAAGTGCCTCCTCAAGTTCTTCAAGTGCCTCATCCCACAAGAAGGGAAAAATAGTGACGTGGCAATCATGGTTTGCCCATGGTTCCTCCTAAAATATACAACATTTAAAGTGGGGAGAATCATGCTCCCAATGGGCATCTCTAATACCTCTAGCACTCTCCAAAAAATGCTTCCCATGAATATAAAAATATCAGCAGTAAATGGAAGCAAAATGCAATAAAAACAAGCTACCATATGACAACCAGAGAGTGGTTCATAGTTCCACCAATGGAGCTAGCGTAGTGCATCCTTTGCCTAAATAAAAAAAAAAATTTAATAACTGCTTTCCCAACCACTTTTTTTTTTCCACGGTCATCTCATAATATGGAATCATGAATATACAATTTGGTATCAATGGTGCACACCAAGAATTATGTGGTTTCCCCCACAAACCACCAACAAGATAGCCAACCTCAATGCTGCAATTAGCCTCAAGTACATCATAATATAAACTATAAGAAGGGATGATACTCCTTAATACAACATGTTGCTCATATAAAGTAAAGAAAGACAAATCATAATGCGAATGTATACCTCCTCTACCATGTACTTTGGTCCTTGAGCTAAAATGGCTCAAATGAAAATGCTCCCTCACTCCCAATGAGTAGGAAGGTGGATGTGACATCCTCTATATCACCATCTGGGCTATGCATCTCTCCATATGCTGAAATACATCATCCTGGATGCGCTCCCAAATAAACTATTCTACCAAGGAAAGATATGCATCAAAGTTCGTGGAAAATAAGTCCTCATGTGCTTCATGTAGCGGCTCCTCCTTGAGCTTAGAAGTTGTTTGTGCTCAACCTAGTCTCCTAAATTGAGTTCATTAATTTTCAACTAGGGTTGGTAAACTGCTGAAGTGTGGTGCACTATATGTGCCTAGGTATTTTTTTCTCACTACATTGTGTTTAGTTTTTTATGATGTTTTTGGTTTTTTTTTTTATGGTTTCATGTTAACAAGGGAAAGAACTAAATGCTGGTGAAAAGAAGCTACTGGTTAAAAATAGAGTGAAGCCTACATTATGGATGGCAAATGACAAATGCAAATACTGAAACAAAACAAAGCCTAAACTATGGCTAGCAAAATATAAAGCTTGATAATGACTTCAAGGAAATAAATCACAATATGAGCTTAAACTTGTCCAATTCATTCATTAAAGATGTTTTGGAAGAGCTTGAGAAATTGGAAGTTAAGTGTAAATGAAGTTTTCCTAACTAAACAATCAAACAATCAACTTACAATGTTACAACATCTCATCCATGATTAAAGGTCTATTGGAATATATTTGGAAAAGAAAATTTGTAGCACCCTAAGATTTCTATTCTAAACTAGCTTCTAATTCTGTTCTGCAACTCAATCTAGCACCACTAGGCCTTACTCAAAAGTTATTTCTCTTTTTAAAATAGTTTTTTAGAAAATGCTTGTTTGTGAAATGGTAAAAAGGTTGCAAAATACTCCGGCCTTTATACTGATACTAAATTCTGTCCAGATAATTATGTATTAATATGAATTTGGAACAAATGAAGTTTTGTAAATAATGAAGACCGTGGTATTTGAATTTAACAACTAATATAATTTAAAAATGCAATGGATGACAACTAAACTAGAGTGCTAATACAGTGGGCTAAAACTAAACTAGAGTGCCGCTAGTCTATTTGAAGTACAGTGAACAATGTTAAACTGAAAAGCCATTATCAAACTGAAAATGAAATGACATAACTGAATCACATGCATTCTACCTCCGGAGTGATATAAATAAATTGACATGCAACTAACCTAAGGAATTCTACAGCCCATCTCGTTCAGTATGAATGATATTTTGGAAGAGTTTACGAGAACAAGTATGGCTGTACTATTCAATGCAATTGAACATAAACACAAGACTGAAGGCAAATACAACTAAAATCTAAGACACCACAGCTACCTCTCACTCATTTTTATGATATTTTGGAAGAACTTTGTAAGAGTAAGACTGGCTATGCCACTTAGTGTAAACTAGCAACTAAAACCTACAATACCACAGTTATGCCTTATTCATCATAATGATATTTTGGAAGAGCTTATTAGAGTAAGTCCAACTGTGATAATTAACGAAAGAGAATGCAATTAAAACCTATAATACCACATCTATGCCTTATTCATCATAATGATATTTTGGAAGAGCTTATTAGAGTAAGTTTAGCTGTGATAATTAATGTAAACAAGTGTGAACATAAACTTCCGAAACTTGCCTAAAATAGAAATAAAAATGAGACTAAAATACTTATCTACTGTATAAACAAGGCCTCTCAGGAGGCAGGGGCCCACTACCACCAGAGTAGCATGAAATCTAGTTCAAGATCGACTCAACGCATTCAAGGAAATGCTACTTCTTTCATTAAAGAGGAATCACTTCAAAACATAGTATTCTCAGGCTTCAAAGATCTAGCAGTCAACCATAAAATTTAACCAAGATCTAACCTTCTCTCTTGGTTTTCCGAGCTACATTTATAGCAAATTTACATAAAATAACTTGAGATAATATAGGGATTATTGTCTTTCCATATTAAAGTCAAACTAGAACTCTAAAGGTGGAATCGTAATATGACAAAGGACATCTGGACTGTCCTTGTCCTATTAGGAGTCTATCTCCTATTTTGAGTTCCCGCGCGCATAACCACGTACAGAATTTCGTTCAATATTCATGGAGAGAAACAAATGGTAAAGGCATGATGTGGAATATGACCATGTGTGGTTTTCTCTGAGAGGACATCTGGAACCTGCTTAAACATGAAGACGACTGTAGAATTGGCAACTAGCTACAGAATATCTGCATTCTGTAGCTAGTTTCAGTTCAAAAAGTACTACAATGACAAAATCATAAAAACATAGCAAGTTAGCCATAATATTAATTCTTAAAGAAATTTTAACTAATTTCATTAATCATTTGAGCCTAAGATTAATAATGGTCAAAAGAAATGGAGTGGAATGTGGTGGAAGAAATAACATTTTTGGAGCTCAACATACCCCCACTGCTAGATTCTTGCATGTCCTCATGCAACTATTCCATGAACTCAGAGACCTCTGCAATAACATCTAACCCTGTTCTTCTGCTTTGCTTGGTAGTTAAAGGCCTTCTGGGCTTCCTGATGGCTAACTTGAACCTTAAATTGGTAAGTGCCCTGATTAACTTTTTGTTTCTCTTTTTCAACTTTTCATTGGCCTTTTCCACTTTGTCCATTTGTAGAGACAGGGTTGAGTTCATACTGGTTTTTAGTTTAACTTGCTCCCTCAGAATATCATTCTCAGTCCTGATATGTCTATTAAGTACTTCTAGCTTGTACTTATCTCTTCTTAGCACATATACTTCGGACAGTGGAGGACTAGGGGTTCTGTCTCTACTCTCTTAAGCTTTTCTTTCCAATGTTTCAACATAGTTGTAAATTTCTTGCTGTGCAGGATCAATTTCTGGAACTTCTTCATCAAAATCCTCCTCAGTAGGTGTTTCTTCGTCTTCTATGTTTATAACTCCAGTTTGTTTAATTTTTGTTTTCTTTAGTATCCCCCTCAGTCGGTGGCTCCTCCTTGGTTGAGATGGCCCTTCTCCTTTTTCTCTGGAAAATTTTCTTATGATCCTATCTTTCTTAAGCTGCTTCTTAATCTGAACTAATTTTTCAGAGATCATTTCTTCACTGCTTTCTTGTATTGTTTTACCAGTTTTAGTTTTGGAAGATCTCCATCTTCTGCTTCTTTTTGTAGGTTGATGTTCAGGTGAAGGTTCTTTTGGTTCCTCAAAGTGATTTCTCACCAAGAATTCTTTCGAATTATCCCCTATTTTGCTCAAATGATGTTCAATCAAAATCTTGACTAAACCATGGTGGCATAAGGTTGTCTCCAGAAATTGAATTCTCTTTTGAACACTTGAAGTCATTTTCTTTAAACTTTGAAGCAAGAAATAGGGAAAATTAAGTTCGTCTTCTAGGAAATGCATTATCAACCTAATATGGTAAACATAGAAATTACCATATCTACCTTCACAAGTGATGAATTTTTGTAGGATAAGCAACATGTTTCTCCATTTGTTATTTAATGCAGAACTAGGGATACCCTTTTTAAAAACAGTGACATCCATACCTGGTGACTTGAGTATCTGCTTCCACGTTTCATTACGGAATTCTCTGTTCTTAAACCACCTTTCTCCTTGTCTAGGCAGTCTTGTTGCTTCTGCAATAAAAGCCTCTGTGACAGTGAATTTAATATCTCCAACTTCAACCTCGGCCCCATTAAAAGATCTTGCAAAATTTTTAGTAACTTCTTTGTGGAAGCCACTGAATTTTTCAAGGAATTGCAACCATCCTTATTTTTGTAAGATTTCTTGGATTTGGGGATAGCCTTCCAAGTATTTAGTTCCAACTGGTTCTGTTTTCACGATGAGGCCCATAACTCTTCCTCAATCTTCAATTCACCAGCCTTATGCTCTCGGTGAGAATGGTCGTTAACAAGTTTTTTTTGCTCCCCAAATGTTTCTTCTATTGACGGTGACAACGGTTGCTACAGAATGAAATGGTTAAGAGTTGGCTGTAGGAAGGAGTGATATGGAATGGTTACGGAATGAATTAATGAGGTGAGGTGAAGAAAACAAATCAATGAGTGAAAAGAGCGTGGAGATATTTTGTAACGAATTCAAAAATCATCATTAAATGCTTAGTGACGTGACTAATCCAATCACTTCAGCACTTTAACCGTTTAGATTTTGAAATGATGATCGGATATGGGTTTTGAAATGGTGGAACAGAAGAAGTTTTATCCAAAGTTTTGCGGAAGGTTTGTTCAGCATGATCAATAAAATTAATCAAAACAACTTTTTGAATTATTCATAACTAAACTATACTAAAATTTTTCATGATATGTCATTATAATCACTTATACCTTTGCCTTTGCTTTTATTTTCTTGTGATCTTCATATGCTTTTTTTTCTCCTCAAAATCATTAATTTTTGAGTCTTCATAATCTCCTCGATCTTGGCTTGTTCATGGATATGAAGGATAATTTTGTTGCAAATCAAATGATTGCTGGTCAGTGCCTTCAGGATCTGTAGCTGCAGAATGTCTGTCTGGCTGCAGAAAGTCTGATTCGCTGCAGAATGTCTGTTTGATTGCAGAATGTACCTGTAGAGAACTTGAAACATGGAATGGAATGGTTTGGGATGTAAGTGGAATGTTGTATGGAATAAGTGAAGATGGATGATGAAATATGATATAATGGGATATGTATGAAGTGAATGATGGAGTGGGATGGATCACAACTTATGAAATGGAGTGAAAAAGTGCCCTGCAATTTCTGCTGTATATTATTCAATTGCAGAAAGGAGATCAAACTTAAAGATCTGAAATGGAAATGAAGTGGACCATGAAGTGAAATGGATGAAGTGTGGATGAATGAATGGAGAATGAATGAAGTACGGAATGAAATTAATGAAGTATGGAATGAGATGAAGTGAAATGAGATGGATCATAAGTGAAATGGATCTGCACTTATGTTTTTGTAACAACTGCTTGCAAAAAAAAACAAAATGGAAAAGTTAGAGTGTCAGAAAGATTCTGATTTTCACTCCATATTTTCTGTATAAACATGCCAATCAGTGATTGGTTTTCATGTCTATACTTTATTATTATTATTATTATTATTATTATTTTTTTTATTTTTTTTAAGGCTGACTTCAGAAAATTTAATTAAGTTGATGAAGAAGAAATATTCTTCTTCATTAACTTCACATCACTGTTTTCCTGGAAATTTTTGACAAATTCTTGTCTTGAGAGTGGTTTGTGATACAGCTTCAATCTATTACCATTCACAAGAAAAGTAACCTCTTCTTCATCTATTGTCCTGAGTTTTATTGCTAGATTGTCAAAAATTCTCACAATTTCATATGGCCCAAGCCAATGTGTTTGAAATTTACCTTGAAAATCCTTGAACTTTGAATCAAACAAGAGAGCCCAGTCATCTTCTTTGAACTTCTTTTCCTTGATGTACTTGTCATGCCATCTAGCCCTCTACTGTTGGACTATACTGGTTTTCTGAACTGCATCTTGTCTGATCTCATCCAATTCATTAATCCGCTCCAATCTATGCTTTTGTGCCTCTGATAGATCAAGTCGTAGCTGAACTGCCATTTTGAAAGTTTGAATCTGGAACTCTATGGGAAACAAAACTTGCTTTCCATAAACAAGTTCATAAGGAGTATGGTTTTTTGTGCTTCTACATGTAGTTCTATAGGCCCACAAGGCTTCAGGAAGCCCATCTACCCAATATTTTCTATGTAAATGGATAGTTTTTGTTAGGACCCCTTCAATAACCTTATTAGTAGATTCCACTTGACCATTTGCTTGTGGATGATAGGGAGTACATTTTCTATGTCTGATTTTGTACCTCTCCATCATTTGTTCCACTTGCCTTGATGTGAATTGAGCTCCTTGATCTGTAACAATTTCCCTTGGGACAAAAAAACGAGTAAAAATATCCTCAAAGAGAAAATTAACTACAGATGCTTCATTAGCAAAAATTAATGGCTTGGCCTCTACCCATTTGGTAACATAATCAGTGCAAACTAATATATATCTCTTTTGTCTTGATGGAGGACTAATAGGTCCTACAAAATCCAGAGCCCATTTTTCAAAAGGTTCAATATGTACCTGAGGTTGAAATGGCATCTCACCTGAAGGAGAAGGTTTCCCTACCCTTTGGCAACTGTCACACCTTTTGACATACTCTTTAGCATCTTTGAAAAGGGATGGCCAATAATATCCTAAATGAAGGATCTTATAGGCTGTCCTCTTATCAGCAAAGTGTCCGCCACAAGGTTCATCATGACATGCTTTGAGAATCTCATCTTCCCGAACACATCTCCTAATGATAAAATCTGGACCTGTCTTGTACAACTCATTAGCAACCCATGAATATTTTGCACTGTCATAAATGATTTTTCTTTTCTCTCTTGTATTCATTATTGAAGGAAATTTCCCTGAAACTAAATAATTAGCAATGTCAGCAAACCAAGGAGTCTGAGTAGAAATTGCAAAAAGATATTCATCAGGAAATTGATCTTCAACTGGAGTGTCATCTTTGATGTTTTGGAGTCTAGATAGGAAATCAGCTATTGTGTTTTGTTTTCCAGGCCTATCTAGAATGGTAATGTTGAATTCTTGTAAAAGAAATAACCATCTTATGACTCTGCCATTAGTAATTGATTTGTTCATTAAGTATCTAATTACAGAATGATCAGTGTGAAAAAAAGTTTCATAGCCTGTTATATAGTGTCTGAATTTGTTTATGGCATGAACAACAACTAAAAACTCTTTTTCAGTTACAGTATAGTTTAACTCTGCAGGAGTCAAATTTTTACTGGTATAGTAGATGGCATAAGGAATCAGGTCTTTTTGTCCCAATACTGCTCCTAGAGATGTATCTAAGGCATCTGTTGAAATATGAAAAGGTAACTTCCAGTTAGGTCCCCTTAAAATAGGTGCTTCAGAAATTTTTGTTTTCAGGGTCTCAAAGGCTAACTGGCAATCAGAATTCCATTTGAATTCACAGTCTTTGGTAAGAAATTTAAAGAGTGGAGATGCTATCTTGGTGAATTTTTCTATAAACCTCCGATAATATCCTGTAAATCCTAGAAAACTCCTAACATCTTTTTGACAACTTGGAATAGATAAGTTAGAGATGACTTCAACTTTTGACTCATTAACTCTAATCCCATCCCCTGAAATATGATGCCCCAAAACAATACCTTCAGTAAACATCATGAAACATTTCTCATGACTAAGTGAAAGATTTGCTTCTTGACATCTCTTTAAAACTTTTTCCAAGTTTTCTAAAGCTTCTTCAAATGTTTTTCCATAAACTGTGAAATCATCCATATATACCTCTACACAATCATGTATTAGATCTGAAAAAATTCCTAATACTGCCCTTTGAAATGTTGTAGGTGCATTGCATAATCCAAATGGCAATACTCGGTAAGCATAGGTACCCCAAGGACAGGTAAATGTGGTTTTGTCTTGGTCCTGAAGTGCTACTTGAATTTGATTATAACCACTAAACCCATCTAGAAATGAGAAGTACTTTTTTCCAGCTAAGGTATCTAACACCTGATCTATGAAAGGTAAGGGAAAATGATCTTTAAGAGTAGCTTTGTTTAATTCTCAGTAGTCAATACATACCCTCCATTTACCATTTTTCTTTGGCACAATTACCAAAGGAGAAACCCACTGACTATCTAAAATAGGATAGATAAAGTTGACATTCAACAATTTCTGCAATTCTTCTTTAACAATCTCCCTAATATTTGGATTCATCCTTCTTTGAGGTTGTCTGATTGGTTTACAATTTTCCTCTATATAGATGTGATGAGTGCAAGTCTTAGGACTTATCCCTTTCATATCAGTGTACTCCCATGCATATGCAGAAGAATGCCTCTGTAATATCTTGACTAACTCTTCTTGTTGAGATTTTTCTAGGTTCTTGTTTATGTTTAAAGTTTTGCCTGGAAATATCTCACTTGTAGAGCTGCCAAATTTATCCATAGAATGAAGAGACATCTGTCTTGATGACAAAAAATCAATGTTGGATCCTTCTTGAAATGGTTCATGTTTGTATTCTGAAGAGGA
The DNA here is from genome assembly GCA_034641835.2 of Pinus albicaulis. Classification (NCBI taxonomy): domain Eukaryota; kingdom Viridiplantae; phylum Streptophyta; class Pinopsida; order Pinales; family Pinaceae; genus Pinus; species Pinus albicaulis. The sequence continues at coordinate 50,841,105 of CM076570.1, forward strand.
TTCAATGTTTTCTAGAGTATTCAGAATTTGATTATCTTCACTAATTTCTGAAATTGTGAAGAGAGGTTGTAAATCTTCTTCATCCTCTATCCATTGAGTGTCATCTAAATCTGTAATTGTCCTAGCTGGAGGATATAAAGTGAATTTCTTAGTTGAACTACCATCGTAGATATACATATCACCGGATCTACAACTAATAAAAGCATCAGCTGTAGCCAACCAAGGTCTTCCTAATATAACAGGATGGCCTCCTAGATTATTCTTAGGAGTTAGGATCATGAAATCCACAGGGTACTCCCAAGAATCTAGGGACACTAGAATGTCTTCTATTACCCCATCAGGTTTAATCACAGATCTGTCTACTAATTGTAATAATGTGGGTGTAAAGAGAAGATTAGGAAGTTTCAGTTTATCCATGATTCGTCTACTCATGATATTGATTGTTGCTCCTAAATCAATGAGTGTGTTTTGGATCTCAATTCCATTGATGTGAATTTTGACAACTGGATTTCCTGGGTCTAGATAATTTGGAATAGAAATCTTACCCATCATAATGTCTGCTATTTTTCCTGCCAGTTGAATTTTCTTTGTCTCTCTTATTCCTTTTCTTGTTTTCTTCATGCTCAACTCCTTTATTGTCTTTGCTAAAATTGGGATTTCCTTGATGGCTTGTAATAGTGGAATCTTAATGCAAACATTTCTTAGCTCATCTGGGAAATCATAATTAGGCACCATAATTTTTTTTTCTACACCTCTATCAATTTGTAATATTTATGGAAAGGGAGGTGTAAGAGTGGATGTTGATGGCTGCTCTAATACAGGAGTTGAAATTATTGGTTCTTTTTGTTTTTATTTTTCAATGTTTGGGACCTGAAAAGATGTGTCTTCTTCAAGAATTTTATTTTCTCGTAGAAAATCTTCCTCAGAGTTTTCATGTTCTTGTATAATCACAGAAGGTTTCCTCTTTTCAAGTATTCTTCCATACCTAAGTTGAACATCACTAAGGTCTAGAAGAGTAATTAAATAAGTTGGAAACTGTTGGCCTTCTATCATATATGTATTCTGAGGATTTTTATTGTTTGGGTTTGGTATGGGTTCAGTAGGAAAATGATTTGATTTTTGAGGAAATGGTAATGGAAGTGGTTTATTTTGATGTTGTGGATTTTGAGGATTTTGTTGTTGAGGAAAATGTGGATATGGTGGATAGGATGGTGGATACTGATAGTACTGAGAGTATCTTCCATAGGGATTTTGTGCCCCTTGTGCCCATGCTTGAGATTGATTTTGAAATTGGGGCCAAGGTTGCTGCCAAGAATTCCAATTTGGTGGAGGTTGATTATACATTTGATCATGAAATCCTTGTGTTTGAGGTCCTTGTCAAGGCCTTCTAGAGACAAAATTGAGAGATTCTGTGGAACTTGTAGGAATTTCCTCTTGAAAGACAACTTTAAGACCAGGAAGTGAAGGAAAAATCTTGGTCTCATGTTTTTCTGAACAAATGACATAAGTCTCTACAAATTTTGCATCCAAAGGACACTCTCTTAAGGAATGCTTCTTTCTACATCTGGGACAAAAGATTGCTAAAGCACCAGATTCATATTTTTGCTTGTTTTGTAACTTAAGGGTGTCTATTTGTTCACTAAGACTCCCTAAGATGTCATATTTGAATTCATCAAGCATATGCCCTATCTATGCCCTACTTACTATCCCAGAAGCAGACTTACTTACCCGTGCAAGAGCAGGGTCTCTTGGACCTTTTACAGTTTTAGATTTCCCTCTTGAAAGGTTGATACATAACTCAGCTATTTCCGGTAATGTGAGTTGAGATATATCCCCTTTTCCCATCATGTTAATCATATCCAACCATTCATCCCTAATTTTTTTCAACAATAGAGCTTTTAAGGTGTCTTGATCTAAGTTTTCCATTTTTTCTCTTTTGATGTTGTAATGAAATATCTCCAACAAATCTTCCAAGTTTTCATCTTCTTTTTGTAGCATCTTAAAAACTTCCTCCTTATGATTGACTGGCATACAATAATCCAAATATCTCTCTATAAATTCTTGTTTCATATCTTCCCATCTCCTAATAGAACTGTTGATCAAACTCATAAACCACTTTAATGTTACTCCTTTCAATGTTGAAGGAAATAGTTTAAGTTTTTGAGCATCTTGTAAGTAGTCATAAGTTCTACATAGGACTTCAAATTCAAATAGGAAGGTTTCAGGATCTTCAGTTTTAATTCCATAGAATTTTGGAAGGACAGAGGGTGAAATGTTTTTCATGGTTGTATTGGTTTCTTCATCTACTATAGGAAACCCAAAAGAGCTTCCCATCTCTCTTCTACCTCTTCCTCTACCTCCTTCACCTTCTACACCTCTACCTCCTTCTCCTCTACCTCTACCTCTACCCCCTCCAAATAATGTGTGTTCTCCATTAAAGACTCCTCCTCCCCCTTCTTCTGCCATAGTTGATTCATCTGTGGAAGTGGAAAATTTTGTGTCTCTAGCAAGGGTCCTTGAATCTTCTTCTAAGACAGGTTCAGTGGATGAAGTGGAAGGTCTTTCTAATGGAATATCTAATCTTAATTCCTCTGGTATTCTAGGATCAGTAAAGGATGGATTGTGGGTCTGATTTGGAGGTGTACTAGCTCTTGGTCTAGGTGAAACAAGTGGTGTTCTAGGGATCAAGCTTCTGCTGCTACTTCTTATGAATCTACCCCTTGAGTCTCTCTCTCTACGCATATCATTGTTTTTGGGAGTTAAGAAACAAGGCTACCTAGTTACACTTCCCCGACAATGGCGCCAAAATGTTTGTGCTCAACCTAGTCTCCTAAATTGAGTTCATTAATTGTCAACCAGGGTTGGTAAACTGCTGAAGTGTGGTGCACTATATGTGCCTAGGTATTTGTTTCTCACTACGTTGTGTCTAGTGTTTTATGATGTTTTTGGTTTTTTTTATGGTTTTATGTTCACAAGGGAAAGAAATAAATGCTGGTGAAAAGAAGCTATTGGTTAAAAATAGAGTGAAGCCTAAATTATGGAGGAAAATGACAAATGCAAATACTGAAACAAAAAAAATCCTAAACTATGGCTATCAAAATACAAAGCTTGATCATTACTTCAAGCAAATAAATCACAATATGAGCTTAAACTTGTCCAATTCATTCATTAAAGATGTTTTGGAAGAGCTTGAGAAATGGGCAGTTAAGTGTAAATGAAGTTTTCCTAACTAAACAATCAAACAATCAACTTACAATGTTACAACATCTCATCCATGATTAAAGGTCTATTGGAATATATTTGGAAAAGAACATTTGTAGCACCATAATATTTCTATTCTAGACTAGCTTCTAATTCTGTTCTGCAACTCAATATAGTACCACTAGGCCTTACTGAAAAGTTATAGCTTTCTCTTTTTAAAATAGTCTTTTAGAAAAGGCTTGTTTGTGACATGGTAAAAAGGTTGAAAAATACTCCGGCCTTTAGACTGATACTAAATTCTATCTAGATAATTATGTATTAATATGAATTTGGAACAAATGAATTTTTGTAAATAATGAAGACCATGGTATTTGAATTTAACAACTAATATAATTTAAAAATGCAATGGATGACAACTAAACTGGAGTGCTAATACAGTGGGCTAAAACTAAACTAGAGTGCCACTAGTCTATTTGAAGTACAGTGAACAATGTTAAACTAAAAAGCCATTATCAAACTGAAAATGAAATGACAGAGCTGAATCACATGCATTCTACCTCCAGAGTGCTATAACTAAATTGACATGCAACTAACGTAAGGAATTCTACAGCCCATCTCGTTCAGTATGAATGATATTTTGGAAGAGTTTGCGAGAATAAGTATGGCTGTATTATTCAATGCAATTGAACATAAACACAAGAATGAAGGCAAAAACAACTAAAATCTAAGACACCACAGCTACATCTCACCCATTGTTATGATATTTTGGAAGAGCTTTGTAAGAGTAAGACTGGCTATGCCACTTAGTGTAAACTAGCAACTAAAACCTACAATACCACAGTTATGCCTTATTCATCATAATGATATTTTGGAAGAGCTTATTAGAGTAAGTCCAACTATGATAATTAACAAAAGAGAATGCAATTGAAACCTATAATACCACAGCTATGCCTTATTCATCATAATGATATTTTGGAAGAGCTTATTAGAGTAAGTTTAGCTGTGATAATTAATGTAAACAAGTATGAACATAAACTTCAGAAACTTGCCTAAACTAGAAATAAAAACGAGACTAAAATACTTATCTACTGTATAAACAAGGCCGCTCAGGAGGTAGGGGCCCTCTACCACCAGAGTAGCATGAAATCTAGTTCAATATCGACTCAACGCGTTCAAGGAAATGCTGATTCTTTCATTAAAGAGGAATCACTTCAAAACAGAGTATTCTCGGGCTTGAAAGATCTAGCAGTCAACCATAAAATCTAACCAAGATCTAACCTTCTCTCTCGGTTTCCCGAGCTACATTTATAGCAAATTTACATAACAGAACTTGAGATAATATAGGGATTATTGTCTTTCCATATTAAAATCAAACTAGAACTCTAAAGGTGGAATCGTAATATGACAAAGGACATCTGGACTGTCCTTGTCCTATTAGGAGTCTATCTCCTATTTTGAGTTCCTACGTGCATAACCATGTATAGAATTCCGTTCAATCTTCATGGAGAGAAAAAATTTCTAAAGGCATGATGTGGAATATGACCATGTGTGGTTTTCTCTGAGAGGACATCTGGAACCTACTTAAACATGAAGACAACTGCAGAATTGGCAACTAGCTACAGAATGTTTGCATTCTGTAGCTAGTTTCAGTTCAAAAAGTACTACAATGACAAAATCATAAAAACATAGCAAGTTAGCCATAATATTAATTCTTAAAGCAATTTTAACTAATTTCATTGATCATTTGAGCCTGGGATTAATAATGGTCAAAAGAAATGGAGTGGAATGTGGTGGAAGAAAGAACATTTTTGGAGCTCAACATACCCCCACTCCTAGATTCTTTCATGTCCTCATGCAACTATTCCATGAACTCAGAGACCTCTGCAATAACATCCAACCCTCTTCTTCTACTTTGCCTGGCAGTTAAAGGCCTTCTAGGCTTCCTGATGACTAACTTGAACCTTAGATTGGAAAGTGCCTTCATTAACTTTTTGTTTCTCTTTTTCAACTTTTCATTGGCCTTTTCCACTTTGTCCATTTGTAGAGACAGGGTTGAGTTCATACTGGTTTTTAGTTTAACTTGCTCCCTTAGAATATCATTCTTAATCCTAATATGTCTATTAAGTACTTCTAGCTCGTACTTATCTCTTCTTAGCACATCTATTTCGGACAGTGGAGGACTAGGGGTTCTGTCTCTACTCTTTGAAGCTTTTCTTTCCAATGTTTCAACATAGTTGTATATTTCTTGCTGTGCAGGATCAATTTCTGGAACTTCTTCATCAAAATCCTCCTCAGTAGGTGTTTCTTCGTCTTCTATGTTTATAACTCCAGTTTGTTTAACTTTTTTTTTCTTTAGTATCCCCCTCAGTCTGTGGATCCTCCTAGGTTGAGATGGCCCTTCTCCTTTTTCTCTGGCAAATCTTCTTATGATCCTCTCTTTCTTAAGCTGCTTCTTAATCTGAATTAATTTTTCAGAGATCATTTCTTCACTGCTTTCTTGTATTGTTTTACCAGTTTCAGTTTTGGAAGATCTCATTCTTCTGCTTCTTTTTGTAGGTTGATGTTCAAGTGAAGGTTCTTTTAGTTCCTCAAAGTGATTTCTCACCAAAAATTCTTTCCAATTATCCCCTATTTTGCTCAAATGATGTTCAATCAAAATCTTGAATAAATCATGGTGGTATAAGGTTGTATCCAAAAATTGAATTCTCTTTTGAACACTTGAAGTCATTTTCTTTAAAATTTGAAGCAAGAAATAGGGCAAATTAAGTTTTTCTTCTAGGAAATGCATTATCAACCTAATATGGTAAACATAGAAAGTACCATATCTACCTTCGCAAGTGATGAATTTTTATAGGATAAGCAACATGTTTCTCCATTTGTTCTTTAATGCAGAACTAGGGATACCCTTTTTAAAAATAGTGACATCCATACCTGGTGACTTGAGTATCTGCTTCCACGTTTCGTTATGGAATTCTCTGTTCTTAAACCACCTTTCTCCTTGTCTAGGCAGTCTTGTTGCTTCTGCAATAAAAGCCTCTGTGACAGTGAATTTAATATCTCCAACTTCAACCTCGGCCCCATTAAAAGATCTTGCAAAATTTTTAGAAACTTAATTGTGGAAGCCACTGAATTTTTCAACGAATTGCAACCATCCTGCTTTTTGTAAGATTTCTCAGATTTTGGGATAGCCTTCCAAGTATTTAGTGCCAATTGGTTTTGTTCTCACGATGAGGCCCATAACTCTTCTTCAATCTTCAATTCACCAGCCTTATGCTCTCGGTGAGAATGGTTGTTAACAAGTTGTTTTTGCTCCCCAAATGTTTCTTCTATTCACGGTGACAATGGTTGTTACAGAATGAAATGGTTAAGAGTTGGTTGCGGAAAGGAGTGATATGGAATGGTTACGGAATGAATTAATGAGGTGAGGTGAAGAAAACGAATCAATGAGTGAAAAGACCGCGGAGATATTTTGTAACGAAATCAAAAATCATCATTAAATGCTTAGTGGCGTGACTAATCCAATCACTTCAGCACTTTAACCGTTTATATTTTGAAATGATGATCAGATATGGGTTTTGAAATGGTGGAACAGAAGGAGTTTTATCCAAATTTTTGCAAAAATTTTGCAGAAGGAAACCTTCTCTCTCGGTTTCCCGAGCTACATATATAGAAAATTTACATAACAGAACTTGAGATAATACATGGATTATTGTCTTTCCATATTAAAATTGAACTAGAAATCTAAAGGTGGCATCGTAATATGACAAAGGACATATGGACTGTCCTTGTCCTATTAGGAGTCTATCTCCTATTTTGAGTTCCTGCGTGCATAAACACGTACAAAATTCCGTTCAATCTTCATGGAGAGAAACAAATGCTAAAGGCATGATGTGGAATACGACCATGTGTGGTTTTCTCTGAGAGGACATCTGGAACCTGCTTAAACATGAAGACGGCTGCATAATTGGCAACTAGCTACAGAATGTCTGCATTCTGTAGCTAGTTTCAGTTCAAAAAGTAATACAATGACAAAATCATAAAAACATAGCAAGCTATCCATAATACTCATTCTTAAAGCAATTTTAACTAATTTCATTGATCATTTGAGCCTGGGATTAATAATGGTCAAAAGAAATGGAGTGGAATGTGGTGGAAGAAAGAAAATTTTTGGAGCTCAACAGAAGCTCTAGTCAAGAAGACTTTTTCATGAGAATAGATGACCATATCCTCCACAATGTATCTATCATCTCCATCAAGGTCATCGAGAATCATGCAAGCACCGAGATCCTTGGAGTACTCTACCAAGAGTTGAGACCTCCAATATGGATCAATCCTCCCAAGAGACAGCGCTGGTGCTATGGCATTTGAAGCTCTCCTCATGCTACTGCCTGCTACTTTGACATCCCCCATGCCAAATTTCTCCTCCAAAATATTCACCTCTCCAGAATCGAAGAGTGGTGAATCCAAAGACAAGATGTCTTTCATCAACTCTAGATCTGGTGGCCTCCCAGGTGGAATGCCCCATGTAGTGAGACATCAATGTCAAGAGTAGACTGTACATATGGTTGGGCAACCTTGCCCTGGCCCTCACAGTGCAAATCAGTCTGCCTCTTCCTTGCATTAGCTTTCTAAAATAGGGGAGTGTGTGTGCCTCTCATCAAGTGATGTTGCTCTTCCTTCCTACCTTCTCCTCCCATCAGCAATGCTTCACAATCATGTTGCTCATTGATTGTGCTTGGACCTCCATGTATGAGATCTTGGGGAACTTCTTGCAAGGATACAAGAATCCCTCTTGTTGGAGCATGTGCTCCTCCTCCCTCTGCATGAGGTACTATATGTGATCTAGATGTGACAGTGTTGTTGCCCTCATCTTCATCAATGTGTATGGGAAACCTCCCAATCATTGGATTATCTTGTGAAAAATAGATCCCCATGCCCTCTTGTTTAGGAATGTGAGATAGATGTTTTGCCTATAACAATGTATAATTCAAGATGTCAGCTTCTCCACTGGTTTTCTGAAGTGGAGTGAATTTTATAGTCTCCTCCATCACATGCAACGTTTTTGTTTTCTCAAGCTTTTCTTGCTCATGTGTCTTAGGAAGTTTCCCATCAAACCTTCCCACCAATGTTTCAATGAATCTTGCATAAGAGGAAGTGTTTTCATTTTTCAAAGAACAAGATTCAAAAATCCACCATGCATGAGCCTTACCTCTGAAATGCAGCGCTGCAATCCTAATGGCTTCATCTTCAGAAATGTGGTGTTGCTGTAAATAGGACTCTAGCTCCTTCACCCAAGCTCTAGCTAAACATGTAGGTGAGCCTTCAAAAGTAGATAGAAGAAATCTATCTGCATCTTGCTACTTGCTACCCTCCACCTGGATCTTGAAATACTCTTGGAAATTGGTATGATCTCTAAACCTCTCAGTTTCAAATTCATACTCCTCCAACAATTCACTAAGAGTTTTCCTCTTAGGTATTCTCCATCCTCTCATCCATCTCAAGATAGATCTAGGCACTTGACTGCGCTGTGCATCATAGTGTGTAGCTGCATGCTCACACTCACCATGTGAAAATCTATATTCAGCTCTAGATCCAAACTCCTCTGGAGATCCCATATCCATTCTTATTTTCTTCAACTATCCTTGAAAGCTCTGCATAGATCTTGGAAGAAGCTTTGTAAGCCTGTCTTCATTTCTCCCTTCACATAATGGAGCCTTATCTTTTATGTCCATCTCACCTGAAAGTATAATGGCCTAAGATTCATAGGCTGAGCCTAGATTGAAGCTTTGATGCCACTGTAATATCCCAAAATAGGGGAAATAAGCAGTATTGGGAATATCTTAAAATATTCCAAAAATAGACTGCTCAACAATGCATTCACAGAAAAATGCATTTCCAGAAATATATGACATAAAAATGAAAATCATCACTTGGATCCATTATATATATCCATTTATCATCTACTTCCAAGAGTATATCAGAAACAAATGAAGCTAGGTGAGGTAAACATACCTCCCACCACCTAGTGTAGCTGAAAAACACTAAAACCCAAAACACTGCTACTCAGAAATAATGCACAAAGGAAACTGTGCATTATTAAGAGGGTTTCAAATATAAATTAAGAATAAAAATATATCTACTCATATATTAGACAATCATTCTCATAAACTGAGATCTAGTCTCCTTATTACAATTACAAGAAAACCCAGGAAGGGTTTCTTGACATACACTCTGAATGCAAATGTGATATTCATAAAATTACTGAATAATAACTACAACACTAAAGAATGAGAGTGTATAAGGCTGAAATATATCATATCTTATGTATATCCCTCAAGGGCTTCCTCCCATGAAAGTAAAAACCTCTCAATCACAAGGAAACACTACAACAGAGCCACTAGACCATCCACTAAAACTGCCTCAAAAAATAACGCATTCCCTAGCTGGAACAAGGCTAGTAATGTTGGGAAATGAGTGGAATGATACCAAATATCTAAAATGAGCTCAATATCTCTCCAAATAGATCTCCCAGATAAAGGAAAACCTCCTCCAATGAGAAACTAGCTCAGAAAGTCGGATTCCAATCCCCTCCACTGTTGCACCCTACAACACAACACAATGACCTGTAAAAACTGTGTTGATGAAGTAATATAAAGATTGGCCTAAAAACCTGATGTGGAAAATTAATGCAAACTCTCCCAAGAGGCTCCTCAAGGAAAGAGGTGGGATTCCTTCTCAGTAACACTCGGTGCTAAACAACACAGCAACCCTGCTAAAGAGCAAGAGGCAGCAAAAGTCCAATAAGACAAAATAATAATCTGAAACATAAGGAATAATGCTTCCATACTCTTCCTTAAATTAAATGTGAGTTTTCTTCCTCTTGGCCCCACTCAATTAGGTCATTTCCATCAAGAGATTCATCTCCCTCCAAAACTGTGTTATTCCTTCCTTGATCCCTGCTCCTCCACATCTGTGTTGTTGACTTATTCAAAATAGACTGAATCAACCTGATATTATCCCTATTCACACATGGAGTTTTTTTATTAAGCTACAAGGAGTGTCTCCTTTCACACTTGAAGTGTTTTTTTTCCTTCTTAGGAGACTTATGGGCTTTTCTACCCATTTATTCACTGGTTGAAGGTACTGCTAACTCTAATGTTCTATTTAGCTTTGAAGCTAAAATTTGGGAACATTACACAACTTCAAGTGTTGTGTGTAGCTCAACAATGGAACATTAAGATGATGGTTCATCCCTTCTTTGAAAAATTCAAGGTTTCATATCGCAGTGCAATTCTGTTGCTCCAAATTAGTAGTATGTGTCGACCCTTGGTCATGCAATAGCAGATTTCCACAACCGTCCATAAGATTTTCTGAAATAAAAAAAAGTGGAAATTTAGGCATACATTGGTGGATCTTGGGAACATCTTGTATGACTGCAAGATTTCCTCCCTCCAATGTGTTGGCTCCCCCAGCTGCTAATGATGATGGCTGCTCCTCCATAGTTTTGCCAGCACTGGTACAAGTCTCCTCAAGTGGTGGTGAAGGCTCCTCCACTTCTGATTTTTTTTCAAATCTTTTGATCACCCTTTGAGTGAAATCTACAAAATTATTCACTCTTGCATGACTCAAATGGCTGAACCACCAATTTCTTGCCTTACCCTCATGGTGCAGCATTGAAATCTCCATAGCTTCTCTCTGTACCACTGGATATAGTAGGAAGAATGCATCTAGCTTCATCACCCAAGCCTTTTTTGTACATGTTGATGATCCATCAAAAGTAGACAGTAAAAATATATTTCCCCTCATTATCCTATTGCTATAGTGCCTCCTTTATTCTTAAAGCTGAATAAACTAAGGAAGATCTAGAGTCTCCTTGAAAGTTCTCAGTTGAGACTTGTATTCTGCAAGGTATACACTCAAGATCTCATGTTCCCAGTTCCCTCCATTTCCATGCCTCTTGTCTTATTCCTCAAAAGGAAAGGGAAAGGTATAATGCTTTAGAGATTGCTGCAACATCAGTTCTTTATTATGAGAATAGGAAGTACATGGTCCTTCCTCTTCTTGAAACCCTCTAAGAGTTTCATTGCATATCTTCTCTTTTATCTTCTTAACCTCCTTGGAGAGGTTTTTCATAGATCTGAAAAGTGATGAGACCAAGCTCATTATTTCCACCATTCTAGATATCTTCTCCTTATTCTTATAGCATAATGGTTGTAGCACACAGACTGAGACAAGATTAGAGCTCTGATACCACTGTAATATCCCAAAATGGGAAAACTCAGCAACACATGCATAAATAACGTATTTTTAGAAATATATTCTATAAAATTCAAAAAAATCCCTTAGATCCATTATATCTCATAATATAACACCTAAATCCAAGAGGATATCATAAAAAAATCATATTAGGTGAGGTAAACAATCCTCCCACACCTAGTATAGCTCAAAAACACTTAAACCCCAAAACTACTGCAACACAAAATTACTTCTTAAAGAGACAGCGCAGTCTAATGATGGTTTATGCTCAGAAATTGTAGAGAAAAATATATATACTCATATATTAAACAATATTTCTCAGAAAATAATATCTAGTCTCCTTTATACAAATCTAAGATAACCCGGGAAGGGTTTCAAGGAATACACCCAATACAAATGGTGATATCTAGCCCAACGACTAAAGAGTCACTGCAAACTAAAGCACATGAAGGTAGGAGGCTGAAATAATGTAGATATGAGGCAGATCCACTCCAAGGTCTCCTCCAATGAAAGGTTGAACCCTTCAATCACAGGAAAACACTCAAACAGAGCCACAAGATCTCTTAATGAAGATGCCTTCCAAAATAACACAATTCTATACTGAGATTACACTGTAGGTGATTGAAATATATTTGCCTAATGCCAAAGATATGAAATTTTCTTAAGAACCCTCCAAACTGATCTCCCAAAAGAAGGAATCCTTCCTCCTATGAAAAACTAGCTCAGAAAGTGGGTTTCTCAACCCTCCACTGCAACACCCTACAACACAACACAATATTCTCTAGAAACTACATTGTAACTGAAGAATGAAGCTTGGAAAGAATTTTGAATGGGTGGAATGATAGATTAGGACTCTCCTAAGAGGCCTCCCAAGGAAAGAGATGGAATTTCCTAAACAGGAAATCCATGTGCTAAATAGCACCAACAATATTAGCCGAATAGCTGAAGAGAGACAAAGTATAAATAGAAATATCAAAATATGATTCATAACCTAACCCCATATGGCTACCATCCTCCTCATTATAAAAAATGTGAGCCTTCTCATCTTAGGTCCCACTCATTAGGGTTCCCACCATCACACAATCAATCTCCCCCCAAAACTACGTTGTACCTTCATGAATGCCACTCCTCTATAATAACGTTGTTTGATTTGGTCAAGGTTGACCTCTTCAACCTGATATAGCTATTTTCACACCTAAGGGTCTTCAATCCATCTCTTATATATATATCTAAACTAATCCACATTCATATTGAACTGAATTTATTGATGATACACTCCTCCCACATTTGTGTTGTTGACTTGGTCAAACTTAAGTTTGTCCACTTCGATTAGTCCTTTTTCACACATGAGAGTGCTATATCCAATTATTATAATGATCCCTTTTTGCATCAAGAGGGATTTTATGCTTATTTAAGATAAGTATGGGTCTCCTTCCCCATTTATTCATCTAAATAGGTGTAGTATCCCAAAAGGGATAATGCGGTAATACTTCACACAATATAAGAACTTACAGTAAAATAAACAATAAATCTAATTACAAGTCAGAATATGAAAAAATATATAATCCATTTTACTATATTGGAAATGATTTAGCTACACAAGTACAAGATATAGGTCGATCTAGAAAAGAAGATGAGCTAGGATCACCCTGAAAACATGTATGAAGCAGGTACAACATAGCTATTGAGGCTCTGCAGCAAATATTGTGCTGTATCTTCTTCAAAATATGAACATATGGTTGCAGGCTGAAAAGAGAAATGTAAATCTAATAAAAATTGGAGCTCTGATGATGCGAAGATTCAAGATCTGGCCAATGTGATGGATTCCCAAGATAACCCAGAAAGGATTTTCCAGATCTGCAACTTTGGAAAATAACCTCCCTAGGATTTGATCCTTGATCTGCTGGGAAATGCAGATCTAAAGCTATATCTAAAGAATAGATGGCTAAAATGTGTGCAAAGATCAGATCTATCCTTTAAGGGTTGAGCCCTTCTTCAGATATATGAGCTAGAAGCTCTAGATCTAGCTTCTCAGTCCTCCAATGATGATTGCAGCTACTGCAACACAACTGCCTCTAAAAAATGTGTTGTGAGGGAAAGAGAGGCCTTCTTCCTACTAAAAAATGCTGAAATAAACTCCAGGCTAATGGTAAGACAGATGGAAATGTGAAGGAATTATCCTCCACTAGGTTGCTAGCTGAAGTACTAGCAACTTCCTTCCTCCTTTCAGATCTACAATATGGGAAACGTTATTCCTCAAGGGAATACTACTGTTAGGAGGTAAATAAATTTTGGCCTGATGCCAGATCTGAAATGTGGCTCTGGGAGTGCTGATATATAATCCCAAGTGATGGGAATAATCCCTCACCTTTTTCTCCAGCTGAAGTACTCAAGACAACTTCCACCTTCCAAACTTATATTCAGAAATTTGCAGATTTCTGAATATAAATGTTCAGAAGAAAGTAGAAAAGGGAAATGACACTTAAAGCCTGATATATAATGAATTAAAATCCTCATCCTTAGAGATAACTCAAAGAAAGAGGTGGGATTCCCACCTGGGAACACCCTGTGATAAAAAACACTTGCAAACTCTGCTAAACAACCCAAGAATGCAGTGGAATGTCACTAGAAAATTCCAGATCTAAAAGATAATACATCAAATAATCCAAGATTCCTTTCACCTTTTCCTTCATCTCCTTTATAATTTTTGAGCCATCCCAAGCCTTGGCCATAATCTCAACTACGCAGTCTCATGTGGACAGAATCCTCCAAGTGGGACTTTGATGTTTGACCAAATCAACCAAATAATCTAGGTGCAATGTACACCTCCTCCATCATGTGTGCTTCATTTGCACATGATCCTCCATCACTTGATCATTAATTATCAATGATCCTCTGTTTGACATCTTTAAGATCTTATTTGACAGAATCAACCCTCCATGATCTTTCTCATTAAATGAGACATGATATCCAATCTTAGTCACATTAGTAGTTGCTCAACTACCTCTTTTTTCAGATCTATTCTAAATTAATCGACATCCACACACACAAAGTGGATATTTATTCTTATTGAGGATTGTGGGCCCTCCACCATTTCATTTACTTAATTCATTAAGAAAATCAAAGACTCCAATATTCCAAATATGATGTGAAATTTTGGGAATATTACAGTTCCCCCCCCCGGAAAAATGTTGCTTGTCCTCAAGCAAATCCAAAAGTAGATGTGAAGCCATCTATTCACCTCCAAATGGCGTCCACATAAGGAAGGCTTCCTCCATTTTCTGCAATAGGTTATGCATGTTTGGTTCCAAATTTGTCTTTTAAAAGCATAAAGAATGACCTCCAACTATTTGTTTATATGTCCTCCTTCCATTATGAAGTAGCAAGTGACAACAATATGATGTCCAACATCATCATCAATACATGAGAGACATAAAATAAAGTATCTCCCTCCATAAAGGAAAATCTTCATCATACAATGCACTCCTCCATCCCATGTTTCATGAATTTTATTGAGCATTGTTATGCGCTCATCCTTAGCCTTGTTGGCCTTATTGGATCCAAACTTCATCATTCCAAAGTTATGCAAAAGAAGAAGGAAAGAAGTAACATGAGTAGAAAAAGATGTCAAACCATATTCTCCTAACAATAACCACCAGAGTAAGGCCTTTTGTGGCCATCCTCCATCTCCTCCATGTAAGATCATAGATGGACAAGCCGAACTCGCCCAAAAGAAACACAAGCAACAAGAGATCTTGCTGCCTTCTCTCCTCCTCATGTGCATCATGAAACAAAATCATACTAATGGACATATGAGATGTCACATCAGCCCAATACAAATAAGCATCACTAATGCACATCATGAGATCATTATGCCAAATTTTACACAATACAAAACACATAGACATAGGAGATGTCATGTGGTGGCCAACCTCTCTCAAGTGAAACCAAAATGAACATGCCTTCTTTTGATGAAATTTATCATTGAAAAAAAAGGCATGATTCAGAAAATGATGAGCTATTGGGTGGTATCCATACTCACCCAAGAGCAGCCAGCACAGCCATGCCTCCTTCTTCATTTCATATGTCTTTTTCAAGGCATGGATCAGAAAAATAGGTGCCTTTGGAGAGTGACAAAAATTCCCCAATGGAAACCAACGTAACCAAGCATGCTAGCCGATACAAATCTATAAGTGGTTCTGCAACCCCTTGCTTTTCATCCTTACCCATTCACTCTTATGTCGATGATGAATGAGGTACTGCATAATCGTGGCATCCTCCCTTTGTAGAATGCCATCCTTCCCAAAATGTTGAAGAACTTTGCATTTCATGAAATGTTGAAATGCATCTCTAATGAGATCTCGTAATGAGATTCTCTCTCCATCAAAGGCCCTCAAAAACCAAAGAAGTTTTGGATTTTCTACAAGTAGAAGTTTATGTTTGAGCAGTGACAGGCTCATTGAGAAAGGGTCATCTAGAAGGAAGAAAATATTTCTCATTTCAAGATGTCTACCATTTGTCATCTTTTCTTCCATTTCTTCATGATTGGAGCTACCTCCATAATGCTCCAAGAATGATGAAGCCCTTTCTTTGTCACTGCTACTAAGTGATAGTGCTATAGATCTACAGGGTAATACATATGCTGTCTCAAAGTAAGGCACAATACTGATATCATAATCAGCCATTGTACATAGGATAATGCTAATCCCATTTTTTGAAACTCTAAATTTCAACTTAAGGGGTTGAATGTATCTCAACATTGATGAAAAGGGATATTTTTCAGTCTCCTCCTTGATTAGATCAAGGGTCCTCTGCTCTGTGATATGTTTCTGCTTCAAATCAGCACTTTGTTCTAACCCTTGGTTATGCATTGATCTTGAAACAATATGTGCTGAAATTTTATGCATACCTTGGATCAACTGATATGTGGAAACCTCTTGACAGAACACAAGATTTCCTCCAACTAGGACAATAGTATCTCCAACTGTTGGTAAGAGTGATGGCCTCTTTTCTTCAAGTGTACCAACGCTGGTATCTCCCTCCTCCTCCTCATGCATCTCCTGATCCATGCATGGGACTCCATATGTCAAGATCTCAAGACTACCATGCAAGGATGTAAGTGCCTCTTCTCCAGATACAAGTACTCCTGCAGCAGGTGGTGAAAGTAGTGACTTCTTGTCTAGAGTGACAAGATTGACATTCTACAGGGTTTCCTTAGGATATGTCCCTTTGTATCACATCTCTATCTTCTCCAAATCAAACTTCTTCCTCACTTGTG
Source organism: Pinus albicaulis (assembly GCA_034641835.2). Taxonomy (NCBI): domain Eukaryota; kingdom Viridiplantae; phylum Streptophyta; class Pinopsida; order Pinales; family Pinaceae; genus Pinus; species Pinus albicaulis. The sequence continues at coordinate 50,857,840 of CM076570.1, forward strand.
AAAGAAATCTGAATACTTGGTCACCTTTGCATGCTCTAGGTGCCCAAACCATCAATTTGAACAACCTCCTCTTCAGCCACAGGATGCAGCTTGAAAAATAAATATAACTCCCTCCTCCAAGCCTTGACATTGCTTGAGGAAGACCCATCAAATGTATGCAAATATAATCTATTATGCCTCTTCCTCCTATTTCTGCTATGGGATCCTCTTTATTCTCTAATCTAGAAGAATTGTTGGAGAGTTAGCTTCTCCTTGAAAGCTCTAGACTGTGCTTTTCACTCTTCAATATATAGACTAAGAGTCTCATGAGTCTTAGGTTCATTCCTTTCTTCACTTCTATACCTCTCACCTTCTTCAAAGAAAGTGGGCATAGTGGATCTATGAGGAGATCTAGGATTCTCCAGTCTTCTTTGTTGCTGATAGGAAGTACTTTCCTCATCACATCTTCTTCTTGGATCTTCTCTTTGTTCTTCCTCGTTCATTTGACAGACCTCCTTGGAGAGATATTGCATGGATCTAAAGAAAGGATTGACAGATTTTTCATCCTCCATGATAGATCTTATCTATATTTTCTTCTTTCAATGAAAAATATGAAGTGTCCAGAAGCTAAGCCAAAGTTCATGCTTTGATACCACTGTAGTATCCCAAAAGGGAGAATGCAGTAATACTTCAAACAATATAAGAACTTATAGCAAGATAAAAAATAAATGTAAGTAAAAATCAGAATATGCAGAAATATCTCAACCATTTTATTATATTGGAGATGATTCAGTTACACAAGTACAAGATATAGGTAGATCTAGCCAAGAAGATGAGCTAGGATCACCCTGAAAAACATGTATGAAGCAGGTACAACGTAACTCTTGAGGCTCTTCAGCAAATACTGCACCGTCTCTTCAATAGAATATGAACATATGGTTGCAAGCTGAAAAGAGAAATGTAGACATACTCAAAACTGGAGTGCTTATGATGCCAAGATTCAAGATCTGGCCAATGTGATGGATTCCCAAGATAACCCAGAAAATATTTTCCAGATCTGCAACTTTGGAAAATCACCTCCCTAGGATTTGATCCTTGATTTGTTGGGAAATGTAGATATGAAGCTAGATCTAAAGAATAGATGGCTAAAATGTGTGCTCATATAAAATATATGCTTGAAGGGTTGATACCTTCTTCAGATCTATGAGCTAGAAGCTCTAGATCTAGCTTCTCAATCCTCCAATAATGATTGCAGTTGCTACAACACAACTGCCTCTAAAAACTACACTATGAGGGAAAGAGAGGCCTTATTACTGCTGAAAAAAACTGCAATAAACTATAGGCTGATGTTAAGACTGATGGAAATGTGAAGGAATGATCCTCCACTGGGTTGCTAGCTGAAGTATTGGCAACTTCCTTCCTCATTTCAGATCTGCAATATGGGGAGCGTTATTCCTGAAGGGAATACTACTATTAGGAGGTCAATAAATTTTAACCTGATGCCAGATCTTCAATGTGGCTCTTGAAGTGCTGATCTATAATCCCAAGTGATGGGAATAATCCCTCACCTTGTTCTCCAGTTGAAGTATTGAAGACAACTTCCACCTTCCAAATTGATCTTCAGAAATTTGCAGATTTCTGAATATGAATGTTCTGCAGAAAGTAGAAAAATGAAATGGCACTTAAAGCCTGATGTATAATGAAGTAAAATCCTCTTCGTTAGAGATCACTCAAATAAAGAGGTGGGATTCCTGTCCGAGAACACCCTGTGCTAAACAACACCTACAATCTCTACTAAACAGCCCAAGGATGCAGTCGAATGTCACTTAAAAATTCAAAATCTAAAATATCATACATCAAATAATCCAAGATGCCTTTCACCTTTGCCTTCATCTCCTTTATAATGTTTGAGCCATCCCAAGCGTTGGACCTAATCTTAATTGCGTAGTCTCATGTGGATAGAATCCTCCAAGTGGGACAACGTTGTTTTACCAAATCAACCAAATAGTCTAGGTGAAATGTACACCTCCTCCATCATGTGTGCTTCATTTGCACATGATCCTCCATCACTTGATCATTAATTCTCAATGATCCTCTGTTTGACATCTTCAAGATCTTAGTTGACTGAATCAACCCTCCATGATCTTTCTCATTAAATGAGACATGATCTCCAATATCATTCACGTTAGTAGTTGCTCAACTACCTCTTTTTGCAGATCTAGTCTAAATTAGTCCACATTTACACACACAAAGTGGATATTTATTCTTATTGAGGATTGTGGGTCCCTCCACCCTTTTATTTACTTAATTCATTAAGAAAATCAAGGACTCTAATATTCCAAATATGATGTGAAATTTTGGGAATATTACACTAGGTGCTAAAAGAAAAATCCATATTCCTATTAGTTGCATGCTAATTTAGGAATATTACAGGGCACCCTCACACAGCGCGACACGACACATCCGACCAAAAGAAGGCACAATGGAAGAAACAAAAAATAGGTTTCCTGAATGTGCACAAGGCACCCAAGCAGTCACAACTTAGCAAATTTGATACGAATGCCCTCAAATGAAATGACCCAACAGGAATGCATTTCATGGGGCACCCTCACATGGCGCACCCGACTAAACAAAGGAACAAGGGAGAAAAATAGAAAATGGGCTGGAAAAATGTGCACAAGGCACCCAAGCAGTCACAAATTAACAAATTTGATACATCCACCCTCAAACGAAATGACCTGAATGCGTTTCGTCAGGTGCCCTCACACAACGCGACATGATGTCGAAGGCACAAGGGAGAAAACGGAAAATGGGTCGCACAAACATACACAAGGCACTCGGGCGGTCACAACTTAGAAAATTTGATATGGCTACCCTCAAACAAAATGACCTAACCCAAATGCATTTTGTTGGGCACCCTCATAAAGAGCAACATGATGCGCGTGTCTAAATGAAGGCACAAGGGAGAAAATGGAAAATGATCTACCCGAACGTGCACAAGGCACCCCGACGGTCACAACTTAGCAAATTTGATATGACTACCCTCAAATGAAATGACATGATCTGATCATGTTTTGTCGGGTGCCCTCACACGACGTGCCCAACCAAATGAAGGCACAAGGGAGAAAATGGTAAACCGGCTGCCCAAATGTGCACAAGGCACTCAAGCAGTCACAACTTAGCAAATTTGATATAGCTGCCCTGAAATGAAATGACTCGACATGAACGCATTTTGTCAAGTGCCCTGACACGATGCACCCATCTGAATGAAGGCACAAGGGATAAAATAGAAAATGGTCTTCCTGAACATGTACAAGGCACTCGGGTAGTCAAAACTTATCAAATTTTATATGACCACCTTCAAAAAAAATGACCCAACCTGAATGCCTTTCATCGAGCGCCCTCACACGGTGTGACATGGTAGACTCGACCGAATGAAGGCCCTTGGGAGAAAATAGAAAATGGCCCAGACGAACATGCATAAGGCACCCAGGTGGTCACAACTTAGAAAATTTGATACGAACACCCTCAAACGAAACAACCAAACCTGAACATGTTTCGTCGAGTGCCCTCACACGGCGCGACATGAAATGCCTAACTGAACGAAGGCACAAGGGAGAAAATGGAAAACATCCTGCCCAAACGTGCACAAGGCACCCAGGTAGTCACAACATAGCAAATTTGATACCACCTCCCTCAAACAAAAAGACCCGACCGGAAATCGTTTCGTGGGGTGACCTCACACAGTGCGCCAAACTGAACGAAGGCACAAGGGAGAAAACAAAAAAATGGGCTGCACAAATGTGCACAAGGCACCCGGGCAGTCACAACTTAGAAAATTTTATATGACCACCCTCAAACAAAATGACTTGACCCGAACGCGTTTCGTCAGGTGCCCTCACATGGCGTGACATGGTGTGCCTGACCGAACAAAGGCACAAGGGACAAAACAACAAAAAGGTCGGCTGAATGTGCACAAGGCACTAAGGCAGTCACAACTTAGAAAATTTTATATGGCCACCCTCAAATGAAATGACTCGACCCGAACACATTTTGTCGGGCACCCTCAAATGGCACGACATGGCACACCCTACCAAACGAAGGCACAAGTCATCAAATGGAAAACAGGACGCTTGGAAATGCATAAGGCACCTCGATGGGTCAAACCTTAGAAAATTTGATACGACCACCCACAAATGAAATGACCTTACCCAAACGCGTTTCATCGGGCACACTTACAGGCATGAAACAAAGTGCCCGAATGAATGAAGTCACAATGAGAAAACAACAAACGGGCCGCTCTAACGTGCACAAGGCACTCGGGCGGTCAAAACTTAGAAAATTTGATATGGTAGCCCTCAAACGAAATGACCAGACCAAAACACATGTCGTCGAGCGCCCTCACACGATGCAAGATGGCGCGCTAGACCAAATGAAGGCATAATGGAGGAAACGAAAAAATGGGCCGCTTGAACACGCACAAGGGAGAAAATGGAAAACGGGCACCCCGAACGTGCACAAGGCACCGGGACGGTCACAACTTAGAAAATTTGATACGGCCACCATCAAATGAAATGACTCTACCTGAACACATCTCATCGGGCACCCTCACCCGGTGCGACATGGTGCGCCCAACCAAATGAAGGCACGAGGGAGAAAATGTAAAATGTGCTAGACGAACATGCACAAGGCACCCGGGTGGTCACAACTTAGAAAATTTGTTATGACCGCCCTCAAATGAAACATCTGGTTTTGAATGCATTTCGTTGGGCACCCTCACATGGCGCGACACAGTGCACCTGACTGAACAAAGGAAAAAGTGAGAAAACAACAAACAAGTCACCCAAATGTGCACAAGGCACCCGAACAGGTCACAACTTAGAAAATTTGATACGACCAATCTCAAACGAAACGACTCGACCCGAACGCTTTTCATCGGGCGCCCTCACACGGCGCGACACAATGTGCATGATCGAATGAAGGCACAACGAGAAAATGATAAATGGGAAACCCAAAATTGCACAAGGGACCCAGGCGATTACAACTTAGAAAATTTGTATGGCCACCCTCAAACTAAATGACCCGACCCGAACAAATTTTGTAGGGTGCCCTCACATGGCGCAACACGGTGCACCCGACCAAACCAAGGCAAAAGTGAGAAAATGGAAAATAGGCTGCCTAAACGTGCGCAAGGCGCTTGGATGAGTCAGAACTTACAAATTTGATACAACCACCCTCAAACAAAATGACCCAACCTGAACACATTTCATCAGGTGCCATCATACGCCGCGAAACGGAGAATGCGACTAAATGAAGTCACAAGGGAAAAAATGACAAATGGGCTTCCGAAACGTACACAAGGCACTCAGACACTCATAACTTAGCAATTTTGATATGCCCACCCTCAAACGAAACAACCCAACCCAAACGTGTCTTGTCGGGCGCCCTCAAATGAAACAACCGGACCCAAATGTGTCTTGTGGGGCACCCTCACATGGTGCACCCAACTGAATGAAGGCTTAAGGGAAGAAATAGCAAACAGGCCACCCGAATATACACAAGGGATAAAATAGCAAACAGGCCTCTCAAAAGTAAACAAGCCACCCGGGCGGTCACAGCTTAGAAATTTGATACGACCACCCTCAAACGAAATGACCCGGACCAAATGCATTTTGTTAGGCACCCTCACACGGCGCGACACGACACGCTTGACCAAATGAAGTCACAAAGGAGAAAATGGAAAATGGGTCGCACGAACGTACACAAGGCACCTGGGTAGTCACGACCTAGCAAATTTGATACTACCGCCCTCAAACGAAATGACCCGACCCGAACACATTTCGTCAGGTGCCCTCACACAGTGTGACACAACGTGCTCGACCGAACAAAGGCACAAGGGAGTAAACAAAAAATGGCCCCCCTGAACATGAACAAGGCACCTAGGCTATTACAACTTAGAAAATTTGATACGGCCACCCTCAAACGAAATGACCCGACTTGAACGCATTTTGTGGGGCACCCTCAAACGACGTGCCTGACCGAATGAAGGCACAAGGGAGAAAATTGAAAATGGGCTGCAAAAACATGCACAAGGCACCCGGGTGGTCACGAATTAGAAAATTTGATACATCTGCTATCAAACGAAATGACTCGACCCAAACACATTTCGTCGGGCATCCTCACACAACGCAACACAATGCCGAAGGTACAAGGGACCAAATGGAAAATGGGCTGCACGAACGTGCACAAGGCACCCAGGCTCTCACAACTTAGAAAATTTGATACGAATACCCTCAAATGAAACGACCCGACCCAAATGCATTCTATCGAGTGCCTGCACATGGCACGACACGATGCGTGTGTCTAAATGAAGGGACAAGGGATAAAATGGAAAATGGGCCGCTCGAATGTGCACAAGGCACTCGAGTGGTCACAACTTAGCAAATTTGATATGGCTGCCCTCAAAGGAAATGACCCGACCTAAATGCATTTCTTCAGGAACCCTCACACGGCGTGACCGACCGAATGAAGGCACAAGGAAGAAAATTGCAAATAGGTAGCATGAATGTGGACAAGGTACCCAGGCAGTCAAAACTTAGCAAATTTGATACGGCTACCCTCAAGCGAAACGACCCGACTCGAACACATTTCATCGGGCGCCCTCACATGGCACAACATGGCATGTCCGACCGAACAAAGGCACAAGGGAACAAATGACAAACAAGATGCCCGAACTTGCAAAAGGCACCCGAGCGGTCACAACTTAGCAAATTTGATATGACCGCTCTTAAACGAATCGACCCGACCCGAACGCCTTTCATCAAGCGCCCTCACATAGTGTGACAAGGTGTGCCTAACCGAATGAAGGCACACAAGAGAAAACAGAAAACGGGCTGCACGAACATGTGTAAGGCACCTGGGCAGTCACAACTTAGCAAATTTGATATGGCTGCCCTCAAAAGAAATAACTGAACCCGAACGTGTTTCGTCAAGTGCCCTAAAATAGCGTGACATGGCGCGCTCGACCAAACAAAGGCACAAGAGAGAAAATGACAAACAACCCACCCAAATGTGCAGAAGGCACCCGAGCTGTCACAGCTTAGAAAATTTGATAAAACTGCCCTCAAATGAAACAACCTGACCAGAACATGTTTTGTGGGGTGCCCTCACATGGCGCGCCCAACCGAACGAAGGCACAAGGGAGAAAATGGAAAACGGGCCACAAAAAAGTTCACAAGGCACCCGGGTAGTCATAAATTAGAAACTTTGATACGGTCACCCTCAAATGAGACGACCCAACGTGAACGCATTTCGTAGGGCTCCCTCACATGGCGTGCATGACCGAACGAATGCATAAGGCAACAAACAACAAATGGGCTAGAAAAACATGCACAAGGTACTCGAGCAGTCACAACTTAGAAAATTTAATAAATCCACCCTCAAACGAAACGACACAACCCCAACACATTTTCTGGGGCACCCTCACACGGCATGACACAACGATGAAGGCACAAGGGAGAAAATGGAAAATGGGTTGCATGAACGTGCACAAGGCACCCAGGTGGTCACAAATTAGCAAATTTGATATGGCTGCCCTCAAATGGAATGACCTGACCCAAATGTGTTTCGTCGGGTGCCTTCACACGTGCGACATGATGCGCTTGTCTGAACGAAGGCACAAGGGTGAAAATAGAAAACCATTTGCCTGAACGTGCAGAAGGCACTCGATCAATCACAACTTAGAAAATTTAATATGTCTGCCCTCAAACGAAACGACATGACCTAAATGCGTTTTATCAGGCCCCCTCACTCGGCGCACCTGACTGAATGAAGGCACAAGGGAGAAAACGACAAAAGGGCTGCCCGAATGTGCAGAAGGCACCTAGGTAGTCATAACTTAGCAAATTTGATATGGATGACCTCAAACGAAATGACCTAACATGAATGCATTTCGTCGGGCACCCTCACATGGCAAGCCCGAATAAGTGAAGGCACAAGGGAGAAAACAACAAACAGACTGTCTGAACATGCAAAAGGCACCTCAGCAGTTATAACTTAGAAAATTTGATATGACTGCCCTCAAACGAAACAACCTAACCCAAACGCCTTTCATCGAGCGCCCTCGCATGGCACAACATGGCATGCTCGACTGAACAAAGGTACGAGGGAGAAAACAGAAAATTGGCCACACGAACATGCATTGGGCACTCGGGTGGTCACAAATTAGCAAATTTGATATGTCTGCCCTCAAACGAAATAACCCAAACTGAACATGTTTCGTTGGGTTCCCTTACATGGTGCGACACAACGCGCCCGACTGAAGGAAGGGACGGGGGAGAAAATGGCAAACGGCCCACCTGAACGTGCATAAGGCACCCAAGCGGTAACAACTTCGAAAATTTGATAACGCCACCCTCAAACAAAATGACCCAACCAGAACGCATTTCGTGGGGCGCTTGCACATGGCATGCCCAACCAAATGAAGGCACAAGGAAGAAAATGGAAAACAGGTTGCACAAACATGCACAAGGCACCTAGTCGGTAACGAATTAGCAAATTTGATACGACAACCCTCAAACGAAATGACCTAACCTAGACGCGTTTTGTTGGGCGCCCTCACATGGTTCAACACAGCGCACTTGACTGAAAAAGGCACAAGGGACCAAATGAAAAATGGGTTGCCCGAATGTGTGTAAGGGTGGTCACAACTTAACAAATTTGACACGGCCTGACCGAAATGTGTTTCGTCGGGTGCCCTCACATGGCTCGCTCGACCTAATGAAGGCATAAGGGAACAAATGACAAACGAGATACCCTAACATGCACAAGGGATAAAATGGAAAATGGGCCGCCCGAACGAGTGCAAGGCTCCCAGGTGGTCAATACTTAACAAATTTGATACAGCCACCCTCAAACAAAACGACTCGACCCGAATGCATTTTTTCGGGTGCCCTCACATGGCACGACTCGGTGTGCCTGCTCGAATGAAGGCACAATGGATAAAATGGGAAATAGGCCACCCGAACATGCACAAGGCACCTGGGGAGTCACAAATTAGCAAATTTGTTATGACCAGCCCCAAACGAAGTGACCCAACCCGAACGTGTTTCGTCAGGTGCCATGCCACGACGCGACACAGCACGCCCGACTGACCGAATGAAAGAAAAAGGGACGAAATGGAAAATGGTCTGCCTGACTGTGCACAAGGCACTCATGTAGTCTTAACTTAGCAAATTTAAAATGACCGCGTGAAAATGAAACCACCTGACCCGAACGCATTTCGTGGGGTGCCCTCACATGGCGCACCCAACCGAACAAAGGCATAAGGGAGAAAACAGAAAACAAGCCACAAAAACGTGCACAAGGCACCCCGCCAGTCAAAACTTAGCAAATTTGATACGGTCGCCCTAAAACAAAATGACCTAACCTGAAAGCGTTTCGTCGGGCGCCCTCACACAGTGCACCCGACCGAACAAAGGCACAAGGGAGAAAACAAAAAACGGTTTGCACGAATGTGCACAAGGGACCTGGGCCGTCACAACTTAGAAAATTTGATATGGTCGCCCTCAAATGAAACAACCCTACCCAAACGCGTTTTTTCGGGTGCCATCGCTCAGCGCAACACGGCCTACCCGACCGAACAAAGGCACAACGGAGAAAATGGAAAACGGGCTGCACGAACGTGAACAAGGCACCAGGGCAGTCACAACTTAGAAAATTTGATACAGCCTCCCTCAAAAGAAATGACCTGACCCAAACGTGTTTCGTTAGGCACCCTCACACGGCGTGCCCGATAGAATTAAGGTACAAGGGAGAAAATAGCAAACGAGTCGCGTGAACGTGCACAAGGCACACGGGCGGTCAGAACTTAGAAAATTTGATATGTTTGCCCTCAAACAGAACGACCCGACCGGAATGTGTTTTGTCAGGTGGCCTCATGTGGCACGCCTAACAGAATGAAGGCACAAGGGATAAAACATCAAATAGGCCACACAATGTGCACAAGGCAACCGAGCGGTCACAAATTAGCAAATTTGATGCAAACGCCCTCAAACGAAATGACTCTACACAAATGCATTTCGTTGGGCGCCCTCACACAGCACGACACGACGCGCAAGATCGAATGAAGGCACAAGGGAGTAAACAAGATACAGGTCACACGAATATGCAGAAAGCACCAGAGCGGTAACAATTTAGCAAATTTTATACGGCCACCCTCAAATGAAATGACCCGACACAAACGCATTTTGTCAGGCTCCCTCAAACGGTGTGACATAGCATGCCCGATCGAATGAAGGAACAAGGGAACAAATGGAAAATGGGCCATATGAATGTTGAAGAGGCACCGTATTGGTCACAACTTAGAAAATTTGATACGACTACCCTCAAACAAAATCATCTGACTTGAACACATTTCATTGGGCGTTGTCACATGGCGCACTCATTTGAACGAAGGCACAAGGGATAAAATGGAAAATGGGTAGCCCAAACATGGATACGGTGCCCAGGTGATCACAAATTAGAAAATTTGATACGGCTGCCCTAAAACGAAAAGACCTGATCCGAACATGTTTCGTCACACACCCTCACACGGTATGCCTGACCGAAGGAAGGTACAAGGAAGCAAATAGCAAACGGGCTGCCTAAACATGTACAAGGCACTTGGGCAGTCACAACTTAGTACATTTGATATAACCACCCTCAAACAAAATGACCTGACCCATATGCATTTTTTTAAGAGCCCTCACACATCACGGCATGGCACGCTCGACCGAATGAAAGCACAAAGGAGAAAATAGCAAACGGGCCGCCAAAACGTGCACAAGGCACCCGAGCGATGAAAACTTAGTAAATTTGATACAACCACCCTCAAACGAAATGACACGACCTGAACACATTTCTTCGGCCACCCCCACACAACGCGACACTACACACTCAAGAAAAAAAAAATACAAGAGAGCAAATGGAAAACGGGCTGCTCAAATGTGCACAAGGCACCCGGGCAGTCAAAAAATAGAAAATTTGATACGGTCACCCTCAAATGAAATGATCCAACCCGAACACATTTCGTGGGGTTCCCTCACATAGCACACCTGACCGAACGAAGGCACAGGGGAGAAAATGACAAACGGACCGCATAAACGTGCAAAAGGCACCCGGGTGGTCACAGCTTAGCAAATTTGATATGGCCACCCTCAAATGAAATGACCCAACCCAAACACATTTAGTCGAGCACCCTCACATGGCAGGATAGGACACACCCGACCGAACGAAGGCACAAGGGAGAAAATGGAAAACGGGCCACATGAATGTGTACAGCTCACCTAGACGATCACAACTTAGCACATTTTTTATGGCCGCATTCTAATGAAAAAACCCACCCTGAACACATTTAGTCAGGTGCCCTCACACGACGCGACACAATGTGCACGACCAAACGAAGAAACAAGGGAGAAAATGGCAAATGGGCCACCCAAACATGCACAAGGCACACAGGCGGTCACAACTTACCAAGTTTTATATGGCCGCCCTCAAATGAAATGACCCGTCCCGAATGCGTTTCATCAGGTGCCCTCACACGGCGCAACACGACATGCTTGATCAAAGGAAGGCACAAGTGAGAAAACAACAAACAGGCTACCCTAATGTGCACAAGGCACCTAGACACATCACAACTTAGAAAATTTGATACAACTACCCTCAAACGAAATGACCCGACCCAAACATGTTTCGTCGGGTGCCCTCAAACGGCGCAACACAACGTGCATGACCAAATGAAGGCACAAGAAGTGAATGGAAAACAGGTTTCCTGAACGTGCACAATGCACACGAGCGGTCAAAACTTAGAAAATTTGATATGGCCGCCCTCAAACAAAATAACCCAGCCAGAATGCATTTTGTCAGGCACCTTGACATGACGCGACATGGTGCGGCCAACCAAACGAAGGAACAAGTGAGAAAATGGAAAGATGTCACCTGAACATACGCAAGGCACCCAAATAGGTCAAAACTTAGCAAATTTGATACGACCACCCTCAAATGAGACGACATGACCCAAACAGATTTCGTTGGGGACTCTCACACGGTGCGAAATAGAGCGCCCGACCGAATGAAGTCACAAGGGAGAAAATGACAAACTAGCTCCCCAAATGTGCAGAAGGCACCCAGGCGGTCACAAATTAGAAAATTTGATATGGTCACCCATAAACAAAATGACCCAACCCAAATGCATCTTGTTGGGTGCCATCACATGGTGCACCCGACCAAACAAAGGCACATGGGAGCAAACAGTAAATAGGCCACCCAAACATGCACAAGGCACTTGGGTGGTTACAACTTAGAAAATTTGATATGACCACTGTAAAAAAAATGACCTGACTTGGACACCTTTCATCAGGCACCATCACATGGTGCGACACAGCGTGCTCGACTGAACGAAGGCACTAGGGAGAAAATGGAAAACGAGCTACACGAACATGCACAATGCACTCGGGTGGTCACAACTTAGAAAATTTGATATGACTACCTTCAAACGAAAAAACCCGACCCAAACATGTTTCTTCTGGTGCCCTCATACGACGCGATACGACGCACTCGACAGAAGGAAGGCACAAGGGAGAAAATGGAAAATGGCATGCCCGAATGTGCATAAGGCACCCGAGCGGTCACAACTTAGAAAATTTGATACCACTGCCATCAAACGAAATGACTCGACCGAAATGCATTTCTTGGGGTGCCCTCACACAGCACGCCCAAAAAAATGAAGGCACAAGGGAGAAAATGGAAAACGGGCTACAAAAACGTGCACAAGGCACCCGGGCCATCACAACTTAGGAAATTCGATATGACCACCTTCAAACGAAATGACCTAACCTGAACACGTTTTGTCAAGTGACCTCACACGATGCGACACAGTGCACCTGACCGAACAAAGGCACAAGGGAACAAATGACAAATAAGCTTCTTGAATGTGCACAAGGCACTTGGGTGGTCACAACTTAGAAAATTTGATACGGTCACCCTCAAACAAAATGACCCAACCCGAGTGTGTTTCGTCGGGAGCCCTCACACGGCACGACATGTCGTGGCCTACTAAATGAAGGCACAACTGAGAAAATGGAAGACAGGATGCTCGGACATGTAGAAGGCACCCAAACAGGTCACAAATTAGAAAATTTGATACAACCACCCTCAAATGAACGGCTCTACCCGAACGTGTTTGGTCGGGTTCCCTCACATGGTGCAAAACAAAGTGCCTCATTGAGCGTAGTCACAAGGGAGAAAACGAAACATGGGCCACTCAAACATTCACAAGGCACCCAGGTAAAAGGCACCTGAATGCATCTTGTTGTGTGCTTGCACATGACGCGAGACGACACACACGACCAAACGAAGGCACAAGGGAGGAAACAAAAACGGGCCGCCTGAATGTGCACAAGGGATCAAACGAAAAATGGGACTCCCAAACGTGCACAAGGCACCCGGAGAGTCATAAATTAGCAAATTTGATATGGTTGGCGTCATATGAAACGACCCGACTTGAATGCCTTTCGTTGAGCGCCCTCACCCAACACGACACGGCGCACCCGACCGAACGAAGGCACAAGGGAGAAAATTTAAAATGGGCTGGAAGAACATGCACAAGGTACTCGGGTGGTCACAACTTAGCAAATTTCTTATGGCTTCCCTCAAACAAAACTACCCATCCCAAATGCGTTTCATTGGGCGCCCTCACACGACGCGACACGGTGTGCCCGACTGAACGAAGGCACAAGTGAGAAAACAACAAAAAGGTTGCCTGAACATGCACAAGGCACCCAAACGGGTCACAACTTAGCAAATTTGATATGGCCAATATCAAACGAAACGACCCTACCCGAACGCATTTCGTTAGGTGCCCTCACACGGCGCGACACAGTGTGCATGACCAAACAAAGGCACAGTGAAGAAAACGACAAATGGGATGCCCAAACATGAACAAGGCATCTAGGTAGTCACAACTTAGAAAATTTGGTACGGCCTCTCTCAAATGAAATGACCCCACTCGAATGCGTTTCGTCAGACGCCCTCACACGGCATGACATGGCACGCCCGACCAAACAAAGGCACAAGTGAGAAAATGGAAAATAGGTCACCTAAACATGCACAAGGCACCCAGATGTGTCAGAACTTATAAATTTTATATAACCACCCTCAAACAAAATGACATGACTCGAACGCGTTTCGTCAGGTGCCCTCACATGATGTGAAATTGAGCATCCGACCAAAAGAAGTCATAAGGGAGAAAATGACAAACGGGTCACCTGAACATGCACAAGGCACCTGTATAGCCACAACTTAGAAAATTTGATATGGTCACCCTCAAATGAAATGACTCAACCCAAACACGTCTTGTCGGGCATCCTCACACAGTGCACCAAACCGAACGAAGGCATAACGGAGGAAATGGCAAATAGGCCACCCAAATGTACAGAAGGGAGAAAAAAGCAAACAAGCCTCCCAAACATGCACAAGCCACATGGGTGGTCAAAACTTAGAAAATTTGATACGGTCGCCCTAAAAAGAAACAACCCGACCTGAACGCACTTTTTTAGGTGCTGTCACGTGGTGCGACACGATGCGCTCGACCAAACGAAGGCACGAGGGAGAAAACGAAAAATGGGTCACACGAATGTGCACAAGGCAGCTAGGCAGTCACAAATTAGAAAATTTTATACTGTCGCCCTCAAACGAAATGACCCGACCCGAATGTGTTTCGTCGAGTGCCCTTACACAACGTGACACGGTGTGCTCGACTGAACAAAGGCACAACTGAGAAAAAAAAAACAGGGCGCCTTCACATGGCATGACAAAAAAGCGTGTCCAAACAAAGGCACAAGGGAGAAAATGGAAAATTATCCACTTGAACGTTTCAGAAGGCACTCGGGTGGTCACAAATTAGAAAATTTGATACGACTACCATCAAACGGAATGACATGATTTAAACGTGTTTCTTCGGGCACTCTCACACGACGCATCTAACAGAATGAAGGTACAAGGGAGAAAATTACAAATGGGCTGCCCAAACATGCACAAGGCACCCAGGCGATCACAACATAGCAAATTTGATACGGCTGCACTCAAACAAAATGACCCAAAATGAACGTGTTTTGTCGGGTGCCCTCACACGGTGCGCCCGATTGAATGAAAGCACAAGGGAGCAAACAGAAAATAGGACGCCCGAACATGCACAAGGCACCTGAGCGGTCACAACTTAGAAAATTTGATACGACCACCATCAAACGAAACAAATCGACCTAAGCACATTTCATGGTGCGCCCTCACATAGTGTACCTGACAGAACAAATGCACAAGGGAAAAAATGAAAAATGTGCAGAAGGCACTCGAGCGGTCACAATTTAGAAAATTTGATACATCTACTCTTAAACAAAATTACCCAACATGAACGCGTTTCTTTGAGCGCCCTCACATGGCGCGACACGGTGCCGAAGACACAAAGGAGAAAATGGAAAATGGGTTGCACAAACATGCACAAGGCACTTGAGCGGTCAAAACATAACAAATTTGATATAGTTGTCCTAAAAAAAAATGACCCGACCTAAATGCATTTTTTTGAGTGCTCCTACACGATGCGACACGATGCGCATGTATGAACGAAGGCACAAGGGAGAAAACGAAAAATGGGTCGCCCAAACGTGCACAAGGCACCCGGGTGGTCACAACATAGAAAATTTGATATGTCTACCCTCAAACCTAATGACATGACATGAACATGCTTCTTCGGGTGTCCTCACACAGCGCACCCAACTGAACAAAAGCACAAGGGAGAAAATGGCAAAAGGGCTACCCGAACATGCACAAGGCACCAAAGCGATCACAACTTAGCAAATTTTATATGACTACCATCAAAGGAAATTACTTGACCTAAATGCGTTTCTTCTAGTTCCCTCGGACGGCGTGCCTGACTGAAAGAAGGCACAAGGGAGCAAGCAGAAAATGAGTCGCAAGAATGTGCACAAGGTACCGGGGTAGTCACAACTTAGCAAAGTTGATATGGCCTCCCTCAAATGAAATGACCCAACCCAAATGCGTTTCCTTGGGTGCCCTCACACGACACAACAAGGAGTGCTCGATCGAACAAAGCCAAAGTGGAGCAAATGAAAAACGGGCTGCCCGAACGTCCAAAAGGCACTCGGGCGGTGACAACTTAGAAAATTTGATACGACCGCTCTCAAACGAAATGACCCGACTCAAACATGTTTCATCAGGTGCCCTCCCACGACGCGATAGGACACGCCCGACCAAATGAAGGCACAAAGAAACAAATGGAAAATGGGCCACCTGAACATTCACAAGGCACTCAAGTGGTCACAAGTTAGCAAATTTAATACGGCCACCCTCAAATGAAACGACCCGACCCGAATGCGTTTCGTGGGGCACCCTCACATGGCGCACCCAACAGAATGAAGGCACAAGGGAGAAAATGGAAGACAGGCCGAAAAAATGTGTACAAGTCACCCGGCCAGTCAAAACTTAGAAAATTTGATATGATCACCCTAGAAAAAAATGACTCGACCTAAAATCATTTCTTCGGGCGAAAAAACACGGCGCTCTCGAACAAACGAAGGCATAAGGGAGAAAATGGAAAACGGGCCAGACAAACATGCATAAGGCACCCGGGTGGTCACAACTTAGAAAGTTTGATACGACTGCCCTCAAATGAAATGACCTGACCTGAACACGTTTTTTCGGGCGCCCTCACATGATGTGACACAACGCTTCCAACCGAACAAAGGCACAAGATAGAAAATGACAAACAAGTCACCCGAATGTGCACAAGGCACCTGGGTGGTCACAAATTAGAAAATTTTATATAGCCACCCTCAAATGAAATGACTCGACCCAAACTCATTTCGTTGGGTGCCCTCACATGGTGTGCCCGACAGAACGAAGGTACAAGGGAGAAAATAGCAAAGGGGTCGCCCGAACGTGCACAAGGCACATGGGCGTTCACAACTTAGCAAAATTTATACGTCCACCCTCAAACAAAATGACTTGGCCTGAATGTGTTTCATTGGGCACCCTCACACGGCGTGCCCGACAGAATGGAGGCACAAGGGAGAAAATGTAAAATAGGTTGTACAATGTGCACAAGGGAATCGAGTGGTCACAAATTAGCAAATTTGATACAAATGCCCTCAAACAAAATGACCCTACCTGAACACATTTCGTTGGGCATCCCCACACGGCATGACACGACGTGCCCAATCACATGAAGGCACAAGGAAGCAAACAAGAAACGTGCCACACGAACGTGCATAAGGAACCTAAGCAATAACAACTTAGCAAATTTGATACGACCACCCTCAAATGAAATGACCCGACCCGAACACATTTCGTTGGGTACCCTCAAATGGTGTGACATGGCATGCCTGACCGAACGAAGTCACAAGGGAGAAAACAGAAAATGGGCCACCCGAACGTGTAAAAGGCACTCAAATGGTCACAACTTAGCAAATTTGATACGATCGCCCTCAAACAAAATGACCCGACCTGAATGCATTTCATCAAGCTTTGTCACACGACACTCTTGTTGGAACGAAGCCACAAGGGAGAAAACGGAAAATGGGTTGCCCAAACGTGCACAAGGCACTCGGGCAATCACAACTTAGAAAATTTGATATGGCCGCCCTCAAACAAACGACTCGATCCAAATGTATTTCGTTGGGTTCCTTCACGTGGCGTGCCTGACCGAACGAAGGCATAAGGGAGAAAATGACAAACGGGCCGCTTGAACATGCACAAGTCACCTGGGAAGTGACAACTTAGAAAATTTGATACGAACACCCTCAAATGAACCTGACCTGAACACATTTTATGGGGCGCTCTCACACGGTGCACCTGACTGAACGAATGCACAAGGGAGAAAATGACAAATAGGCGGCAAAAACATGCACAAGGCACCTGGGTGATCGCAACTTAGAAAATTTGAGACATCCACCCTAAAACGAAATGCCCAAACCCGAACGCACTTCGTCGGGTGCCCTCACAGGGCGCGACACGATGTCTAAGGCACAAGAGACCAAATGGAAAACGAGCCGCACGAACATGCACAAGGCACCCGGGTGGTCAGAAGTTAGAAAATTTGATACTGCTGCCCTCAAATGAAACGACCTGACCCAAATGCATTTTTTCAGGTTCCCTCACATGGCGCGACATGAAGCATGTGTCCAAATGAAGACACAAGGGAGAAAACAGAAAACTGGCCACCCGAACATGCACAAGGCACTCGAGCGGTCACAACTTAGCAAATTTGATACGACTGCCCCCAAATGAAATGATACAACATGAATGTGTTTCGTCAGGCACCCTTAGACAACACGCTCTATCAAACAAAGGCATAAGGGAGAAAATGAAAAACTAGCCGCCCGAACTTGCACAAGGCACCTGGGCGGTCATAACTTAGCAAATTTGATACGGTTGCCCTCAAACGAAATGACTCAACCTAAACGCATTTCATCAGGTGACCTCACATGCCGCCCCTGACCGCACAAAGGCACAAGGGAGCACACAGTAAACGGTCCGCACAAATGTGCACAAGGTACCCAGGTAGTCACATCTTAGAAAATTTGATACAACCGCACTCAAACAAAATGAGCTAACCCGGACGCGTTTGGTCAGGCGGCCTCACATGGCATGACATGGCACACCCAACTAAATAAAGGCACAAGGGAGAAAATGAAAAATGGCCCAATCGAACATGCACAAGGCACCCGGGCAGTCAGAACATAGCAAATTTGATACGACAGTCCTCAAATTAAATGACCCAACCCGAACACCTTTCATCGAGCACCCTCGCACGGTGCGAGATGACGTGCTTAACCGAATGAGGGCACAAGGGAGAAAACGAAAAATGAGCCACACGAACATGCACAAGGCACCCAGGTAGTCACAACATAGAAAGTTTGATACGATCACCCTCAAATGAAGTAACCTGACTTGAATGTGTTTCATCGAGCACCCTCACACAGCACAACACGACGCACTCGACTGAACGAAGGAACAAGGGAGAAAATGGAAAAAAGGCTCACTCAAACATGCACAAGACACCCCGGCGGTCAAAACTTAACAAATTTGATACGACCACCCTCAAACAAAATGAAATGACCAAAATGCATTTCGTGGCGTGCCCTCACATGATGCGCCCAACCGAATGAAGGCATAAGGGAGAAAACAACAAATTGGTTGCACAAACTTGCAAAATGCACCTGGTCAGTCCAACTTAGAAAATTTGATACGACCATCCTCAAACGAAATGACTTGACCCGAACGCATTTCATCGGGCACCATCACATGACACAACACGATGCGCCTGACCGAACATAGGCACAAGGGAGTAAAAGGAAAATATGCATCCCGAACGTGCACAAGGCACTCGGATAGTCACAACTTACCAAATTTGATACGGACACCCTCAAATGAAACGACTCGACTGAATGCATTTCGTCAGGTGCCCTCACATGGCATGACATAGCATGCACGACCGAATGAAGGCACAAGGGAGAAAATGACAAATGGGCCGCTCGAACTGAATCAAGGCACAAGTGAGGAAACAATAAACTGACCGCCCGAACGTGTGAAAGGCACCCGGACGGGTCACAACTTAGAAAATTGGATACATCCACCCTAAAATGAAATGACCCGACCCAAATGCATTTCCTTGGGCGCCCGCACATGGCGCGAAATGGAGCGCTTGACAAAGCAAAGTCACAAGGGGGCAGATGGTGAATGGGTCGCATGAACATGCACAAGGCCGCCAGGCGGTCACAACTTAGAAATTTTGATATGGCTGCCCTCAAACAAAATGACTAGACCTGAACGCATCTCGTCAGGTGCCCTCACACGGCGTTACATGACGTGACCGATTAAAATAAGGCATAATGGAGGAAACGAGAAACGGTTTGCCTAAACATGCACATGGGAGAAAACAGAAAACGAGCCTCCGGAATGAGCACAAGGCACCCAGATGGTCACAAATTAGTAAATTTGATACGACCACCATCAAATGAAATAACTTGACCCAAATGCGTTTCGTAGGGCACCATCACCTGGTGTGACGCGACATGCACAAGGCACCTAGGTGGTCACAACATAGCAAATTTGTTATGGCTGCCCTCAAATGAAATGACCCAACCTGAACGCGTTTCATCAGGAACCCTCACATGGCGCGACATGGCACATCCAACCCAATGAAGGCACAAGGGAGTAAATGGAAAATGGGATGAACGAATGTGCACAAGGCACCCGAGTAGTCATAACTTAGAAAATTTTATACTGTCGCCCCAAAAAAATGACCCTACCGAAATGCATTTCATCGGGCACCCTCACACAACGTGACTTGAAATGCCTGACCAAACGAAGGCACAAGCGATAAAACAGAAAATGGGTTACTTGAATGTGCAAAAGGCACCCAAGAGGTCATAACTTAGCAAATTTTTTATGACTGCTCTCAAATGTAATGACCCAACCTGAATGTGTTTCGTCGAGCACCCTCACACAAATGAAGGTACAAGGGAGTAAATGGAAAAAAGGTCGCACAAATGTGCACAAGGCACTCGGGTAGTCACAACTTAGCAAATTTGATACTGTCGCCCTAAAAAAAATGACCTGACCTAAACGCATTTCCTTGGGCACCCTCACACGACACGACATGATGCACCCAAAAAAACGAAGGCACAAGGTAGCAAGTGGGAAACAGGTTGCCTGAACATGCACAAGGCACCCAGGAAGTCACAACGTAGCAAATTTGACATGGTCACCCTCAAACAAAATGACCCGACCCGAATGCATTTCATCAGGCACCCTCACAAAATGCGACACAATGTGCACGACCAAACAAAGGCATAAGGGAGAAAATGGAAAACGGGCTGCCCAAACATGCAGAAGGCACATGGGCGGTCACAACTTAGAAAATTTGATACGGCCACCCTCAAACAAAATGACCTATCCCGAACACATTTCCTCGGGTGCCATCACATGGCGTGACACGACGCACCTGACTAAATGAAGGCATAAGTGAGCAAACGGAAAACAGGTTGGCTGAATGTGCACAAGGCACCCATACGGGTCACAAGTTAGTAAATTTGATACGACTACTCTCAAACAAAATGACCCGACCTGAACACATTTTTTCAGGTTCCCTTACATGGCACGACATAGCGTGCATGAGTGAACAAAAGCACAAGGCAGTAAATGGAAAACGGGCTGCCCAAACGTGCACAAGGCACCCGAGCAGTCAAAACTTAGCAAACTTGATACGCCCACCCTCAAATGAAATAATCCGCCCTGAACACGTTTCATCCGGTGCCCTCACATAATGCGACATGGCACACACGACCGAATGAAGGCACAAGTTACCAAATGGAAAACATGTCTCTCGAACATGGGCAAGGAACCTGGACAGGTCACAACTTGGAAAATTTGATACAAGCACCCTCAGATGAAACGACCTAACCTAAATCCGTTACATCAGGCGCCCTCACATAGCCTGAAATGGAGCGCCCGACCAAAGGAAGTCGTAAGGGTGAAAGTGACAAACGGGCTGCTCGAACGTGCATAAGGCACCCAGGTGGTCACAACTTAAAAAATTTGATACAGCTGCCCTCAAACGAAACGACCCAACCCAAACACATCTTGTCAAGCGCCCTCACATGATGCACCTGATCGAATGAAGGCACAAGGGAGTAAATGGAAAACAAGCCACCCAAATGTACATAAGGGAGCAAACAACAAATGGGCCTCCCTAACATGCACAAGGCACCCGGGTGGTCACAACTTAGAAAATTTTATATGGCTGCCCTCAAAGAAAATGACCCAACTCGAACTCATTTTGTCAAGTGCCCTCATACGGTGTGACATGATGCACTAAACCCAATGAAGGCACAAGGGAGAAAATAGAGAATGGGCTGCATGAATGTGCACAAGGCACCCGAGTAGTTACAAATTAAAAAATTTGATATGCCTGCCCTCAAATGAAATGACCCAACCCGAATGCATTTCATTAGGTGCCCTCACACACCACGACACGACGTGCTCGGTAGAATGAAGGCACAAGGGAGAAAATGGAAAATGGGTTGCCCGAACGTGCACAAGGCACTTGGGTGGTCATATCTTAGCATATTTGATACGTCCGCTCTAAAAAAAAACGACCCGACCTGAACGCATCTCATGGGGTGCCCTCACATGGCACACCCGACCGAACGAATGCAAAAGGGAGAAAAAAACAAACGGGCCAGAAAAACGTGCACAAGTCACCCGGGCGGTCACAACTTAGCAAATTTGATACATCCACCCGAAAATGAAATGACCTAAACCGAACGAGTTTTTTCAAGCAACCTCACACAACGCGACAAGGCGCGGAAGGCACAAGGGATCAAATAGAAAATGGGTTGCACGAACGTGCACAAGGCACCAGGGTGGTCACAACTTAGCAAATTTGATATGGCTGCCCTCAAACAAAATGACCCAACCTGAATGTCTTTCGTCGGGAACCTTCACATGGCGTGACATGACACGCATATCCAAACGAAGGCACAAGGGATAAAACATAATACGATCTACCCAAACATTCATAAGACACTCGGGCAGTCACAACTTAGAAAATGTGATATGACTTCCCTAAAAAAATGACAAGACCTAAACGTGTTTTGTTGGGTGCCCTCACACGGAACCCCTAACCGAACGAAGGAACAAGGAAGAATACAGAAAATGAGCCACCTGAACATGCACAAGGCACTCGGACGGTCACAACTTAGCAAATTTTATACGGCTACCCTCAAATGAAACGATCCGACATGAATGTGTTTCGTGGGGCGCCCTGACACGGTGCGCCTGATCGAATGAAGGCACAAGGGAGAAAACAACAAACGAGCCACCCAAATGTGCATAAGGCACCTGATTAGTCACAATTTAGCAAATTTGATACGACCGCCCTCAAACGAAATGAGTCGACCCAAACGCCCTTCATCGAGAGCCCTCACACAACGCGACGCGATGCGCTCGACCGAACGAAGGAACAAGGGAGAAAATGGAAAATGGGTCGCATGAACATGCATAAGGCACTCGAGTAATCACAAATTATAAAATTTGATACAACTTCCCTCAAACGAAAAATCTCGACCTGAACGTGTTTCATCAGGTGCCCTCACAACGTGCCCGACCGAAGGAAGGCACAAGGGAGAAAATGGAAAACGGCCTGCCCGAATGTGCACAAGGCACCCGGGCGGTCACAACTTAGAAAATTTGATACCACCGCCCTCAAATCAAATGTCCCATCTGGAACACATTTCGTGGGGTGCCCTCACATGGCGCACTCAACTAAACGAAGGAACAAGGGATAAAATGGAAAATGGGCTGCACAATGTGCACAAGGAACTCGAGTGATCAAAAATTAGCAAATTTGATAGGAACGCCCTAAAACGAAATGACACTACCTGAACAAATTTAGTTGGGTGCCCTCACACAGTGCGACATGATGCACTTGATCGAACAAAGGCATAAGGGATCACACAAGAAATGGGTTGCATGAATGTGCAGAAGGCACCTGAGTGGTCACAACTTAGCAAATTTGATATGGCCACCCTTAAAAGAAATGACCCGACCCAAACACATTTCTTTGGGTTCCCTCACACGGCGCGACACGACACTCAAGACCAAACGAAGGCACAAAAGAGGAAATGGAAAATAGGCCACTTGAATGTGAAAAAGACACCCTCAAACAAAACGACTTGACTCGAACACATTTCATTGGGTGCCCTCACACGGTGCGCTCATTCGAGTGAAGGCATAAGAGAGAAACTAGAAAACGGGCCGCACGAACGTGCATAAGGCACCCAAACGGTCACAACTTATAAAATTTCACACGGTCACCCTCAAACGAAACAACCTGATATGAATGCGTTTCGTCGGGCGCCCTCACATGGCGTGACATGACGTGCCTGACTGAACAAAGGCACAAGGGAGAAAATGTAAAACATGTCGCCTGAACATGCACAAGGCACCCGGGCAGTCACAACCTAGCAAATTTGATACGGTTGCGCTCAAACGAAATGACCCAAACCAAATTTGTTTCTTTGGCAGCCCTTGGACATTGCGACAGATGCACTTGACCAAATGAAGGCATAAAGGAGAAAATAGAAAACGGGCTTCCTGAACATGTACAAGGCACCCGAGTGGTCACAGCTTAGAAAATTGGATACGGTAGCCCTTAAACAAAATGATGCAACACGAAAGAATTTCATCGGCCACCCTCACACGGCACAACACGATGTGCCCAAGAAAATGGGGCACAAGGGAGCAAACAGAAAACGAGCCACCCAAATGTGTAGAAGGCACCTGAGCAATCACAACATAGAAAATTTGATCTGGTCTCCCTCAAACGAAATGACCTGACCCGAACGCATTTCGTGGGGTGCACTCAGACGGCGAGCCTGACCAAATGAAGGCACAAGGGAGAAAATGACAAACGGACAGAAAAAACGTGCAAAATGCACCCAGGTGATCACAACTTAGCAAACTTGATACAGTCACCCTCAAGCAAAATGACCCGACCCGAATGCATTTCATCGGGCACCCTCACACAGCACAACACGATGCGCTCGACCGAATAAAAGCACAAAGGAGAAAATGGAAAATGGGTCGCACGAACATGCACAAGGCACCAAGATGGTCACAACTTAACAAAATTGATACGACCACCCTCAAACGAAATGATCTGACCCGAATGTGTTTCGACGGGTGCCCTCACACGGAACGACACAACATGCATGATTGAAGGAAGGCACAAGGGATAAAATGGAAAATGGGCCACCCGAGGGTCACAATTTAGCAAATTTGATATGATCACCCCCAAATGAAACGACCCAACCTGAACACGTTTTTTCAAGTGCCCTCACAGGGCACAAAACGGAGGGCTCGAATGAACGAATTCACAAGGGAGAAAATGACAAAAGGGCCGCCCAAATGTGCACAAGGCACCTAAGCAGTCACAACTTAGTAAATTTGATACGACCACCCTCAAACAAAATGACCTGACCAAAACACGTCTTATTAGGCGCCCTCACATGGTGAACCCAACCGAATGAAGGCATAAGGGAGAAAATGGAAAATGGGTCTCACGAACATGCACAAGGCACCAAGATGGTCACAACTTAAAAAAATTGATATGACCACCCTCAAACGAAATGATCTGACCCGAATGTGTTTCGACGGGTGCCCTCACACGGAACGACACAACATGCATGATTGAAGGAAGGCACAAGGGAGAAAATGGAAAACGGGCCACCCGAGGGTCAAAATTTAGCAAATTTGATATGATCACCCCCAAATGAAACGACCCAACCTAAATGTGTTTTTTCAGGTGCCCTCACAGGGCACAAAACGGAGGGCTCGAATGAATGAATTCACAAGGGAGAAAATGAAAAAAGGGCCGCCCAAATGTGCACAAGGCACCTAAGCGGTCACAACTTAGTAAATTTGATATGACCACCCTCAAACAAAATGACCTGACCATAACACGTCTTATTAGGCGCCCTCACATGGTGAACCCAACCGAATGAAGGCATAAGGGAGAAAATGGAAAAGAGGCCACCCGAACATACAAAAGGCACATGGGTAGTCACAACTTAGAAAATTTTATATGGCCACCCTGAAATGAAACGACCCAACCCGAACACAATTGGTTGGGCATCCTCACCTGGCGTGACACAACGCACTCGACCCAATGAAGGAATAAGGGAGAAAATGAAAAATGGACTGCATGAACATGCATAAGACACTCGAGTAGTCACAACTTAGAAAATTTGATATGACTGCCCTCAAATGAAATGACTTGACCCAAACACATTTCGTCGGGCGTCATCACACACTGCAACACAGCGCGCCTGACGGAACAAAGGCACAAGGGAGAAAACAGAAAACGGGCCGCCTGAACATGCACAAGGCACCCGTGCGGTCCCAACTTAGCAAATTTGATACGGCCGCCCTGAAACGAAATGACCCGACCTGAATGCATTTCATGGGGCACCCTCACATGGCACGCCCGACCGAACAAATGCACAAGGGATCAACTAGAAAATGGGCTAGAAAAACGTGCACAAGGAACCCGAGCGGTCACAACTTAGAAAATTTGATACAACTGTCTTGAAATGAAATGACCCGACCCAAATGTTTTTCGTCAAGCACCCGCGCACGGCGTCACACGACGTGCATGTTTGAATGAAGGCACAAGGGAGAAAAGGGAAAACAGGTCGTCCAAATGTGCACAAGGCACCGGGGAGGTCACAACTTAGAAAATTTGATACGACTGCCTCAAACCTAATGACAAGACATGAATGTGTTTCATCGGGTGCCCGCACACGGTGCACCCAACTGAATGAAGGCACAAGGGAGAAAACGGAAAATGGGCCGCCCGAACATGCACAAGGCACCCGGGCGATCACAAATTAGAAAATTTTATATGACTGCCATAAAAGGAAACGACTTGACCTAAATGCATTTCTTCTGGTGCCCTCAGATGGCATGCCTGACTGAAAGAAGACACAGGGGAGAAAATGTAAAAGGAGCCACACGAATGTGCATAAGGTACTAGGGTAGTCACAACTTAGCAAAGTTGATATGGCCTCCCTCAAAAAAAATGACTGGACCCGAATGCGTTTCTTCGGGTGCCCTCACATGACAAAGCAAGGCGTGCCCGATCGAACCAAGGCAAAATGAAGCAAATGACAAACAAGGTGCCCAAACGTGCAAAAGCCACGCAGGCGCTGACAACTTAGAAAATTTGATACGACCTTCCTCAAATGAAATGACTTGACCCGAATGCGTTTCGTTAGGTGCCCTCCCATGACGTGACCTGATACCCCTGACCAAAGGAAGGCACAAGGGAACAAATGACAAATGAGCTGCCTGAATGTACACAAGGCACTCAAGCAGTCACAAGTTAGAAAATTTAATATGGCCACCCTCAAATGGAATGATCCGACCCGAATGCATTTCGTGGGGCACCCTAATACGACGCACCCAATCGAACAACGACATAAGGGAGAAAATGAAAATTAGGCCGAAAAAATGTGCACAAGTCACCTAGCCAATCAAAACTTAGCAAATTTGATACGATCACCCTTGAAAAAAACGACCCGACCTGAAAGAATTTCATGAAGTGAACAAACACAGTGTGCTCAAACAATTGAAGGCACAATGGAGCAAACAGAAAACGAGCCAGAAAAACATGCATAAGGCACCTAGGTGGTCACAACTTAGAAAATTTGATACGACTGCCCCCAAACGAAATGACCTGACCCAAACGCGTTTCATCGGGTGCCCTCACATGGTGCGACACAACGCGTCTGAATGAACAAAGGCACAAGGGATAACATGACAAACGCATCACTCGAATGTGCACAAGGCACCCTGGCGGTCACAACTTAGCAAATTTTATATAGCTGCCCTCGAATGAAATGACCCAACCCAAATGCACTTCGTCGGGCACCCTCACACGGCATGCCCGACAGAATGAAGGTACAAGGGAGAAAATAGCAAACGGGTCACCCGAACATGCACAAGGCCCACGGGCATTCACAACTTAGCAAATTTGATACATCCGCCCTCAAACAAAATGACTCAACCCGAACACGTTTCATTGGGCGCCCTCACACTGAGCTCCCGATAGAATGAAGGCACAAGGGAGAAAATGTCAAATAGGCCATACAATGTGAACAAGATAGCCGGGTAGTCACAAATTAGAAAATTTGATACAAATGCCCTCAAACAAAATGACCCTACCTGAATACATTTCATTAGGCGTCCCCACATGGCACGACATGACGCGCCCAATCAAACGAAGGCACAAGGGAGCAAACAAGAAACGGGCCACACGAATGTGTAAAAGGCACCCGAGCTGTAACAACTTAGAAATTTTGATATCTCCAGCGTTAAACGAAATGACCTGACCCAAACACATTTCCTCATGCTCTCTCAAACGGTGCAACACAGCATGCCCGACCGAACAAAGGCACAAGGGAGAAAATGGAAAACGGGCCACCATAATGTGCAAAAGGCACCTGGGTGGTGACAACTTTGAAAATTTGATATGATTGCCCTCACACAAAATGGCTCAACTTGAACGCATTTCATCGGGCACCGTCACATGACATGCCCATTCGAACAAAGGCACAAGGGAGAAAATAGCAAATGGGCTTCCCAAACGCGCACAAGGCACCCGGGCTATCACAACTTAGCAAATTTGATATGGCTACCCTCAAATGAAATGACTTGATCCAAACGCGTTTTGTCGGGCGCCCTCACATGGCATGCCTGACTGAATGAAGGAACAAGGGAGAAAATGGCAAACGGGCTTCCTGAACATGCACAAGGCACCCGGGTAGTCAAAACTTAGAAAATTTGATACGATTGCCCTCAAATGAAACTACCCGACCTGAACACATTTTGTGGGGCCACCCCACACAGCACGCCTAACCAAACAAATGCACAAGGGAGAAAATGACAAACGGGCTATAAAAATGTGCACAAGGCACCTGGGTGGTCACAATTTAGCGATTTTGATACACTTCCCTCAAATGAAATTCCCTAACCAAAACACATTTCATTGGGTGCCCTCACACGGTGCGACATGATGTCTGAGGCACAAGGAACCAAATGGAAAGTGGGTCGCACGAACATGCACAAGGCACCCAGGTGGTCACAACTTAGCAAATTTGATACCGCTTCCCTCAAATGAAATGACCCGACCCAAACCCATTTCATTGGGTTCCCTCACACGGCGCGACATGGAGCATGTGTTCAAACAAAGACACAAGTGAGAAAACGGAAAATGGGCCCCCCGAGCATGCACAAGGCACTCGAGCGGTCACAACTTAGCAAATTTGGTACGACTACTCTCAAAGTAAATGATACGACCTGAACATGTTTTGTCGAGCGCCCTCAGACGACGTGCTCGATCGAATGAAGGCACAAGGGAGAAAATGGAAAATGAGCCGCACAAACATGCACAAGGCACTCGGGTAGTCACAACTTAGAAAATTTGATATGGCTACCCTCAAACAAAATGAACCGACCTAAACGCGTTTCATCAGGTGCCCTCACACGGCACACCTGAAAAAACAAATGCACAACGGAGCACACAGTAAATGGGCCGCACGAATTTGCACAAGGTACCTCAGTAGTTACTTCTTAGCAAATTTGATACGACCACCCTCAAACAAAATGAGCCGACCCGAACGCATTTGGTTAGGTGCCCTCACATGGCGTGACATAGCGCACCCGACCAAACGAAGGCATAAGGGAGAAAATGACAAATGGCCCGCCCGAAAATGCACAAGGCACCCTCGTGGTCACAACTTAGAAAATTTGATACAACCTCCCTCAAACGAAACAACCTGACCCGAATGCCTTTCATCGAGCGCCCTTGCACAGTGCGACACGGAGCGCTCGACTGAACAAAGGCACAAGGGAGAAAATGAAAAATGGGCCGCACGAACATGCACAAGGTGCTCGGGCAGCCATAACTTAGCAAATTTGGTATGAGCTCCATCAAATGAAACAACCTTACCTGAATGTGTTTTATCGGGAGCCCTCACATGGCGCAACATGACACGCCCGACCGAACGAAGGCACAAGGGAGAAAATGGAAAAACTTCCCACCTGAACATGCACAAGGCACTCGGGCGGTCAAAACTTAGGAAATTTGATACGGTCGCCTTAAAATGAAATGACCCAACCGAAATTCATTTCATGGGGTGCCTTCACACAACGCGCCCAACTGAACGAAGGCACAAGGGAGAAAACAAAAAATGGGTTGCACAAACATGCACAATGCACCTGGGCGGTCACAACTTAGCAAATTTGATACGACCATCCTCAAACAAACTGAACGAACAAAGGCAAAAGGGAGAAAAAGGAAAACGGGCCTCCTGAATGTGCACAAGGTACCTGGACAGTCACAACCTAGAAAATTTGATACGGCCACCCTCAAACCAAATGACCCAACCGAATGCATTTCGTCGGGCGCCCTCACACGGCGTGTGTAATATTCCAAATATGGAACAGCTCATGAATCATGCAATAAAAATGAATTTCTAGCAAATTTTGTAATAAAACACTGAAATGGACCCTTTTATCCCATAAATTAATAAATTTACAAACTAAATCCAACATTAGAGCTGAAACAATTCAAACTAGGTGGGTTAAATAGTTCTCCCACGCCTAGGATTGCAAAAATGTGTTAAAACCCCAAGACTGAAAAATACCAGAGTTGCTGCATAAGGAACTGCGTAGTATAAGAGAGGTTTTACACTCATAAAATAGGATAACAATATATCTACTCATATATTAATCAAATATTCTTTAAGAACTGAGATCTAGTCTCCTTATACAAAATAGAAGATAACCCGGCAAGGGTTTCTTGTCAAATACTCTGCATACAAAATGTGATATTCAGAAAATTACCGAATAACCATTGTAATACTAAAGCATAAGGGTTTAGAAGGCTGAAATATGTCTAATATGATATATATCCCTCAAGGGCTTCCTCCCATGAAAGGATGAACCTCTCAATCACAAGGAAACACTGCAACGGAGCCACCAAACCATGCACTAAGTACTGCCTCAAAAATAATGCATTCCCTAGCTGGAAAGGCGCTGGGAATGTATGGGAGATGTGTGTTCTGATACCACAGATCTGAAAATATCTCTTGTTCTCTCCAAATAGGTCCCTCAAGTGAAGGAAACCTTCCCCCAATGAGAAACTAGCTTAGAAACTGGGATTCCAATCCCTTCCACTACTGCACCCAGCAACACTGCACAATCTCTGGAAAAACTACGCTGATGAAGTTGGCTGAAGCTCAGGCTAAAAACCTGATGTGTAATTATGAATACAAACTCTCCCAATGAGGCTCCTCAAAGGAAAGAGGTGGGATTCCTGCTCGAGAACACCCTATACTAAACAACACTGCTACTCTGCTAAACAACAAGAGGAAGCAAAAGTCTGAGTAGACATGAAAATGAAGAAAAATGCTGCCATCCTCTTCCTTAAATAAGTTATGAGTTTTCTTGCCCTTTTTCCAACTCAATTATGTCATCCCTATCCAAATATACATCTCCCTCCAAAACTAAGTTATTCCTTCTTGGATTCCTCCTCCTCCATAACTGCATTGTTGACCTAGTCAAAGTGGATTGAATCAACCTGATTTTATCCCTGTTCACATATGGATGTGTTTTATTAAGCTATAAAGAGTGTCCCCTTTCACATTTGGAGTGTTTTTATCCTCCTTAGGAGACTTATGGGTTTTTCTATCCATTTATTCACCGGCTACAGCTACTGCTAACTCTAATGTTCCATTTAGCTTTGACACTAAAATTTTGGAATATTACAGTCCTCCTCTCCAAAATCTTTGCTTGTCCTCAAGAAAATGTATAGGGAGAGAAAAATTCCTCCCCTCCTCCTCATGTGGCCTCCCATCAATAGCCTCCATCACTGCATCAAGAGAATCTACAAATAAACTGTCATCCAATGTCTCCTCCCAAGTGTGCAAAACCAAATGGCCCACATTAATCTGTTAGTGTCTCGTGATTTGGCATATTGGCAAGCCAAGTGACAGGGTAACATTAAACCAACTTTGGAGCCCCAGGAACTAGCCTTCCTAGACTCAGAGAAGGCTCTCTCTATTATGCAAAGGATGTAAACTTGTTTTCTTTCTATGTATTTGATTTTAGGCTAGTTGTTAAGTATGTTTTTAGTTTGTTTTGGGTTTTTGAGGGAGGAACTGATCAAAGGATAAATAGATAAAAAATTTGTCAGATCAACTGGGCTATGGGGTCGAGAAGGTCAAGACTATCTCAAATGGTGGACAAGGTATATTGCAGGGCTGATTTGGTCGAGACCAATGGATTCTTTGGGTGTAGGTGAAATGAGATGGACACCAATTTTGTGAGAGACAAAGAGTTTTTAAACATAAATAGTTTTACACCAAACATAATGTGGTAGGGCTAACCATTAATCATGATAAATGAACTAAAACTGATAGATGCATAAAATAAACAATCAGGCGATGCATAGAAGTATAAGACCCTATAAATTTGGGAAAATCACCTTCATACTTTTGAAAAAAAAACAAGACAAAAAAAAAAACTTTATCCATGAAGAGGGAACTCCTAAACATTATATTTTGAGCTATTGGGAACTTTGAACTAAGATTGTAGAGCATGGGAAAAGGGCAAGATTGAAACAAGACCTCTTTGGCTTAACTAGACAACCAACACTTCAGAAAAATATTTCTTTGATGGGGTTTTGGTTAGCTATGAGTAAGAAGGGCATACCGTAAATCATACTAGACAGCATACATAATAACGATTAATGAAATTGATAACAGGTTCTTAGGGTATCAAAGAGCAGTTAAGAATTATTTGACATAACCAAGAAAGAAGAAAAACATAGAAGCTGTAATGAATTAGGAAACTTGAGGTGCCTCCATGGGCATGTCTCAAATCTATTCTTTACTGACCTACAACAATCTAGAAGCATGAAAAATTTTATGATAAACTAAGGAAACATAACAGATAAGGAACACTATACCATTCACCAAGCCATGGAATCCTACAAACAATCCTCTTCCACCATCCAAGTCAAAGAAGAAATCATCGAGTTCATGAGACAAATTATTTCTTCAAATCTTGTAATACTATGTATTTCTCTATAATATCAAGTTTATCCTCCTGTTACAATGCATTCTCTTGGAATATATAGGCTAAAGAGAAAGAAAACCCTCCTAGAGCATCTAGAAGGCCATTGGCCTAATACAAATATTTGATTTTGTGCTCGACGCTTTGCAAAGCCCAAGTCACAAAATATCTTCAAAAATATATATTTAAGCTAATAATAGAAATAAAATTGACTTGTAATCACTGAAATGGAGATAAAAATAGCTAAACGCACATTTGGATGAGCATATTCAGAAAACTGCCTTTTTAGCCAAAATGCTACAGGAGCGTAGCAGCAAAAAGAAGCCTGTTTTGCAAAAACCTTTTGGGGGCCTTTATGATATCAAAATGAGGCTTGTGATATCTCGTTGGAAAGCCTTGGATGTCTAGTTTCTGGAAATACTTTATTTTCCCAAAACTGATCCCTATAAGTCTATCAAATGGTGGAATGAGTGAAAAAACCCAGGGGGTTCTCATTTGCTTTATATGTGAGGAAGAAGGGTGAATTTTGACTGATTTTTGCCTCTTTGGGGGACCAAAACACCTCCTTTGGATCTAAAAATTTGTGATTAGCTGCCCCAAAATTTATTCCATCCAAAAAAATGACTTTCATGAGCTGAGGATGCTCCTAGCACCCATGGCAGTGCCTAGAAAAATGTGCAATTAGGGCCAAAAAACACAAAAAACAAAATCATGTCAAAATTTGCTCAATTTTGGCGAGCAAGCCCCTTATGGGTTCTTAAAATCATGAAAGGAATATAAGGCCAATATTTCAAGCCTAGATATTCCTTTCTCCACTTTTTCTACCAGGCACCTCTTTCGGGCGGTTTTGAGCCTTTCTTGAGCAAGTTTGAGCTTTATTCGGGCAAATTGGTTCAATTTCTTGTAGTGCCCGGTCATCTTCCTTTGTAGACCCAAGTATTTGTTTGATTACTCTAATTTATCCTCCAAATTATTATTAGCTCTTTCAAGCCATGATTCTTTATCATTTTCTATTTCTTGGGCGAGCAATTGTGTGAGAGGATAAGATCGAACAAGGGCTGCTTCTTCTTCCTTCTTTTTCTCGAAAGATTTCCTAAGACCCATAGTCCTAGGCCTTTTTCTTATTGGCTTCTCTTCTTCTTCAGTATCATCAAATTCACCCATATACTCTTCAAGCTTGATTTGTGCTTTGTAGGCTTCCCTTTGGTATTTGAATGCTTGGGCCTCATAAACTGCCATTTGACCACTCATTTATTTATTTTTCATTTGTAGAACATGTATGAAGTCCTTTGAACTTTCTAGATCAGTTTAGAAGTCATGGATTTGGGCTTCTTTGTTTTTCAAAAGAGCCTCAAGAATTCTAGCTTCATCATCTCCAACATCATTGTCTATTTGTATGATGTCAAACTCCCTTTATTTTTCATGACTACTTTGTTGTTGTTCATCTTTTTCTTTACCCTTGCCTTGGATAGACTTCTTTTTCCTTTTTCTCTTTACCAATTCAAAAATACTCTTCTTAGGAAATTTTCCTCTACTTCTTAGCATGCTAGTGACATTTCTAGTCACTACTGGAGTGATCTTCTTCTTTACAGATCTGGTGTTTCTAGGCTTCACCAGTTTTGGAGGAAGAGTCATGGCCCATTGCCTAGGAGAGGTAGCTAGCACATTATTTGGAGAAGTCTCTTCAAGTTACTTGTTTTCACTGCCTTCTTTAGATTCATCATTACTTGCTTCATGATCCTTGATTTGGTCTTGGCTTCCCTTAGGACTGTTTTTCTCTTTTTTCTCCATGCTGCCCCCTTCGGAATGCTCACTGTTTTGTGTTTTCTTGGCATCATCATTGCTTTTTTGAGGGTTGTCATGTTTCTCATCATTAGTGTCTCTTTGAGGACTATTACGACCCTCATCATCACTGTTTTGGCTGCCAATTTGTTTGCTTTCTTGAGGAATTTCTTGTTCATCTCTGTCACTACTTTCTTCATGGCAGCTATGTTCTTTCCCTTCACTATCTTGTTCCTCATCATCCTCATGCTTGTTGCTATGTTGGTTGCCACTATGTTCCTCTTCATGATTGCTTTTCTCACTATAATTTTTTAATGCTCACCATCATTTCTTTCTCTCGTACCATCATTTCCTTCTTCCTCACTGTCATGTTTAGATTCTTTACTTTGTCCCTCATCCTCACTAGTTTGCTTCTTGTCACTTTTCCCTTCCTCATCACTAGTTTTCTTCTTCTCTTCTTTACTCTCAATCATAGGGGATTTTTACCTTTTAGGAGTAGATTGACTAGAAGAGGGAGAGACATGGTGAGTGGATGGTGAGGAAGGCACATGAGATGGGCCATGAGATGAAGATGCCATAGCAAAATTGGGATGGGAGATGAAGGATTACCAAGAAACTCCATTTTTCTCAAGTTGATGGAAGATGATGATCTTGATAAGGGATAGATGAAACAAACAAGCTTGTTGTTGAGTGGAGGGATTCTTTTGGATAGTTGAGGCCATCTTGTTAATGCTTCTACAGAGGAATAAAGGGAGGTTCAAAATCTGGGTCCTGGTGAAGTGAATCAACAGTCAAATATGATATGAATAGACTCCAGAGTATCTTCCTTCACATGTAAAGTATCTCATGATGACCTTCATGAGAAGCGCATAACTGTTCAATAAATAAGAAAAGGGGAAGATGGCCTTGTCTTCATTTTGGTAAGTAGGTTTCGGAAAATGCTTGTAGTGATCCTGGTTCAAATAGGCTTGCTTGAACCCTTTCTCACCAAGATAGGGGATCTTGGTGGCTTTTGATATTGCTTTAGGACTAAGAATAAAATCAAGGTCTGCTATGTGAAATTTCCCTTCTTGCAGCCTCAAAGCAAAAAAATGTGACAAGGGAGGGTGATTTTTGACTTCTTGAACCCTTTGGCAAAAATCAAGGCACCCTACTTCATGAAAATTAAAGAGAACTGAAGGGGGTTCATTTATCTCTTGAGTTTTAATAGGCTCAAACCTTTTGTGATACTTCTGCTATCCTTCTTTGGAGGCATTGTTGGTTTTGATACCATTTACTGACTTACGAAAACAAATTTTCAAATGATCACTGAAACAGGTCCTCAATCAAGCCCTGTTTTCCTCTTTGTGAGACTGAGTTTTGTCTTTAGTTGGAAAAAAAGTTTTTGTTAAGTGAAAAAAAATTCCCTTTCCTTTTGACACTAAAACTCTTTTTCCCTTTAAGACTGTTTTTGTCTTTAGCTACTCTCAACAAGAAACCCCTTGAAAGTAAACATTCCTCCTTTATTATTTTTTCTCTGTATCTTGATAAATATGGCAGTTTTAAGAGTAACTGTGTTTTCTTTAAGCACTAGAAGACAAATTTTTGATTTTGAGAGGAGGTATGTTTTCCCTTTAACACACAATTGTTCTTCTCTTATCACTATTTCTCTGTGATTTTTAAACAAACAGAGTACCCTTGAAAATGGCTATGTTTCCTGTTTTGAAAATCATTGTTTAAGGGACCCCTTTTAAACTGACAAACATACCTTCTTTAAACACTGTTTCTTTTTCCTTTTAAACAGGCAGGCTACTCCTGACAACAACAATGTTTCCTCTTTGAAAATCACTATCTTCTTTCCTAGGCTGGAAAAAAATTTCTTTTATGAATATTAGTTCTATTTCCCTTTAGAAAAAATGTTTGGCCTCTTTGCAGAACTGTAATTTTCAAACTTTCCTTCAAAACAAAAACTTGGTCAAGAAAACTAAGTACCTCTTTAAGAAATGTCTTTTGATGTATTTGGAGATGAGCTCCTTGTGAACAAGTCTAGTTTTCAACACCTTGATGGCTTCTGCTCTTTGCTACAGCTCTTTCTAGTGTTCGCCCGGGCGGGAAAATCATCGTTCAGGAGTGGCCTGGGTGTCAGGCCGTTCAGAGGTGGCCAGGGTGGTGGGCCATTCAACGGTGGCATAGGTGAGTCAAATATGGGCCATGCAGAGGTGTAGATGGGAGGTGCATGGAATTTTTATAGAGGTACGAAGTTTACAAAGGGAAGGGGGAGGAAATTTATCAGCAGCTCAGGCATTTGAAAAGGGAAAATGTGCACGGGCACTGCATTCAGAAATGGGCGCCGGGTCGTTGAGAGATGGCCCAGTCGGTGGGCCATTTAGGGATGGCCCAGGCTATTCAAAGATGGGTGTGTAGAGGTGAAGATATCACAAGCGCAATGGAAATAGGTGAAGAATGGGAATGGCAAGGGCATAAATTAGGTGAGAGGAGGTCAATCAAAGGCTTGAGAAGTCAGATGGAGGCAAGAAAGATAAGGGCGCCGCGTTCAGGTCGGGGGCTGGGTTGGGCAAGCCTGAACAAGAAAACACACCGCGTTCAGATGGGCGTTGGACGCCGGGCACAGGCATGCCGCGCTGTGTGTAAAATTCTATTGCAACCACCTACAGGGACGCCGCACAAGGGTACAAGCGCGCCGCGCATCCAAAATGCTATAATTCTGTGTAAAAACTCGTATTTTCTTCCATGACTTGGCTTTGCACAATGATGAATGACACTTGCTCGAGCTCCTTTATACTTTATGAGGGTTTAAAACTCCTTGCCTCCTTTACCAATTTTGAAATATGAATTCACCTTTTTATCTAATCATTTGTATGGAAACAAAAATGACTATGTTTTCATGTTTGAGGGTTTAACTGCTTGCCCTTTTTCTAACCGGTTTATTCCTTTGGCAGGTGTCTTTTTAATTAAAACTTGAACATATCCTCATAGGTGATTCTATTTTTTTGGTGATGCGAAAGAGGTCTCTTTCATAGGCATTCTCTTTGTTATTTTAGAAAAGACTATCAGGGGTAACTGTGGCCTTGTCACTTGTCATTTTTGAATTACCTAATTAGGCCTCTCTTTTATGAGGAAGGAGGCTTAAAAACACCAGTGTTCTTTGCCTATTCATATCAAAGGTTTTATCAAAAATGTGACATTGTATATCATGTGAAAGAAGCTCACAAAAACACTACTACTACAACCATTCAACACCATAAGGTAAATCCACTATTTTATGAAGTGAAGAGGCCTTTAAACCATGATTTGGTCTTCTGCTTGTATGATGAAGGAGGCCTACAAACCATGATTTGACCTACTGATTGTTTTCCAAGGAGGTCATCCTTTTAAAACTACTACTGCAACCTCTTGAAACCATAATGAAAACCCACTGTTTTATGAAGAGAAGGAGGTCCTGAAACCATGTGTTTTCTCCTTTTTCTTGTTTACCAAAGAGATCAACTTAAAACATAAATATCGTATCTTTATCATACAGTGTGCCTTTTTTTCCTTTCGAAGGTGGCGTTTCAAACTTGAAACTTCAATTTTTCCTCTGATTTAAAACACCTAAAAATTAAGATTGCTTGTATCCACCAAGAATTGGTCTCCTACATCTTTGTTTTACCTTTTGAATAGGCTGATCCATAGTGTAAATCTTTTGGAGAGATGACCCTTTTCTTTTTGTGAAGGAGGCCTTTAAATAGTGAAAGTTTCACCTATCTTAACAATGTTCCATTTTTCTTTTAAATGAGCTGGAAAAGTTACTCTTGTCATTCGCCCTTTTATTCATCATTTGGAGAGAGTATCTTTGATAAATCATAATGGATTTGTTTAAATAAAAAATGTTATTTTCACATAAACCATCTGTGTGGATTGTTTCTTTATATTAGTTGTAGAAGTCACTAGAAACAGAGCTTAGGCTAATTCTTTTACCATTTAGATGAGGCTACTTTAATCAAAATTATAACCTCTGATTCATCCTTTGAAGAAGGCTTTCATAAACATAAGAACAGAGGCCTGTTAGCATCATTATGTCAATCTTTGGCTTTTGATGTGAAAGAGGCCTTTAACTTATCTCAAACACAATTTTAATCTTAGTGATGTATCCTCTGTTCATCTTTGGAGGAAGTGCCGCAAATCAGACTCTAAAGTTTCTTAAAAACATGTTTACCCTCTGCTTGTTTATGAAGGAGGTCACAACAATGTTTTTCTAACCCTCTTCCTTTTGAAGGATGTTTCCATAATTGTGCTTATAACCCTCTACTTTTGAAGGAGGTTCTATTAAACATAGAATATTCAGCTATTTCAACATTGTTCCTTTGTATGTTTTCTTGAAGAATAATAATAGGAAACAAAGTGAAATTTTTCCATTTATCATTGATAAAATCACTTGAACCTAATGCCCTCTTGCTTTATAAGGCCCTGTCTGTGCTGTATATCCCTTTTGTAAAATATCACTGTGAAATATAGACCAGAAGCAATGTGACTGGTATATGGAGAGTGTTGACTGCTAGACATTATTGAACTAACTTTTCTCTTGACTGTGTTTTCAAAGATATATTGAAATTGCCTTTGACTAATTTTCAAATCCCAGGTTCAAGGTAACATAAGAGGAAGTTGTCCTCTTATGCCTTTCATGATGATACCTTTTGAAAATACTATGCAACACTGACTTTGGAGGTGAATATGGAGCACTGCTGATCAGCATCACTTGGTCTTTTGTGTTTATTTGACTTGAGGAATGATCTCTGCTCTTCAAGTAGCCTTTGGATTTAAACCATGTACACTTGCTGCTTTTTACTTTACAGCTCTCCATCTAATTACTGAAGGAAAAATATTTCAGTATGAGATAATTTTTTAGTTGATCCTTTTCTCCCATTTGCACACTGATCATCATTCAATTGCACCCCTACAGATATGTAAAAATATATTCTTTTGAACCTTGGAGAGCTCCTTTGGTGTTTCATGGAGATTTTGCCTGATCTAAGCATATTTCTTCAGACAGTGAAAATCCTCATCTTTTCCTGATTTGGATCTTTCTTGAACTTCTTCTTAAATGAGACAATGTGACCTCTTAGTGGTGCATGACCTATGGATAAATCAAGGCTATTTTTGCAAAATAGCGAAAGATTCATGGCTGACTAGTACTAGACACAGGCTTTTTGGCTTAGGATATCTTAGCCAGGGAAAAACTCCCTAAACACCACTATCTAACTTAGAGACAATAGTCACATATTTCGAATGTTTTCTTAGGCATTATCAAATTTTCATATGACAAGATGATTAGGGATAGAGGAGTAGACACTTTGTCAACTTTAAGATAGTGAATGGCATGAGAAACAAGGGAAAATGATAGCAGAGAAGTGAAGTTACAACAGCTATAGAGAGGGAGACTTTACTGAAGCAAGATATGACTTGAAAAATGAAGATTGTTCTCATCATAGACTAACAGGGACGGGTAGGAGGAAAAAAATTTGTTTGGGGTGTTTTCTAGATGACAAATTTATAGATTGAGATTAGCTTCTAGAAAACTTAACCAAGGAATCTAGTCATCAAAAACATGTAAAAAATATTGATGGCTAACACAATCAATGGTGGAAAGTGTGAATGGAAATGTGCTTGCTATCTCTTGGCCTCCACAAAGTATGGGTGATGACCAAAATGGTGAATGACTGCTTCCCTCACCCATGCTATCATCCAAATGAAGTGAGTCACCCTCCAGCATGACAACTCATGAAGAATCTCTTCCACCTTTGGCTCCTGAAATGTAGGTGGGATGAATAAGTAAACATGATAAGCAAGAAGGCCTATCCCACATTGTCCTCCTCTCCACTTATGATAAGTGTAGAGGGCATGCTGATCTTGGGTTGCAACGTGATTGCCCTCCAATGGCAAGAATAAGATTGAGTCTCCAAAGACTCTTCCTCCAAAATCATGAGACATGGCAACCCAAACCATTCCATTCAAGATGAATGACACATCATTACCATTTGGCATCCAAATTAGAAAAATGTTGAAATTTATGTGCAATTTTATATGGTACCAAATGTTCCCCAAGTGGATATTACGCAGTCTTCCCAACTGCTGTTTTAGAATGTCATGTGGCAAGTGGTTCTGCAACAAGTTATAAGTTGTGTATGTCTGCTCTTCCAACATGGGGAAGTAAGCATCAATTTCTATCAGATGTACATAGGTAAGATAACAATACACTTGCCTAAGGTCATGTATATATGGGCTACAATCATTACAAAAATGGGTTCTAAAGTGACCATGAAACCCAAAAATACTCTTTCTCTCTTGTGGAGCAATGCACTACTCATATATAGTGAGAATATACAAATAATCAATGGAGTAAACAACAAGTACAAAAATGTATTTCTTACCATGCATGGTGAGTAGGCTGAAAGTGAGGTCCATGTATAAGTTCCCCCATCATGATCCCCTCACAGAAATCTGCAAGAAAAAGGGATACATATACTCCTTGGAACACTCCATCAATAGGAACACACTCCCGTGTGACGACGTTGTAGGCCTTAGAAGTAAGGCTCCATGACTCCTCTCTTTTACATCCCCTATGCCAAAGCCATCCACCATCATGATGCTATGTGAGAATATATTCTTCCTACATGGAATTCTCCCATAATCCTTCAATGCTGAAGGGTAGCCTCCTTGCACCATGAATGTGCCTTCCTTCTCTCTAGAAATCCCATGGAAATTATGAGAAAAATTCTGCCCATACTCTCCCAAGTGCAACCACAAAAACAAAAACTCTTTCTTCTCCCTCATCTCTGCCTCATACAAGCCATAAAGTAAGATAATGTTGGTCAAATTTTATGATGCCCCATCAAACATTCCAGCCATGAAGTGCCTCCTCAAGTTCTCCAAGTGGTTCCTCCTACAAGAAGAGAAAAAGTGTGATGTGGCAATCATGGTTTGCCCATGGTGCCCATGGTCCCTCTTGAAGTGTACAATATGTAAAGTGGGGAGAATCATGCTCCCAATGGGCATCCTCAATATCAAGCCCACTCTCCAAACAAAGCTCCCCATGAACATAAACACATCAGCAATATATGGAAGCAAAGTACAATGAGAACAAGTTTTCAAATGACAAACAGAGAGTGAATCATAGTCCCACTCATGGAACCAGCGCAATGCATCCTTTGCTTGCATCAAAATAAGAAAAAACAAGTTATTTACCAGCCAATATTTTGCTGCCATAGTCATCTCATAGGATGAAAACATGAAGTTACAATATGGTGTCAATGGTGCACACCCAGAATCATCTGGCTTCCCCCATAGACCATCAAAAAGGTAACCATAATCAATGCTACAAGTAGCTACAAGTACATCAACATACCATATGCAAGAAGAGATAATTCTTCTTGTTACATTATTCTGCTCAAGTAAGGAAAAGAAGTACAATACTAAATATGAAATGATACCTCCTCCATCATGCACTTGAGATCTTGAGCGGAAATGGCTCAACTGGAAATTCTCCCTCACCTCCAAAGAGTAGGGAAGTGGTTGTGACCTCATCTTCATCACCATCTGGGCTATGCATCTCTCCATATGCTGATATATGTCATGATGGATGCCCTCCCAAGTGAACTCCTCCATCAAATGGAAATATGCATCAGAGTGCATAGAAGAGAAGTCCTCACGTGCTGCATGTAGCAGCTTCTCCTTGAGACTAGAATATCTAGTCAAGAAGATCCTGCCATAGGAATAGATGACCATCTCATCCACCATGTATCTGTCATCTCCATCCTATTCATCAAGAATCATGCATGCACCAAGATCCTTGGAGTACTCTACCAAGAGCTAATATCTCCAATAAGGATCAATCCTCCTAAGAGACAATGCTGGTGATCTGGCATGTGAAGCTCTCCTCATGCTGTTGCCTGCTACTTTGACATCCCCCATGCAAAATTATTCCTCCAAACTCTTCACCTCTCCAAAATCCAAGAGTGGTGAATCCAAAGACAATATTCCTTTCATCAACTCTAGATTAGGTGCCCTCCCGAGTGGAATGCCTCCATGTAGTGAGACATCAATGTCAAGAGTGGATTGTACATATGATTGGGAAACCTTTCCCTTTCTTCCATAATACAATATAGTCTCCCTCCTCTTTGCACTAGATCTTTGGAATAGAGAAGGGTGTGTGCCTCTCATCACATGATGCTACTCTTCATCCCTACATCCTCCATCTAGCTGCAATGCTGCACAATCATGATGTTCACTGATTGTGCTTGGACCTCGATGTATGAGATCCTGGGGACTTCCTTGCAAAGATGCAAAGAATCCCTCCCATTGGAGCATGTGCTCCTCCTTCCTCTGCATGAGGCACTGAATTTTATCTAGATGTGACAACGTTGTTGCCCTCAACTCCATCAGTGTGTGTGGCCAACATCTCAACAATTGGATCCTTCCATGAAAAGGAGATCCCCATGCCCTCTTGTTCAAGAGTATGAACTGGAGTTCTTTCTCCCAGAAATGTGTAATGCAATATGCCAGCTTTTCCCATGGTTTTCTGAAGTGGGGTTTCCTCTATGACATGCAAGGGTTTTTTTTTCTCAAGTTTTCCTTACTCATGTGTCTTAGGAATTTTTTCAACAAATATTCCCACCAATGTATCTGTGAATTTTTCATAAGAGGAAGTGTTTGCATTCTTTAAAGAACAATATTTTAAATATCTACCATGCCTGAGCCTTACCTCTAAAATGCAACACTGCAACTATGATGGCTTCCTCTTCAGAAATATGGTGCAACTACAAATAGGAGTCTAGCTCCTTCACCCAAGCTCTAGTTGAACATGTAGGTGATCCGGAAAAAGTAGATAGAAGAAATCTATTTGCATCCTACTACTTTCTCTTCTCCACCTAGATCTTGAAAAAATCTTGGAAATCAGTATGACCTCTAAACCTCTCAGTTTGAGATTCATACTCTTGCAACGAATCACTAAGAGTTCTCCTCTTAGGCATTTTTCCTCCTCCGATCCATCTCAAGATAGACTTGGGCACTTGACTATGCTGTGCATCATGGTGTGTAGCTACATGCTAACACTCACCATGTGAAAATCTAGATTCAGCTCTAGATTCAACCTCCTTTGGAGATCCCATCTCCAACCTCATTTTCTTCAGCTCTCTTTGAAAGCTCTGCATAGATTTTGGAAGAAGCTTTGTCATCTTGTCTTCATTTTTACTTTTCTGGATTTTTTCCATCTCTACTTGATCCGATGGCTCTATCTCAAAGGCTGAGCCAGAGATCATGCTTTAATACCACTGTAATATTCCAAATCTAGGACAGCTCATGAATCATGCACTAAAAACGCATTTCCAGCAACATTTTCAATAAAACACTGAAATGGACCCTTGTATCCCATAAATTAATCAATTTACAACCTAAATCCAAGATTAGAGTTGAAACAAATCAAACTAGGTGGGTTAAACAGATCTCCCACACCTAGGATTGCAAAAATGTGTTAAAACCGCAAGACTGCAAAATACTGGAGTTGCTGCATAAGGGACTGCGCAGTCTAAGAGAGGGTTTAAACTCAGAAAATAGGATAACAATATATCTACTCATATATTAATCAAATATGATTTAATAACTGAGATCTAGTCTCCTTATACAAAATACAAGATTACTCGGCAAGGGTTTCTTGTCAAATACTCTACATACAAAATGTGATATTAAAAAAATTATTGAATCACCACTGTAACACTAAAGAATAAGTGTGTAGAAGGTTGAAATATTTCTTATTTTATTTATATCCCTCAAGGGATTCCTCCCATTAAAGGGTGAACCTCTCAATCACAAGGAAGCACTACAACGAAGCCACCAAACCATGCACTAAGTACTGCCTCCAAAATAACGCATTCCCTAGCTGGAAAAATGCTATGAATGTATGGAAAATGTGTGGTATGATACCACAGATATGAAATCAGCTCTGGAGCTCTCCAAACAGGTCCCTCAAGTGAAGGAAACCTTCCCCTAATGAGAAACTAGCTCAGAAACCGGGATTCCAATCCCTTCCACTACTGCACCTAGCAACACCGCACAATCTCTGACAAAACTGTGTTGATGAAGTTGGCTGAAGCTTGGCATAAGAACCTGATGTGGAATGATGAATAAAAACTCTCCCAATGAGGCTCCTCAAAGGAAAGAGGTGTGATTCCCGCTCAGGAACACCCTGTGCTAAACAACACTGTTACTTTGCTAAACAACAAGAGGAAGAAAAAGTTTGAGTAGACATGAAAAATAATCTAAGAGATGAA
Organism: Pinus albicaulis; assembly: GCA_034641835.2. Taxonomy (NCBI): domain Eukaryota; kingdom Viridiplantae; phylum Streptophyta; class Pinopsida; order Pinales; family Pinaceae; genus Pinus; species Pinus albicaulis. The sequence goes on from CM076570.1 coordinate 50,902,653, forward strand.
GAAAAATGCTGCCATCCTCTTCCTTAAATAATTTATGAGTTTTCTTGCCCTTGGACCCACTCAATTAGGTCATCTCTATCCAAACATACATCTCCATCCAAAACTGTGTTATTCCTTCTTAGATTCCTCCTCCTCGATAACTGCGCTATCGACTTAGTCAAAGTGGATTGAATCAACTTGATTTTATCCTTGTTCACACATGGATGTGTTCTATTAAGCTAGAAAGAGTGTCTCCTTTCACATTTGGAGTGTTTTTATCCTCCTTAGGAGACTTATGGGTTTTTCTACCCATTTATTCATCGACTACAGCTGCTGCTAATTCTAATGTTCCATTTAGCTTTGAGGCTAAAATTTTGGAACATTGCAGCGTGACACAACATGCACGACGAAACAAAGTCACAAGGGAGAAAATGAAAAATGGTTTGGCCGAACCGAATGAAGGCACAAGTGAGGAAACAAAAAACTAGCCACTCGAACATGCGCAAGGCATCCAGATGGGTCACAACTTAGAAAATTTGATACGTCCACCCTCAAATGAAATGAATGGACCTAAACACGTTTCCTCAAGTGCCCTCACATGGCACGAAATGGAGCACTCATCCAAATGAAGCCACAAGGGGGCAGACGGAAAATGGGCCGCCCAAACATGCACAAGGCCCCTAGGTAGTCACAACTTAGCAAATTTTATATGCCTGTGCTCAAACGAAATGACCAAACCCGAACGCGTCTCGTCAGGCACCCTCACATGGCGTGACACGATGTGCCTAACTAAAGTAAGGCACAAGGGAGGAAATGAGAAACGGTCCACCTCAACATGCAAACGAGAGAAAATGGAAAATGAGCCTCCTGAATGTGCACAAGGCACTCGGACGATCACAAATTAGCAAATTTGATACGACCGCCATCAAACGAAACGACCCAACCTAAATGTGTTTCGTAGGGTGCCATCACCCAATGCAACGCGATGCACCCAAGTGAACGAAAGCACAAGGGAGAAAATGGAAAATGTGTCGGACGAACATGCACAAGGTATCCGGGTGGTCACAACTTAGAAAAATTGTTATGACTGCCCTCAAACAAAACAACCCAACCCGAACGCGTTTCATCGGGCACCCTCACACGACGCGACACGGCGCGTTCAACCAAATGAAGGCATAAGGGAGATAATGGAAAATGGGCTGCACAAATGTGCACAAGGCACCCGGGTAGTCACAAAATAGCAAATTTGATACTATCACCCTAAAAAAAATGACAGGACCCAAATGCGTTTCGTCGGGCACCCTCACACAGCGTGACATGACATGCCCGACTAAATGAAGGCACAAGGGAGAAAAAGGAAAACGGGCCACCTGAATATGAAAAAAAGCACTTGGGCAGTCATAACTTAGAAAATTTGATACGACCGCACTTAAACAAAACGACCTGACCCAAATGCGTTTTGTCGGGCGCCCTCACACGACGTGACATGAGGTGCCCGACCGAACACATGCACAAGGGATAAAATGGCAAATGGGCCACCCAAAATATACAAAAGGAACTCGAGCGGTCACAACATAGAAAATTTCATATGGTGCCCTCAAACAAAATGACCCGAATGCATTTTGTTGGACAGCCTCACATGACGCAACACGACGCACCCGAAAAAATGAAGGCACAAGGTAGCAAACGGGAAACAGGCCACCCAAACATGCACAAGGCACCTGGGCAGTCACAACGTAGCAAATTTGACATGGCCACCCTCAAACAAAATGACCAAACCCAAACGCATTTCATTGGGCACCCTCACATGGCGCGATGCAACGTGCACGACCAAACAAAGGCACAAGGGAGAAAACAGAAAACGGGCCGCCCAAATGTGCAGAAAGCACACAGGTGGTGATAGCATAGAAAATTTGATACAACCGCCCTCAAACAAAATTACCTATCCCAAACATGTTTCCTCGGGCGCCATCACACGGTGCGACACTACATGCCCGAATGAATGAAGGAACAAGTGAGAAAATGGAAAACATGTCTCACAAATGTGCACAAGGCACCTAGACGGGGCACAACTTAGCAAATTTGATACGACTACTCTCAAACAAAATGAACCGAACCGAACGCATTTATTCAGGTTCCCTCACATGGCACGACACATCATACATGATCGAGCGAAATCACAAGGCAAAAAACGACAAACGCGCTGCCCAAATGTGCACAAGGCACCCAAGCGGTTAAAACTTAGCAAACTTTATATGCCCGCCCTCAAATGAAATAACCCGCTTCGAACACATTTCATCCGGTGCCCTCACACGGCGCAACACGATGCGCTTGACTGAATGAAGGGACAAGTGACCAAACGGAAAACAGGTTGCCCAAACATGAGCAAGGCACCCGAACGGGTCACAACTTAGCAAATTTGATACGACCACCCTCAACTGAAATGACATAACCTGAACCTGTTTCGTCAGGCCCCCTCACATGGCGTGAAACAAAGTGCCCAACCGAATGAAGTTAAAAGGGTGAAAATGACAAACGGGCCGCTCGAACATGCATAAGGCACCTAGGTGGTCACAACATAGAAAATTTGATATGGCCACCCTCAAATGAAATGACCCTACCCAAACGCATCTTGTCGGGCACCCTCACACGATGCACCTGATCGAACGAAGGCACAAGGGAGGAAATGGAAAACAGGCCACTCGAATGTACATAAGGGAGAAAACAACAAACGGGCCTCCCTAATGTGCATAAGGCACCCGGGTGGTCACAACTTAGAAAATTTTATACGGCCATCCTCAAAGGAAATGACCCAACCCGAACTTATTTTATTGGGTGCCCTCATGCGATGCAACATGACGCACTAAACCCAATGAAGGCATGAGGGAGAAAATAGAAAATTGGTCACATGAAAGTGCACAAGGCACCTAAGGAGGCACAACTTAGCAAATTTGATAAGACTACCCTCAAATGAAAATACATGACCCAACACGGCGCGCCCGACCAAATGAAGGCACATGGGAGAAAATGGAAAATGGGTCTCCTAAACGTGCACAAGGCACTTGGGTGGTCATATATTAGCATATTTGATATGGTTTCCATCAAATGAAATGGCCCAAACTGAACCCATTTCATGGGGCGCCCTCACATGGCGCACACGACCGAATGAATGCAAAAGGGAGAAAACAACAAACGAGCCAGAAAAACATGCACAAGGCACCCGGGAAATCACAACTCAGGAAATTTGATACATCCACCCTCAAATGAAATGACCTGACATGAACGCGTTTCGTCAAGTGCCCTCACAAAACACGACATGGTGCCAAAGGCACAAGGGAGAAAACAAAAAACGAGCCACACGAACATGCACAAGGCACTGGGGTGGTCACAACTTAGAAAATTTGATATGGCTCCCCTCAAACAAAATCACCTAACCTGAATGCGTTTCGTCCGGTGCCCTCACATGGCATGACACGACACACATATCCGAACGAAGGCACAAGGGAGAAAATGGAAAACGATCTACCTGAACGTGCATAAGACACTTGGGCGGTCACAAGTTAGAAAATGTGATATGACTTCCCTCAAATGAAACGACACGACTTGAACATGTTTTGTCGGGCGCCCTCACACGGTGCCCCCAACCAAACAAAGGAACAAGGAAGAATACACAAAACAAGCCACCTGAACATGCACAAAGCACTTGGGTGGTCACAACTTATCAAATTTTATATGGTTTCTCTCAAAGGAAACGACCCAACATGAATGTGTTTCGTGGGGTGCCCTCACACGGTGTGCCCCACCGAACGAAGGCACAAGGGAGAAAAAATCAAACAAACTGCCCAAATGTGCTCAAGGCACCTGGGTAGTCACAACTTAGCAAATTTGATACGATTGCCCTCAAATGAAATGATTCGACCCAAACATCCTTCATTGAGCACCCTTGCATGACACGATGCGATGCGCTCGACCGAACGAAAGCACAACGAAGAAAATGAAAAATGGGCCACATGAACATACACAAGGCACCCGAGCAATCACAACTTAGCAAATTTGATATGACTACCCTCAAATGAAACAACCTGACCGGAACGTGTTTAATCGGGTGCCCTCACACGGTGTGACACGATGCTCCCAACCGAAGGAATGCACAAGGGAGAAAATGGAAAATTGCCTTCCCGAATGTGCACAAGGCACCTGGGTGGTCATAACTTAGCAAATTTGATATTGTCGCTCTCAAATGAAATGACCCATCTGGAATGCCTTTCGTGGGGCGCCCTCACATGGCACGCCAAACTGAACAAAGGCACAAGGGATATAACAGCAAATGGGCTGCACAACGTGAACAAGGAACCCGGGCGATCAAAAATTAGAAAATTTGATACGAATTCCCTCAAACGAAATGACCCCACCCAAACAAATTCCGTTCGGTGCCCTCACATAGAGCGACACGACACGCCCGATCGAACGAAGGCACAAGGGAGCAAACAAGAAATGGGTCACACGAATGTGCAGAAGGCACCTGAATGGTCACAACTTAGCAAATTTGATATGGCTGCCTTAGAATAAATGACCTGACCCGAACGCATTTCTTTGGGTTCCCTCACACGGCGTGACATGACACTCCAGACCGAATGAACGCATAAGGGATGAAATGGAAAATATGCCACCCGAATGTGTAGAAGGCACCCTCAAACAAAACGACCCGACCTGAACGCGTTTCATTGGCCGCCCTCACATGGTGCGCCCGTTCGAGCGAAGGCACAAGAGAGAAACTAGAAAACGGGCCGCACGAAAGTGTATAAGGCACCCGGACGGTCACAACTTAGAAAATTTCACACAACCACCCTCAAACAAAACAACTTGATCTGAATGCGTTTCGTCAGGCGCCCTCACATGGCGTGACATGACGTTCCTAACTGAACAAAGGCACAAGGGAGCAAATGAAAAACATGTCGCCTGAACGTGCACAAGGCAACCGGGCAGTCACAACATAGCAAATTTGATACAGCTGCCCTCAATTGAAACGACTCGATCGAAATGTGTTTCGTTGGGAGCCCTCACACATCGCGATAGACGCACTTGACTGAACAAAGGCACAAAGGAGAAAACAGAAAACGGGCTGCCCGAACATGTACAAGGCACTCGAGCAGTCACAACTTAGCAAATTTGATATGGTAGCCCTCAAATGAAATGACGCAACATGAACGCATTTCCTTCATCACCCTCAGACTGCGCAACACGATGCGCCCGAGCAAATGAGGCACAAGGGAGAAAACGGAAAATGGGCCACCCAAATGTGCACAAGGCACTCGAGCAATCACAACATAGAAAATTTGATATGGTCGCCCTTAAATGAAATGACCCGACCCGAACGCATTTCATGGGGTGCACTCACATGGCGCGCCCGACCAAATGAAAGCACAAGGGATAAAATGAAAAACTGACAGTAGAAACGTGAAAAAGGCACCCGGGTGATCACAAATTAGGAAACTTGATACAACTTCCCTCAAGCGAAATGACCCTACCCGAATACGTTTCATCGAGCATCCTCATACGCCACGACACAACGTATTCGACCAAACGAAGGTACAAAGGAGAAAATGGAAAATGGGCCACACAAACGTGCACAAGTAACCCCAACGGTCACAACTTAGAAAATTTGATAAGGCTGCCCTGAAATGAAACGACCCGACCCGAATGTGTTTCATCAGGTGCCCTCAGATGGCATGACACAATGTGCATGACTGAAGGAAGGCACAAGGGAGAAACTGGAAAACAGGCCGCCCGAACGTGCAGAAGGCACACATGCAGTCATAACTTAGAAAATTAGATATAGCCACCCTCAAATGAAATGAACCATCCCAAACGCGTTTTTTCAGGTGCCCTCACACGATGTGACATGACGCACTCGAACAAACAAAGGCACAAGTGAGAAAATGACAAACAGGTTGCCCGAATGTGAACAAGGAACCCAGACGAGTCGCAACTTAGGAAATTTGAGTCAAATGAAATGACCCAACCCAAACGCATTTCTTCGAGCACCCTCACACGGCGCGAGATAGCATGCATGACCAAACGAAGGCACAGGGGAGAAAATGAAAAATGGGCCGCACAAATGTTAAAGGCACCCGAGTGGTCACAATTAGCACATTTGATACGACCACCCTCAAACAAAATGACCCAGCCTGAATGCGTTTCATCAAGCGCCCTCACACGGCACGACATGGTGTGCCCGACCGAATGAAAGCACAAGTGAGAAAATTACAAACAGGTTTTCCGAACATGCACAAGGCACCTATATGGGTAACAAATTAGAAAATTTGATATGACCACCCCCAAAACGAAACGACCCGACCCAAGCGTGTTTCGTCAGGTGCCCTCACAGGGTGCAAAACAGAGAGCCCGAATGAACAAAGTAACAAGGGAGAAAATGATAAACGGCCCACCCGACCGTGAACAAGGCACCTAGGTGATCACAACTTAGAAAATTTGATATGACCGTCCTTAAACAAAACAACCCAACCCAAATGCGTCTTATCAGGCGCCCTCACACAGTGAACCCAACCGAATGAAGGCACGAGGGAGAAAATGGAAAACAGACCACCCAAACATACAAAAGGCACCCAGGTAGTCACAACTTAGAAAATTTTATACGATCTCCCTGAAATGAAATGACCCAACCCAATCACATTTGGTTGGGCACCCTCACCCAGCGCGACACAGCGCACTCGACCCAACGAAGGAATAAGGGAGAAAATGAAAAACGGGCCACACGAACATGCATAAGGCACTCGGTTAGTCACAACTTACCAAATTTGATACAACTGCCCTGCAATGAAATGACCCAACCCAAACGTGTTTTTTTGAGTGCCATCACACAGCGTGACACAATGCGCCTAACCGAATGAAGGCACAAGGGAGAAAATGGAAAACAGGCCGCCTAAACATGCACAAGGCACTCGGGCGGTCACAACTTAGCAAATTTGATACGGTCGCCCTCAAACGAAATTACCCGACCTGAATTCATTTCATGGGGCACTCTCACATGGCACGCCCGACTGAATGAATGCACAAGGGAGAAACTAGGAAATAGGCAAGAAAAACGTGCACAAGGCACCCGGATGGTCACAACTTAGCAAATTTGATACATCCATCCTCAAATGAAAGGACCCGACCCAAACATATTTTTTCGGGGGCCCTCACACAGAGCGACATGACACCGAAGGCACAAGGGAACAAATGGAAAATGGGCTACACGAATGTGCACAAGGCATCCAGGTGGTCACAAATTTGCAAATTTGATATGACTCCCCTCAAACGAAACGACCTAACCTGAATGCGTTTCATCGGGCGTCCTCACCTGGTGCGACACGACACATGTGTCTGAATGAAGGCACAAGGGAGAAAACTGAAAACAATCTTCCTGAATGTGCACAAGGTACCTAGGTGGTCACAACTTAGCAAATTTAATATGGCTACCCTCAAATGGAATGACACGACCTGAACATGTTTCGACGAGAGCCCTCACACGGCGCACCCGACTGAACGAAGGCACAAGGTTGATAATGGAAAATAGGCCACCCAAACGTGCAAAAGACACCTGAGTGGTCACAACTTAGAAAATTTGATACAGCTACCCTCAAACAAAACAACCCGACATGAACACGTTTCATCGGGTGCACTCACACAGCATGCCCAACCGATCGAAGACACAAGGGAGCAAACAACAAACAAGTAGCCTGAACATGCACAACATACTTGGGTGGTCACAACTTAGAAAATTTGATATGACCGCCCTCAAATGAAATGACCCCACCCGAACACCTTTCATTGAGCACCCTTGCACGGGGCGACATGGTGCGTTCAACCGAATGAAGGCAGATTGGAGAAAATGGAAAACGGGTTGCACGAACATGCACAAGCCACCCGGGCAGTCACAACTTAGAAAATTTGATACGAATGCCCTCAAATGAAACAACCTAACCTGAATGTGTTTTGTCGGGTGCCCTCACACGGCATGACACGACGCACCCGACCGAAGGAAGGTACAAGGGAGAAAACAACAAACGGCCCGCCCGAACATGCACAAGGCACCCAGGCGGACACAACTTAGAAAACTTGATACCGTCACTCTCAAATGAAATGACTCGACCGGAATGCATTTCATGGGGTGCCCTCACAAGGGAGAAAACAAAAAATAGGCTACACAAACATGCATTAGGCACCTAGGTGGTCCCAAATTAGCAAATATTATACAATCACCCTTAAACGAAATGACATGACCCTAATGGGTTTCGTCGGGCCACCTCACATGGTGCGACACGGTGCACCCGAATAAACAAAGACAGAATGGACCAAACAACAAATGGGCCACCTGAATGTGCACAAGGTACTTGGGCGGTCACAACTTAGAAAATTTGATACGACCGCCCTCAAATGAAATGACATGTCCCGAACGCATTTTGTCGGGTGCCCTCACACGGCGCGACACGGTGCACCCTACTAAATGAAGACACAAGTGAGAAAATGGAAAACGAGCCGCCCAAACATGCACAAGATACCCAGACGGGTCACAACTTAGAAAATTTGATATGACCAACCTCAAACGAAACAACTCAACCCGAATGCGTTTCATTGGGCGCCCTCATATGACGTGAAATGAAGCACCCGAACGAATGAAGTCACAAGGGAGAAAATGACAAACGGGTCACTCTAATGTGCACAAGGCACCTGCATAGTCACAAATTAGAAAATTTCATACGGCTACCCTCAAATGAAACGAACATGCACGAACACGTCTCGTCGATCGCCCTCACATGACGCAAGATGACATGCCCAACCAAATGAAGACACAAGGGAGGAAACAAAAAATGGGTAGCCCAAATGTGCACAATCAGGCAAATAGAAAATAGACCTCCTAAATAGGCACAAGGCAACTGGACAGTCACAACTTAGCAAATTTGACACGGCCACCATCAACCAAAACGACCTAACCTGAAAGCGTTTGATTGGGCACCCTCACCCGGCAAGACATGGCATGCCTGATCAAATGAAGGCACAAGGGAAAAAATATAAAACGGGCTGGACCAGCATGCACAAGGCACCTAGAAGGTCAAAACTTAGCAAATTTGTTATGACTGCCCTCAAACGAAATGACTCATCCCGAACACATTTCGTTGGGTGCCCTCACATGACGTGACATGGTGCAAATGACTGAACAAAGGCACAAGTGAGAAAACAACAAACAGGATGCCCGAGCATGCACAAGGCACCCGAACGGGTCATAACTTAGCAAATTTGATACAACCAATCTCAAACGAAATGACCTAAGCCGAACGCATTTCGTCGGGCTCCCTCAAACAATGTGACACAGTGTGCATGACTGAACGAACACACAAGTGAGAAAATGAAAAACAGGCCGCATAAATGTGTGCGAGGCACTCAGACGGGACACAAATTACAAATTTGATACGACCACCCTCAAACAAAATGACCTAACCTGAACGCGTTTCGTCAAGAGCCCTCACATGGTGTGAAACAGAGCGTGCGACACAACGAAGTCACAAGGGAGAAAATGAAAAGTGGGCCACTCGAATGTGCATAAGGCACTCAATCGGTCACTAATAGAAAATTTCATACGGACACCCTCAAACAAAAGGACCTGACCGAAACGCGTCTTGTCGGGCACCCTCACACGGTGCACCAAACTGAATGAAAGCATAAGGGAGGAAATGAAAAATAGGCCACCCAAATATACATAATCAAGCAAGTAACAAATGGGCCTCCCGAACGTGCATAAGCCACCTGGGCAGTCACAACTTAGAAAATTTGATACAGCTTCCCTCAAATGAAACGACTCAACCTGAATGCATTTTTTCAAGCACCCTCAGGTGGTGTGACACAACGCACTCGACAGAAGAAGGCACAAGGTAGAAAATGGAAAATTGGTTGCATGAATGTGCACAAGGCACCCGAGCAGTCACAAATTAGAAAATTTGGTATTTTCATCCTCAAACAAAACGACCTTGTTAGGAATATGTAATTAGCAAGATTGGCAAAGTCCAATCACACAAACAACATTTCAACCAAATTTGGGATTCTAGGACCTAGCCCTCCTGAATCCGGAGAGGGATCTCTCCAATGAGTGCAAAGATGGATTTGTCTTTGAAGTTTTGGGTGATGATATTAAGCTAGTAATGAAGACCAAAGGTTTGTTTTGGTTTTTTTTGGATGGTTGAGCATGAATATTGTTTGAGGTGAAAAATCCTGAATGCAAAGAGTTTCAAAGGTGAGAAGTTGCAAGAAAATAGAACAGCTTTGGCTAAAAGATAGATATAACTTTGGTTTTTAGTCCATTGGGCTATGGAGTCATAACAGGGCTTTAATTGAGCAACAACATCAAGAGTGATCCAAGGGGCAAGTCATCTATATCACAAGATCATTGAGATTAAAATGATGGAATGGGAACAATAAAGTGTTGGAGGAGTGGAAACTGATAATAATTTCACAAGGGATTTATAGTCAGTCAAACAAGAAAAACCTCTTAAGTAACTATTTAAAACCAACCAAGAACAAGGCTAACCATAGAATTCTTGGGCAAGTTTGTATTAAAGCAGCTTAATTGACAAACAATCCAGTAATCCGCATAATTACCTTCAAAAATTATGAAAACACATAAGAAAAAACAAAGTGTAACCTAAGATCAGATAAGGTACTTTGAAACCTAGTCTTATTTCAGTCAAACACCCAGGGAAATCTTCAAAATCTGCCTTTGGAGGATAGAAACTAGAAACATGGCTAACCATAAACTTTTCTAGTGTAACTTTAATAAGAAAATCATGAAAATAACTTTCAAGAACAATGTTTAAAGAAAACAGTAGGATGAGGGAACACCAACATTCCTAACTGCTTAAGTTGTATTTAATCATTCTTAAATAAACAAATTAGACGAAAACATTGAGGTAAAGCTTATCAGTTAGAGAAGGGTAGTGATAAACAGTAGATCCTAACTCTGTAAATGATGTTCTTTATCAGAGAAAAGTGAAAAAAATGACATACATAGAAGGAAAAACAATAACAAAGAAAGGGGCACTTCACCAGTGATATAGACTAGGATCCCAAGAAACAACTTGCTATTGATGTCAAACCAGTTACAGTCTTCAAGTCCAATGTTTTAGTTCAACAATCATCTTCACTATTAAGCCTAACTAATCTAGCACAAACAGAGCTTCAAGGGCTAGTGAATACTATTTACAATCAGAAGTTTAAGCTCAAATGTATTTCAAAGTTCTTCAACCAACAGTTTCTCATCTTCTACAGAAGTATTTATAGAAGAATGAGGAGGTGAGATCTGATAAAAATATCTCTCAGGTCAATTAATATAGATTCAAGACTTCTCAGCCTTTGAGGGGCTCGATGAGAATTTTACAGGTGTGTTACTGTATTAATTAGTTTACATACATGAATTAAGCTCGGTGGGAGCTTTTGTTGACTTTGAGGCTCTACGTTATGTTGGAGTAACTCTGTAGATATTTTTTGCATTAAGTTTCTTGCGGAAGTAACTCCCTGGCTGCGCTGAGGCAAATATCTTATTTCGAACAATAAATACGGCCTCTTTTTGAATGCCTGTGGATACAAGTGGAACTGTGGTAGCTGGGAGGAATCAATTCACCTCAAATATGGCGGTGGAGGCCTTTCTTTCTGCTAAACACTGATGATGTTCCTTTAATTGTGTTTTAATTATGGGAATTAGGCTTTTGATAACCATTCTTAGCCGTAATTCCCAAATCTGTCTTCAATCTTGTTTTTCTGCTATGCTCTATTCTTCAACACTGATACTCTTTAGATGGTGATTTAATAACACAGTGTCTTGTCAATGTGTAGGCCGCGCAGGGCTCGTATGGCATCACTACCTCACAAAGCGATGACGAGACATGAAGTAGAGCCCCATGAATGGTTCCCTTTGATAAATCAAAGGCGTGAGAATCGTCATTCCCGGCCTTCAGCCTTTCTTTTTAATATAATGGAAAAACCATTAATCCCTGCAAAATACAAAAAAAATTTATAAAATTCTGCGTAAATTGGAAAATCTGCTTCAGAAGGCGGGGGAGGAGCGTAGCCATTGGATGGAAACATCCAACGGTGGAGATCTGTGTAGGAGAGGTAAAAAAAAGGAGAGTGGGAAGAAGGATAAGACGGAGTGATTTTGGATCGTCCGATCTGGACACGTGGACGGTCCAGATCCCATCAGAGGATTGCAATCGGGGGTGGCAAGCAAATGCACCGATTGAAAAATGCGATATGATTAAGCGCTTCCCGTCGATCTAAAGATCAGATCGATAGAGGGGAGTGAATCGAAGGGTTTTGAAGTGGAGGTAAGACTTGTGGTCGGAGAGAACGAGGACCGTTGGATCACGAAAAGGCGGGGAGGAGATCAATGGTGGAAAACCAATCGGGGATCGACAATCGGGGGTGGTAAATAAATGCGCCCGATGAAAAGTTGCGATGCGATTGAAACTTTGGGATGCGATTTTGTGCGAGCCATTGATCAGCCTTTAGATCAACAGTCAATGTATTTTCAACTTTGCACCGGCGGAAACCCTTATACTTTTATGAAAAACCCACAAATTTTAATAAAACCAAGGTTTTAGTGGATCGAGGCAGAAAATATATATATATGAAGTGACTGGCACTCGATTGCGGGGCCGCTGGATGTATGGAATAAAATGGGCCTGGGGCTTTATATAACAAGGGCCAATCACGATCGGAGCTTTGGGCTTGGTCTTTCAATCAACCCATTCGGATTTTTCTCCGATGCGATTGCGCGTCGGGTCTTTTTGATCTAACCATTTTATATTAACACGTGACTTTAGGACATTGGATCAAAATTTTGGATAAATAGGTTTTTTGGTTTTACAAAGAAAAAATAACGTCGAGGAAGAAATATTACAAGGTTTTAAGCACGGAAGGTGGGCCCATGGTTTATATGAAAAATAATATAATCGGGGTTTCTAAATATAAATGCTAATCGCATCAGAACATTTCGGAACATGGCAAAAGACTTGCGCGCCTAAATTTTCCCAATGGGATAAGCACTGAACAGGGTTTAGTGCTTGGTTCCAGGGTGTGGGCATGTGGGGGGAGTGGTTAAGACTTAGCCCAAGGGGGTTTAAGTCCTAAGTAAATAAAACTTGTTTTTATGAAAATTTTCAGAGTTTTAAATGGATTTGGGGGTTTCTGTATAGTTTAAAAAGGAGTTTTAAACTTATGTAAAGATGATTTTCATGAATGGAAGAAGAGGATCATGAAAACAGAGGAGTTCTATGGAGAGAAAGGGGAAGAAATGAAAGGTAGTTTTTAGTGGGAGAAGGGGGAAAATGATGGTTTCTCAGTAGTCTTTTCTCATGAAATTAGCAGAACTTCAGAGTATAAAATGGAAATAGAAAATGAAGATTTTTGGGATAGATGCATGATGCCTTCAAGAGTCTTCAAGAGCCAACACTTTTTAGCAATAAAATTTGTTCCTTGCAGGCTCAAAAAATTCTTAGCCACCTTTTGCTATAACAAATTTTTAGAGGTTGCTAACAGTGGCTCCACTTGGGGATGATGCCTTCTTGAAGGCATCAAGAACTTCAGACTTGCATTCTCTAGGAGGCTAACTTGTGTCTGATCCATTGGGCTGAACTTCCTTTACTGGGATGATCTTGCTTTGAAACATATTAGCAGCCATGAAAATAATGGATCTTTCATCTCCAAGCTTTCTACCTACCCAATCCTAAATATCTAACATTTTTTCTTCATTAGAGTGCACTTGGATTGGAAAACTCTTTTCACAACATTTTATTCTTTTGAAAGCAGGAAATCTAATCAATTTCTACTCCGTATTTCTCCATGGACTCAGATTAAACAGTTGAGCCTATATGATTCTCTATCTATTCTATCAATCTGTTAGGATTAAACATTCTAACAGATTTTATTCTCGAAATTCTACAACAAGAATTTAAAAGCATACAAGTCAGGATTAAACAGTCTAACTTGATGCTAGTCTGTAGCATAAAAAACAAGCTGCACATAGACATAATTTTGCACAAAATTAAATAAAAATGGAATGCTTAGGATCTGAAAATTTAAAGCACTTCCTTCATCTTTTTATAGCTCTGTTTTGAATTTTGTTTGAGCTATTCCTTCTTTGTTCTCTGGTTCAGATTTTGAGCTAATTAGAACCAGATTTACATCTTTTTTAACTTAGAAAATAAAACAAATTTGAGTCATATCTCTTTGGAAACTTAGGTTCAGATTTTGAGCTTGTTTGAACCTTTAATTTCTAGCCTAATCTATCTACTGATAAGCCAAGATTAAACAGTTTGGAAAATCGAATTCACTATCCTATCAGCAGAAAATTTAAAACTAATTAGTAAAGATTAGACTGTTTGACTAACTAGAAGTGTGTTTTTCAGGAGTGGCATTTAAGCTTGCACACTTTCATATTTGTTTCTCTTTTTTGGTATGGGGCTATACCTTTCTTATTTTCACAATCTGCCCTCTTTTCTTTCTTCCTTTGTTTTTGTATTTTTTATTTTTCTAACTTTGAATGCAATGGTGGATGATATATTTATAATTAAAAAGATAAAAAGGATTCAAAACATAACATGGATTAAGAGAAGTAATGTTTGAGCATCTTGCCATTGATAGGACCTCCAAACAATTTTGTTCCATTCAATTACTACAAGAAAAATGCATTGTTACCATCAGCTGAATGAATAGAGTAAGGGCCAAGCCATAAGTTGTCAAATTTTCCATGCTTGTGCTTGTCTTCCTTCCTAGAGTCCCACTTTAAAACCTTGTCACCAACTTTGAAATGGTTGGCCTTTGTTTTTCTGTCAAAAGCTTTTTAATGCTGTCCTGTTTCTGCAATGCTTTTTTACAAACTTCCTCTCTAGTTTGCTGAAGATGAATTGTCTGATCTATTCTTCTGAGTATGTCATTATATTTAGTTTATAACTCTTGAATAAACTTCATTACTGGTACACTAAGATTGTTTGAAAAAATTGCATCAGTACCATACACAAGCTGGAAAGGTGACATGTCAATAGATTTCTTCAAAGTCAATCTGTCAGCCCAAAGTGCATGAAATAGCTTTGTATACCAAGACTTTTTATTGCCTTCCAACAGTTTCTTGATTATGTTCATTAAACTTTTTTTTGAGGATTTGGCAAGTCCATTACCCTTGGGGTAATAAGCCGTGGAATGCCCTAATGTTATCTGATATCTATGACAGAACTCAACCATCTTCTTTGATCCAAATGCTGCTGCATTATTAGTGATAATCTTGGTAGGTGTTGAAGCCTAGAAAATATTTGCTTCAAACATTGGGGAAAACCACCCGGTCAGGACCTTAGGACAGCTCCTTTTCCGTTTGGTATGGTGGCTCCGACTGGATTTAAAGGACCAGTTTCCTTATAACTAATGAGTTGGTGATGGGTTGATTTGGATGAGTGAAAGTGGGACTAAATTGACTGAAATAAAACTATCTAATTTAAACTAAATACTGATAAAGAAATTCTAACACTAACCTAGGCAATCATATGTGAATACAACTTCAAATTATTCCAATTTAACAATAACCATAAAAATGTATTATCATTTAAATTGAAATGTGCAGAAACAAATAAATATAACTCTGTTTAAGAAATTAAACAAAGTTGTATTAACATATTGCATTCATCATAATATATCATCTACATATACTTATGAAAGATAACATTTCAATTATACTAAAAAATGATATATATAAAGAAACGTTATGAAAACAAATATCTGTAAATGATAGCAAATTTTAAAGAGAATATCATAAAACAAAAGAAATCAACAGTGAACAGATAGAAATACCTTATTCATCTTGAAGACTTTCGAATGAAATCTGATACTCTAATCCAGTAATTCTGATGCAAAATCAAATCCAAGGTACATAAATGCAACACTTTTACAGATAATTCCACATAAAATCACCAGATGTGATCCTTTTAAAAAAATATATAAGTCAGTGGAGTACAAAAATGTAATCTCCAAGTCAAAAATATTAAAATCCAGGACCCCTCTCTAAATGCATGAGAAGGGTTTAAATACTACTTAGCTAAATCTAAAAATAGTCTATTACAAAAATTAAGGTTTTGGTTTAATGACCGTCCTTTTCCTAGGAAAAAATACAGTAAAATTAAAACTAAATCTAAAAATAAAGACTATTAACTAACTATTTATGAACTTGATCTTTAAACTTGTAGGCATCTAGCATAGTTTTGAGAAGATGTGGTTGACCGACTTCAAAATTCAACTATCCTGAAAAGACAGAGTCGGCAAGTGTAAGCGCAATCTTCTCAGTAGAATTGGTGATAAAATTAAGCGCACTGTGCTGAATGTGTGGCTTCACTAAGTATGTCCAGTAAGAGTCCTAGTTTAATCTTGTCAGCCCTTGGATTGATTTTGCTCTTTCTTCTGCCTTTTGCCTCCATTCTATTTGCATTTGATGTGCCTGTGGGTGATATCCCGGAACAGTTTATGAAATCAAATTAGCTTTGTGCAAATTATCATTTACACAATCAGTAAGAGTGTTTGATGCTGTAGCCGCCTCCTCTGCTGCCTTCTCTGCGCTTCTGATTTGTGCATCCCAGTTATTGAAAAATATTTCTTTATGGTTTTCATTAATAATTGGTGCACCAGCTTTTCTTCCTTCTTCTGTTTTCTGCCATACCAAATAATCATTTATCTTTTCATTGATTAAATCATAATCATTTCGTAAATCTACGACATGATTTGTGATTTTATCACTCTCTTGGCAAAAAGAATTCCATTGCAAGATCTTTTGGCATAACACTTCTTCTTGTTGCAGTAGTTGATTGTTTAAAGAGATAGTTTCTGAAATAAACTCAGGAAGCTTAGGATCATCTTTGTGCTGATCTTGGATAATCTATATTTGTTTTTCTTTATCAGCCAAGATTTTTTGATGTCGTATTTTCATTTCTTGAAGTTGTTTTTGTAACTCTTCAAGTTTCAATTGTGCTTCATTATTGGCCTGTACCTGTTACAATTGCTGTTGTAGAACTTTTATTTGTTCTTCTTTTTCATTTAATAAGAGTTGTATCTCGAATGCTTTATCAATAGTTGCAGAAGCATAAGCCCCTGTCATTTGAGATAACTTAGCAAGATTCTCAGTAGGCTCTGTGGAAGGATCCTTCCACAAGATATCTAGTTGTTCTGCTTCAGTAGCAATTGCACCTTCTAACTTTCTCTTTTTTCTCCGTTTCTTCACTACTGCTTTGTATTTTGGGCTGTAGAATACATCTAGAGGAGGAATTTCCTCTACATTAAGTACAATTTTAGAGGAGGGTATGATAGGTATGTGCTCAGTTACTGTGGCTGTGCTACTTATTCCTGTGCTCAAAACTTTGGTTGTTTGTACAGGGGTTTGTACATTATGTCCTTCTACATTAATCAATTGGTTAAAGCTTTCCCATTATTTGTCTAATTCAATGGTGACTGACTGTTGCTGTACATTGGTAGGAGGAGGATTTGTCTGTTGAGAAGTCAAAATTTGCTGTTGAGGAAGTTCTTTCGATTGCGCAGAATCTTTCATTGATTCTTCAATTTTATCTTCCTTTTCATTAGACTTATTGGAATGTTCAGAAGTCTCTCTGTTAGATTTTGACTTAGATTTAGCTATACTTGAACTGTCATTAAGACTAACACTAAGAGTTTGTTCCCTTGCGGGTTCCAAGCGTAGATTTTCCAAAGTAATAGTAGTTAGTATTTTCTCTCTGTAAAGTTTGAATTCCTGGAATTCCTCTGGAGATAACTGCATTTGAGATGAACTCAAAACTTCTTTAAATGAACTTCTTGTTTGGAACATATCATCAAAAAGATCCTGTTCCCCGAAAATTTCCTTTACTCTGATTGCATTGGTAAAATTCTTAACAATATTATTTGGGTCAAATAACCTTCTCGAAAATTTGAACAACTGTAAGCATGTAATGTTGCTTACTTCTTTGAATGCGTGACCAACATCAAACAGTGAAAATGTTCCACAGTTTACGAGAAATTGTGGCCAAATGCCTTTCTTCTTCTCTTTTAATTCCTTTGTTAAACCTCCTTGGCCACAGGTCTGATAAGCAATCTCCCGAGCTACAAGTCTATCCAGAACATATAGGGGTAAAACATGGGGGGAAGCGGAACTTCCAAAAACCCTAACATAAGTGAACAATTCTTCTCCAGACCATCTCGCGACGGGGAGAATGTCGTCCTCTATTTCTGGGGATAACCTTGGGGCATCCTTATTATGCAATGTTCTGTACAATGGCAGCATTATACCATGGCAAATTTTGTAAAAATGGGGGACAAACTTAGACTCCCACAGTTCCTTATGATACAAATGAATAGGCAAAGGATCGTGGATTGTCCATTGCCAACCCATCACAGGGAATTTAGAGACAAAACAGATAGCGTCCATGACATAAGAAGATAAATAAAAAGGCGGATAAATCCGCTGAGAAAAACTTCGTTTGGACCGGTAGTGAAAAATAGCAGTGGTCAAATTATCAGATAAGATTTTGGCCCAGTCTACAATTGTAGAATTAATGGCAGCATTCAACAAAGGGAGCCATTCAGGCAAGATCATATTTATGTCAGGCTTTCCAAAAAGCCTGCATAACATGGCAGCAGCAAAACAATAAGGCGAGGTAAGTGAACCAGTACTGTACATACCTTGTTTGTTTTTCTTCAACGACTCATCTCTTTTGGTCCACTCTTGTGTGCATTCTGACAAATTTGCATGTTCTCTGGAAAAATCTTCCATGAATTGCTTATTATAAGTTGCCTGAGGTTCCGGCAACTGATACATCAGCCTCAAATCTTCCGTAGTGAACGACCCGATTAGCTCTTGAGTTGGAGTTCTAAATTTCCTGTCTGAAATATCGGTGCTATCTAGCACCCATTTCACCATGTCTGTATATGGAAGAATGCTCGGCCTTGCCGCTATTCTATGCAGAAATGAACAAGCCAGTTCTTTTGAGGGTTGCCTCAGACGTATTACTGGTACCTGCTGTAGCCGCAACTTTCATCACCACAGGATTTTCTTCTTCCAGCAAATTATACATTCCTTCCCATGTGGTTATACCGACATCCTTATTGCAAGCGGTGTCTGCATACAGTGAAGCCATTTCTCTGTTTTCAGAATTCGAGCTCTTCTCTTTCTTACCCATAATGTTCTGTGAAAGCTTTGTATAGACGTTTGCTCCTTCGTGCCTGCGTTTTACGAGTTAAATGAGAGTAATGGCATAAGAAAGGTGATGAGATAGTTTTAAATGCAAAGGGGATGAAATATATTATTTTATCGTGAAACGAATTTCAATCAAAACAAAATCTCATTTACCATTAATTGACAATCCATTCATTTAATCCAATCATTAAAGCGCATAACAGATATTGATATATGGGAAGATTTTCTTTGAACAACGCGCTTTTATGAATCTGCGACATTGCGATCTGCGCAATATCGCAATATCGCAATATCGCAAAACGTAACCATCGCAATTTTGCAAATAGCGCAAAAGCGCAAATTGCAAATAGCGCAAAAGCGCACATCGCAAATATCGCAAAAGCGCAAAATTGTAAATAGCGCAAAAAGTATTCGTTTAACATTTCTTTTTTCTGCGCTATGCGATCTGCGACCAATATGTTATTGTATAGGCTTTTTGGGATCGCGTTATCGCAAAATCACAAAATCGCAATTTCAGTTTTACAAAAGATATCTACCATTTTGCGATGGATGCGCTATTTTGTTTAAAGAACAATTTTATTGTAATCTATCATAAACTTAAGTGTTTCTTAAGGTTCTTTCTAAGGGATTTCTCTAAGTTTATGATAGAAAGTTTTATTTGAAAAGGAAAACAAATCTTAATTGATTTTTTGGATTTTTTAACTAAGGGTCCCCATTTATTTAGTATTATTACTAATATTAAATAAAAAGGGGGGTTGTTGCTGGTCACAACAATTGGCGATTCACTGAAAGAAACCGTTATCTCTGAAAAAATAAAATGAACACTATATTTCTAGTAAATAAAGATTTTTAAAGATAATGAAAACTATCTTAGGATAATTTAAATAAAATCTAACTATGAAAAAGAAATAAAAATCATTCACAATTTCTTTCTAATTCCTTAAGAATAAAAACATTTTTGGGTTATCTCAAGCTTTGATTGGTGTTAATAATGAAGTGGATTTCTCGAAGTTTTGGTTTTATAATATACTCTATTGCCATAGGTATTGCCTTTGCTGCCTACAAACATTTATAGTCTCGACAGGGTTACCTTTAAACCATTAACCATTCATTGTCCCATCCAACTAAAATTATGACTTTTTAAAAGATAAATTCATAAGACCTATTATCTCATGTTTTTGTTTTTTACTTATTTTTTATTTTTAAGAGCCATTGTTCTGGTTTGGTAGCCAGTTAGTAACAATGCCATTCACTAGTTATAATTAAACTGAACAAGCTGTCTTGTGATGAGACCCCTTGTCTTATATTTATAAGCCATTACCCTATTTTGGTATGCAGTATTGGTAATATCAGTCTTATTACTCCTTATGAACATGGTAAGTCGGCTCATAATGAGACCTCTTATCTCTTAAATTTTCATATAATTTCTTAGAATTATATTCTAAAAAAACACAACTTAAATGGATGGGGTGAAATAGTTTTATCCTTAAGAATCAATGGATGACAATTTTCAGAGTTTCTTGAGTACCAAGACTTTGAAAAAATATTTACTTTTATAGATAACCTTTCTCTGCACAATAAATTTATAATGATCTACATTCTCCTCAAGTTTTCAAAAGATCATGCCAATGATTGGAATAATCTTTTAAAGTTTAACATCTTATTTTAAACTATCCAAAAACTGTGATCATCTCTTTAAAAATTCTTATTTACACAAAATAAATATTTATAATATTTTTCCTAAGAAATAAAATAGTAAACAGTCAATTAGAGACTTATTAACAACCTTTATTTGCAAAAACAATTAAAAACTCTGCAGAAAGGAATATATACAGTTTAATAAGGGGTTACCTCCTTATGAAAAGAATTTCTTCAAGATAAGCCCATTTACAGGAAGAGATTCTCTCTTACCTGTTAGATCTTGGAGTATGAATGTATTTGAGCCTATCTTCTCAATGATCTGAAATGGTCCAAGCCACATTTTCTGAAACTTGGTATGTTTACCTTTTTCTTCATGTGCTTTATCCCATTTCAGAACAAGATCACCAATTGAAAAAAATTTTGAGCCGGTAGAACTTGCATCAAAAGAAGATTTTACAAGCTGTTGATGTTTTTCATGAATAATTTTTTCTTTATCTCTATCTTCTTCTAGTTTAAGGATTTGATCATACCTCAATTGAATGGATGAAGAAGGATTTTCTTCAATAAATTGCACTAGGGCTAATGATGGAAGAGCTAAATTTGATGGTATCACAGCTTCTTTTCCATAAACTAAATTGAAAAGTGAAGTTCCTATTGAAACTTTTTTAGTAATACGATCAGCCCATAGTGCAAAGATTAAAGACTTGTGCCAATTCTTTTGATTTTGATCAATGGTCCTTTTAATGATTTTGATAAGATTTTTGTTAGTGGATTCAGCCAAACCATTACCTTGTGGATAATAATTTACTGAATATTTTAATTTAAAACCTCTTTTGACTGCAAATTCTATTAAACTATTTCCAGAGAAGTAAGATGCATTATCAAAGACAAGAGCGTTAGGTACACCAAACCTGGTTATGATGAATTGATCTATCAAATCAATAATTGCATCAGAATTGGCTACCTTCAACGAGATTGCTTCTACCCATTTTGTAAAGTAATCAGTTGCAGTAAGGATGTACTTATGCTATTTGGAAGAATGAGGAAATATCTCACCAATAATATCAAGCCCCCATTGTTCGAATGGTTGCTCAATACTCACTGGTTGCAAAGGAAAAGCTGGTTTCTTTTGTCTTCCACTTGCAGTTTGACAAATTTTGCACTTCCTTACGTAGTCATGCGTATCTTTAAAAAGGGTAGGCCAGTAATAACCAGCACGAATTATTTTTTGAGTTGTGGTATCACCTCCAAAATGACCTCCTGCTGGTCCATCATGCAATTCCTGCAAAACCTTTTCAGCTTCAGTCTTTTCAAGACATCTTAATAAAATTGAATCATAATTTTTTCTGAATAACACATTATCAATGATCTGATATTTAATAGCCTTTAACCTTAAAGCACGTTTACTCTTATAGCTGAGATTAGAAGGAGCATACCCATTTTTCAAGTAATAGATAAGATCAGCATACTGAGATTCAGAATCTGTAACACTTATCTGAATTACTTGAATATGTTGATTTGAATCTTGATTTTCTGGTATGTTATGAGCTCCTGCCAATAATATGCAAAAACCTTGTCCTCTAACAATCTTAGCTGGTTTAATATCAATATCATATTCTTGCAAGGCTGTTACCCAGTTAGCTCTCTTTTCTCCTACTTATTTTTGAATTAATAATTTCCTCACTGCAGAGAATGGGACAATGATTTTTGTATGTGTTTTCAAGAGAAAAGGTCTGAAATGTTTGATTGATTTAAACATGGAAAATGCTTGTTTTTCAACATTGGAATAATTAAGCTCAACTCCTTGCAGATTTGAGCTAAAGAAAGAAATTGGTGCTTCAATTTTCTGATCATTGAGCTGTGTTAAAACAGCATCATAAGATGTTTCGGTGGCCAAGGTATACAAAGTAAAATCTTTAGAAAAATCTGGGGTATTCAATGCTGGTGCAGTAATGATCACTTGTTTGATTGCCTCAAAGGCTTCTTTCTCTTTATGCCCCCATTTGAATACTAAATTCTTCTTGATCATATTTTGCATAGGTAAAACAATTAAAGAAAAATCAGGAATGAATCTTTTTACAAAATTGATCTGTCCAAGAAATGATTGCATGGATTTTTTGTTATGAGGTAAGGAAATATCATAAATTTCTTTCACTCTATCTGGATCAATATATATACCATCTTTTGACACAAAAAATCCTAAGATTTTTCCTTCATCCAAAGAAAAGAAAGATTTCTTTGGATATAAGGAAATACCAAACCTTCTACATCTTTCAAATATTTGCTTTAAATCATGTAGATGATTGGCTTTCTTTTTTGAAAATACTGTTATGTCATCAAGATAAACAACAACTGATTTATTGATCAGATCTTTAAATGCTATGTCCATGGCTCTTTGGAAAGTTTCTCCTGCATTTATTAGACCAAAAGGCATTTTCTGATAAGCATAAGTTCCCCATTTTGTTCTGAAAGTTGTTCTCAATCTGTCATCTGGATGAACTAAAACTTGATTATAGCCTGAAAATCCATCAAGAAAGGACATAAGTTCAGAACCAACTACCTTTTGAAGTATCTGTTCCATGGTTATCAATGGGAAATTTTCTTTTAAACATGCCTTGTTTAAGTTTCTAAAATCAATACAGATTCTTATATCACCATTCTTCTTCCTTACAGGTACCATATTGGAAACCCAATTGGAGTGCCTTACAGGAAAAATGATTTTGGCTTTTAAAAGTTTATTAAGTTCTGATTTGATTTTTCCTTCGAGATTTGGATGAACCTTCCTTAACTTTTGTTGAATAGGATTAATATCAGGAAGCATTGGAATTTTGTGTTGAATAACCGAAGTATCATACGTTTTTAAATCATCATAATTCCAAGAAAAAACATTTTTATATTTTTTCAAGAGTTTAATGAAAGCATTCCTTTCCTCCGGTGTTAAATTGAGACCTAAATTAACGTTTTGAGGTTTAGAATCAGAACCAAGATTTACTAATTCATACTTCAAAGTGGAGCTTTGAAGTTTAGCATTAGTGACTTTCTTGAATCTGTCTTTAATGTCATATAAATCCTCTAATTTAACAATAGATTTTGGAATGGGATTTTCATTACCTTTTGAAGCAATTTGTAAATCATGATCATTCTCATCAATAATTTGTTCATCATATGATTTCTCTGAAGTCATGAAATTTAAAATATCTTGATCATGATGGAAAACTCTCCAATTTGTGACATTATCTGGGACAGATGGGCGAAAAATTAATTCTACAGAAAACCTATCAGGACTGCAATCTTCAGCAGGAAGGAGTTTAGATGCAACATTAGCTAACAAGTCAGCTGACGTATTTTGATTCCTAGGAATAGGAGAAATATTGAATGCTAAAAAATGAGTGGTAAGATCTTGTACTAGGGTTTGATAATGTTTAAGATGTCCTGAAAGGCAATGAATAGTATTCCTAACTTATTTTATGACAATTTCGGAATCACCAAAGACTTTCAAGTATTTAACATCTAACCCTATAGCTTTATAAAGTCCTTGTATCAAGGCTTCATATTCTGCGGTATTGTTCGTACACTCAAATTCTAACCTACATGACAGCATGGTTTTCTCTCCATATGAATCAATTAAGATGCATCCTGCTCCAGCTCCATCACTAGACTTTGATCCATCGAAATATAACGACCAAAATAAAGATTTATCTATTGGATTATCTACAATTACATCAGAAATATTTACAATTCTGGAAGAATCAGATTGTGAAAAATTTTCTATTTGAGAAACAAATGTATTTACAGAAAAAGGTGATTGAGGTGCTTTGAAGTTTCCAAGAAATGATTCAGCAGAATAACCTCCAAGAATATTGTTGTTGAATGCCACAGACTCATTAGGTTGTTCAAATTCAGTGATAGTGTGCGTCATATGTTTTTCTCGTTCAACTTTGATTTGATTTGGTTTCCCTTTATAGGGAAGCCACATATGTGAATAATCAGTTGAGATATAACCATTAAGTTTCGCAGACCAGTCCCTACTTAATATTAATCCATAGAATTCAAGAATATCTGCAATCAAAATATCAATTCTTTGGACAATCCTAGGATCGGAAGCTAATCTGATAGTAATTGAATTGATTTCTCCTACAACTTGAAATTTAGAGCGATCCAATTGAACAATATGAACTGCCGATTTCTGTGGTTCGATATTAAGTTTGGCACAAACAGAAGTAGGCATTATATTAGAGGATGCTCCAGAATCGATTAAACAATTATGCAGATTCTTATTGTACATTTCATAAGTTAAAAGAAAATGAGGAGTCTGAGAATTTGATTTTTCTCTAATGAGCACTGTATCAGTAGCATCTACCTTGTCTGGTGGCTTACCAGTTCCTTTGGCTGCTTTTGCAACTACACCACTTGGTAAAGGAGCAATTGGTGTAGCGTTTAATTCTTTTAATAGCAACTTCTGCTGGTGTTTTAGTTTGCTGAGTTCATGTAAGGAAATTTTGGCTTTAATCTTTTTCATGTCTTCAACAATGTTATACTCCATAGGATCTGACACCACTAAATTCTTTGTTGTCGATGTGGGAGGATTAGAAGAAGATGGCTGATTTTGAGTAAGTAATGGAGAAGCTTTCTTTGCAGAGGATTTTTCTTTGGTATTTGGAGTTGTAATTTTCTTTTTAGGAACTGTTTGTACAGGCTCCGATGTAGATTTACTCCTAGTACTTACAGGCATAGCTTCTTGTTCAACCTCACTATCAGAATTAGGGAGAATAAAATCCCACATTCCATGCAATTCAGCTATTTCTTCATTCTCATCTTCCTCATCTGATACTAAAGATGTATCTTCTTCTTCTTCTTCTTCTTCTGATTCTGCATTAGAGATTGCATTAGGAGGTTTAGATTCAACTTGGTTTCTTCTGAAATTTCAGAATGGTTTTTTGGTAGAAGTTTCAGCTACTTGTTTTTTAATTTCAACCATTTCATTTGACATGGTTTTAAGAACTTTCTGTAAACCTTCCATGTCGTATGGGTCTTTGGCCTTTTTCTTTGAATCATCTTTGAAGCTAAATTTCTTTGATTTCCTTTCCTCAATAGCATTTTTCTTTTCTAGAGAAATAATTCTTTTTTATACTGCAATAGCCTCTTTCATATTCTCGACTAATGTAGGTTTTGCAGCTCTATCTACAAAAATTGCTATGTTTGAGGGAAAAGTAGTTATGTACCATTCACTTCTGACCTGTTCACTAGGCCTTGAATCTGTGTGGATTTTGTTCAAGAGTTTGTTGAATCTAGCGTTGAAATATTTAATGGGTTCTTTGGGTTCTGCTTTCAAATTTGAGAGATCGTTGATTAAAGTAGCTATTGATCTGTCATCTCCAAATTTGGTTAAAAAATGATCTGCAAAAATGGCCCAACTTGTTATGGATCCTGAAGGTAACGAAAAGTACCAAGATCTTGCTACCCCTTGAAGAGTATAAGGGAATAGTCTGACTACAACATCTTCATGTACGACTCCATTGAAATTTACAGCCAGCATAAAGTTATTGATGTGTTCTTCAGCTTGAATGTTAAGATCTGGGCTAAACTTTGGAAGCCATTTTCCAGGATTGTCAGGTAAATCATGTAAAGGTGCAGGCATGTTGACAGCCCCTGGAGTAGCCCATGGTCTAGCCATTATTGGAACAACTATTGGAGGAGTAGTAGAGGCTGGTGGTGTCTGAATAGAATTTGTTGGAATAGATGATGTTGAGATTGATGATGATTGAGCAGATGATGATTGAGCAGATGATGTGGAAACAATTGTATTTTGTTGAGTTGGGATTTCGGAAACAGGTAATTGAATATGAGATGAAGAACTTATATCACTTACTGATTCCGATTGAGTTTTTCTTGTCTTGACTCTACTAGGTAAAGGGAATTCTTTCGGAGAAATACCAAGTTTTTCACTTTGAAGCCTAGTAAGAGGTTTTGAAGAAACAAATTTTGAAGTTACACTACCTTCAGATATTTCAGACTCATCTAGATATAATGAGAATCCTTTCAATTTATGAATTAAATCTTGAACTTCAGGAGACTCAGGATTTTGATTGTCTGATTGTCTTGAGATTTTGGTAGTGGGTGTATGAATATTCTTCTCAATTCCTTCTATAGGATTTTGTATTTCAGAAGAAATTGAACAAGTTGATGAGGGTGTTTTGCTCTCAGAATGGCTTGTAGGTAAAGATTTACTTGTCATTCATAGCTCAGGCCCTCCTTCTAGCACCAAAAATGTTGAAGCCTAGAAAATATCTGCTTCAAACATTGGGGAAAACCACCCGGTCTGGACCTTAGGACAACTCCTTTTCCGTTTGGTATGGTGGCTCCGACTGGATTTAAAGGACCAGTTTCCTTATAACTAATGGGTTGGTGATGGGTTGATTTGGATGAGTGAAAGTGGGACTAAATTGACTGAAATAAAACTATCTAATTTAAACTAAATACTGATAAAGAAATTCTAACACTAACCTAGGAAATCATATGTGAATACAACTTCAAATTATTCCAATTTAACAATAACCATAAAAATGTATTATCATTTAAATTGAAATGTGCAGAAACAAATAAAGATAACTCTGTTTAAGAAATTAAACAGAGTTGTATTAACATATTGCATTCATCATAATATATCATCTACATATACTTATGAAAGATAACATTTCAATTATACTCAAAAATGATATATATAAAGAAACGTTATGAAAACAAATATCTGTAAATCATAGAAAATTTTAAAGCGAATATCATAAAACAAAAGAAATCAACAGTGAACAGATAGAAATAACTTATTCATCTTGAAGACTTTCAAATGAAATCTGATACTCTAATCCAGTAATTTTGATGCAAAATCAAATCCAAGGTAGAGAAATGCAACAATTTTAAAGATAATTCTGCATAAAATCACCAGATGTGATCCTTTTAAAAAAATATATAAGTCAGTGGAGTACAGAAATGTAATCTCCAATTCAAAAATATTAAAATCCAGGACCCCTCTCTAAATGCATGAGAAGGGTTTAAATACTACTTAGCTAAATCTAAAAATAGTCTATTACAAAAATTAAGGATTTGGTTTAATGACCGTCCTTTTCCTAGGCAAAAATACAGTAAAATTAAAACTAAATCTCAAAATAAAGACTATTAACTAACTATTTATGAACTTGATCTTTAAACTTGCAGGCATCTAGCATAGTTTTGAGAAGATGTGGTTGACCGACTTCAGAATTCAACTGTCCTGAAAAGACAGAGTCAGCAAGTGTAGGCACAATCTTCTCAGTAGAATTGATGATACAATTAAGCGCACTGTGCTGACTGTGTGGCTTCACTAAGTATGTTCAGTAAGAGTCCCAGTTTAATCTTGTCAGCCCTTGTATTGATTTTGCTCTAACTTCTGCCTTTTGCCTCCATTCTGGTTGCAATTGATGTGCCTGTGGGAGATATCCCGGAACAGTTTCTGAAATCAAATTAGCTTTGTGCAAATTATCATTTACACAATCAGTAAGAGTGTTTGCTTCTGTAGCCACCTCCTCTGTTGCCTTCTCTGCCCTTCTGATTTGTGCATCCTAGTTATTGAAAAGTATTTCTTTATGGTTTTCATTAATAATTGGTGCACCATCTTTTCTTCCTTCTTCTTTTTTCTGCCAAACCAAATAATCATTGATATTTTCATTGATTAAATCATAATCGTTTCATAAATCTACGACATGATTTGTGACTTTATCACTCTCTTGGAAAAAAGAATTCCATTGCAAGATCTTTTAGCATAACACTTCTTCTTGTTGCAGTAGTTGATTGTTTAAATAGATAGTTTCTAAAATAAACTCAGGAAGCTTAGGATCATCTTTGTGCTGATCTTGGATAATCTGTATTTTTTTTTCTTTATCAGCGAAGCTTTTTTGATGTCCTATTTGCATTTCTTGAAGTTGTTATTGTAACTCTTCAAGTTTCAATTGTGCTTCATTATTGGCCTGTACCTGTTGCAATCGCTGTTGTAGAACTTTTATTTGTTCTTCTTTTTCATTTAATGAGAGTTGTATCTCGAATGCTTTATCAATAGTTGCAGAAGCATAAGCCCCTGTCATTTGAGATAACTTAGCAAGATTCTCAGTAGGCTCTATGAAAGGATCCTTCCACAAGACATCTAGTTGTTCTGCTTCAGTAGCAATTGCACCTTCTAACTTTCTCTTTTTTCTCTGTTTCTTCACTACTGCTTTGTATTTTGGGCTGTAGAATACATCTAGAGGAGGAATGTCCTCTACATTAAGTACAATTTCAGAGGAGGGTGTGATAGGTATGTGCTCAGTTACTGTGGCTGTGCTACTTATTCCTGTGCTCAAAACTTTGGTTTTTTTGTACAGGGGTCTGTACATTCTGTCCTTCTACATTAATCAATTGGTTAAAGCTTTACCATTCTTTTTCTAATTCAATTGTGACTGACTATTGCTATACATTGGTAGGAGGAGGATTTATCTGTTGAGAAGTCAAAATTTGTTGTTGAGGAAGTTCTTTCGATTGCACAGAATCTTTCACTGATTCTTCAATTTTATATTCCTTTTCATTAGACTTATTAGAATGTTCAGAAGTCTCTCTGTCAGATTTTGACTTAGATTTATCTGTACTCGAACTCTCGTTAAGACTAACACTAGGATTTTGTTCCCTTGCGGGTTCCAAGCGCAGATTTTCCAAAGGAATAGCAGTTAGTCTTCTCTCTCTGTAAAGTTTGAATTCCTGGAATTCCTCTGGAGATAACTGCATTTGAGCTGAACTCAAAACTTATTTAAATGAACTTCTTGTTTGGAACATATCATCAAAAAGATCTTGTTCCCCGGAAAATTCCCTTACTCTGATTGCATTGGTAAAATTCTTCACAATATTATTTGGGTCAAATAACCTTCTCAAAAATTTGAACAGCTGTAAGCATGTAATGTTGCTTACTTCTTTGAATGCATGACCAACATCAAACAGTGAAAATGTTCCACAGTTTACGGGAAATTGTGGCCAAATTCCTTTCTTCTTCTCTTTTAATTCCTTTGTTAAACCTCCTTGGCCACAGGTTTGATAAGCAATCTCCCGACCTAGAACTCTATCTGGAACATATAGGGGTAAAACATGGGGGGAAGAAGAACTTCCAAAAACCCTAACATAAGTGAACAATTCTTCTCCAAACCATCTCGCAACGGAGAGAATGTAGACCTCTGTTTCTGGGGATAACCTTGGGGCATCCTTATTATGCAATGTTCTGTATAATGGCAGCATTACACCATGGAAAATTTGGTAAAAATGGGGGACAAACTTAGACTCCCATAGTTCCTTATGGTACACATGAATAGGTAAAGGATCGTGGATAGTCCATTTCCAACCCATCACAGGGAATTTAGAGAAAAAACAGATAGCATACATGACATAAGAAGATAAATAAAAAGGCGGATAAATCCGCTGCGAAACATTTCGTTTGGACCGGTAGTGAAAAATAGCAGTGGTCAAATTATCAGCTAAGATTTTAGCCCAGTCTACAATTGTAGAATTAACGACAGGATTCAACAAAGGGAGCCATTCAGGCAAGATCATATTTATGTCAGGCTTTCCAAAAAGCCTGCATAACATGGCAGCAACAAAACAATAAGGAGAGGTAAGTGAGCCAGTACTGTACATACCGTGTTTGTTTTTCTTCAACGGTTCATCTCTTTTGGTCCACTCCTGTGTGCATTCTGACAAATTTGCATGTTCTCTGGAAAAATCTTCCATGAATTGCTTATTATAAGTTGCCTGAGGTTCCGGCAACTGATACATCAGCCTCAAATATTCCATAGTGAACGACCCGATTAGCTCTTAAGTTGGAGTTCTAAATTGCCTGTCTGAAATATCGGTGCTATCTAGCACCCATTTCACCATGTCTGTATATGGAAGAATCCTCGGCCTTGCCGCTATTCTATGCAGAAATGAACGAGCCAGTTCTTTAAGGGTTGCCTCAGACGTATTACTGGAACCTGCTGTAGCCGCAACTTTCATCACCACAGGATTTTCTTCTTCCAGCAAATTATTCATTCCTTCCCATGTGGTTATACCGGCATCCTTATTGCAAGCGGTGTCTGCATACAGTGAAGCCATTTCTCTGTTTTCAGAATTCAAGATCTTCTCTTTCTTACCCATAATGTTTTGTGAATGCTTTGTATAGACGTTTTCTCCTTCGTGCCTGTGTTTTACGAGTTAAATGAGAGTAATGGCATAAGAAAGGTGATGAGATAGTTTTAAATGCAAAGGCGGATGAAATATATTATTATAACGTGAAATGACTTTCAATCAAAACAAAATCTCATTTACCATTAATTGGCAATCCATTCATTTAATCCAATCATTAAAGTGCATAACAGCTATTGATATATGGGAATATTTTCTTTGAACAACGCGCTTTTATGAATCTGCGACATTTCGATCTGCGCAATATCGCAATATCGCAATATCGCAAAACGTAACCATCGCAAATTGCAAAATAGCGCAAAAGCGCACATCGCAAATATTGCAAAAGCGCAAAATTGTAAATAGCACAAAAAGTATTCGTTTAACATTTCTTTTTTCTGCGCTATGCGATCTGCGACCAATATGTTATTGTATAGGCTTTTTGGGATCACGTTATCGCAAAATCGCAATTTCAGTTTTACAAAAGATATCTACCATTTTGCGATGGATGCGTTATTTTGTTTAAAGAACAATTTTATTGTAATCTATCATAAACTTAAGTGTTTCTTAAGGTTTTTTCTAAGGGATTTCCCTAAGTTTATGATAGAAAGTTTTATTTGAAAAGGAAAACAAATCCGAATTGATTTTTTTTTTGGATTTTTTAACTAAGGGTCCTCATTTATTTAGTATTATTACTAATATTAAATAAAAAGGGGGGTTGTTGCTGGTCACAACAGTAGGACAACCAAATCTGGAGAGAATGTTGGTCTCCATGAATTTTATAATAACTGAATCATTGGCCTGCCTACAAGGTATGGCTTCTATCCACTTAGTGAAATAGTCTGTCGTAGTGAGAATCCATCTATGTTGGGTAGAAGATGGTGGATGGATTTATCCTATGAAGTCAAGTCCCCACTATTGAAATGGGGCCTCAACAGTGATTGGATGCAGAGGTGGGGGTAGCAGTTTTATTTTTCGTTCAAAAAGTTAACATTTATGATAGGAAATGATCATTTTATGCACATCATGAAAAAGAGTAGGCCAGTAGAAACCAACCTTGAAAATTTTGTTGGTTGTTGTCTTCCAGTATAAATGACCTCCACACTCTCCTTCATGGAATCTATGCTTAACCTTCTCTGCATCCAACTCAGGCAAACATTTAAGAAATAGACCACTTGCATTTTTCCAATAAAGACATTTATCAATAATGCAATAGTTTACAGCTTTTAACTTTAGGAACCTTTCCTTTGTTTTTGGAAAACCAGGAAGTGTATTTATTTTAATCAAAACATAAATAATATCAACATACCAATGAGAATTCATAAAATGATCTTCAACTATAGGAGTCGAGAATCCTTCTTGGTCATCCAAAGCATCAATCATATTAATATTAAGAACTTAAAAATTTGATTCAGCCATTAATCTAGCTAGACCTTGTCCTTTAATGAGTTTAGTGGGTTTTATCTCTAAATCATACTCAAGGATAACAACAATCCACTTACCTCTCTTACCATCTGGGTCCTGTGTTAGAATGTCTTTAACAACTAAGTTTGGGATGGAGGAAATGATGTGTCAGTGAAGGATGTACACCCTGAAGTCTTTCAAAGCTTTAACCAAAGAAAAATCTTGCTTCTCCATAATGTTATACTTCAAAAGGGCATCCCTTAATGCCGTACTAAAGAATGCAATAGGCTTCTCTTGTCCTTGTGGATTTTTCTGTAAAAGGATAGCAGCTATGGTATGTTCCGATGCGAATGAAAAAATATAAAAATCTTTTGAAAAATCAGGACTTATAAGAACCAATGTTTTGGTTAATGCTTGTTTCACCATCTCAAAGGACTTATTTGCTTCCAAGGTCCATTTCAACCCTTGCTCCTTCTTCAAAATGTTTGTGATATTCCTAAGGAGCTCAGCCAAGTTGGGGATGAACCTTCTCAAAAATTTAATCTTTCCGATGAAAGACTGCAACTCTTTGATGTTTCGAGGATGAGATATTTGCAATATGGCCTCAATCCTCTTTGGACCTATATTTATACCATCTTCAGAAATAATGTGTCCAAGAAGCTTACCTTCTTGGAGACCAAATAGTGTCTTCTTAGGGTTTAAAGATATCCCAAACTTTCTGCATTTCTTGAAAACCTTTCCTTAATGTTCTAAGTGCTCTTCATCTATTTTTGAAAACACAGTAACATCATCAAGATAGATAATGATGAAGAAACCCAGTTCCTCCGAGAATGCTATGTCCATGGCTCTTTGAAAATTTGCTCCAGCATTCATTAGAACAAAAGTCATTTTCACATACATGAAAGTGCCCCATGGAGTAGTAAAGGTTGTCTTTAATTGATCAGCAGGGTGAACTAAAATCTTATTGTACCCCGACTAGCCATCAAGCAAAGAAATTCTTTTAGACCCTACCACCCTTTGAAAAATATGATCCATCTTGGGTAAAGGGTAGTTGTCTTTTAATGAAGCTTTGTTTAAGTCTCTAAAGTCTATACAAAGCCTGATCTCTCTATTTTTTTTCCTAACAGACACCAGATTAGATACCCATTCAGAATATCTAATAGGGACAATAATACCAGCATCATACATTTTCAAGATTTCTTTTTGAACCAACGGTAACTGAACAAGGTTTATTCTGCACAGTTTCTATTTGAATGTTTTTTGGTTTTCTTTGAGGGGAATTTTGTGTTGTATTATTGCAGTGTCATAGGATTTAAGATCTTCGTAACTCCACGCAAAAACATCAAAAAACTCTTTAAAAAACTCAATGTATTTGAGTTTAATTTGAGCTGGTAAAGTCTTAGATAGTTTAATCATCATAGGTTTAAGTTCACTACCTATATTGCACTCTTCCACTTTAGTCTCTACAAGTTAAAGGTTTGGTTTATTTGCCACATCGTTAAAATCGAACAACTCTTCTAAAGGGGCTAGACCCTTAGGAAAATTTTCATCTTTAGAGTGCAGAGTTGCTAACTCCTCTGTTTCAAACTCGACATTCATTTCAGTTTTGTTTTCAATTTTGCTAGAAAGAAGGTTAATACTGGCAAGTTCAGGAGACGGCTCTTCTTTTCCAAGAAAATTTTCTTCACCGCAATCTGTTTCATAATTTGAGTCCGAACTGTGTAGTTCGAATTCATTTCTGAATTGCATGAACTCTTCTATTTGTTTGTCTCCGTCAAACACCTGCCAATACTTTTCATTATCAGGCACAGCTGGTCTAAATTTTATCTGAGTTGTGAAGTCCTTTGTTTCATATGGCATTAAGCATGTTCTAGCTGCAAGGGCTAAATTGTGGGCCGCAATATTTCTTTTTCTTGGGACAAAAATCAATTTGGACTCCTCGAAAGTTTTTAAAAGGTCCATGGCATCGTTTCGGTAGGCCCTAAGTCTGGGATGGTTTGCGTTATACTCCCCATTGACTTGCCTAATGACAAAATCTGAATCCCCATACACATTTATTCTTTTGGCTCCTAACTTTTTCAATATATGTAAACCTAAGAGAAGGGATTCATACTCCGCTATGTTATTGGAACATTGAAAGTTTAATCTACATGAAATACATTCTATATGGTTATTTTCAGTGTTGGAAATCCAGACACCTACACCAGCATTAGTTCTAGTGCAGGATCCATCAAAATACATACTCCACAAAGGACTATTCTTAGTTTCATTTGTTTGGTTACCGTCCTCTTCAGTTAATGTGCTTTCAAATTTTTCATGATTAGCGGCACTTAATTGAATTTGTTTTGACTCGTCAGGTTTTTTGTTGAGTGGAGGCACGTTTTCTTTAGTGTCTAGGTTTAAAAGAAAAGGATGCATGACTTGTAGTTCAAAACCTTTGTTTATTTTGCTAATGTTTAACGTTTCAGCAAACTATTTTGACAGTACTGTGGTGTTTACCCCCTCCTCTCTATCAGCCATTAACTCTGTTA
Source organism: Pinus albicaulis (assembly GCA_034641835.2). Lineage (NCBI taxonomy): Eukaryota > Viridiplantae > Streptophyta > Pinopsida > Pinales > Pinaceae > Pinus > Pinus albicaulis. The sequence goes on from CM076570.1 coordinate 50,937,687, forward strand.
AAGTTATTTTTTCACTAAGTGTTTCCTCATTAAAAATGATAAAAGAATCAAGGCCTGTGTTTATAGAATACATAGGAGAGTTTTGTGGTCTGTCTTGACTATTCACCATGTATTGCATATGAGACTCCATATAAAGTCTTCTATTCTGATTGAAAACAGGGATAGTCGCATAGTTCATGTCCATTTGCATAGTCCCTTGCAGCTTAGCCCCCCATGATCTTGATAACAACATTCCATATTCGGGGGGAACATTAGCCACCACAATATCCATGACTAAGAATTTGGCTGGAATTTGGGCTAAGTTAACACAGAGTTCTTTGATTAATCCTAAACATTTTACTCTGCATGAGTCAAAGGAGTACATATCTTTATAAGGTCTGGTGATTTCTAGACCAAGGCTTTCCATCACAACTTTAGACATTAAATTATGAGAAGCTCCGAAATCATGCATAGCATTGTGTAAAATTTTTTCATGAACGTTTAAACTCACATAAAAGGAAGGAAAAGGTCCCTCTTGATATCTACCTTCAATCTTTGGACTGAAAATAAGCTCTGGCTGGTCATCATTAAGATTGATTGTATCCTCATTTTCCTCTATATTTAAAGCCTTAAAAATTTGGGTTCTATATACATGCTAGCCAACTAACTCAGTCAAGGGAACAAAGATCTTGATCTTCGAAATTTCTTGCTCTAGGCTGAAAGGAATTTGACTCTTTAAAGCACTTTTCTCAGCCTTATTAGCTGTCACTCTATCAGCAATATTAGCTTGCTGATTTTTTCTATTTACATTTGACAAAATGGTTTTAACATAAGTACTAGCTGAGATGTTAGTACTACTAATGTATGCACCCTGTTTTTCGTTGTTTTGAGTGCCTTTCTCTTTACCATTATCATAATTTACAACCATTGTTTTATCCTTTTGTTTGACAACTTTAGGCTTGGTTGCAGTGTTGTTTTGTGAAGATTTGTCAGAGGCTTTGTTGTTGGGGGTTTGTTGATTGGTTTTGCTTCTAAGGTCATATTCTCTTTGAGATTCTATGATGACATTTTCCATGTCTTGATAATAATTTTCATCATCATCTCTTATGTCATCATAAGGTGTGTATAGACCTTGTTTTCTATAATAATGAATCTCAAAGTCATCATTGTCTACCCCCAGCATGTTGATATCATCCTCCTCTACTATTTCATCTATTTCCTCAACCTCACTTACATAGTTTTGATGAAAGGGCGGAGTGATCTACTGATCATCTTCCCTGGGTCTGTTTGGAGGTTGATTCCTTCTAAAATTATGGTTTTTGTTCTGGTTTCTGTTTTGAGGAGCAGTTTGGTTTTAACTGGCTTGTGCTCTCTTAATTATGCTCATCTCTTTCATCATCTCCTCCATCATTTTCTCCATCTTTGAGTTGGAAGTAGAAGGTGTGTTTTCCTCTCTAAAATACACTCTCTTTTCATTTTTCATTCTTGCTCTCTTCTCCATTAAGTTGACTTCCACAGAAAGAGCACCCTTTTGCATATCTTCAAGAGTTGCAATGTCTCTCTCTCTCAGGTGACAGGCCATCTCAGGGTCAAACCCTTTAGGAAACTTGTTTAAAGCTGAGCCCTGTGGAGGTTTTAGTTCTGGGGAAAGTGCATTATACACACTATTGAATCTAGTGCAATAATCTTGCACACTTTCCCCAGTGTTTCTATGGAGGTTCTTGTAATCAGAAAGGACTTGAAGAGGGTTTTTATTTACTTCCCATTTGTTTAAGAATGTTTGATGGAAGGCTTGGAGATCATTAATACTATGGGGGGCTAGGCCTTTGAACCATTTTCTTGCTTCTCCCCCTAAGCTCTAAGCAAATAACCTAAGCTTGACAGAATCATCATCAATTTCATTTCTTTCAAAGTAGTCATTCATCTTATCCACATGTTGTGATGCAGTTGTAGCATTGCTAGCATCATATAATGGAATTTTGGACTGATAGTCCTGTGGAAGATTGACTAATGGTGCATGAAGGACTAACGGAGCATACCATGCTGCCATGATATGTGGTGGGGGTGGATTCACAAGGAGTGGATTAAAAACAGGAAAAGTGGGCTGAAGTGTAGTGGTTTGAATAGTGGATGTAGGGTGAGTAGAAGTTGATGGACTAGGAATATACTGTTGAGTTGATCTTGGATGAGAGACACCTAGGTTGTGAAGGAAATTCAAATCAGGAGGTTTTGTTTCTATTCCACCGGGATGTTCACTTGTTTCAGGAGATGATATTGAAGAATCAGAATCTAACTGATCTAAATCACCAAGAGACCTAGTTCTAAATGGATTTACTAAGTCAGCTTGTGATTGTTGTAGAGCTGAAAGATTTTCAGGGACTGAATTAGCTCTCAAGGGTGATCTGAAAACAGTTGACAATTTAATATTAGGAGACTTCCTAAGGATACCTTCTGGGTTTTCAACTACTTCAGGTGGATCATGGTCAGGATGGGATCTAGTATGAATCTTTCTAGGAGCCACTATGCTGTGTGTTTCAGACCCAAATAAACAGGAAAAGTGCAACCAGATATGACAATATTTAAGACGCTAACTAGTCTGTTTTCCAAATTCAATCCTATAATCTTCTAACTGAATTTGAAAGATATTATAATGAAAAGGGTTCTTCCTAGTGGAGTCACCAAGTGCAATTTTTTAGCCCCTGAGAAGGTAAAAGGTTTTATGGTCCACCACCATGTTTATTGGATATCAATATGAAATATTTTAAGATTTTTCTAAGTTATTTTTCAGTTGTATGGTTTTTTAAGAATATCCTAACTTTGTTTCAAAACTTAGCTACGGTTATGAGACAAAAAGAGTTTACTCTTATGGCTAAGCCAGCTGATTCTTCAAGGTTTAGATAAAGTCTTAGGAGAATCCTAGGGTTTACCTAGTTTGTCACTGATTCAAAAAAGTTTTAGCATGATTACCCTTCTTTGGTAGTGCTTGAAAAAGGCTCCTTTTTACACTTAAATTTTTATAAAAATGAAAATTATTCTGGGTTCGGTCCCCAGTGGAGTCGCTAGAAATGTTAGGAATCTGTAATCAGCAAGATTGGAAAATTTCAATCACAGAAACAACATCGTTTCAACCAAATTTTGGATTCTAGGATCTAGCCCTCCTGAATCCGGAGAGGGGTCTCTCCAATGAGTGCAAAGATGGATTTATCTTTGAAGTTTTGGGTGATTATATTAGGCTAGTTATGAAGACCAAAGGTTTGTTTTGGTTTTTTTTGGATGGTTGAGCATGAATATTGTTTGAGGTGAAAAGTCCTGAATGAAAAGAGTTTCAAAGGTGAGAAGTTGCAAGAAAATAGAACATCTTTGGCTAAAAGATAGATATAATGATGGCTTTTAGTCCATTGGGCTATGGAGTCATAACAGGGCTTTAATTGAGCAACAACATCAAGAGTGATCCAAGGAGCAAGTCATCTATATCACAATATCATTCAGATTAAAATGATGGAATGGGAACAATAAAGTGTTGGAGGGGTGGAAACTGATAATAATTTCACAAGGGATTTATAGTCAGTCCAAACAAGAAAATCCTCTTAAGTAACTGTTTAAAACCAACCAAGGACAGGGCTAACCATAGACTTCTTGGGAAAGTTTGTATTAAAGTAGCTTAATTGATAAAAAATCCAATAATCTACATAATTACCTTCAGAAAGTATGAAAACACAGAAGGAAAAACAAAGTATAACCTAAGATCAGATAAGGTACTTTGAAACCTAGTCTGCTTTCAGTCAAACACCCAGGGAAATCTTCAGAATCTACCTTTGGAGGATGGAAACTAGAAACAGGGCTAACCATAAACGTTTCTAGTCTAACTTTAATAAGAAAATGATGAAAATAACTTTCAAGAAGAATGTTTAATGCAAACAGTAGGACGAGGGAACACCAACATTCCTAACTTCTTAAGCTGTATTTAATCATTCTTAAATAAACAAATTAGAGGAAAACATTGAGATAAATCTTATCAGTTAGAGAAGGGTACTGATAAAGAGTAGATCCTAAATCTGTAAATGTTGTTCTTTATCAGAGAAAAGTGAACAAAATGACATAAATAGAAGGAAAAACAATAACAAAGAAAGGGGCACTTCACCAGCGATATAGACTAGGATCCCAAGAAACAACTTTTTATTGATGTCAAACCAGTTACAGTCTTCAAGTCCAATGTTTTAGTTCAGCAATCATCTTCACTATTCAACCTAACTAATCTAGCACAAACAGAGCTTCAAGGGCCAGTGAATACTATTTACAATCATAATTTTAAGCTCAAATGTATTTCAGAGTTCTGCAACCAACAATTTCTCAACTTCTATAGAAGTATTTATAGAAGAATGAGGAGGTGAGATCTGATAAAAAGATCTCTCAAAACAATTAATACAGATTCAAGACTTCTTGGCCTTTGAGGGGCTCGATGGAGAAGTTTACAGGTGTGTTACTATATTAATTGATTTACATACATGAATTAAGCTCGGTGGGAGCTTTTGTTGACTTTGAGACTCTGCGTTACGTTGGAGTAACTCTGCAGATATTTTTTGCATTAAGTTGCTTGCAGAAGTAACTGCCTGGCTGCGCTGAGGCAAATATCTAATTTCGAACAATAAATTCGGCCTCTGTTCGAATGATTGTGGATACAGGTGGCACTGTGGTAGCTGGGAGGAATCAATTTTCCTCAAATATGGCGGTGGAGGACTTTCTGTCTATTAAACACTTATGATGTTCCTTGAATTGTGTTTTAATTCTGGGAATTAGGATTTTGATAACCATTCTTAGCCGTAATTCCCAAATCTGTCTTCAATCTTATTTTTCTTCTGTGCTCTGTTCGTTAACACTGATACTCTTTAGATGGTGATTTAATAACACAGTTTCTTGTCAATGTGCAGGACGCGCAGGGCTCGTATGGAATCACTGCCTCATGAAGCGATGATGAGACATGAAGTAGAGCGCCACGAATGGTTCCCTTTGATAAATCAAAGGCGTGGGAATCGTCATTCCTGGCCTTCAACATTTCTCTTTAGTATAATGGAAAAACCATTAATCCCTGCAAAATACAAACAAAAATTATAAAATCCTTCGTAAATTGGAAAAACTTCTTCAGAAGGCGGGGGAGGAGCGTAGCCGTTGGATGGCAGCATCCAACGGTGGATATCTGCGTAGAAGAGGTAAAAAAAAAATGAGAGTGGAAAGAAGGATAAGACGGAGTGATTTTGGACCGTCCGATCTGGACACGTGGATGGTACAGATCCCATCGGAGGATCGCAATTGAGGGTGGCAAGCAAATGCATTGATTGAAAAATGCAATGCGATTAAGCGCTGCCCATCGATCTAAAGATCAGATTGACAGTGGAGAGTGAATCAGAGGGTTTTGAAGTGGAGGTAAGACTTGTGGTCAGAGGGAACGAGGACTGTTGGATCACAGAAAGGCGGGGAGGAGATCAACGGCGGACAACAAATCGGGGATTGGCAATCGAGGGTGGTAAATAAATGTGCCTGATGAAAAGTTGTGATGCGATTGAAACTTTGGGATGCGATTTTGCGTGGGCCGTTGATCAGCCTTTAGACCAACGGTCAATGTATTTTTAACTTTGCACTGGCGGAAACCCTTATACTTTTATGAAAAACCCACAAATTTTAATAAAACCAAAGTTTTAGTGGATCGGGGCAGAAAATATATATATATGAAGTGACTGGCGCCTGATTGTGGGGCTGCTAAATTTATGGAATAAAATGGGCCCGGGGCTTTATATAACAAGGGCCAATTGCAATCGAAGCTTCGGGCCCGGTATTTCAATCAACCCATTTGGATTTTCCTCCAATGCGATTGCCCGTCGGGTCTTTTTGATCTAACCATTTTATATTAATACATGAATTTAGCACATTGGATCAAAAGTTTGGATAAATGCGTTTTTGGGTTTTACAAAGAAAAAATAACATCGAGGAAGAAATATTACAAGGTTTTAAGCGTGGAAGGCGGGCCCATGGTTTATATGAAAAATAATATAATCGGGGTTTCTAAATATAAATGCTAATCGCATCGGAACATTTCGGAACATGGCAAAAGAATTGTGCGGCTAGATTTTCCCGATGCGATAAGCACCGAACAGGGTTTAGCACTTGGTTCCAGGGTGTGGGCATGTGGGGGGAGTGGTTAAGACTTAGCCCGAGGGGGCTTAAGTCCTTAGTAAATAAAACTTGTTTTTATGAAAATTTTCAGAGTTTTCAATGGATTTGGGGGTTTCAGTATAGTTTAAAAAGGAGTTTTAAACTTATGTAAAGATGATTTTCATGAATGGAAGAAGAGGATCATGAAAACAGAGGAGTTTTATGGAGAGAAAGGGGAACAAATGAAGGTTAGTTTTTAGTGGGAGAAGGGGGAAAATGATGGTTTATCAGCAGTCTTTTCTCATGAAATTAGCAGAACTTTGGAGTATAAAATGGAAATAGAAAATGAAGATTTTTGGGATAGAGGCATGAGGCCTTCAAGAGTCTTCAAGAGCCAACACTTTTTAGCAATAAAATTTGTTCCTTGAAGGCTAAAAAAAGTCTTAGCCACCTTTTTCTATAACAATTTTTTAGAGGTGGCTAACAGACCTGACCCAAATGCGTTTCATCGGGCGCTCTCACACAACGCGACATGATGTGCCCAATTGAACAAAGGCACAAGGGAGGAAACAGAAAATGGGTTGCTGGATTGTGCACAAGGCACCTAGGTGGTCACAACTTAGAAAATTTGATATGCCTCCCCTGAAACGAAATGATCTGACCTGAATGAATTTCGTGGGGCTCCCTCACAAGGTGTGCCTGACCGAACGAATGCACAAGGGAGAAAATGGAAAATAGATCGTAAAAATGTGCACAAGGCACCTGGACTGTCACAACTTAGCAAATTTGATATATCCGCTCTCAAATGAAACGACCCAACCCGAACGTGTTCCGTCGGGCGCCCTCACACAGTGTGCCCAACTGAACGAAGGTACAAGGGAGAAAACAGAAAATAGGTCACACAAATGTGCATAAGGTACTCGTGTAGTCACAACTTAGCGAATTTGATACGACCACCCTTAAGTGAAACGACCCGACCCGAATGCATTTCGTCGGGCGCCCTCATATGGCACGACACGACACACCTGACCAAATGAAGGCATAAGGGAGAAAATGACAAATGGGCTACCCGAACGTGCAAAAGGCACCCGAGCGGTCACAACTTAGCAAATTTGATATGACCACCCTCAAACAAAAGGACCTGACCTGAACAACTTTCATCGAGCACCCTCGCACAATGCGACACGGCACACCCAACCGAACGAAGGCACAAGGGGGAAAACAGAAAATGGGCCACACGAACATGCACAAGGCACCCGGGCAGTCACAACTTAGAAAATTTGATACGATCGCCCTCAAATGAAACAACCCGACTCGAACGTGTTTTTTCAGGCGCCCTAACACAACACGACACGTCGCACCTGGCCGAACAAAGAGACAAGGGAGAAAATGGAAAACAGCCCACCTGAACGTGCAAAAGGCACCTAGGTGGTCACAAATTAGAAAATTTGATACGACTGCCCTCAAATGAAATAACTCGATTGAAACGTGTTACGTGGAGCTCCCTCACATGGTGTGCCCAATCGAACGAAGGCACAAGGGAGAAAACGACAAACAGGGCACACAAACGTGTAGGAGGCACCCGAGCGGTCACAGCTTAACAAATTTGATACGGCCATCCTTAAACGAAATGACCCAACCTAAACAAATTTCGTGGGGTGCCCACACATGTCGGGCCTGACCAAATAAATGCACAAGGGAGAAAACAGAAAACGGGCTGGGAAAACGTGCACAAGGCACCCAAGCGGTCACAACTTAGAAAATTTGATACACCCACCCTCAAACAAAATGACCTGACCCAGACACGTTTCGTCGAGCACCCTCACATAGCATGACATGACGCTGAAGGGACAAGGGATCAAACGTAAAACGTGCCACACGAACGTGCACAAGGCATGCGGGTGATCACAACTTAGCAAATTTGATACTGCTACCCTCAAATGAAATGACTCAACTCGAATGCATTTCGTCGAGCACCCTCACACGACACAACATGACACGCGTGTCCGAACAAAGGCACAAGGGAGAAAATAGAAAATGATCCACCTGCACATGCACAAGGCACCTAGGCGGCCACAACTTAGAAAGTTTGATACGACTACCCTCAAACGAAACGACATAAACTGAACATGCTTCATCAAGAACCCTCACACGGCGCACCCAACTGAACAAAGGCATAAGGGAGAAAATAGAAAACGGGCCGCTCGAACGTGTATAAGGCACCTGGAATGTCACAACTTAGTAAATTTGATACGGCTGCCCTCAAACAAAATGACCCGACATGAACGCATTACGTCAGGCACCCTCACACAGTGTGCCTGACCGAATGAAGGCACAAGGGATCAAACAACAAAAGGGCCACCTAAACATGCACAAGGCACCTGGGCAGTCACAACTTAGCTAATTTGATATGACCACCCTCAAACGAAATGACCCAACCCGAATGCCTTTCATCGGGCACCCTCGCACAACGCGACACAGCGTGCGCTCAACCGAACGAAGGCAGAAGGGAGGAAATGGAAAATGGGCCATATGAACAAGCACAAGGAACCTGGGCAGTCACAACTTAACAAATTTGATATGGCCACCCTCAAATGAAATAACCTGACCTGAATGTGTTTCATCAAGTGCCTTCATATGCCATGACATGACATGCCCGACTGAAGGAAGGCACAAGGGATAAAATATAAAATGGCCCGCATGAAAATGCACAAGGCACCCAGGTAGTCACAACTTAGAAAATTTGATATCGCCGCCCTCAAACGAAATGACCCGACTGGAACGTGTTTCGTGGGGCGACCTCACACGATGCACCTAACCGAATGAAGGAACAAGGGAGAAAATGGAAAACGGGCTGCACAAACGTGCACAAGGCACTCATGTGGTCAAAAGTTAGGAAATTTGATACAACCACCCTCAAACGAACTGACCTGACCCAAACACGTTTTGTCAGACACCCTCACATGGCGCGACATGGTGTGCCCAACTAAACAAAGGCATAAGGGACCAAATGAAAAATGGGCCGCCCGCATGTGCACAAGGCAGTCAGGTGGTCACAACTTAGCAAATTTGATATAGCCACCCTCAAAGAAAATGACCCAACCTGAACAAGTTTCGTCAGGTGCCCTCACACAGCGCGACACGACGCGCTCTGCCGAACGAAGATACAAGTGAGAAAACAAAAAACAGGCTGCTGGAAATGCACAAGCCACTCTGATGGGTCACAACTTAGTAAATTTGATATGACCATCCTCACATGAAATGAATAGACACGAACGTGTTTTTTTGGGTGCCCTCACACAACACGAAACAGAGCGCCGAACCGAACGAAGTCACAAGGGAGAAAATGGAAAATGGGCCGCTCGAACGTGCACAAGGAAATCGAGCGGTCACAACTTAGAGATTTTTATACAACTACCCTCAAACGAAATGACCAGACCTGAACGCGTCTCATTAAGCACCCTCACATGGCATGAGATAGTGCCCCTCACCAAATGAAGGCACAAGGGAGGAAACGGAAAATAGGTCACCCGCATGTGAACAAGGGAGAAAATAGAAAACGGGCCTCATGAACGTGGACAAGGCACTCAGATGGCCACAACTTAGAGAATTTGATACGATCGCTGTCAAACGAAAGGACCCGACCTCAACATATTTCGTCAGGCACCTTCACCTGGCACGAAAAGTCGTGCCCGACCGAATGAAGGCACAAGGGAGAAAACGTAAAATGCGTTGGACGAACATGCACAAGGCACCCAAGCGGTCACAACTTAGAAAATTTGTTATGGCCGCCCTCAAATGAAACAACCCATCCCGAACTCATTTCGTCGGATGCCCTCACACGACGAGACACGATGCGCCTGACTAAACGAAGGCACAAGTGAGAAAAAATCAAAAAAGATGCCCAAACATGGACAGGGCACCCAAAGTAGTCACAACTTATCAAATTTTATACGACCAATCTCAAACAAAATGACCCAACCGAAACGGGTTTCATCCGGTGCCCTCACACGACACGACACAACGTGCATGACAAAATGAAGGCACAACGGAGCAAATGAAAAATGGTCCGCCCAAGCGTACATAAGGACCCGGGCCATCACAACTTAGAAAATTTAATATGGTCTCCCTCAAATGAAAATACCCGACCCAAACCTGTTTAGTCTGGCACCCTCACAGGGCGTGACACAACGCACTCGACTAAATGAAGGCATAAGTGAGAAAATGGAAAACAGGCCACCTAAACATGCTCAAGGCACCCAGATGGGTCACAACTTACAAATTTGATATGACCATCCTCAAATGAAACGACCCGACCCAAACGTGTTTCATCGAGTACCCTCACATGTCGCAAAACGGAGCGCTCGACCGATCTAAGTCACAAGGGGGGAAATGCCAAATGGGCCGCTCGAACATGCACAAGGCACCTAGGTAGTCACAACTTAGCAAATTTTATACGACCACCTTCAAACGAAATGACCCAACCCAAACGTGTCTTGTTGGGCGCCCTCACATGGTCCACCCAACCGAACTAAGGTACAAGGGATGAAATGGAAAACAGGCCACCCGAATGTACACAAGGGAGAAAACAGCCAACAGGGCTCCCGAAAATGCACAAGCCACCCTGACAGTCAAAAGATAGAAAATTTTGATACAGCTGCCCTCAAACAAAATGACCTGACCCAAACACATTTTGTCAGGTTCCCTCACGCGGTGCGACACGATGAGCTTGATCGAACGAAGGCACAAGGGACCTAATGGAAAATGGGTTGCACAAATGTGCACAAGGCACTGAGGTAGTCGCAACTTACCAAATTTGATACTGCCTCCCTAAAAAAAAATGACCCGACTCGAACGCGTTTTGTCAGGCGCCCTCACACATCACAACACGACGTGCCCGATCAAACAAAGGCACAAGGGAGCAAATGGAAAATGGGCCGCTTGAATGTGCACAAGGCACCTGGGAGGTCACAACTTAGTAAATTTGATACGACTTCCCTCAAACAGAATGACCCTACCTAAACACATTTCGTGGGGCTCCTTCACACGATGTGCCCAACCGAACAAATGAATAAGGGAGAAAATGGAAAATGGGGCACAGAAAAGTGCACAAGGCATCTGGTTGGTCACAACTTAGCAAATTTGAGACATCTGCTCTCAAACGAAATGACCTGAGCCAAACATGTTTCTTCGGGCACTCTCACATGGCGCGATATGGTGTCAAAGACAGAAGGGAGCAAATGGAAAACAGGCTGCACGAACGTGCACAAGGCACCCAGGAGGTCACAACTTAACAAATTTAACATGGCTGCCCTCAAATGAAACGACTCGATCTGAATGCGTTTCTTCGGGCGCCCACACACAGTGCGACACGACGCGAATGTCTGAACAAAGGAACAAAGGAGAAAATGGAAAACAGGCTGCCCAAATGTGCACAAGGCACCGGGGTAGTCACAACTTAGAAAATTTGATACGACTTCCCTCAAACAAAATGACATGACATGAATGTGTTTTGTCGGGTGCCCTCACATGATGCACGCAACTGAATGAAGGAAAAAGGGAGAAAATGGAAAACGGGTTGCCCAAACGTGCACAAGGCACCCTGGTGGTCACATCTTAGCAAATTTTATACAGCTTCCTTCAAAGGAAACAACTCGACCTGAGCACGTTTCATCTGGTGCCATCACATGGCATGCCTGACCGAACGAAGGAACAAGGGAGAAAATGGAAAATGATTCACAAAAATGTGCACAAGGTACCCGGGTAGTCACAACTTAGCAAATTTGATACGACCACCCTCAAACGAAATGACCCGACTCGAACACGTTTTATTGGGCGCCCTCATGTTGCGCGACATAGCTCGCTCGACCGAACGAAGGCACAAGGGAGAAAATGACAAACAGGCCACCCGAACATGCTAAAGGCACCCAGTGGGCCACAACTTATAAAATTTTATACAACCACCCTCAACTGAAATGACCTAACCCAAACAAATTTCATTGAGTGCCCTCGCACAATGTTACATGACGTGCCTGATCAAATGAAGGCACAAGGGAGAAAATGGAAAATGGGCCGCTCGAACGTGCACAAGGAAATCGAGCGGTCACAACTTAGAGATTTTGATACAACTACCCTCAAACGAAATGACCAGACCTGAACGCGTCTCATTAAGCACCCTCACATGGCATGAGATAGTGCCCCTCACCAAATGAAGGCACAAGGGAGGAAACGGAAAATAGGTCACCCGCATGTGAACAAGGGAGCAAACAGAAAATGGGCCTCATGAACGTGGACAAGGCACTCAGATGGCCACAACTTAGAGAATTTGATACGATCGCTGTCAAACGAAAGGACCCGACCTCAACATATTTCGTCAGGCGCCTTCACCTGGAACGACAAGCCGTGCCCGACCGAATGAAGGCACAAGGGAGAAAACGTAAAATGCATTGGACGAACATGCACAAGGCACCCAGGCGGTCACAACTTAGAAAATTTGTTATGGCCGCCCTCAAATGAAACAACCCATCCCGAACTCATTTCGTCGGATGCCCTCACACGACGAGACACGATGTGCCTGACTAAACGAAGGCACAAGTGAGAAAAAAGCAAACAAGATGCCCAAACATGGACAGGGCACCCAAAGTAGTCACAACTTATCAAATTTTATACGACCAATCTCAAACAAAATGACCCAACCGAAACGGGTTTCATCCGGTGCCCTCACACGACATGACACAACGTGCATGACAAAATGAAGGCACAACGGAGCAAATGAAAAATGGTCCGCCCAAGCGTACACAAGGACCCAGGCCATCACAACTTAGAAAATTTAATATGGTCTCCCTCAAATGAAAATACCCGACCCAAACCTGTTTAGTCTGGCACCCTCACAGGGCGTGACACGACGCACTCGACTAAATGAAGGCATAAGTGAGAAAATGGAAAACAGGCCACCTAAACATGCTCAAGGCACCCGGATGGGTCACAACTTACAAATTTGATATGACCATCCTCAAATGAAACGACCCGACCCAAACGTGTTTCATCGAGTACCCTCACACGTCGCAAAACGGAGTGCTCGACCGATCTAAGTCACAAGGGGGAAAATGACAAATGGGCCGCTCGAACATGCACAAGGCACCTAGGCAGTCACAACTTAGCAAATTTGATACGACCACCTTCAAACAAAATGACCCAACCCAAACGTTTCTTGTTGGGCGCCCTCACATGGTCCACCCAACCGAACTAAGGTACAAGGGATGAAATGGAAAACAGGCCACCCGAATGTACACAAGGGAGAAAACAGCCAACAGGCCTCCCGAAAATGCACAAGCCACCCTGACAGTCAAAAGATAGAAAATTTTGATACAGCTGCCCTCAAACAAAATGACCTGACCCAAACACATTTTGTCAGGTTCCCTCATACGGTGCGACATGATGAGCTTGATCGAACGAAGGCACAAGGGACCTAATGGAAAATGGGTTGCACAAACGTGCACAAGGCACTGAGGTAGTCGCAACTTACCAAATTTGATACTGCCTCACTAAAAAAAAATGACCCGACTCGAACGCGTTTTGTCGGGTGCCCTCACACATCACAACACGACGTGCCCGATCGAACAAAGGCACAAGGGAGCAAATGGAAAATGGGCCGCTTGAATGTGCACAAGGCACCTGGGAGGTCACAACCTAGTAAATTTGATACGACTTCCCTCAAACAGAATGACCCTACCTAAACACATTTCGTGGGTCTCCTTCACACGATGTGCCCAACCGAATAAATGAATAAGGGAGAAAATGGAAAATGGGCCACAGAAAAGTGCACAAGGCATCCGGTTGGTCACAACTTAGCAAATTTGAGACATCTGCTCTCAAACGAAATGACCTGAGCCAAACACGTTTCTTCGGGCACTCTCACATGGCGCGATATGGTGTCAAAGACAGAAGGGAGCAAATGGAAAACAGGCTGCACGAACGTGCACAAGGCACCCAGGAGGTCACAACTTAACAAATTTAACATGGCTACCCTCAAATGAAACGACTTGATCTGAATGCGTTTCTTCGGGCGCCCACACACAGTGCGACACGACGCGAATGTCTGAACAAAGGAACAAAGGAGAAAATGGAAAACAGGCTGCCCAAATGTGCACAAGGCACCGGGTAGTCACAACTTAGAAAATTTGATACGACTTCCCTCAAACAAAATGACATGACATGAATGTGTTTTGTTGGGTGCCCTCACATGATGCACGCAACTGAATGAAGGAAAAAGGGAGAAAATGGAAAACGGGTTGCCCAAACGTGCACAAGGCACCCTGGTGGTCACATCTTAGCAAATTTTATACAGCTTCCTTCAAAGGAAACAACCCGACCTGAGCACATTTCATCTGGTGCCATCACATGGCATGCCTGACCGAATGAAGGAACAAGGGAGAAAATGGAAAATGATTCACAAAAATGTGCACAAGGTACCCGGGTAGTCACAACTTAGCAAATTTGATACGACCACCCTCAAACGAAATGACCCAACTCGAACACGTTTTATTGGGCACCCTCATATTGCGCGACATAGCTCGCTCGACCGAACGAAGGCACAAGGGAGAAAATGAAAAACAGGCCACTCGAACATGCTAAAGGCACCCAGTGGGCCACAACTTATAAAATTTTATACAACCACCCTCAACTGAAATGACCTAACCCAAACGAATTTCATTGAGTGCCCTCGCACAATGTTACATGACGCGCCTGATCGAATGAAGGCACAAGGGAGAAAATTGAAAACGAGTGCACGAACATGCACAAGTCACCCAGGTGGTCATAACTTAGAAAATTTGATATGGTTGCCCTCAAACGAAACGAACCAACTAGAACACATTTCAAGGGGTCCCCTCACACTGCACACCAAACCGAATGAAGGCACGAGGGAGAAAATAGAAAACGGGCCACACAAACGTGCATCAAGGCACCCGAGTAGTTAGCACTTAGAAAATTTGATGCAACTTCCCTCAAACAAAATGACCTAATGTGAACGCATTTTGTTGGGCGTCGTCACACTGCGCGACACATCACACCCAACTAAAAAAAGGCAAAAGGGATAAAATGGAAAATGGGCCACACGAATGTGCACAAGGCACCCAGACAGTCACAAGTTAGAAAATTTGATATGATCGCCCTCAAACAAAACAACCTAACCGAATGAAGGCACGAGTGAGAAAATGGAAAACAAGCCACTCTAACATGCATAAGGCACTCGGACAGGTCAAAACTTAACAAATTTTATATGAACACCATAAAATGAAACAACCCAACCCAGATTCTTTTCTTCGGGCACCCTCATACATCGCAAAACAGAGCGCCCAACCAAACAAAGTCACAAGGGAGAAAAGGGCAAACGGGCCACCCGAACATGCACAAGGCACCGAGGCAGTCACAACTTAGAAAATTTGATACGGCCACCCTCAAAAGAAACAACCAGACCCAAACGCATCTCGTCGAGCACCCTCACAAGGCACAACACGGTGCACCTGACTAAAAGAAGGTACAAGGGAGGAAACGACAAACAGGCCGTCCGAACATGCCTGAGGGAGAAAATGGAAAACAAGGCTTCCAAACATGCATAAGGAACATGGACGGTCACAAATTAGAAAATTTGATATGGCCACCCTAAAACGAAATGACCCAACCCGAACGTGTTTTTTCAGGCACCCTCACCCGGCGTGACACGACACGCCCGACCGAACGAAGGCACAAGTGAGAAAATGGAAAATGGGCCGGACGAACATGCATAAGGCACTCAAGTGGTCACAACTTAGCAATTTTTTATGACTTCCCTCAAACAAAACGACCCGAATGGAACGCATTTCGTCGAGCACTCACACACGGCGTGCCCAACTGAACAAATGCACAAGGGAGGAAACAAAAAATGCACCTCACGAACGTGCACAAGGCTCCTGGGCGGTCGCAACTTAGCAAATTTGAAAGGGTCACCCTAAAAAAAAATGACCCGAATGTGTTTCTTCGGGCACCTTCACATGAGGTGACACGACATGCCCGAGAGAACAAATTCAGAAGGGAGAAAATGGGAAATGGGCCTCCCGAACGTGCACACAACACCTGGGTCGTAAAATCTTAGAAAATTTGACACGACCACCCTCAAACTAAACGACCCGACCTGAACGCGTTTCGTCGGGTGCCCTCGTAAGGCGCGCCCAACCGAATGAAGGCATAAGGTATCAAACGAAAAACGGGCTGCCCAAAATCGAACAAGGGAGAAAACAGAAAACAAGCTGCCCAAACGAGCATAAGGCTCCTCAATAATCAATACATAGAAAATTTGATATGTCCGCCCTCAAACCGAATGACCTGACTTGAATGCGTTTCGTCAGGTGTCCTCACATGGCACAACATGGCAAGCCCGACTGAACAAAGGCACAAGGAAGCAAAGGGAAAATGGGTCACACGAATGTGCACAATTCACTCGAGTGGTCACAACTTAGCAAATTTCATATGGTCACCTTCAAACAAAACGAATCGACTTGAATGCATTTTGTCAGGCACCCTCACACCACGCGACTCAGTGCACTTGACCGAACAAAGGCACAACGGAGAAAATGGGAAATGGGCTACCTGAACGTGCACAAGGCACCCAGGCGGTCACAAATTAGAAAATTTGATACGGCCACCCTCAAACAAAACGACCCGACCCAAACGCATTTTGTCAAGTGCCCTCACACGACGTGACATGGCTTGCTGGACCGAACAAAGGCACAAGGGAACACATAGAAAACGAGATGCCTGATCGTGCATAAGGCACTCAGGCAGTCACAAGTTAGAAAATTCAATATGGTCGCCCTCAAGGGAAAAGACCCGACCTGAACACATTACATGGGGCACCCTCACGTGGCGCACCTGAGTGAACGAAGGCACAAGTGAGAAAATGGAAAATAGGCCACAAAAATGTTCACAAGGCACCCGGCAAGTCAAAACTTACCAAATTTGATACGGTCACCCTCAAACGGAACGACTCGAATTGAATGCATTTCGTCGAGCGCCCTCACACGAGACACCCAAACTAATGAAGGAACAAGGGAGAATACGAAAAATGGTCTAGAAAAACATGCACAAGGCACTTAGGCGGTCACAACTTAGCAAATTTGATACAACCACTCTCAAATGAAACGACCTGACCCAAATGCATTTCATCAGGCGCCCTCACAAAGCGCGATCCCACGCGCCCAACCAAACAAAGGCGCAAGGGAGAAAATGACAAACGAGTCGCCTGAATGTGCACAAGGAACCCGGGCGGTCAGACCTTAGAAAATTTGATACGACCGCCCTCAAACAAAATGACCTTGTTAGACTCCTATACCAATAGGTGTCATATTTCATGATTGACTTGATGAACTATGCAATATGTTCATAACCTTTTCTTGTTGCAAAGGTTTTCCATATTCTCAAAAAATAAAAAAATTTAAAAAATATAAAGAGGGTATACCCTAAAAGAAAAATCAAAGGGTGAAAAAAATAAAAATGGCCAAAAAAGTGAAAGAAAATGAACCCCAAAAAAATAAAGGCCAAGGAAAATGTGCAGGTCTAAATGCCACTACTTTTTGCTCTGTTGTAATAAACAAATTGTGTGAACCTTGTATCCTATGCCACAATTTATGAATAGTCAAACAGTTCAAGCTTGGCTAGTTCATTTTTCAATTTCATGTTTTATAAATAGAGAATAAAATCTGACCAAACTGTTTAATCTTGGCAGATAAGTAGATAGCTAGAGTAAATAAAAGGAGCTCAACAGTGTAATCTGAGCCCTTGGATGTAATAAGGTTAGAACTAGATAGATTTTCATATGTAAAATAAAAAGTTTGATGAGGGTTTTCGAGTCTAAGTGCACCCTAATAAAGAAGAAAAAATGGTAGGGTAAAGTAGGTAGGGTAGGTAGATGATGTTGTTGAATTACATGTGATGAATGATGGCTTTAGATGGTTAAAATTTTAACTTTCATCACAAATGCAAAGGCAAACAATACATTGGAAGAATTGCAAGAAAGACAATGTCAAATTATTAACTTCCCTTCTCATTTTTCCCTAAACATTTCACTAATTTCCCTTAAGTATTAAGGTATTTGACAATTAAATGGGCTCAAGGAATTTCCTTGACTTTTGGAGGGACCGGACCCTCAGCCCAATGATTGGAAAAAACTAAGTACTTAAAATCATTCATTATCACACTCATTCATTTCTAAAAAATATTTTCCTAAGTAAAATCCCATTTTACTTAGGAAACTCATGCAATATTCCATAAAAACCCATTTCATGCAAGAATAAGTTAAATACATTATCCTAATGTTTTTTACTTAGCGCTTTAGTTCATTTCCATATTAATTTCTAATTTATTATTTAAATCCCTATGAAAATAACCTTCTCCTATTATATATAACTCCTTTATAAAATACCCAAAAAACCCACTTATTATAATTTTAGTCAAAGTATTTAATCCCACATGTTTAAATAAAAATCTCCATTATACTCCCTTTGACTAAAATATATCTTTATATGATTCCCTCCCCCTATGATAACTAAATCATTTTGATTTAATTACTATATAATAAAGAATATATGAAAAAACCATTTAAACATATGTCATATGTGTTTAAACAAAAAAATAAAACCGAAGTTTAATTTAAACCAAACTTCGAAATAACCTATCTCCATATACATTTTCCTCTTGCCCGACTCCCTCCCGATCACTAGTCCGCGTTTTAAAAAGGAATTAATTAATCCTCACGATTAATTAATAGCCTAACTCCACCAATCAAATTCCCCCCGATGAGATTAATTAACATTTAATTACGTCAGGCCCGCGCTATTAAAACCCCGTCATCTCCCCATCCCGTCAACCGTTCGATCAACCCGTCCAAGATCTATGGCTATTATCCATATCGCTAGCCATCCGCGTATGAACGATAATGCATGATGGACTGGCGGTTTTCCAAAAAGTAACATGCCACGTGTTGATCAACATATGGAATCGCTGCCCCTCCACCCAAAACAACCTTTCCCCAAAAGCGGTGCGATAGAAACCGTTTATCGCCTTCCCCCGTGACTCATCCGCCATACATGCTGACGTCATCAATCAAAACCTGCAAACCTTTTTGACTTTGCAAATAAAATAAATAATTCTATGCCATTTTCATTATCCTATGCGTGTATCAGTGTCCCAGGCAACCAAATTTCGAATTTAATTGTTAAAGTCTGCCGCTCGTTACTTTGCTAAAGAGAATTGCAGACGAACACTCCAGAGTTATTCAGCTTTAACCAGTACCTATTTAAAACACTATTAATTCCCAGAAAATAGGTATTTACCCTAAAATCCCACTGAAATCCGTAAGAATCATGGTTTTCGTTTTCTTCCACTAAAGCGGGGTTAAAAATTGATTATTAGTTTATTCCTCAAATTGCAATTGCATCCCCAAAACTTGTAATTTTGCCCGTTTTTTCATCAGAAACTGAATTTCCATTTCTGATCCACAAGAACCAGAAATGGAATTTCCTGTAGCTCTGAATTTCGTGCCCCTCAATGCCCCTCACAAGGACTTGGATTATTTGCCTTTGGCCGATATGGATTTTCAAATTAAAGACCTGCTTCTCAGTGAGAATCCTCTTCGAATCTTTTGCCACTGCAGAGACAATTATTTGAATGGTTCTGACATCTTTGGACTTTGGGAATCCAATATTCCCATGTACCTTCTCCCCTCGGTCCACTTTTTTCCTGAGTTAATCCATTTCTGCCATGCAAACTATGATCCCGACCAACGAGCAGTTTTATCCCCAAGTCAAAATGTCCTTTTTCCAATAATTGCTCAGTCCATAAATGAAATGCTACAATTCCAACCTGGTCAAGCCCTCACTCCCCTATCCATGGCTGAATTAATTGAGAAATATACCAATTTATCCCATGAAGAGTTAAACCGCCTATGCCACACCTTCATGTTACCAAAACATCAGCCTAAAAGCCCTCCCCCTTATGGTTATACTTTTTTTACTGATGTTGGCAGACTTATTCTGAACATGATATCTTCTATAATGGGCTTCAATACTAATGAGTATGTTGATCAATTAACCCTAGTTTTGTTATCTATTTTTACCCCTGGACAGCCTCCTACTGTCAAGTACGATTTTGCATCTTATATTGCTGACAAAATTCATGATCATTTCATGAGATTAGGGAATGAGAGAGTGTTCAAGTATTCTTCTGTCATATATCACCTCATGATTTACTTTCAATCAGAGAATTTCCCTTTTTATGTTAAGAAACTTGATGCCAAAGGGAATTCTAGGTCAGTCATCTTTTGGTCTGTCATTACTCACAATTCCCCTGATTATCCTTATTCTTATAATGAGTTTGTTGAGCTTTTTGTACATCCTGCAACCATTTTATTGACAGGAGTCTCTCCTCCTAGGGTAAATAATCACATCAAGAAAATCCTTCAACTCTCAAAGCAGTACAAGATAGGTGATTGGTACCTATATCAAAACCACACAGAGATCAGAATATACGGATGTGAGTTAAGCCCATTCAAATTGCCAAAATATGTCCCAATGAGACTCTTTGCATTAGAATATTTTAGGCAGATGATTAATTCAGATATAGTTCATTTCTGCAATGTAAAGAAAAAGGCTCAACTCAGGATCAAAAGCCAATTAGGTCCCTTTATTTGTAACTCTAGGGAAGCTGGAAAGGAAGCTGAAAGAATTTTAGAAGACTATCTCAGACTAAAAAAGAGTTTCTACTGGGCGCCTTATGATCCAAACAACTTTATCTGTGATAGAAGAATGAAAAATAAACTATCACCATACATCCATCAAAGAATCCCAGAAATAGAACAATATGCCAATACGAATGAATGGGTGGAAGGGACATTAATTGAAAAAGAAAGTGAGCAGGTCAATGTTGAAAATGTGATGAAAGATCTTCAAAAGATGCTTGACCTAGACTCTTTTGGACAGGTACAGATACCATGTATTGGTCCTTCTTCTGCCAGGACTTCACAACAAAATTTGTAGGAGATTAGTACAGTGGTAGTAGAATCTAAAGGAAAAGAAAAGGAGCCTGATATACAAGTAATTGAAACATTCACAATGACAGAATAGCCTCAGACTTCTAAAGGACAGGAGAAAGTACAGATTCCTCCTACTTAGATCAATGAGCTAGAAATTTCAATTCTACAAAAGCCTCTGAATGTAGAAAAAGGAAAAAAGAGAGAGGTTGAATCAGCTACTCCTTTTGGTGGCTCCTCTGAATAGCAAGGTGTTAAAAGACAGAAATTAACTCCTCTTCCAGAAGTTGAATCAATTTAGAAAATCCCTGATAGCCAGGGAAGAGATGACACTCAGCAAATAGGTACAGGTAGTGAGACATCTACTAATTTTCAAAGAAAGGAACTACAGAGGAAACAAAGTGCATAAATATCTTCTTTCAAACCTCCAGTAAAAGATGCCTGGGACATAAAAAGAACATTCATCAATATAAAGACCAGGAATGATCCACTTAGACTTCAAGTGTACAACCAATATTTGAAGATGGCTTTGAAAAATCAAGAAAGATTGATGTCATCCTATGACATCCAATAAGGTAAAATGTTAATGAGCCACTTCAAGCCCAAGATGTAGCAGCCTCAGAAAGCTGCAGATTACATTAGGACTAATTTTGAAGTCTTAGCTAAGGATATTCATCCTTTAGACCAAATTGAGCTACATACGCACACAGGTGAGATGATTTATTCTACTTTGACGTATAAATCAATGATGGCTCATAAATTGCAGGATTCTTTGGATAACACTAATACACAGTTGCAGCTTGAAAAAGCCTCCTCCCAGGCTAAGGATAATAGAATCAAAACTTTGGAGGAAATAATCATTGGTTTGGGTCATAATCCTAAAGATGTGAAAGGTATTGAAGCTTTGATCAAGAGAAAAGATGATGATATTGAAGCTCTGAGAAAACAACTGAAATTACCAGCCTCAA
Organism: Pinus albicaulis; assembly: GCA_034641835.2. NCBI lineage: Eukaryota > Viridiplantae > Streptophyta > Pinopsida > Pinales > Pinaceae > Pinus > Pinus albicaulis. Next base: position 50,959,842 of record CM076570.1, read on the forward strand.
GACATCCACAGACTGCAGAAATCATCAAGCAAAATTCTGAGGAAGAACTAATGGATTTGCTCTTAAAATTGAATGAGCAACTTAATGCAACTGAAAAAGAGCTCAAGAAAGCTTTGAAAGACAAACAGAAAAATATTCCAGTATCTACAGCAGGAGTAGTGACAGGTATAGCAACAACAGGTCAGCCAACAGAATTGTCACATGGAAACACCGTAAATTTGAACACTGATGAAATAACAAAGTCAATGGAAGAAATGAAACTTCAGGTCATAGATCTCCACAAAAAAAAGGAACAATTGGCCACTCTAGAACACAAATATGATCTTTCAAAAATGAGTGTTGCTGATAAAACAAGAGAAATGAACAAATTAGAAAAAACAGTCAGAGCATTGGAAAAGGATCTCACATTGGAGAAGCCTTTAAGGGAAATAAATGAAATTCTTTGGGACAACATCGTTCAATCATTAAAGGATGTCTGGCCCTCAATTCAAATAATGCAGGAACAAAATGATTTAGTCAAATTGGCTATGGAAGAAGTCCAAGCAGCAAGGGAAGAATTGGGGAACAAGCCTGATGAAGCCAATGAACTCATCCATTTTCTAAATACTCAGACCAAGCAACAAATTGAAGAATTTGGCATTCAAGACAGGACAGGCACAATTTTGGAAATAAAGAGAGTTTTTACCAAAAGAACTCTGATGCAGAATTTAGAACGAAGATGCTCAGACATGCAAGAAGAAATCATTGCCTTCAGAACAAGATTTGACATTTTATTGAATAAAGGATTGCCCAGTCCTTTCATTTTAGAGGATAAATTGATGGACCTGGAAAGTTATGTTAAAAAATTGGACAAGTATGCTGACACTCAGGCCAATGCCTCAACTAGTTCATCCACAGCAGCATTGCCTACAGGAAAAGATCTTCATAATAGACTGGAAAATTTGTTTTATCTTGAGCATGAAGTAAAGCATTTGTTCCCAGCTCAACCTACTTTCTTTAGGTATACAGAGACTGATGAAACTCTTAGAAATCTGCAAAGAACCAGGATTCCAGAATATAAATGGTGGGAAGAGCCGTTAGAACTTTTGTAAAAATTATCCTTACCTAAATTTTTGATCATATACTAGAGTTAGTCAGGATAAAAAAGGATAAAAGATGAATAAAGGTCAAAGTGTATCAGAACAGTCAAAGAGTATCAGTTAAACGGACTAGCTAGCACAGAGTTACTGAAAAGGACAGCAATGAGCCAAATCATAGGGCTTGCCTCCAACACATTCTCAAAAGAAGGAAACAACACAACATCAGTTTTCATTCTTTCTTATCTACGAGACCATCTGTCTCTATTTTATTTTAATTTACTTATGAGTCATCCTAGATAATATCTCAAGTTGTTATGAGATATTTTTTGTAACTTTTTGTATAAATACTCCCTCAATCAGAGTATTGAGGGTGGATTCTTAGACTTTGCTGTAACATTGACTATTTGGAATAAAGTGCTTTTGGAGAAATTTTTTGTGGCTAAGCTGGATGATGAATTGAAGAAAAATACTTTTTACAAGATTCATGTGTTAGACTACGGATCAATAAGTCATCTTTCCCTTGTGTTTTAAAGTCTTTATATCTGTTAATTATATCACTGTGTTTCATTTCTGAATGATTAATGAAAAGGAATAAATCAAAAGGTACTTAAGTGTAATCTGATTTCAATCATTGTTATTCTAAATGTTTTCTCCTAAACTGGTTTTAAACAGTGAATTCTTTATTGCTCCTGTTTTTCTAGTTTAAACATTTTGGTTATTTAATAAAGAATTCATAATTGCTCTTTGTTAATAATCACTCAATTTTCCCTCTTATGAATATTTTGAAAGATTCTTAATTGCCTTTCATCCATTTCAAATCCATTCCATTCACTTTAAATCTAAAATTGTTCTCTGTTTGATTATCTTTCCCTATAAAACCATCTTTTGTCTAGAAACTTAATCCAGTGAAGCTATCTTTTTGACTCCATAGCCCAATGGCCTGAACTACTCAATCTTGCCCTCAGTTATCGAATTCCACCACCCAAATTCAAAAAAAACCCCTAAACTTTATAACTAGCCTAATATCTTTTAAAAACAAAGCTAAATTTTATAGAGACAACCCTCTCTGGGTACAGATTAGCTAGATTCTGTACCTAAAAGATTGGTTTGTGGTTACCTCGGACCCCTTTCCTCTTCCCAACAAATTGAAGAAAAATCTGAGTGTTAACAGACTCGACCCAAACGCGTTTTGTAGGGCACCCTCACATGACATGCCCGACAGAAGGAAAGTACAAGGGAGAAAATAGAAAATGGGTTGACCGAATGTGCACAAGGCACCTAGGCGGTCACAACTTAGAAAATTTGATATGACCACCCTAAAATGAAATGTCCCGAACCGAACGCGTTTCATCAGGCGCCCTCACATGGTGTGCCCGACCGAACGAAGGCACAAGGGATCAAACAAAAAATGGGCTGCCCAAACATGCACAAGGGAGAAAATGGAAAATGGGCCCAATCGAATGAAATCACAAGGGAGCAAACGTAAAATAGGTCGCACAATGTGCACAAGACAACCAGGAAGTCACAAATTAGAAAATTTGATACAAACTCCCTCAAACGCAATGACCCTACCCGAACACATTTCGTTGGGCACCCTCAGACGGCCTGACATGACGTGCCTGATCGAACAAAGGCACAACATAGAAAACAAGAAAAAGGCCACACGTACATGCAGAAGGCACCTAGGCTGTCAAAACTTAGCAAATTTGATACGGCCACCCTCAAACGAAATGACCCGACCCAAACGCATTTTCTCAAGCACCCTCACATGGTGTGACATGACACACCTGACCGAATGAATGCAAAAGGGAGAAAAGGGAAAATGGGCCACCCGAACGTGCAAAGGGCACCCAAGTCATCATATCATAGAAAATTTGATACGGCCGCCCTCAAACGAAATTTCATCTGGCCCCCTCACATGGCGCACCCATTTAAATGAAGGCACAGGGCAGAAAATGGAAAACAAGCCTTCCAAACATGCACAAGGCACCCAAGCAGTCACAACTTAGCAAATTTGATATGGTCACCCTCAAATGAGATGACCTGATCCGAACGCGTTTCGTTGGGTGCCCTCACACGACGTGCCTGACCGAACGAAGGCACAAAGGAGAAAATGGAAAATGGGCCACTTGAACATGCACAAGGCACATGGCAGTCACAACTTATATAATTTGATAGAGCCACCCTCAGACGAAATGACCTGATCCAAATGCGTTTCAACGAGAGCCCTCACACATCACAACACGACATGCTCGACCAAATGAAGGCACAAAGAATAAAATAGCAAACGGGTTGCTCAAATGTGCACAAGGCACCTGGGCGATCACAACTTAGCAAACTTTATATGACTACCCTAAAATGAAAGGACCCAACCTGAACACGTTTAGTCGGCCACCCTCACACGACGCGACATGGCACGCCCGAGCAAATGAAGGCATAATGGAGAAAATGGAAAACTGGCCACCCGAATGTGCACAAGGCAACCGAACAGTCACAACATAGAAAATTTGATACAACCACCCACAAATGAAATGACCCAACCTGAACACATTTTGTGGCATGCCCTCACGCGGCACACCCGACCAAATGAAGGCATAAGGGAGAAAACAACAAACGGACTGCATAAACATGCACAAGGCACCTGGGCAGTCACAACTTACCAAATTTGATACAGCCGCCCTCAAATGAAATGACCCGACTGGAATGTGTTTCATCAGGCGCCCTCACATGACATGACATGGCATGACGACCGAACGAAGGTACAAAGGAGAAAACGGAAAATGGGTTGCACGAACATGCACAAGACACCCGAATCATCACAAAGAAAATTTCATACGACCATGCTCAAATGAAACGACCTAACCCGAACACGTTTAGTCGGGTGCCCTCAGATGGCACGACACAGCGTGCACGACTGAACAAAGACACAAGGGAGAAAACAACAAATGGTCCTTCCAAATGTGCATAAGGTGCACGGGAAGTCACAACTTAGAAAATTTTATATGGTTGCCCTCAAACAAAATGACCCATCCTGAACGCATTTCGTTGGGTGCCCTTACACAAGGCAACACGACGTGCCCAACCGAACGAAGGCACAAGTTAGAAAATGACAAACAGGCTGCCTAAACATGCACAAGGAACCCATATGCGTCACAACCTAGTGAATTTGATACAACAACTGTCGAATGAAATGACCCAACCTGAATGTGTTTCATCGGGCACCCTCACATGGTGCGACACAACATGCATGAATAAATGAAGGCACAAGGGATAAAATGGAAAATGGGCAGCCCTAACATGTACAAGGCACTCAGGCGGTCACAACTTAGCAAATTTGATATGGCCACCATCAAACGAAATGATTCAGCCCAAACGCGTTTTGTCGGGCACCCTCACATGACGAGACACAATGCAACAGACCAAACAAAGGCACAAGTGAGAAAATGGCAAAAAGGTCAACCAAACATGCACAAGGCTCCCATATGGGTCACAAATTAGTAGATTTGATACGACCGCCCTCAAACGAAACGACCCGACCTGAACACGTTTCATCAGGCACTCTTAGACGGTGCAAAATGGAGTGCCCGACCGAATGAAGTCACAAGGGAGAAGATGAAAAATCGGCTGCCTAAAATTGCACAAGGCACTTGGGCAGTCACAACTTAGCAAATTTGATAAGGCCTCCCTTAAACGAAACAGCCTGACCCAAGCGCGCCTTATCGGGCACCCTCACAGGTGCACCTGACCGAGCGAAGGAATAAGGGAGGAAATAGAAAACAGGCCACCCGAATGTAGAAAAGGGAGAAAACAAAAAATGGGCCTCCTGAATGTGTACAAGGCACTTGGGCGGTCACATCTTAGAAAATTTGATACGGTCGCCCTCAAACAAAATGACCCCACCCAAATGAATTTTTTTCGAGTGCCCTCACACAGTGCAACACAACGCGCTCGACCAAAGGAAGGCCTAAGGGAGAAATCATAAAATGGGCCAAACGAATGTGCGCAAGGCCCCTAGGTAGTCTCAACATAGCAAATTTGATATGAATGGCCTCATGGAAATGACCCGACCTAAACAAGTTTCGTCAAGCGTCCTCATACGGCGTGAGACGGGGTGCCTGACCGAGTGAAGGAACAAGGGAGTAAATGGGAAATGGGCTACCCGAATGTGCACAAGGCACCCGGGCGATCACAACTTAACAAATTTGATACTGCCTGCCTCAAATGAAACAAGCCGACCCAAATGTATTTCGTCGGGTGCCCTCACACAGCGTGAAACGATGCACCTGACCAAACAAATTCAAAAGAGAGAAAATGGAAAACGGGCTGCCCAAACATGCCTAAGGCACCCGGGCAGTAACAACTTAGCAAATTTGATACGAATACCTTCAAACTAAATAACCCAACATGAACGCCCTTTTTGGGGCGCCCTCACATAGTGCGCCCGACCAAACGAATGCACAAGGGGGAAAACAAAAAACAGGCCACAAAAACATGCACAAGCCACCTGGGTGGTCACAAATTAGCAAATTTGATACATCCACCCTCAAACAAAATTACCCAACCCAAACACGTTTTGTCAGGTGCCCTCACATGGCCTGACACAGCACCGAAGGCACAAGGGAGCGAATGGAAAATGGGCCACCCGAACATGAAAAGGGCACCTGGGTGGTCGCAACTTAGAAAATTTAATACGACTGCCCTCAAACGAAACGAATTGACCCAAATGCATTTCATCGGGTGCCCTCACATAGTGCACCCGTTTGAACGAAGGCACAAGGGAGAAAGTGACAAACGGGCCGCCCGAACGTGCACAAGGCACCCGGGCTGTCACAAATTAGCAAATTTGATACGACTACCCTCAAATGAAATGACCTGATCCAAATGCATTTTGTCGAGCGCACTCACATGACGTGACACAGCGTGCCTGAACCAACGATGACAGAAGGGAGAAAACGACAAACGGGCTACCTGATCATGCATAAGAAACCCGGGCATTCACAACTTAGCAAATTTGATACGACTATCCTGAAACGAAACGAACTTACCCAAATGCATTTCGTCAGGATCCCTCAGACATCATGACATGGCGCACGCGATCGAATGAAGGCACAAAGGAGAAAATACCAAACGGGCCGTTTGAACGTGCATAAGGCACCCAACTGGTCACAACATAGAAAATTTGATATGGTCGTCCTTAAAAGAAATGACCTGAATCGAATGCGTTTCGTCGGCTGCACTCATATGATGCACCCGACCGAACGAAGGAATAAGGGAGAAAATGGAAAACATACCACAGAAACATGCACAAGGCACCCAGGTGGTCACAACTTAGAAAATTTGATATGGTCGCCCTCAAATGAAATGACCCAACACGAACATGCTTCATCATGCACCCTCACACGACACGACATGGTGAGCCTGACCGAACGAAGGCACAAAGAAGAAAATTAAAAACAGACTGAATGAATGTGCACAAGGCACCCAAATGGTCAAAAATTAGCAAACTTTATATGACTGTCTTCAAACAAAACCACCTGACTCGAACGTGTTTAGTTGGGTGCACTCACATGGCACGACACGTTGTTCACTACCGAACGAAGGTGCAAGGGAGAAAAAAGCAAACCAGTGGCAAAAATGTGCACAAGGCACATGATCAGTCACAACTTAGCAAATTTGATATGGCCACCCTTAAACAAAATGACCCGTCCCAAATGCATTTCGTTGGGCGTCCTCAAATGGCGCAACAGAGTCCGCTCGACCAAATGAAGCCACAAGTGAGCAAAAAACGAACAGGCCACTCGAGTGTGCACAAGGCATCCAGATACGTCACAACCTAGAAAATTTGATATGAATACTCGCAAATGAAACAACCCAACTTGAAGGCATTTCATCGGGCGCCCTCACACGATGCGACATGGCGTGCATGACCGAACAAAGGCACGAGGGAGCAAACAGAAAACGGGCCACTCGAATATGCACAAGGCACCAGGGCGGTCACAACTTACCAAATTTGATACACCCACCCTCAAACAAAATGACCTGGCCAGAACGTGTTACGTTGGGTGCCCTCACACGGCACGACACAGTGTAGCTGACCAAACGAAGGTATAGTTGAGAAAATTTAAAACAGGCTTCCTGAATGTGCGCAAGGCACCCGGACGGGTCACAACTTAGTAAATTTGATAGGAACACCCTGAAATGAAACGAGCCGACCCAAACGTGTTTCCTCAGGCGCTCTCACACGGTGCGAAAAGGAGCGCCTAACTGAATGAAGTCAGAAGGGAGAAAACGACAAACGGGCCACCCAAACATGCACAAGGCACCTGGGCAGTCAAAACTTAGAAAATTTGATACGGCCACCCTCAAATGGAATGACCCGACCTAAACATGTGTTTTCAGGTGCCCTCACATGGTGCACCCGATCGAATGAAGCCATAATGGAGGAAATGGAAAACAAGGCACCCGAATGCACACAAGGGGGAAAACAACAAACGGGCCTCCTGAACGTGCGCAAGGCACCGAGGTGGTCACAACTTAGAAAATTTAACACTGCCTCCCTCAAATGAAACGAGCCGACCCGAACTCGTTTCATTGGGCACCCTCACACAGCGCGAAATGACGTGCCTGACCGAACGAAGGCACAAGGGAGAAAATGGAAAATGGGCCGCCCGAACGTGCCCAAGGAAATCGAGCTGCCACAACTTAGAAAATATGATACGACCACCCTCAAACAAAATGAGCCGACTTGAACACATTTTGTGGGGCACCCTCACACGTCGCACCCGACCAAATGAATGCACAAGGGAGAAAACAACAAACGGGCCGCAAAAACATACACAAGGCACCTGGGCAGTCACAACTTAGCAAATTTGATACATTTGCCCTCAAAACAAAATGACCCAACTGGAATCCATTTCGTCAGACGCCCTCACACTGCCTGACATAGTGCCAAAGGCACAAGGGAGAAAATGGAAAACAGGCCATCCGAACGTGAAAAAGGCACCTGGGTGGTCACAACTTAGTGTATTTAATACGGCTACCCTCAAACGAAATGACCCGACCCGAACACATTTTATCAAGTGCCCTCACATGGTGCACCTGTTCGAATGAAGGGACATTGAGAAAACAACAAATGGGCTGCCTGAACATGCACAAGGCACCCAAACATTCACAACTTAGCAAATTTGATACGACCGCCCTCAGGGACAGACATAGTGGGAGCCTTGTTGTACTGATGGGACCGAGTCTGAAGATTGATGTCAACAGTTGGCGGTTGATCATAGTTCATCATGAGAATCTGGTAATCGGAGGTATCAGATGGAAGAGGTTGAGTGGCCACCTAACCTTCAGGTGGTTGGGTAGCCACGAATCCTTGTTGAAGGAAAGAATCAATAAGCACAACTGGTTGATTATGTGCATGACTGGGAGGAACGGAAGGAATGGCTTGCTGTCCTCTCAAAGTTGCTTGAGACTCCCATTGTTGTTGCATCTATGGAAAAAGAGGACAATCATGTGTGTAATGACCATAAACACCACAACAAGAACATGGCTTATTCATGCGAATAGGCCTGTCCTGCTTGGGCTGAGTGGCCTATTGTTGGTTCATAGTGTTAGGAGCATTACATTGGTTAGGTCCAGAATTACCAGGGGTAGTTTGAATTTGAGTGCCTTTCCTCTTCTTTTTTGAGGGGGGAGGATTAGTCGCACCTTGTTGTGCATACACCTGCCCCTGAGGGGGTGGTGGTTATTGTTGTGGGGGTTGAGAAGGAAAGGGAGGAGGAGGTGCTAATGCTAAAGGAGATGGAGCACAAGGTTGTGGATATGGATAATAAGGAGGTTGGGTAACAGTGTGGTAAATAGGAGGTTGGGAAAAAAGAGGAGGTATGCCGTATCCTGGATACGTGCTACTGGGAGGGAGAAAAGTGCAGGAGGTGTTGGCCCCACCCTGAGGAAAGCCATAGCCCAAGGGAGGTTAAGCATATGGATTAGAGAGAGATCCAATGATACTGTTGACGACGTGAGATTCCCCTGGTGCGTTTTCACCACTAGGTCTGGGAAGATCAGGTAGAACGGTATAAAAATAACTTGACTGAGCATAAATCAGGTCATATTTTAACGCAATTTGTAGAGCGGCTTCTTCGGTTTGAGGAAAGTGTGATGCAACATCTTTTCCTATAGGTGGTAAAAGAGATCTAAGGAACTAGTCCATGTAGACATGGTCTTCAAAGGTAGAAGCTCGACATAGGCTCTTTCTTCTCTGCCATTCCTGGACATGATCAGAAAGGCAGGTCACAAACGATTGACAGAAAGAAGTCACGAGTTCGGTACCAGTGTCGTAACGAAGGGGAAGTTAGAAGTAAGAAAATAAAGCCCAGGAAATAGTTGCAAAGGTGGTATGAGAGGAAGGGGCCTGATCAACATACCACTTAGAAGATTCACCTATAAGAATACGTTGGAACTACTGAAAATGGACAGAGTCATCGGTAATGGAGTTAGATGAACACCACATGTGGAAAGATCTTCCATGATTTGTATGATCTTCTCCAGCAAGGATTTCAAACATTTGGATGTCGGAAAGGAGCTTCGTTGGCATAGCAGGCCAACTAGAGTCATGGTGTATAGAGTGGTTTATCAACTGGTCAAAATCAGGGAAGCTAAGGCCTGCCATAAAGGGGAGCAAGGGCGCAACTGGGGTAGTTTCCGTTGCGGTCCCACTAGTGGTATTCCCAGCATGTGGGCTAGGGTTATCACCAGCATTAGGTCCTGCGCTAGACATGGTGAAGGTGAAAGGGGGAGAACCGAAGGAAGAATGAGGAGGAGAACCCAAAGGACTAGAAGAAGAGTTGGAGTGCAGAATCAGTGGAGGACTAACTCTAATCCTACACGGAGGAGTAAGTCTTCCTACCAGAAACTGAGAATGAAGGCCAAGAAGTCTCTGGGATAAATGCCTTGGTGGCACAATGATGACGACACAAACATGTCACAAAGGAAAAAGACACCGACAAGGGCAAGGAGGTGCAGGATCAATCGATTACAATGTCGAAATAAGGGCAGAGAGGTGTAGGATCAATTGATTTCAATGTTTCAGAGTCTTTTCTTGGTAGTGTTAAACAAGCCCTTTTTAACTTAGGGTGTGTGTGTGAAGTGTGTAAATTTTAATTTGTAAACCCATACGTTTGTAGATAAAAGAAAAGGTGTGTTGTATAGCTACAAATAAACCTGCAAATGACAATATATAAGCCTGCAAAAATAGAAAATAAATAGCTAATAATGCAATAATCTAAGCCCAAGGAGGTGGGCCTCTCAACAACTATTCTATAGGTGAGTAAAAAAATAATCAAAACACACTAAATTGGCCAATAGGTCTAAGGTTAGGAGGGATAGGGATTAAACGACAAAATCTGTTGGAAAGTGGTGCAGAAACAACAACAGTTCAAAGGAAGAATTGTTGTAAAAATAGGTGGCGAAAGGATATTTCCAGGAGGGAAGCAGAGTGAACCCTGGAGGAAAACCCAAACAAAGCTAAATGAGGTGATTTTGATGGATAACAAGCCTACCTGAAGCGGATCTGAAGGTGAGTTATCAAATCTGAAAAAATGGCTGAAGACTCTAAAATTTCAGACAACCTGCAATAGCAAAAACTCTTCCACAAGAAGTGGAGGGTACCGAAGCCCTAGGGGGCTAGGTTCCCACTTAGTTGAGAAAAAAAAACAAGTACAGGTCCAAAACAGGCGGAGACAGAGGTTAGACAACCCTGAACAGAGGCTCAGGCAAACCCAAAAAAAATTTAGAAAAATTCCCACAAAAAGTCCAGGTCGCAGTTTTTGATTTGTTTTCAGCAGAGGTCACACTTTTTGGGCTATAAGGTGTGCCCTGAGGGTCAAGGTCACAGGTTTTGGGCTGAAAATTATGACCTGCACTTCCGGCACTCTCGGCAGCAGATTTCAGAAAAAATTGTCGTCTCAGCCGCAGCTCATGTCTGTCACCTACGCAATGGGTTCGAAAACACACAGAAGTTAGAACTTTTATCGTTTAAGGGTTTTATAGGTTAAAAACAACATCAAGAAAAGAAAAAACAAGGGGCTGAAGAGAAATCCTAGGGTTTGAAGCAGCGGGATATCCAAGGATCAGAGAAACGATAGCGGTCATAATCGTAAACCTGTGTGGAGTCGCCAATTGTTAGTATGAATCTTAATTCCAAGCGTACGAAAAAATACCACTTTAGTTGTGCATAACCAACAGCCCTAACAACAGATATGACTGCCAATATCTTTAGATCTGTAGTTAGGTGATCAAGATAAATGCTACAAAAATCTATATCTAAGCATTAGAAGATATTAAACAATAGAAAAAACAAGATTTACTCCATGCATCCAATAGACAAGATGAGAATATGTTGAATGAATTTTGTATTAGGGGCACCTGGGAGGAAAACACAAGAGGGTGTTCCCAGTTCTCCTCAATGGGATGGGTTATTGAAAGTCCTCAGCACTTCAGATCTAGAATTCCTCCCTCTTGATGGTGTAGAAAACAAAGAAAAAAATAGTAGAAAAATATGACTATGATGGTGGATCAATAGTCAGACCAAAAGTGTAGATCCAGAGTGATCTTTAGGCAATAGAAGGTGATAAATGAATGGGAAAACCCTTCTATTTATAACAAAATATTGAGTCAGTCTAGATATTGGTGCATAATTAAAATATTATTAACCAAATCAAGATCCAACTTTTATAGAATATTTTATTATATTTGTTGGAGGGAAAAGGAATTTGACTTGGGTCAAATCCCTTTATTTGTAAATATTAAATAAATAAATGATTTATTTATTATTTTAAGGATGTGGTTGAGTAATAATTAAATAAATAATGATTTATTTAATTATTTAAGGGTGATTTAGTCATATTTAACAAAGAATATCATTTAAATAAGGTTTAAATAACTATTCTTAGGAAATAATAAGATAAATAATGATTTATCTAATTAATTTCCTCGTTTTGGGTTAAATATAACTAGGAATACTAATCAAAATTCTATTTAATTAATTATTCCTTAAGGAAAATCAAACAAATATAGATTTATTTAATATTTCCTCATGGGGTTTCATGTTTAGACCATAAACAACTTAATAAAGGTGGTTTACTAAGTTATTTTTCGTAGTGAATGCAATTTTACTTAGGGTAAAATTGGTCTTACATGGTGTACTTGGGTCCATATAATAACAATGGGTTAGATGACCAAAAAATGGTGTAACAAACCTGATCCAAACATGTTTCGTCGAGCGCCCTCACACGACATAACACAGCGTGCTTGACCCAACGAAGGCATAAGGCAGAAAACAACAAACGGGTCTCCCGAACATGCACAAGGCACCTAGGCATTCACAACTTAGTAAATTTGATACGGCCACCCTCAAATGAAACAACCTGACTCGAATGCGTTTTGTCGATAGCCCTCACACATCGTGACACGGTGCGATCGATCGAACGAAGGCACAAAGGAGAAAACACCAAACGAGTCGCTTGAACGTGCACAAGGCACCCAACCAGTCACTACTTAGAAAATTTGATACGATCTCCCTCGAAAGAAACGACATGACTCGAACGCATTTGTCGGCCACACTCATATGATGCGCCCGACCAAATAAAGGCACAAGGGAGAAAATGAAAAAGTGGCCACAAAAACATGCACAACATACCTAGGCAGTCACAACTTAGAAAATTTGATATGGTCGCCCTCAAACGAAATGACCTGACTCGAATGTGTTTCATCGGGTGCCCTCACATGACACGACATGGTGCACTTGACCGAACGAAGGCAAAAAAAATAAAATGGAAAACAGGCTGAACGAACGTGCATAAGGCACCCAAATGGTCATAACTTAGATAATTTGATACGGCCACTCTCAAACAAAACCACCTGACCCGAACGCATTTAGTCGAGCACAGTCACATGGTGTGACACAGCATGCATGACCAAATGAAGGCGCAAGGGAGAAAATGGCAAACGGGCTGCTCAAACATGCACAAGGCACATGAGTGGTAAAAAATTAGCAAATTTTATATGGTCGCCCTCAAACAAAATGACCCATCCTGAACGTGTTTCATCGGGCACCCCCACACGGTGCAACACAATTCAGCTGACCAAATGAAGGCACAATTGAGCAAATGGAAAACAGGCTGCTTGAACACGCACAAGGCACTCGGATGGGTCACAAACTAGAAAATTTGATAGGACCACCCTCAAATGAAACGGCCCAACCCAAATGCGTTTCGTCAAGTGCTCTCACATGGTAAGAAATGGAGCACCCGACCGAACGAAGTCATAAGGGAGAAAACGACAAACGGGCCGCCCGAACGTGCACAAGGCACCCGGGCAGTCACTGTTAGGAATCTGTAATTTTATCATATTGGTGAGACTAAAACTGCAAATACAACACTTGAACCACTTTGGGATTCTAGGATCTAGCCCTCCTGAATCTGGAGAGGGATCTCTCTATAAGTGCAAAGATTGATTTATCTTTAAGGTTTTTATGTGTGATATTAGGCTAGTTATTTAGAAGAAGGGGTTTTGTTTGGTTTTGGATGGTTGAGCATGATTTTTAATTGAGTGGAAAATCCTAAAATGAAAGAGTTTCAAAGGTGTGAAGTTGCAAGCAATCAGAACAAGCTTTGGCTGATATGATAGATATGACGCTGGTTTTTAGTGCATTGGGCTATGGAGTCATAAAAGGGTTTAATAGTGAAAAAATTTCAAGAGTGGTCCAAGGGGAAAGTCATCTATATCACAAGATCTTTTAGATTAAATGATGGCATGGAACAATAAAAGTGTTGAAGCAGTGGAAAAAGACAATAATTTTAACTATGATTTATCAGTCTTTCCAAACAAGAAAAGCCTTTTAAGTAACTATTTAAAACCAACCAAAGGACAGGGCTAACCATAGACTTCTTTGGACAAGATTGTATTAAAGCTAACTCATCAGACAAACAATCTAGTAATCCACATAATTACTTTCAAAAGGGACGAAAATAGATAAGAAAAAAAAGTGCAGCCTAAGATCAGATAAGATACGTTTAAATCTAAACTGCTTTCAGCATACTCTTAGGGAAACTTTCAAAAATACCTTTGGAGAAAGAAACTAGAAGACAAGGCAAAACATAAACTTTCCTAGCCTCACTTTACTAAGTATATAATTAAAATAACATTCAAGAACTTCCTTTCAAGCTTTGCACATCAAGATAGGGGCAAACCAACGTTTCTTGATAATGTTTATACTTAACCTAAGTCATTATTAAACACACAATTTGGAGGAAAACATTCAGATAAAGCTTATCAGTTAGAGAAGGGTACTGTAAACAGTAAATCCTAACTCTATGCTTGGTGTTCTTTATCAGAGAATAAGTGAACAAAATGGAATACATGAAAGGAAAACAATAACAAAGAAAGAAGCACTTCACCAGTGATATAGACCAGGATCTCAGGAATCAACTTGTATATTGATGTCAATCCGGTTACATTCTTCATGTCCAATGTTTCAGTTCAGAATTCATATTCTCTTCTCAGCCTAACTTATTTGATTACAAACATAGCTTCAAGAGCCTCTAAACACTATTTACATGTAGAAAGTTTCAAACACAATTATGTATATCAAAGTTCAGCAACCAACCCTTTACAATGTGCTCCTCAAGAAGATTTTATAGGAAAATGAGGAGGTGTATGAGATAAAATATCTATAGGTTCAATTAATACAGTTTAATGCTTCTCGACCTTTGAGGGGCTCAATGGAGAAGATTACAGATATTTCCTCTGTATTAATGGGTTTGTATTTAAGTGTTTGATTTTCTTAGCAGAGTTTGTTGACTTTAGAGCTCTTCCTTCATCTTTGTAATAACTCTACTGATAGTTTAAATTAGTTTCTTTGATTCAAAATAACTATTCTAATGTATTGAGGCAAATATCACTGACTGAGGTAATAACTCTACCTCCTTTGAATGATTTGAAGCTGCAGGTGTCTTTTGGCAGCTGAGAGGATTCAATTAGCCTCTGATGTGGTAGTGGAGGTTTTCTTGGATTGATAGATATTATTTTTTTGACCTAAAACATGGCTAATTTGCTTCTGATCTGTGTGTTAGGCATAATTAGGTCTGAATTCTGTCTTTCATTCTTTAAACTATTTTTAATTGAGGCGATTATCTTTTTGATAGTCGATTTGGGCCGTAATCCCTCAAAACTATGTAAACGACCTTCAATTCTTCATTTATGTTGTGGTTGGATTTTTTCACACTGATACTCTTTACTTGATTAAATTTTGTTGTGTCTTGTTGATGTGCAGGTGCGCAGAGGGTTTTAAAGTGGGATCAGTGGTCATGAGGCATGGACGAAACATGGTGTTTGAACCCTATGGAATGATATTATTTGATGAATAAAGGCCTGGGGGATCATCATCCCCTGCCATCAATTTCCTTTTAAAACAGTTGAAAAACTATTAAAACCCGCACAATCAAAGAAAAATTAGAAAAATCCTGCGGGGAAGGTTAAAACTGCTTCAGAGGTTTAGGTTTGGATCGTGGCCGTTGGATGAAAGCATCAAACGATGGATATTGCTCATGGGGGGTAAAATAGGAGGCAGTTGATTTAAATGGTGGGGAGATTAAGTTAAGGCCGTTGATCTGCAGAGATCAATGGTCGAAATGGATTGGGAAGATATAATGAAAGAGGGCCACATTATAGATGAATGAGAGAAATTACAAAGGAAATGAGTGAAAAAACCTTTGGCAAAGAAAAGAGGTTAAAACAAAATTTAGGGTTTCTGAAATAACCTGGATCGTCGGATGAGATTGTTCCACAGAGATCAATGGCAGAGGTTGATCAATGAAGGCCCTTGGAGGATGGGTGGAGGGCGATGAACAAACAACGAGATTAAACTGGGACCGTTGATCTATAGAGATCAACGGTGGAAATTAAATGCGATGGAATGCAATACAAATGGGGTAAAGTGGTTTTGGCTATAGAAACCACTGTTTTCGTGCGACGACAAGGAAGGAAGGTGGTTTTGAATTTTTGAATGCGATATGCGTTACTGGCTGACATGTGGCCTTTTAAAACCTCCCACATCACGTTACTTCAAATCATTAACGTTCGGGCTTAAATTTACGTGAAATTGTGTGCTGGCCGCTAGATCTAGGGTGTTAGATCGAACAGTCGAGAGAAGAGCACGATAAGCCAAGATTCAAGGATAGAAAGAGGTGGGGCAGGGGAAGGCGGTTTCAATCTTGACCATCCGATCATAGGAATGAATGGTGGAGATTTAATCTGTGCCAAGGTAGGACCCAAAGGAGTTGGGCCTATTGGGTTTATTACGGACTGTTGGATGAAACAGGTCAACGGTGGAGATTAATCTTGGGGTTTAATAAAATAAAATATGAGGTAGGGGTCGGGTAGAGAAAGGGTAATTCTGGGCCATTGATCTACAAAGATCAACGACGAAGATCTGTTTAAAACTTTATACAACGGGCTCATGAAAAGTAACAAAGGGAAAGGAGAAAATATCTGGACCGTCAGATCTTATTGTATGCGCAGCCTAGATGCAATCAGAAGATTGTGATTGGAAGAGGAGAGAGGAAAGGCACACAAAAAATCTCCGATGCGATTGAAGGAGGGTCGTTGATCTAAGGGCCAGATCAACGATGGAGATTTAACTGTGGGTTTCAAGGTCAGAGGTTGTGGCGGAGGATGATTCAGCATGGACCGTCAGATATTTGAAGAGATCGATGGTTAGGAATGAATCGGAGGTCCAAAGGCGGAGGGACGGGCTTGTGGAAAGAGTGATGCATGCCATTAGATCTAGGCCTAGCAGGGGAGATGGACGGTTGGGAATCCATCGGAAGGGGCCAATCGAAGGTGGCAAATAAAATATTTAAATGCGCCCAATGGAAATCTCTGATGTGAGATTGTGCAAATAGTTGATTGTTTTGAAGATCAACGGTGGAGTTTTGCCCAACCAATGAACCTTCGGGAATCTTTATAATATGAAAAATGGGGATTTTAATAAAATACAAAGGGAAATCTATATCAGGGAGGGTTTATATAATTTTTAGTTCCCGATTTGGGGCCTTTGGTTCATATCAAAAGATGAAGGGATCGGGAGTGATAACAAAGGGTCCAATCGCATCGGGATTTTTCTTTAAAATAAAGAAACGTGCCCATCGCACAACTCCGATTGCGATAAGTGCTCGGGTCTTTAACTCTTGGTCCTGGGCACATTTTTATGGTGGGGAAGTGATTTAGGGGCTTAGCCAAAAGGGGCTAAAGTCTTAGCACAAAAAGGCTCATTTTTATGATTTTTCAAGGATTTTCAAAGGATTCGAAAGCTTTCGATAAGGAAAAAAAGGAGTTTTAAACCTTATCAAAGGGGTTTTTTATGAAGGGAAGAAGGGAAATAAGGAAAAATAGAAGAATTTAATAAGGTAAAATGGGATAAAAAGGAGGTTAATTTTGGGTGAAAGGAGGGGTAAAATGAGGGGAAAATGGAGTTTTTGCAGCAATCTTTTCTTCAGGAAAACAACATATTTTTAGAATTGAGAGTGAAACAATAGTGAAGATTAATCAAAGGATAAGATATCTTCACAAGACGTCAAGAACTAACAATTTGGCTATAAAATTGTTTCTTGAAGGCTTTAAACAATTATTTAGCCACCATTCGATATGAAAATTTTTATAGGTGGCTAACAATGGCTCCACATGGGAATGGTGCCTTCTTGAAGACATCAAGAACTTCATACTTATATTCTCTGGGGGGATGATCAATGCCTGATCCATTGGGCTACAAATTTCTTCACTTGGATGATCTTCTTTTGTTCTGATAATGTTAGCAGCCATGAAAAAAATGGAACTCTATCAAACAAGCTTTCTACCTACCCAATCCTACTAGTCTAACATTTTTTCTTCTTTCATAGTGCATTTGGATTGGAAAACTCTTTAACAAACATTTTATTATTTTGAAAGAAAAAAACTAATCTAAGTCTACTTTTTATTTCTCCATGAACTCATATTAAACAGTTGAGTTCATAAGCTTCTCTACCTAACTACTATCTGTTAGGATTAGATTGTTTAACATATTTTTATTCTCTAAATTCTAAGACAAGAAATTTAAAAGCATACAATTCAGGATTGAAAAGTATAACGTGTTGCTGATCTATGGCATAAAAACATGTTGCAAATAGATTATTATTTGTAGAAAATTAAATAAAAAATGGTGAAGGCTTAAGATCTAAAAGTTTTAAACACATACTTCTCTTTTCTTTAGCTCTTTTTTTGAGTTGGTCTGAGTTGTCTTACATTCTTTTCTGGCTCAAGTTTTGGGTTTATTAGAGCCATTTTATCTCTGTCTTTAACTCATGATTTAAACAAATTAGAGTCATTCTTCCTTTGGAAACTCATAGCTTCAGATTTTTGGCTTGTTTGAACCTTTACCTTTCTTATCCTAATCTTCTTAACTGATAAGCCAAGATTAAGATGTTTGGCAAATCTGTTTCACTAACCTATCAGCAGTAAATTGAAAACTAATTAGCCATGATTAGGCAGTATAACTAACTAGGAGTGTGTTTTTCAGGAGTGGCATTTGAGCTTGCACACTTTCAAACTTTTCTTCTCTCTCTTTTTTTTTTTTTGGTATGGGGCTGTGCCTTTCTTGTTTTTACAATCTGCCCTCTTTTCTCTTTCTATTGTTTTTGTATTTTTGATTTTTTCTAACTTTTAATGCAATGATGGATGAAATATTTATAATGAAAAAAAAGATAAAAAGGCTTCCAAAAAAGATAGGATCAAGAGAAATAATGTTTGAGCATCCTACCATTGACAGGACCCCCAAACAGTTCAACTCCATTCAATTCTAGCAAAAAATAGGCATTGTTACCAGTAGTAGAATGAATGAGATAAGGTCCAAGCAATAAGTTATAAAATTTCCCATGCTTGCCCTTGTCTCCTCTCCTTGAGTCCCACTTTAACACTTTTTCCCCCATGTTGAAATTGCTGGCCTTTGTTCTCTATCGAAAAGCTTCTTGATGCTCTCTTATCTTTGTAATGCTCTGTTGTAGACTTCCTCTCTGGTTTGTTGAAGATGTATGGTCTGATTAATCATTCTGATCATGTCATTGTCTTCAGAATACACTTCTTGGATCAACTTCATAGTTGGTACACCAAGGTTGGTTGGAAAAATTGCATCTATTCCATACACAAGCTTGTAGGGTGACATTCCAATAGATTTATTAAGTGTTAATCTGTCAGCCCATAGTGCATGTACTAGCTTTGTGTGCCAAGAATTCTTGTTGTCCTCCAACAACTTCTTGATTATGTTTACAAAACTCTTTTTTGAGGATTCTGCTAACCCATTACCTTGAGGGTAATAAGCAGTAGAATGACCCAATGCAATCTAATATTTGTGACAAAATTCAACCATATTCTTGGATCAAAATGTTGCAGCATTATCAGGAATGATCTTCCTAGGACAGCCAAATCTAGAGAGGATATGAGTCTCAATGAATTTTATGACGACAAAGTCATTGGCTTGCCTAGAAGCGATGGCTTCTATCCATTTGGTAAAGTAGTTTGTTGCAGTGAGAATCAATTTATGTTGGGTATATGAGGGTGGATGGATTTCTCCTATGAAGTCAAGTCCCCACTATTGAAAATTAGCTTCAACAGTGATTGGATGCAAAGGTAAGGGAAGCAGTTTCCTTTTTCCTTCAAAAAGTTAGCATTTATGATAGGCAATTTTCATCTTGTGTACATATAGAAAGAGGATGGGCCAATAGTAACCAGCTCTAAGGATTTTATTGGCTATTTTATTCTAGTAGAGGTGGCCTCCACATTCTCCTTCATGGAACTGGTGCTTAACCTTCTCTGCATCATGCTTAGGCAAACATTTAAGCAATATCCCACTTGCATTTTTCCAATAAGGACATTTATCTATAATGCAGTAGTTTACAGCTTTTAATTTTAAAAACTTTGCCTTTGTTTTTGATAAATAGGGAGGTGTATTCAAATTAAGCAAAACATATATAATATCAGCATACCAAGAGGAATTCATAAAATGGTCTTCAACAATTGGAGTTGACAGCTCCTCTTGTTCATCTAGAGAATTTACCATGTTTATATCGAGAACTTCAAAATTTGATTCAACCATTAATCTAGCTAGTCCTTGTCCTTTAATGAGTTTAGTGGGATTTATCTCTAAATCATTTTCAAGTATCACAGCTATCCACTTACCTCTCTTACCATCTGGGTCCTATGTTAGAATGTCTTTCACAACTGAATTTGGGAAAAATGCAATGATATGGGAGTGAAAAATGTAAACTCTGAAGTCTTTTAAGGCTTTGACTAAGGCAAAGGCTTGTTTTTCCATAATGTTATACTTCAGAGGTGCATCTCTCAATGCCTTGCTAAAAAATGCAATGGGCTGCTCTTGTCCTTGTGGATTTTTCTGCAATATGAGAGCAACTATTGTATGTTCTGATGAAAATGAAAAAATGTAAAAATATTTTGAAAAATCAGGACTTATTAGAACCAGTGTTTTGGTTCATGCTTGCTTCACCAGCTCAAAAGATTTCTTTTCTTCTAAGGTCCACTTAACCCCTTGTTCCTTTTTTAGCATGTTTGTTATGTTTCTAAGGAGCTCAGCTAAGTTGGGTATGAACCTTCTCAAGAAATTAATCTTTCCAATGAAATATTGAAGTTCCTTGATGTTTTTAGGATAAGTGATTTGCAATATAGCCTCGATCCACTTTGGGTCTATCTTTATCCCCTCTTCTGATATGATGTTCTCAAGAATTTTACCTTCTTGGAGACCAAATAGTGTTTTCTTAGGATTTCAAGATATCCCAAACTTCCTGCATTTCTCGAATACTTTTCTCAAGTGTTCTAAGTGCTATTCATTTGTTTTGGAAAAAACAATGACATCATCAAGGTAAATAATGATGAAGTAGCCCAATTCTTCTGAGAATGCAATATCCATGGCTCTCTAAAAATTAGCACCAACATTCATTAAAACAAAGGGAATTTTCACATACATGAAAGTTCCCCAAGGTGTAGTAAAATCTATCTTTAGTTGATCATCAGGATGTACTAAAATCTGATTGTATCCTGAGTAGCCATCTAGCAAAAAAAATCTTTTAGAACCAACTACCCTTTGTAAAATATGATCCATTTTGGGTAAAGGGTAGTTTTCCTTCAATGAGGCTTTGTTTAAGTCTCTAAATTCAATACAAATCCTAATCTCTCCTATTTTATTCCTAACTGACACTAGATTAGACACCCACTCTGAATATCTAATAGGGACAATAATACCAGCTTCATACATTTTCTTGATTTCCTTCTCAACCAAAGGTAACTAAACAGGGTTTATTCTGAACAGTTTTTTTTTAAATGGCTTTTGGTTTTCCTTGAGAGGTATCTTGCGCTGAATTATTTTAGTGTCATAGGATTTCAGATCCTCATAACCCCATACAAAAACATCAGAAAATTCTTTAAACAACTCTATATATTTCAGTTTGATGTGAGCTGGTAAAGTTTTAGATAGTTTGACCATCTTTGGTTCTAGTTCACTGCCTATATTACACTCTCCAACTTTAGTTTGGACAAGTTCTAGTTTGGGTTTCTTGGCCACATCATTGGAATCAAACAACTCTTCTAAAGGGACCAGACCCTTTGGCAAACTTTGATTGTTAGACTGTAGAGTTTCTAAGTCTTCTTTTTATAACTCTACAACAATTTCTGTTGTGTTTCCAAGTTTGTTAGACAACATATTTACATCAGCCATCTCCGGAGACTCTTCTTCTTCATCAAGTAGATTTTCTTCACTAGGACAGTCTGTTTCATAGTCTGAATCTGAACTTGGTAGTTCAAATTCATTTCTAGACTGCAAGAAGTCTTCTATTTGTTTGTCTCCATCAAACACTTGCCAATATTTCTTGTTATCAGGGACAGCTAGTATAAATTTAATTTGAGTTGTGCATTGTTTGGTTTCAAACGGTGTTAAACATGTTCTAGCAGCGAAAGCTAAACTGTGGGCGAGGATATTCTTTTCTCTTGGGACAAAAATCAGTTGTGATTCCTCAAATTTTTGCAATAAATCCATGACATTGTTTCTGTAGGCTCTAAGTCTGGGGTGTTTAGCACTGTAATCCCCATTCACTTGCCTAATGATTAACTCTGAATTCCCATGCCCTTTAATTCTCTTGGCTCCTAATTTCTTCAACAAGTGTAAGCCTAAAAGAAGGGATTCGTATTCCACTATGTTATTCAAACACTAAAAATTTGATATGTAGGAATGGCCTTCCATGTGGTTGTTCTCAGTGTTACATATCCAGATGCCTGCACCAACATTTCTCCTAGTGCAAGACCCGTCAAATTTCATACTCCAAATAGGACTAGTTTCAGATTCATCAGTTTGGTTACTATCATCTTCAGCTAGTGTACTTTCGGATTGTTCTGGAAGGTCATCACTTCGTTGAATCTGTTTTAATTCCTCAGGTTTTTTATTGCGTTGAGGACTACTTTCTTGACTCTCGAGGTTAAAAAGAAATGGATGAATTATTTGTATCTCTAGACCTGTGTTTTGTTTGATGAATTTTTTGGGTTTAGCAAACTATTTTGACATTTCTATGTTGTCTTCCTCCTCCTCTCTATCTACCATTGATTCAGTTAAGGTCACTTGTTCATTGAGTGTTTCATCATTGAAAAGGATAAATGAATCAAGGTCTGTATTTATAGAATAAAGGGGAGAGATTTGCGGTCTCTCTTGGTTAGTAACCATGTACTGCATATGGGACTCCCTGTAAAGTCTTATAGTTTGATTAAAAACTGGGATGGTCGCATATGTCATATCCATCTGCATAGTTCCTTATAACTTAGCTCCCCAAGATCTTGATAATAGCATACCATATTTTGGGGGTACATCAGCAACTACAATATCCATGACTAAACATTTGGCTGGAATTTGTGCTAAGTTTACACAAAGGTCTTTGATTAAACCTAAACATTTCACTCTACTTGAGTCAAAGGAGGAAAGATCTTTGTAAGGTCTGGTGATTTCAAGGCCTGGGCTTTCCATTATAGCTTTGGGCATTAGATTGTGAGAGGCCCCAGAATCATGCATAGCATTATGTAAAATTTTGTCATGAATCTTTAAACTAACATAAAAGGGAGGAACCAGTCCTTCTTGATATCTACCCTCAATCTTAAGACCAAATATAAGCTCTGGCTAGTCATCATTAAGATTGACAGTGTCATTATTTTCTTCTATGTTAAAAGCCTTCAAAATTTGGGATCTGCACACATTTTGGGTGGCTAATTCGGTAAGGGGAATAAAGATCTTTATCTTGTCAATTTCCTGCTCCAAACTAAAAGGTAGTTGAGTTCTTACAAGCTTTTTTTCAGCTTTTTAAACCACCTTTTTATCAGCAAGATCAACTTGCTGATTTTCTCCATTTACATTTGTCAAAATTTTTTTAACAAGAGCACTAGCTGAGATGCTAACGCTACTAAGGTCTGCGCTCTATTTTTCAGTACTTTGAGTGCCTTTTTCTTTTCCTTTATCAGAATTTCCAGCCACTATTTTATCTTTCTATTTTATAACTTTGGGTTTATTTACAGTGTTGTTTTGTGTAGGTTTTTTAGAGGTTTTGTTGTTGGGGGTTTCTAGATTCTTTTTCCTTCTAAGATCATACTCGTTTGTGGTTTCTATGATGACATTTTCCATTTCTTGATAATAACTTTCATCCTCAGCTCTTTTATCATCATAGGGTGTGTATAGACCTTGTTTTCTATTGTAATGAACTTCGAAATAATCATTGTCTACTCCCAACATGTTTATATCATCCTCCTCTGTTTGTTCTAATGTTTCTTCAACCTCGCTTGCATAGTTTTGATGAAAAGGTGGAGTGATCTGTTGATCATCCTCCCTTGGTCTGTTTTGAGGCTGGTTTCTTCTGAAATTCTGATTTTGGTTTTGATTTCTGTCTTGAGGAGCTATTTGGTTTTGACTTTCTTGTGCTCTCTCAAGTATGCTCATCTTTTGCATCATATCCTCCATCATTCTCTCCATCTTTGAGCTAGATGTGGAAGGTGTAGATTCCTCTCGAAAGGACACTCTCTTCTCATTCTTCATTCTTGCTCTTTTCTCCATTAATTTAACTTCCACAGCAAGAGCTCCTTTTTGCATATCTTCAAGAGTTAAAGGATCTCTCTCTCTCAGTTGATAGGACATATCAGGATCAAATCCTTCTAGAAAATTATTTAAAGCTAATCCTTGTGAAGGTTTTAGGTCTGGGGGAAGGGAATTATAAACACTGTTAAATATGGCGCAGTAAGCTTGTACACTTTCCCCAGTGTTTTTGTGGAGATTCTTGTAATCTGAAAGTATTTGGAGAGGGTTATTTCTGACTTCTAGCTGTTCTAATCTGAATCTAGCTGTTCTAAATCATCAAGTAACCTATTTATAAATGGATTTCTTAAGTCAACTTGTGATTCTTGTAGAGCTGTAAGGTTTTCAGGAACATAATTAGCTCTAAAGGGTGATCTACAAACATTTGAAGATTTAACCTCAGGAGACTTCCTAAGGATTCTTTTAGGGTTATCAACTATCTCAGGAGGGTTTGGGTTAGGGTAGGCTCTAGTATGAATCTTTATAGGAGCCACTATGCTGTGTTTTTTAGACCCAACTAAACAAGAAAAATTTATCCAAATATGACAATATTTAAGAGGCTAACTGATCTTTTTAAACAAGAAAAATTTAATCCTAAATTCCTCTAACTGAGTTTAAATGATTTTATGATGATAATGGGTGTTCCCAGTGGATTCATAAGGTCTGTTTAGGATTGTGGAGTTACTAGGTGGAAATTTTTATCTCTTTTGGAGGTAAAAGGTTTTAGGGTCCACCACCATGTTTATTTGAATACCAATATCAAATATTTTTGGGTTTTTTAATTTTTTTCAGTCCTATTGGTTCTAATAGTGTCCTAAATCTATTTCAACACTTAGCTACAGTGATGAGATAAATAAATTTTACTCTTATGGCTAAGCTAGTTGATCCTTCAAGGTATGATAAGCTCTTATGAGAATCCTAAGGTTTCATTATTTTTTCACTGATTCAAATAAGTTTTATCATGATTACCATTTTCTTGGTAGTGCTTGAAGAGGCTACTTGTACCCACTGAACACTGAGTGTATTGTTTTAAGGATTTTACTCAGAAGTCTCCAGCGGAGTCGCCATAAATGTTAGGAATCTGTAATTTTAGCAGATTGGTGAGACTAAAACTACAAAGACAACACTTGAACCACTTTGGGATTCTAGGATCTAGCCCTCCTAAATCTAGAGAGGGATCTCTCTATAAGTGCAAAGATTTATTTATCTTTAAGGTTTTTATGTGTGATATTAGGCTAGTTATTAAGAAGAAGGGTTTTTTTTTTTGTTTTGATGATAACAAATGAAACATTAAAGGTGCTGTACAATCGTAACAATTTTATCGAGAGGATAGATATGACATTGGTTTTTAGTCCATTGGGTTATGGAGTCATAAAATGGTTTAATAGTGCAACAATTTCAAGAGTTTTCCAAGGGGCAAGTCATCTATATCACAAGATATTTTATATTAAATGATGGCATGGAAAAATAAAAGTGTTGAAGTGGTGGAAAAAGACAATAATTTCAACTAGGATTTATCAGTCTTTCCAAACAATAAAATCCTTTTAAGTAACTCTTTAAAACCAACCAAAGGACAGGGCTAACCATAGACTTCTTTGGACAAGCCTGTATTAAAGCTAACTCATTAGACAAACAATCCAGTAATCCACATAATTACTTTCAAAAGGGATGAAAACAGATAAGAAAAAAAAGTGCAGCCTAAGATCAGATAAGACACTTTTAAATCTAAATTTCTTTCAGCATACTCTTAGGGAAACTTTTAGAACTACCTTTGCAGAAAGAAACTAGAAGACTGGGCAAACCATAAACTTTCCTAGTCCAACTTTACTGAGTATATAATGAAAATAACATTCAAGAAATTCCTTTCAAGCTTTGCACATCAAGACAGGGGCAAACCAATGTTTCTTGATAATGTTTATACTTAACTTAAGTCATTCTTAAACACACAATTTGGAGGAAAACATTTAGATAAATATTATCAATCAGAGAAGGGTACTATAAACAGTAAATCCTAAATCTATGCTTTTTGTTCTTTATCAGAGAATAAGTGAAAAAAATGGCATACTGAAAGGAAAAAAATAACAAAGAAAGAAGCACTTCACAAGTGATATAGACCAGGATCCCAGGAATCAACTTGTATATTGATTTCAATCCAGTTACATTCTTCAAGTCCAATGTTTCAATTCAGAAATCATCTTCTCTTCTCAGCCTAACTTATTTGATTACAAACAGAGCTTCAAGAGCCTCTGAACACTATTCACATGTAGAAAGTTTAGAACACAAGTATGTATATCAAATTTCAGCAACCAACCCTTTACAATGTGCTCCTCAAGAAGATTTTATAGGAAAATGAGGAGGTGGATGAGAGAAAATATCTATAGGTTCAATTAATATAGTTTAATGCTTCTCAGCCTTTGAGGGGCTCAATGGAGAATATTACAGATATTTCCTCTGTATTAATGGGTTTGTATTAAGTGTTTGATCTTCTTAGCAGAGTTTTTTTACTTTAGAGCTCTTCCTTCATCTTTGTAATAACTCTGATGACAGTTTAATTTAGTTTCCTTGATTTGAAATAACTGTTCTGATGTATTGAGGCAAATATCACTAACTGAGGCAATAAATTTTCCACATTTGAATGCTTTGAGGCTACAGGTGTCTTTTGGTAGCTAAGAGGATTCAATTAGCCTCTAGTGTGGCAGTGAAGGCTTTCTCAAACTGATAGATATTATTGTTTTGACCTAAAACATGGCTAATTTTCTTCTGATCAGTGTGTTAGGCATAATTAGGCCTGAATTCTGACTTTTGTTCTTTAAACTGTGTTTAATTGAGGGGATTAGGTTTTTGATAGTCGATTTGGGTCGTAATCCCTCAAAACTGTGTAAACAACCTTCAATTCTTCATTTTTGACGTGGTTGGATATTTTCACACTGATACTCTTTACTTGATTAAATTTTGCTATGTCTTGTTGATGTGCAAGTGTGCAGAGGGTTTTAAAGTGGCATCAGTGCTCATGAGGCATGGATGAAACATGGTGTTTGAACCCTGTGGAATGATATTCTTTGATGAATAAAGGCGTGGGGGATCGTCATCCCCTGCCTTCAATTTCCTTTTAAAACAGTTGAAAAATTATTAAAACCTGCACAATCAAAGAAAAATTAGAAAAATCCTGCAGGGAAGGTTAAAACTGCTTCAGAGGTTTAGTATTGGATCGCGACCATTGGATGAAAGCATCAAACAGTGGATATTTCTCATGGGGGGGTAAAATAGGAGGTGGTTTATTTACACGGTGGGGAGGTTAAGTTAGGGTCGTTGATATATATAGATAAACGGTCGAAATGGATTGGGAAGATATAATGAAAGAGGGACGCTTTAAACAATGATTTAGCCACCATTTGATATGAAAAATTTTATAGGTGGCTAACAGTCACAACTTAACAAATTTGATACGACTGCCCTCAAAAAAAACAACCCGACCTAAATTCGTCTTGTCAGGCACCCCCACATGGTGCACCCAACCGAATGAAGGCACAAGGGAGTAAATGGAAAATAGGACACCCGAATGTACACAAGCGAGCAAACAACAAACGGGTGTGACAAACATGCATAAGGCACCCAGGCGGTCACAACTTAGAAAATTTGATACGGCTGCCCTCAAATGAAATGACTAGACCCGAACGCATTTTTCCAGGCACCCCCACATGGTGCGACATGGTGCACTTGACGAAATGAAGGTACAATGGAGAAAATGGAAAACGGGTCACACGAACATTCACAAGGCACCCGAGTAGTCACAACTTAAAAAATTTGGTATGAGTGCCCTCAAACGAAATGACCTGCAACCGAAACACATTTTTTCGGGCGCCCTCATACGGTGTGACACAACACGCCTGACCGAACAAAGGCACAAGTGAGAAAATGGGAAATGGTCTGCTCGAATGTGCACAAGGAACCCAGGCGATCACAGCTTAGAAAATTTGATATTGTCTCCCTCAAATGGAATGGCCCGACCCGAACACATTTTGTTGGGTGCCCTCACACAGTGCGACATGTTGGGCCTGACCAAACGAAGGCACAATGGAGAAAATGGAAAACAGGCCGCCCGAACATGCACAAGGCACCTGAGCAGTCAGAACTTGGAAAATTTGATAAACTCACCCTCAAATGAAAGAACCTGACCTGAACATATTTCATGGGGTGCCCTCACGAGGCACACCCAACTAAATGAATGCACAAGGGAGAAAACAAAAAACATGCCAGAAAAATGTGCAAAAGGCACCTTGGTGCTCACAACTTAACAAATTTGATACATCCACCCTTAAACGAAACAACCCAACCCAAACACATTTCGTCGGGCGCCCTCACACAACATGACATGGCGCAGAAGGCACAAGGGACCAAATGGAAAACGAGTTGAATGAACATCCACAAGGAACCCGAGTGGTCACAACTTAGAAAATTTTATACGGCTACCCTCAAACGAAATGACCCGACCTGAATGTGTTTCTTCGGGTGCCCTCACACAACGTGACACAATGCGTGTGTCCAAACGAAGGCACAAGGCACAAAACGGAAAATGATCTTCCTGAAAGTGCACAATGCACCTAGGTAGTCACAACTTAGCAAATTTTATACAACTGCCCTCAAAATAAACCACACGACCTAAACGCGTTTTGTTGAGCGCCCTCACATGGCGCGCCTGCCCGAGTGAAGGCACATAGAAGAAAATGGAAAACGGGCCGCCTGAACATGTACAAGGCACCCAAGCGGTCACAACTTAGCAAATTTGATACGGCTTCCCTCAAATGAAATGACCCAACCTAAACGTGTTTCGTCAGGTGCCCTCACATGGCGCTCCTAACCAAAAGAAGGCACAAGGGAGAAAATGACAAACAGATTGCACAAATGTGCACAAGGTACTCGGGCAGTTACAACTTAGCAAATTTGATATAGTTGCCCTCAAACGAAATGACCCCACCCAAAAGTGTTTCATCGGGTTCCCTCACATAGCGCGAGATGACACACTCAGTAGAACGAAGGCATAAGGGAGAAAATGAAAAACAAGAATGTGTAAAAGGCACCCAAGCGTTCACAACTTAGCAAATTTTATAGGACCACCCTCAAATGAAACAACCCAACCTGAACACATTTCATCGACCACCCTCACACAGTGCGACAGGGCACACCCGACCAAACAAAGGCATAAGGGATAAAATGGAAAATGGACTGTGCAAACATGCACAAGGCACTCAGGCGGTCACAACTTAGCAAATTTGATATGACTACCCTCAAACAAAACAACCCTACCCAAACGTGTTTCATCGGGTGCCTTCACACGGCTTGACAGTGTGCACCTGACCAAAGGAAGGCACATGGGAGAAAATGATAAAAGGCCCGTCCGAACTTGCACAAGCACCCCGACAGTCACAAATTAGTAAATTTGATACAGCCACCCTCAAATGAAATGATCCAACTAGAATACGTTTCGTGGAGTGCCCTCACATGACTCGCCGAACCGAATGAAGGCACAAGGGAGAAAATGGCAAATGGGTTGCACAAATGTGCATAAGCAACCCTCAAATGAAATTACCTGACCCGAACGTGTTTCGTTGGGCACCCTCACACGGCGCGACATAGTGCACTCGATCGAACAAAGGCATAAGGGAGAAAATAGAAAAGGAGCCACACGAACATGCAGAATGCACTCAGACAGTCACAACTTAGCAAATTTGATACAATCACCCTCAAATGAAACAACCCGATCCGAATGTGTTTCGTCGGGCACCCTCACACAACACGACACAACGTGCATGACCAAATGAAGGCAGAAGGGAGAAAATGACAAATGGGCTTCCCAAATCTGAACAAGGCACTCGGGCAGTCAAAACTTAGCAAATTTGATACGACTTCCCTCGAATGAAATGACCCAACCCGAACGTGTTTTGTCGGGCGCCCTCACATGGCGTGACATGACGCACTCGACTGAATGAAGGCACAAGTGAGCAAACATAAGATAGGCTACCCGAATGTGCACAAGGCACCCAGAAGAGTCACAACTTAGCAAATTTTATATGACCACAATCAAAAGAAACAACCCAGCCTGAATGCATTTCATCATGCACCCACACACAGTGTGAAACGGAGTGCCCGACCGAATGAAGTCATAAGGGAGAAAATGAAAAACAGGCTACTTGAGCATGCACAAGGCACCCGGGTGGTGACAACTTAGAAAATTTGATATGACCACCTTCAAATGAAATGACAAAACCTCAATGTGTCTCGTCGAACACCCTCACATGGCGCGAGACGGCACACCCGACCAAACAAAGGAACAAGGGAGGAAATGGCAAACGGGCCACCTAAGCATGCACAAGGGAGCAAATGGAAAATGGGCCTCCCAAACTTGCACAAGGCATATGAACATGTGACAACTTAGCAAATTTGATACGACCATCCTCTAAGGAAATGACTCGACCCAAACGTATTTCATCGGGCACCCTCACCTGGCGTGACACGATGCACCTAATCAAATTAAGGCACAAGGGAAAAAATGGAAAATGGGCTGGAAAAACATGGAAAAGGCACCCAGGTGGTCATAACTTAGAAAATTTGTTATGACCACCCTCAAACGAAACAACCCGTCCTGAATGCGTTTTGTCGAGCGCCCTCACACGGTGAGACACGGTGCACCCGACCGAATGAAGGCACAAGTGAAAAAATGAAAAACAGGTTGACCGAACATGCACAAGGCACCTGGATGGGTCACAACTTATCAAATTTGATACGACCAATCTCAAATGAAATGACCTGACCTGAACACGTTTTGTCGGGCTTCCTCACATGGCGCAACATAGCGTGCATAACCGAATGAAGGCACAATAGAGAAAACAAAAAATGGGCCACCTAAACATGCACAAGGTACCTGGGCAGTCACAACTTAGCAAATTTGATACATCTTCCCTCAAACGAAATGACCCGACCCGAACACATTTCGTCGGGCACCCTCACATGACACGACACGGCGCGCCCAACTGAATGAAGGCGCAAATGAGCAAACAGAAAACAGGATGCCTAAACGTGCACAAGGAATGCGAACGAGTCACAAATTACAAATTTTATATGACCACCCTCAAACAGAACGACCCTACTCGAACGTGTTTCATCGGGCGCCCTCACATGGTGTGAAATTGAGTGCCCGATCAAACAAAGTCACAAGGGAGAAAATGATAAATGGGTCGCCCGAATGTTCACAAGGCATCCGGGTGGTCATAACTTAGAAAATTTGATACGCCTACCCTCAAATGAAACGATCCGACCGAAAAGTGTCTTGTCAGGCGCCCTCAAACAGTGCACACAACCGAATGAAGGCAGAAGGGAGAAAATGGAAAGTATGCCACCTGTAAGTACACAAGGGAGAAAATAGCAAATGGGCCTCTCGAACATGTGCAAGGCACCTAGGTGGTCATAACTTAGAAAATTTGATACAACCTCACTCAAACGAAACGACCTGACTCGTACAAATTTCTCGGGTGCCCTCATACGGCGTGACATGGTGTGCTCAGTCGAACAAAGGCACAAGGGAGCAAATGGAAAACGGATTGCACGAACGTGCACAAGGAACTTAGGGAGTCACAACTTATCAAATTTTGTATGACTACCCTCAAATGAAACGGCCCAACCCAAATGTGTTTCGTCGGGCGCCCTCAATTGACGCGACATGGCATGCCTGACCGAACGAAGGCACAAGGGAGAAAATGGGAAATGGACTGCCCGAATGTGCACAAGGCACCCACGCAGTCCCAACTTAGAAAATTTGATACTACTGACCTCAAACGAAACGACCCGACCTGAACGTGTTTCATCGAGCACCCTTACATGGCACGACATGGTGCACCCAACCAAACAAAGGCATAAGGGAGCAAATGGAAAACGAGCTGCCCGAACATGCACAGGGAACCTGAGCAGTCACAACTTAGAAAATTTAATATGGTCACCCTGAAATGTAACGACCTGACTTGAACGCATTTTGTGGGGCACCCTCACACGGTGCACTTGACTGAACGAATGCATAAGGGAGAAAACTAGAAATGGGTCGCAAAAACATGCACAAGGCACCCAGGTGGTCACAACATAGTAAACTTAATACATCCACCCTCAAGATAATGACCTGACTCGAACGAATTTCTTCGAGCATTGTCACACGGTGTGACATGGCGTCTAAGGCACAAGAGAGCAAACAAAAAATGGGTCGCATGAATGTGCACAAGGTACCTGGGCAGTCACAACTTGGCAAATTTTATATGGCTGCCCTCAAATAAAATGACCCGAACTGAATGCATTTCGTCAGGTACCCTCACATGGCGTGACACGGCATGCGTGTTCAAATGAAGGCACAAGGGAGAAAATGGAAAACGGGTTTCCCGAACATGCACAAGGCACTCGGGCGTTCACAACATACCAAATTTGATACCACTGCCATCAAATGAAATGACACGACCTGAATTTATTTTTTCAGGCACCCTCACATGGCGCGCTCGACCGAGCGAAGGCATAAGGGAGAAAATGGCAAATGGGCCGCCCAAACGTGTACAAGGCATCCGAGTGGTCACAACTTAGCAAATTTGATATGACTGCCCTCAAACCAAATGAGCCATCCTGAACGCATTTCATCAAGTGCCCTCACATGGCACGCCCAACCTAACAAAGACACAATGGAGCACACAACTAACGAGCCGCATGAATGTGCACAAGGTACCCGGGTGGTCACATCTTAGCAAATTCGATATGGCTGCCCTCAAACGACCTGACCTGACCTGAACATGTTTCGTCAGGCACCCTCATGCGGCATGACACAGCTCGCCCAACTGAACGAAGGCACAAGGGAGAAAACAACAAATAGGCTGCCCGAACGTGCACAAGGCACCCAGGTAGTCACAACTCAAACGAAATGACCCAACCCAAACACCATTCATCGAGCGCCCTCGCACAACGTGACATGTCGCGCTCGACCGAACGAAGGCACAAGAGAGAAAATAGAAAACAAGTGGCACAAACATGCACAAGGCACCCAGGTAGTCACAACTTAGCAAATTTGATATGACCACCCTCAAACAAAACAACCTGACCTGAACTTGTATCATCAGGTACCATCACACGACACAACACGACGTGCCCGACTGAACGAAAGCACAAGGGAGAGAATGGTAAATGGCCCACCCAAACGTGCACAAGGCACCCAGGCGGTAAAAAAATAGAAAATTTTATATGGCTGCCCTCAAATGAAACGACTCGACCGAAACGTGTTTCATGGGGCGCCCTCACATGACGTGCCCAACCGAATGAAGGTACAAGGGAGAAAATGGAAAACAGGTGCAAAAATGTGCACAATTCACCCAGGCGATCACAACTTAGCAAATTTGATATGACCACCCTCAGACAAAATGACTTGACGCGAATGTGTTTCGTCGGGCGCCGTCAGACGACATGACATGACGCGTCCAAGCGAACAAAGGCATAAGGGAGAAAAACGAAAATAGGCTGCACGAACATGTACAAGGCACCCGGACAGTCACAACTTAGAAACTTTGATACAACAGCCCCTAAACAAAATGACCAGACCTGAATGCATTTCGTCAGGCGCCGTCACACAGCGCGACACAACGTGCACAAGCGAATGAAGGCACAAGGGATAAAATGACAAACGGGCTACCCAAACATGCACAAGGCTCTCGGGTGGTCACAACTTAGAAAATTTCATACGACTGCCCTAAAATGAAATGACCTGACCCAAATGCGTTTCTTCGGACGCCCTCACACGGTGCGACACAACGCACCCGACCGAATGAAGGCACGAGTGAGGAAATGGAAAACTGGCCGCTCAAACGTGCACAAGGCACCCGGATGGGTCACAAATTAGAAAACTTGATTCATCCACCGTTAAATGAAATGACCTGACCCGAACGCATTTCGTCGGGTGCCCTCACACAGGACGAAATAGAGTGCCTGACCGAATGAATTCACAAGGGATAAAATGGCAATCGAGCCACCCGAACATGTATAAGGCACCCGAGTAGTCAGAACTTAGCAAATTTGATACAGCCACACTCAATGAAACAACTAGACCCGAATGTGTCTTGTCGGGTGCCCTCACACAACGTGACACGATGCGACCAACCAAAATAAGGCACAAGGGAGGAAATGGAAAATAGACTACCCAAATGTGCACAAGGGATAAAATGGAAAACGGGTGGTGTTATTGCCTAAATCTACCTCATGCTGAAGGAAGGAAGAGTTCAGGGTAACATCAAACCACACTCATTCAGGTAGCTAGCCCTACCAGAATAGGAGAGGGCTCTCTCTGGGTCAATCTCAGAAAAAATAATCAATAGGGCTTGAGATGACTTGAAATAAAGGCTAATTTTAGGATAGGTATATAAGTAAAGGAATTTGATTTTGTTTTTGAGGGTTTTTGTTGGATCAAAGGGAAAGGCAGTTTTGGGTGCGGGGATTAGGCCTAGTTTTTTGTAGAGTTCTGATTGGGGCAAGGAAGGAAATTTTTTTGATGCTTTAGATTGAATGAATGGATGGATCAGACCGGTGAGGAGCTAAAGAGGGCAAAAGGGTCTCAAGATTCCTCCTCAAACAGATGAAAACATGAAAAATTAAACAAAACTAAAGGTAGAGCAGAGCAATCCAATGAATTCCACCTTTAGCACTGATTTGTTTAATCTAAGAAGAAAGGAGAGAGGAAAAGATACACATAAAAATTAGTGAATTTACAGTTACATAGAGAAACACACCATCAAAACACAGAGCCACATGGATCCCAAAAAGTGCTGCAAACCCTGGTCTATTCCTTTGCCAAAAGTGCAGAGATGAAATGTACAATGATGTGCCAAGCAATCCCAAGTGTCCAACCCTAAAAATTACTGAGAAAATACATTATATAGACAATCCTAACTCCTCCCCATGCCTCTAGGGGTCAAGCTAATCATTCTAGGAGCTGTTTCAACCATATCTAAACTAGGAACTAGAAAATAGGCAATGAAACAACTTGCCTCTATATGCTAGGAAACTGATCCATTCACTTACATTTCACCTCTTGGTGAATGAATATTCTAGAATGAGTAAAAATGTGCCAAAATTACATCATGTACATGAAATTACATCAAGGTACATCAAAAATTACATGAAAAAATGAAACTGGCCAAAACTAGGCGAAATTTTGAGCTGCTAAGTGAAAAATAGGCCAAAATTCTCTATGCGCCGCGCCCAAAATCTCTATGGGTAGCACAAGTTTGGAGCTGATTTTGAGGCCCTTCCCAAAGTCCAAATTTAGCGCATGATAGCTCGTCAAAAATCTCTGCCTGTCTGATTTCCAACCCAAGTGGAATTTCTGGATTTGGTTGCCATTTTCCCCTCCAAACGTTCAATCTCCCAGCACTGCTTCCTTGTGTGCAAAAGGTGGCAGAAAGTCCATTTCTATGGTTTTTTTGACCCTTTAGGCAACCCAGAACTTGATTAAATCCTTAGGTAATCCATGAGCATGCATAACTTTTGACAACAAATCCAAAAATGCAAAGTTTTCTCCCTGAAGAGCTACCAATTATAAGCGCGCGCCAAGTGGCGCTATGCGTCGGGTAGGAAAATCTGTTTTTAGGCACAAAAATTCAAAATTGACAAAATGTGTCCCAAATTCCTTGAAATTTGGGCTAAGTGTCCTCCATCATGCACTACGTTGGGCCAAAGAAGCTTCGGCCAAAATTATGCCTTTTCACGCTTCCCCGATGCCTTCTTCATCTACGTTGCCTGAGGTGAATAAGAAGAGTTTGATGTCTTTGAATTTGGTTGCCAAATAAGTGGTGATATGGGAGGGACTATGGGGAAATAGGATAGTGGGGATAATGAACTTCAATCAAGGGATATCAAAGGTGTAGGGACAACCACTGACTATTTGGGAATTCTTGGGGTTTGGGGATTTTTATAAGTGAAATGGGAAATAGGAATGATAGGGAATGAAGTGACTTAGGGATAGGAAAATGGGGCTTAGGAATAAGTGATTTAGGATGTAAGGGGATAGGGAAATAGACTGTAGTAATGAGATAATGGGAGATGGGAAACAAAGTGGGGAGTAATAAAAAGTGAGGAATGGAAAAGATTGGCACCAAAACTAATTTTAAAACTCCACTTTCAAAACCCTAAGGAGGAACTTCAAAACAGTGATAGGGTTTGTGTTTTTTGACATTAAAACTTTTATATTTCACTCAAACAATACCAAACATGAGTTATGGACAAGAGGGGAATGACTTTGACTTACTCAAGCATAGAGCAACCAAGCAAATTCAATTTCAGAGAAGATTGGTAGAAATTTTTTGTTTCAGGCCAATGCACCGCACTCACAACCCAGTGTACCGTGCACACTGTATGCGTCGCGCACGTTAAATTTTACATTGTGTAGAACGGCTCGATGCACTGCGCAGGTTATGTGCGCCGCGCCCAACGCCGAGTGCGCCGCGCAGGTTGCCTTCACCACAGTGTCGGCTTTCACAATGACTTTTGCTTCCTCCACATTTTCACTTTGGCTCTTTGATGTATTTGGTATGCAATTGGAGTCTGAAATTGAAATATCTTATATATATCAAGGAGTTTTTATTTTTCATTTGGGCAAACCCACTTTTGTAATGTGCAAACTTTGACACTTTTCAAGAAAGTCTGTTCTGCTTCATTTGAATTTTTAGCTGAATGATGATTCTCTTGTCTATCTTGCAAGGATAGCTGGCATGGAATTTTGCAAAGGTGACCAGGGCTGTGCCTGAAGAACTTCACCACTGAAACAACTTTAAGAATTACATTACATTTATTACAAAGGATGAATTTGACGATTTTTCTTCAAAACAGAGTTTTGAAGAAGAATCATGATCAAGCAATATGACGATGAAATTTTTGCTCCGAAACCTTATTTGAACCTCCCTCATGTGCCTGCTGACACTATTAGTCATTTTTAAGATGAAACCCTAGACCTAATGAGACCTAAAAACCCTAAAATGACTTTCGGCAAACAGGAGGCCAAACATGACTGTAAATGACTGTGAATGATCTCGATGAACAGACATGGACCAACAGGTGCATGAAATCAGGGATATGAGAGAAAATACCCTTACGTTAGAAGATTGATGCTCTTAATGGAATGCAGATGACTAAATCTAAATGAGACACCTAAAATGAAATGCAACAAAAGAGATTTTGATTTCTGACGGAGGGATGAAGAGACTGACTCTAACTGGTGGCACAAACATGCACAAGGCACCCGGGGAGTCATAGCATAGAAAATTTGATACGACTACCCTCAAACGAAATGAACCGACCCAAATGCATTTCATCGGGTGCTCACATATGGTGTGACATGGCACCGAACAAAGGCACAAGGGAGAAAATGGGAAACGGGCTGCCCGAACGTGCACAAGGAACCCAGGTGATCGCAACTTAGAAAATTTGATACTGCCTCCCTCAAATGGAACTACCTGACCAAAACATGTTTTGTCGGCACCCTCACATAGCATGACATGGTGCGCCTGACCGAATGAAGGCACAAGGGAGAAAATGGAAAACATGCCACCCGAACATGTGTAAGGCACCCAGGATATCACAACTTAGCAAATTTGATACACTCGCCCTCAACTGAAATGACCCGACCTGAACACATTTCGTGGGGCACCCTTACATGCTGCGCCCGACTAAACGAATGCACAAGGGAGAAAACAACAAACGGGTGAAAAAATGACCCAACCCTAACACGTTTTGTCGAGTCCCCCCCACATAGTGTGACATGGCAGAGAAGGCACAACAGAGAAAATGGAAAATAGGTTGCACGAATGCGCACAGGGCACCTAGGTGGTCACAACTTGGAAAATTTGATACGGCTACCCTCAAATGAAACGAACCGACCTGAATGCGTTTCATCGGGAGCCCTCACATGGTGTCACACGATGTGCATGTCTGAATGAAGGCACAAGGGAGAAAACGAAAAATAATCCACCTGAAAGTTCACAATGCACCTGGGCCGTCACAACTTAGCAAATTTTATATGACTGCCCTCAAAAGTAACAACACAACATGAACACATTTCATCGAGTGACCTCACACGACACGCCCGACTAAACGAAGGCACAAGGGAGAAAATGGAAAATGGGCCGCCTGAACGTGCACAAGGCACATGGGTGGTTACAACTTAGAAATTTTGATAGGATTCCCTCAAATGAAATGACCCGACCTAAACGCATTTCATTGGGTGACCTCACACGACGCTCTTGACCGAAGGAAGGCACAAGGGAGGAAACGACAAACGGGCCACATGAATGTGCATAAGGTACATGGGTGGTCACAACTTAGCAAATTTGATATGGCCTCCCTCAAACAAAACGACCTAACCTGAATGTGTTTCGTCGGGCTCCCTCACATGGCGCGACATGGCATGCCCGACCGAATGAAGGCATAAGGGAGCAAAAGACAAATAAGCTGTTGGAACATGAAAAAGGCACCCAATTGTTCACAACTTAGCAAATTTTATACGATCACCCTCAAATGAAACGACCCAACCAGAACACCTTTCATCGAGTGCCCTCGCATGGCGTGACAATGCGCACCCGACCGAAGGAAGGCATAATGGAGAAAATGGAAAATGGGTTGCACGAACATGCACATGGCACTCGGGTAGTCACAACTTAGAAAATTTGATATGACTGCCCTCAAACGAAACAACCCGACTCGAACGTGTTTTGTTGAGCACCCTCAAACGGCGCGACACGACGTGCCTGAACGAAGGAAGGCACAAGGGAGAAAATGGAACACGGCCTGCCCGAACATGCACAAGGTAGTCGGGTGATCACAACTTAGAAAATTTGATATGGCCACCTTCAAACGAAACGGACCGACCGAAACATGTTTCGTGGGTCGCCCTCACACGGCGTGCCCAACTGAACGAAGCCACAAGGGAGAAAATGGAAAATGGGCTACACAAATGTGCATAAGGAACCCGGGAAGTCACAACATAGTAAATTTGATACAAATGCCCACAAACGAAATGACTTGACCCAAATGCGTTTCATCGAGCGCCCTCACATGACGCGACACGGTGCACCCGACCGAACAAAGGCATAAGGGAGAAAATGAAAAACGAGTCACACGAACGTGCACAACACACTCGAACAACAAAAACTTATCAAATTTGATACGACCACCCTCAAGCGAAACAACCCGACCCGAATACATTTCGTTGGGTGCCCTCACACGGCGTGACACAACATGCACAACCAAATGAAGGCACAAGGGAGAAAACAACAAATCGGCTTCTTAAACATGCACAAGGCACTTGGGCGGTCATAACTTAGAAAATTTGATACGGCTTCCCTCAAATGAAATGACCCGACCAGAATATGTTTCTTCAGGCACCCTCACACAGCGCGACACAATGTGCTCGACCGAACGAAGGCACATGTGAGAAAATGGAAAACACGTCGCACGAACGTGCACAAGGAACCTAGATGGGTCACAACTTAGCAAATTTGATATGACGACACTCGAATGAAACGACCTGACCCGAATTCGTTTCATAGGGTGCCCACACATGGCGCGAAATGGAGCGCCCGACCAAACAAAGTCATAATGGAGCAAATGGAAAACAGGCCACCTAAACATGTACAAGGCACCCAGGTGGTCACAACTTAGTAAATTTGATATGGCCACCCTCAAATGAAACGACCAGACCCGAATGCGTCTTTTCGAGCACCTTCACATGGCGTGAGACGACGCACTCGACCAAACGAAGGCACAAGGGAGGAAAAGACAAATGGGCTGCTCAAACGTGCACAAGGGAGAAAACGGAAAACGGGCCTCCTGAACATGCACAAGGCACCTAGACGGGTCACAACTTAGCAAATTTGATACAACCACCCTCAAAGGAAATGACCTGACCCGAACACATTTCATTGGGCACCCTCACCTGGTGCAACATAGCGCCCCTAACTGAACAAGGGCACAAGGGAGCAAATAGAAAATAGGCTGGACAAACATGCATAATGTACCTAGGCTGTCACAACTTAGAAAATTTTTTATGACCGACCTCAAACAAAACAACCCATCCTGAACGCATTTCGTCAGGCACCCTCACACGACACGACACATGCGCCCGACTGAACGAAGGCTCAAGTGAGAAAACGGCAAATAGGCTGCTTGTACATGCACAAGGCACCAGGATGGGTCACAACTTAGAAAATTTGATACAACCATTCTCAAATGAAATGACCTGACCTGAACATGTTTCTTCAAGCTTCCTCACACGACGCGACACAACGTGCATAACCGAATGAAGGAATAATGGAGATAACAACAAACATGCCACCCGAATGTGCACAAGGCACCCAGGCAGTCACACCTTAGAAAATTTGATACAGGTGCCCTAAAAAAAAATGACCCAACATGAACGTGTTTCGTTGGGCAGCCTCACATGGTGTGACACGGTGTGCCCAATCGAACGAAGGCACAAGTGAGAAAATGGAAAACAGGCTACCCGAACGTGTGCAAGTCACTCAGATGAGTCACAACTTACAAATTTTATACGACCACCCTCAAATTAAATGACCCGACCCGAACGTGTTTCGTTGGGAGCCCTCACATGGCACGAAACAGAGTGCTCGACCGAACGAAGTCACAAGGGAGAAAAAAAAAAATGGGCTGCCTGAACGTGCATAAGGTTCCCGGGTGGTCACAACTTAGAAATTTTGATACATCCACCTATTAGGGTCCTCTAATAATAGGGTTCATAAAATTTTGAATTGACTTTGATAAGTCTTGTAAATATGCACATACCTTGGTTTCTGCAAGTTGTTTTCACATATTTTGAAAAAATGAAAAATAATAAAAAATCAAGAAGAGGGTAAAAAGTCCTAAAAGAAAGATCAAAGGACTTAGAAAAACATATACCCCAAAAGAAAAAAGAGATGAAAATAAAACCTGAAAGTGAGAAAGTCCAAATGCCACTACATTTACTTTTTACTTCAAATAATAATGATTATGTTCCGAGTTTCAATAAATTCCATAATCCACGATCAGTTAAATAATTTTAATCTTAACTTTTCATGTTTCCAATTTCATGTTCTAGATAGAGAATAAAGATTTGTCAAACAGTTTAAAATTAAAAAATAAGTAGATAGATAGAGAATAATGAGGAGCTCAACATTTTAATATGAGCCCTCAGATGAAATAAGATAGATCTAGATAGTTTTATGCTTTAAAAGAAAATGTTTTAAGGTTGCAAGCCTAAATGCACCTAGAAAATGAAGAAAAAATGTTAGAAATGAAGTTGCGTAGGTACAAAGCAGTGGAGCAATCATGTAAATAATAGATCATCGGGAAAAATCACTAATTTCCTATCCCCTATAAGTATTCAGTATTCTAAGCTATCAGTCAAACAGGCTCAGATCATTTCTCAGACTTTTGTTGGGACTGGACCCAAGGCTTTATGACTGGTTAGTTAAAAATATTGAGTTCTTATGTTAAATCCTCATTTACCATCATTTACCCTTCATTCATGTATTAAAACCCCTTTTTCCTAAGTAAAGACACATTCTTACTTAGTAAAATTGTAGCCCTAAAAATAATTAACTTCATTCCTTCATAAGCATTCATGAAAACCTACAAAAATTTCATTTATGGTAAATATTATTGAAAAAAATATAAAGATGAGGAAATGCTTGATTATGTTATACTAGGAGATAATGTGTTTTGTTTTACATTTCACTCCCCTCTCATATTAACTTTTGACATATTTTATTAAATCCCTAAGAAATACCCTTTCCTAGTTATTAATTCCCTTATATTTAATAAACCCCAAAAAACCCACTATTATAATGTTTTAGGCCAAAGTATATTACCCATGTGCACAAATAGAAAATCCCAAATCAAAATCCCTTTGGTCTAAAACTATCATTGTTTCAAATATCCCACCCTATAGTTTTTAAACTATCAAAAATGGTTAAAAAACTATATAATATAATTAAATGTGTCCTCATATTTTTAAACATTTTTCAAATGTTATAAAATAAAACATTCCTAACCTGCCATATATATATCAATGGATAGGGCTAAAAAAACCTTGTTTAAAAAAAGTGTCTTTGCAATAAAAATTTATCCTGCCGCTATACATAAATAAACCCATATATATATGTCTAAACCTATACTCCTTGATTATATTATAAAGGTTTAGATATATATTAAACCCTTCCGCTGTAGTTAATCCAACCCAGTCTCACCTTTCCATCCCGATGCAACTCTCGAATAATCTCCACCGTTCTCTTTGAAACTTTGGATCCAACGATCGACGGGAGATATCGCGTAGATGAAATTCCCTACCACTCCAAGGAAAAAGCCATGCGAAATGACCAGTTTTCCCTTGACCCCTCCCCTCCACATGGCCTCTTCTAATTTGATCGCATGGGTTTTGTTTAAAATCGTTTACCACTTAAACTCCACGCGATAAAACGTATGTTTTCAATGCCTTTGGGACACGAAAACCACTTTCCTACCCAATGTGACCTTCATTCATTACTTTTAAAATAGACCTAATTTTCCCATTAAACCTTTGGAATCCACTTTTTATCCCTCTTTCTACACCTATTCATTATATGTTCTTTCCCAACTCAAAAAAAATAAAATTTTCACTATTTTATTGCTAAGAACCTACAGAAATCCTACCATTTAGCATTGCATATTTTTGGAAGTCCTGAATTACCTCCAAAAGACACCAGGAAACTATCAAATGCCTCAGCATTTTCAAATATCCATACTTACGTAAAACAGGTATTTTTCAAGAAATCAAGCCTATTATCAATTTGAAAAGAACCAATTTTCTGAGAAATTGAGCCTTGTAAAGCCTATTTTTCCCACAAAAGACCTGTATCTTCCCAAAAAGAATATATTCACTAATAAACAATGATAAAATTACGATTTTGATACTGTAATCCGTATTTAAATCAAAATTGAAGAAATTTAGCCTTTTCCAGACCTTTAGAAACCCTTTGAAAGATTCAAAATCTTTTACCAATGTTTAGAATCCCTAACTGTTACACTCGATTACTCAGTGCCAACAGAGTTAAACCTCCAAATTCAAAATCCATCCCACAGGTTTTCCCAATTCATCAAAGCCATAATCCCTCTTTGCAGACCTGGATTTCATTAATGAATTGTTTGATTTTTGCAAGTCATTAGAAAAAGGAGAATTTGGATAAAAAAAATCTATATACTAGTTAAAGATCAGTTTTACTCCAAGAATTCACAAGGAAATGAGTTTGAATAGGTTTTCCTAGAACAATAATATTTCACATAGTAAACAGAGCAGTAATAGTTTACAGTGAAAACAGAGACAATTAAAGTGTATCAGATGAAAGTCACAGTAAAGGTTAAAACTAAGTTACAGAGCAGTCAAGGTAAAATATTAAAAGTAAAACATTGAGGTAGTAAATGGTAAATAAAAATTAAAATACTTTCAACAACAATGAATTTTATCCAAAGTGAAAGTAAAAACAGTTAAAATAACAGTAAGGTTAAATGATGAAAACTGAGCAAGAAGGGAAATTTTTGCAGAAATTTCATGTTTAAGTCATTATTTTCAGAAACTATTGTGACCCATCCATGATGAATTTTTCAAA
The DNA here is from genome assembly GCA_034641835.2 of Pinus albicaulis. Taxonomy (NCBI): domain Eukaryota; kingdom Viridiplantae; phylum Streptophyta; class Pinopsida; order Pinales; family Pinaceae; genus Pinus; species Pinus albicaulis. The sequence goes on from CM076570.1 coordinate 51,003,815, forward strand.
AATGAAGGATTTTTATGTTCATAATATTTCCAGCTACAAAAACCTCTCTCACTTTTCTAACAGCCATTATGGATCTGGAAATATTAAACAATATTTGAAAGCACGTTTTGCAGAAAATTCCTGTTAAGTCATCATTTTGCAGAGAATATTGTGGTCAATAAGAAATATATATTACAAAACTGAAGGAGGTTTTTTTTCCTAAGAGACTCATATACAAAACCATATCTCATGTGTTTCACAGGTATTACATAATGTGAGATACATGCACATATTTACAACCTATTGTTCAGATTGTTGAAAACTTTGTTTTACACATCTTTTTGCATAGCCTATTGTGAACAGCTGGAGACGAATTTCAGGGAACTGAGAGAGGTTTATATCAAAAAAATATTTATCTATAATAACCTCTTTCACTATTTACATATATATTTTGTATTTATAAATAAAAGGATATCATTAGACCCAAAGTTTGCAGAATTGCTGGAGCAGAATGCACAAAGAAAGGAGACATTTAGTGACTTGGATGCCTCATCATCAACTAAGAGTTCAGATCAAATTTGAATTCTACTCTTTCTAATCACCTATCCATAAAAAATAGTGCCAAATAGATGCATTAGTTTTGAGTTTCCTTTACTTAAGTTCTATTTATGTAAAACAGTTGGAGATATTTGTAAACCAATCTTAATATTTTTTCAAGATATTCTAGTTTAGAATTTTTATAAATACTTCACCCTTTGAAATATTTTGGTGGGAAATAAAATTTCTAGAGATTACTATAGATATTTTCATTGACTTGAAGGCTTTGGATTTCGATTTTTAGCATTACTGGATCACCTTTTTGGCATCATACTTCAGGATCCCTGTGATAAACTATATGGAGTGAAGTACTCTCCTTAAACTTGTCATTGCTATCTTCTTTTGTTTCATGCATACATCTATTTTTTAATTCTAAATCCGAATGTATAACTAGGATTATTACTACAGGACATGTTAATAGCACCCCGTTTTTAACTATTTATCATTTATTTGTTTTCTTATGATTTCTGGTGCAGGGAATTCTTAATTTCTCCCTCTCCCATTTGACCTCTATATTCTACTTCCCTTTTCTGGATCAAAGGATCATTAAGTGCTCTTTATCCTGATCATAGCATCTCAAAATTCATTTTTCCCAAGATCTCCAAGGGTTATCTACCTTTCCTTGCAAACATTTGACCTTTTAGGCTTTGATCCCAATTCTGTTAGCTTGACTTAGACTCCATAGCCCAATAGACAAGTAAATTTCCCTCTATCTACCCTCCAAGTGAAATTTTCCCACCAAATCCAACAAAACAAAACCAAATCTACACTTTAATAACTAGCCTAATATTCAGAAATTAAAACAAAGTTAAAATTTAAAGAGAGAGCCCTCTCTGAACCCTAGGAAGGCTAGATCCTAGAGTTTGAAGTAGGTTTGTGGTTACCTCGGACTATTTCTCTTGAACCTCGAGAAATTAATGAGTGATAACACCACCCTCAAATGAAATGACCCAACCCAAAAGCGTCTTCTCAAGTGCGCTCACACGGTGCACCCAACCGAATGAAGGCACAAGGGAGGAAATGGAAAATAGGCCACTGATAAGTACACAAGGGAGCAAACAGAAAATGGGCCTCCCAAACGTTTACAGGGGAGAAAACGACAAACGGGTCACCCGAATGTGCACAAGTCACCCAAGCGGTGACAACTTATCAAATTTGATACAACCGCCCTCAAATGAAATGACCCTACCCAAACTTGTTTCTTCGAGTGCCCTCACACAGCGCAACATGGCACACCCGACCAAACGAAGGCCCAAGTGAGGAAACAGAAAACTAGCCGCTCTAAAGTGCTCAAGGCACCCGGATGGGTCACAACTTAGCAAATTTGATACATCCAACCTCAAACGAAATGACTCGACCCGAATGTGTTTCGTCGGGTGCCCTCACACTGCGCGAAATGGAGCGCTTGACCGAACGAAGTCATAAGGGAGAAAACGACAAATGGGCCGTCTCGAATGTGTACAAGGCCCCCAGATGGTCACAACTTAGCAAATTTGATACGACCACCCTTAAAATAATTGACGAGACTCGAACGCTTTTTGTCGGGCACCCTCACACAGCGCAACATGGCACGCCCGACCAAAATAAGGCATAAGGGAGGAAATGGAAAATGGGCTGCCCGAAAGTTCACAAGGGAGAAAATGGAAAACAGGCCTCCCGAACATGCACAAGGAACTCAGATGGTCACAACTTAGAAAATTTGATACGACTGCCCTCAAACAAAATGACCCGACCCGAACGTGTTTCAGCCAGGTGCCCTCTCCCGGCGTGACATGGCACACCCAATCGAATGAAGTCATAAGGGAATAAATGGATAACGGGCTAGACGAACATGCACGAGGCACCCGAGCAGCCAAAACTTAATTTGATACGACTACCCTCAAACAAAACGACCTGACCTGAATGCGTTTCATTGGGCACCCTCACACAACGTGACATGACGTGACCGACTGAACAAAGGCATATTGGAGAAAATGGCAAACAAGCTTCCTGAATGTGCACAAGGCACCGAGACTGTCACAACTTAGAAAATTTGATACGGCTGCCCTCAAACAAAACAACCCAAATGTGTTTCATTGGGCACTCATCCACGATGTGACATGGCATGCTTGAAAAAATGAAGGCACAAGGTAGAAAATGGGAAACGGGCCGCTTGAACATGCATAAGGCACCTGGGCAGTCACAACATAGCAAATTTGACACGACCACCCTTAAACGCAATGACCCAACCCAAACACATTTCATCGGGCGGCCTCACACGACGAGACACGATGTGCACGACTAAACAAAGGCACAAGGGAGAAAATGGAAAATGGGCCACCCAAATGTGCACAAGGCACATGGGCGGTCACAACTTAGAAAATTGATACATCCACCCTCAAACAAAATGAACCATCTCGAACACATTTCGTCAGGAGCCCTCAGATGGTGCAACATGGCACGCCCGACCAAATGAAGGCCCAAGTGAGCAAATAGTAAACAGGTCGCCTGAATGTGTACAAGGCACCCAGACGGGTCCCAACTTAGCAAATTTCATATGACTACTCTCAAACAAAATGACCTGACTTGGATGCGTTTCGTCAGGCGCCCTCACATGGTACGACATAGCATGCATGAACAAACAAAGGCACAAGGAAGAAAATAGAAAATGTGCTGCCCAAACGTGCACAAGGCACCTAGGTGGTCATAACTTGGAAAAATTGATACGGCTGCCCTCAAATGAAATGACTCGGCCTGAACGCATTTCGTTTGACATCCTCACACGGTGTGACACAGTGTGCTCGACTGAATGAAGGCACAAGTGAGAAAATGGAAAACAGGGTGCCCGAACATTCGCAAGGCACCTGGATGGGTCACAACTTAGAAAATTTGATACGACCACCCTCAAATGAAATAACCCGACCCGAATGCATTTCGTCATATGCCCTCACACGGTGGGAAACTGAGCACGCTACTGAATCAAGTCACAAGGTTGAAAACAACATACGGGCCACCCGAACATGCACAAGGCACCCGGGTGGTCACAGCTTAGAAAATTTGATATGGTCGCCCTCAAACGAAATGACCCGACCCGAATGCATTTTATCGGACACCCTCCTGCAGTGCGGCATGGTGCACTCAATCCAACAAAGGCACAAGGGAGAAAATGGAAAATGGGTTGCATGAAAATGCACAAGGCACCCCAGCAAACAAAACTTAGAAAATTTGATATGAATGCCCTCTAATGAAACGACCTGACTCAAATGCGTTTCGTCAGGCACCCTCACACAGCGCTACACGGTGCACCCAACCGAATGAAGTCACAAGGGAGAAACCGGAAAATGGGCCACCTGAACATGCACAAGGCACTTGGGCAGCCACAAATTAGCACAGTTGATACGCTCGCCCTCAAACGAAACAACCTGACTTGAACACATTTCATGGGGCACCCTCACATGGCGTGCCTGACCAAATGAATTCACGAGGGAGAAAATAGTAAACATGTCAAAAAAACATGCACAAGGCACCTGGGTAGTTACAAGTTAGCAAATTTTATAAATCCACCCTCAAGCAAAATGACCTGACCTAAACGCGTTTCTTCAGGCGCCCTCAGACGGTGATAAAGGCACAAGGGAGAAAACAGAGTACGAGTCGCACGAACGTGCACAAGGCACCCAAGTGGTCACAACTTAGCAAATTTGATAGGGCTACCCTCAAATGAAATGACCTGACCTAAATGCATTTTGTCAGGAACCCTCACATGGCACAACACGATGTGTGTGCCTGAACAAAGGCACAAGGGAGAAAATGGAAAACGATCTCCCCGAATGTGCACAAGGCACTCGGGCAGTCACAACTTAGAAAATTTGATACGACTACCCTCAAATGAAATGACACGACCTAAACACATTTCGTCGAGCGTCCTCACACGACATGCCTGACCGAACGAAGGAACAAGGGAGAAAATGAAAAACGGATCACCCAAATGTTGACAAGGCACTTGGCAGTCACAACTTAGCAAATTTGATATGACTACCCTCAAACGAAACGACTGGACATGGACATGTTTCATCGGGTGCCCTCACACGGCACGCCCGATCGAACGAAGGCACAAGGGAGAAAAAAACAAATGGGCCACCTGAACGAGCACAAGGCACTTGGGCAGTCACAACTTAGCAAATTTGATACTACTGGCCTCAAACAAAATGAGTCGACCCGAACTTCTTTCATCGAGCACCCTCGCACGGTGCGACATGACGCGCTTGACCGAATGAAGGCACAAGGGAGAAAACGGAAAATAGGCCACACGAACATGCACAAGGCACCCGAGCGGTCACAACTTAGCAAATTTGATATGACCGCCCTCAAACGAAACAACCCGACCAAAATGTGTTTCGTCGGGTGCCCTCTAATGGCGCGACACGACGCGCCTGACCAAAGAAAGGCACAAGGGAGAAAACATAAAACGACCTGGCTGAACATACACAAGGCACTCGGGCGGTCACAACTTAGAAAATTTGATACCACTGCCCTAAAAAAAAATGACTCGACCAGAACGTGTTTCGTGGGGTGCCCTCACACGGTGTGCCCAACCGAATGAAGGCACAAGGGAGAAAAATGCAAACGTGCACAAGGGACCTTGATACTCACAACTTAGCAAATTTGATATGACTACCCTCAAACGAAATGACCTGACCGAAATACATTTCTTTGGGCACCCTCACATGGCGCGACACGGCGTGCCCAACTGAACAAAGGCACAAGGGACCAAATGATAAACAAGCTGCCTAAACGTACACAAGGCACTCGGGCAGTCACAACTTAGCAAATTTGATACGACCACACTCTAACAAATTGACTGATCCAGGTGGATATTGGTGGTCACCCGCTTATTCCACTTGGGGCTCCACCATTGTCTATTTCAGTTTTTCAGTTTCGGCACAGTTTACTATTTTTAGCAGTTTTTCGGGTCCTAAACTTCCGGAGCCGTTTTGAGGCCCTAAACGACGTTTTTTGGGAAAACGGAGGGCAACATGGGTCCATGGACCCATTCCAAATTTGTAGTCCTCGGATAGATCTTTCTAACGAGGTATGGTACGTGTCAAACGGAGATCGTATGCCAAAGTTACGCCCCTGGGAAGTTGAAACACTAATTTACCCAAACGGGGCCCATAGTTTTGGCGCTTCATCTCCTAGGGTTAGGGTTTTGGCTGTTTAGGATTTCCCATTGTTTCTAAATGATAAATAGGCCCTCGAGCCTCATTGTAACACAATTCAGAGGCCTGTAGCCACCACATCTCTTCTCAGAGATAGCTACCAGCGCCCTAGCTAGTTTTATTTCCATTTTGTCCGTAAGCAAATTTCAGTTCTTTGATATTAATGAAATGAAGTGTTATTTCTGCTGCATCTCTGTATTTATGGTTATATGTTTATTCTGCGAGTTCCCGCATAACCGACCGTCGCAGCTGCTCGTTTTTCTCGATCCTTCTTCTTTTTGCATGTCCCCAACGAGGTCGGGGTATAAGGAGCTAGGGCTCGATCTGGTGGAGCCTTGGCAAGATCAGCCTCGCAAACCTCGACGGACGCCCATGGGGGACGAAAAGAAAGATGAGGGAGCAGGAGATCCTATCAAAATATTGCTCGAGGAGGCCCTCGAAAAACAAAGGAACGCGATGATGGATAGCTTTGCTCAGATCCTTCAACGGCTGCCCACCGGCGGCGCATCCGCATCCAGTAGCCACTCTGGAGTTGCGACTCCCTTTAAGGTACAAGTAAATTTTGACATTCCCATATTTGAGGGTCAAATAGACGCAGATGCCATAGATAGATGGTTGAATCTATTAGAAGGATATTTCTCTGTTCATGACTTTTCAGACGGGGAGAAGATTATTTTTGCACTCCTCAAAGCTACCCCCCATGTTAAGGACTGGTGGGAAACCTACTGTGAGAACAAGGACCAGACAGAACCCTCTCTGTTCTCGGCCGTACCAACTTGGAATTCTTTTCGAGACGCCGTCAAGGAACAATACTATCCCGTGGGGAGCTATGAGGACAAGTACATACAATGGACCACGCTGCGACAACAAAGGGATCAAGATGTGCATGAGCCGACGAATCTATTCCATACCCTGCGCACAAAGTTGGGTATCAAAGATTCAAAGAAACATCTGGTGCTAAAGTATCGCAGCTGTCTGCACAAATACATTCAGGAGGAAATGGAGTTCCTTGACATCTCCTCGCTTGGTACGGCATACCGGTATGCCGCCAAGATTGAGCAGAAATTCAAGCAGAAGAAGCGAGACTTTGGATCTGTGAATAAAAAGCAAGGGAAAGGTGCTTCCAAACCGCAGAACAAAGGACCGAGCCAAGGCATGGTGGCTAAAGACAACTCATCGAAGCCACAAGAAAAGAACAGCACCGCAAAGACAAAGAAGGACACGGGAAAGTGGTGTGAGTTCTATAAGAGCTCCACTCACAACACAAGTGAGTGTCGGGCCAAGCAGTCGCTAGTGGCCGAGATGAGGGCTTCTGAGTCAGATGCATGCTCTGACTCTGAATCAGAACCTGAAAAGGCGAATGAAAAAGGGAAACATATTATTGATGTGGAGCCCAACGCCACTGTTGCCACTGCAAAGATCCAAAAGGAGGAACTGGAAGATCCAGAGGAGGAGGAACGTCTCTTCCACTCCCAGATGTGGGTAAAGGGCTCCCCGGTACAGTTCATTGTCGACAATGGGAGCCAAAAGAACCTCATTTCAGCATACGCCGTGAAGCGGTTGGGCTTGCCGACCACAGCTCACCCACATCCATACACCATCGGGTGGCTTCACCAAGGACGAGATCTCCGCGTCAGCCGGCAGTGTCGCCTTCCCTATAGCATCAAGCCCTTCACGGATGAGGTATTATGTGACATTGCTCCTATTGATGTTTCTGATGTATTATTAGGACCTCCTATGTGACGTTGCTCCTCGTGCCGTTATTGTTACTTTGGGAAATAAGTTGTACAGGATACCAGAGGTACCACCTCCTACCGTTATCTCTTTGGTTACTGCAAAACAATGCAGTAAGCTCATTTCCCAAACCAGGAAATTCGTTTTCCTGATGATCCGCCATTCGTTTTCTTGATGATCCGCCCCCAGGGCAAGAAGAAGACTGTGGCCACGACCTCCAGACAGGGCTCCTCTGCACAACAACAACAAATGGATAAGGTTGTGGAGGAGTACGGAGACATATTCACCTCACCCACAGGGGTTCCTCTGCACTGTCAGGTCAAGCACCCGATTGATCTGACCCCAGGTGCGCCGCTACCTAATGGACCGATCTATCGGCGCTCTGTTCTGGAGAATGATGAAATCAAGAGGCAGATTCGGGAGCTGTTGCAGAAAGGTCACATCAGACCAAGTTCATCGCCCTGTGGGAGCCCGATCGTGTTGGTACAGAAGAAGGATGGGACGTGGAGACTCTGTATTGACTATCGGGCGCTGAACAAGATCACTGTCCGGAATAGGTACCCAATCCCACGGATTGATGACCTTCTGGACCAACTCAAAGGTGCGAAATATTTCAGCAAGATCGACCTGAAGTCTGGGTATCACCAGGTACCAATTGAACCCTCCGATGTGTGGAAGACTGCCTTCAAAGCCAAGGAAGGCCTTTTCGAATGGCTGGTCATGCCTTTCGGGTTGACGAATGCTCCAGCCACCTTCATGAGGATGATGGATGACATCTTGCGGCCATTCACCAACTCATTTGTAGTGGTGTACTTGGATGATATTCTGATCTTCAGCCAGACTTGGGAAGAGCACCTTCACCACATCCAACAAGTCCTCCAAACACTGCGGCAACACAAGTTGTGTGCCAATTTGGAGAAGTGCACTTTTGGCATGACCGAGGTTCAATATCTGGGATACATTATTGATGAAAGGGGGGTGCATGTGGATCCGGCCAAGATCCAAGTCATTCGGGATTGGCCAGCCCCAACCACTATAACAGAGCTTCGCAGCTTTCTGGGTCTTGCTAATTTCTATCGGAGGTTCGTGTTAGGATTCTCTCATATCACTTGGCCCTTGAGTCAAGTCACCAAGGGAGGAGCGAGAGAAAAATTCTTTTGGTCAGAACCTCAATAGAAGGCGTTCCCTTTCCCTCTATTTGAAAACACTCTAACCACGCCTGATGCCTCACTTCTTGATTTCTGCACTCTATGTCATTGAGATCGAGACAGATGCCTCTGACTATGCTATTGGGGTAGTTCTTACGCAACAGGGGAATCCAATGGCATATCACAGTGAGACATTGTACGACAGAGTTCGAAAGTAACCATATGAAAGAAATGTACTCCATTGTGCAAGCCTTGTCGACAATGGAAGCATTACATTTTGGGGAAGGAAACAATCATCCATACAGACCACAGGCCCCTGCAGTTCATACAGACACAAGGGAAGTTGCAGAATGATCGCCATCAGAAGTGGTCTACATGTCTGCAACAGTTTCATTTGAACATCAAGTATAAGAAGGGTAGCACCAATCATGTTGCAGATTGCCTCAGCCGACCACCGATCGTGGCGCTCACCACTGTACTCAACGCTTGTGGGCACGAGACTTATGATTGGCCGCTTCTCTATGAGAGTGACCCAGAATTCAGCCAAACTTACAAGGAACTCCTGGGGGGTACGCAAGTTCCAAATTTTCACCTCCAAGATGCACTTTTATGTCACATGGGACACCTTTGTGTTCCTTCAAGTGAGCGTGCCAAGATGATATGGGAAGCACACTACAGTCGAGTCGCTAGGCATTTCGGGGTCGAGAAAACAGTAGCAATCCTGCAGAAGTATTTCTATTGGCCGAACCTTCGAAAGGATGTCGAGAAGCACATCAGATCCTGCACTGCTTGTGCCATTGCCAAACCGACCATCAAGAAGCAAGGCCTATATGCTCCTCTACCTACCCCTAGTCGACCTTGGGAATCCATCTCCATGGATTACATGTCGGGCCTGCCTTCTACTAAGCAGGGAAATGACTGTGTTTTTGTGGTCGTCGACAGATTCTCGAAGATGGCCATTATGGCGGCCTGCAAGAAGAATATCACAGCAGAAGCCACTGCTAAACTCTTATTTGAACGAGTGTGGGTGCACTTTGGGATCCCACAGTCTATCATATCAGATCGGGATAGCGGGTTCCTCGGCACATTTTGGTCCAGCCTCTGGTCGATGTTGGATACCAAGCTCACCAAGTCCACAGCTTTCCATCCCCAAACAGATGGCCAGACAGAGGTCGTCAACAGAATGATTGTACACATTCTGCGCATGTACAATTCAAAGCATCCACGCACATGGGACGAGAGCCTCCCTTATATACAACATAGTTATAATCGGGCTCTCCACAGTTCAATCGGCCATAGCCCCTTTCAGGTGGGCTTGGGATTCCAGCCACTATGTCCCATTGACGTAGCCATGCCATTTGCAGCTGCTCAGGCCAATTCAGCTCATGTCCAGTCTGAAGTTGACAAAGCCAGCAGCTTCATCGAGCGCATTCAACACATCCGCCAATAGGTTCATGATATATTGGACAGAGCCAATGCCAAGTACAAACAACGCCATGATCAACACCGGGTGCCACACAACTTCCAGGTGGGTGACAAAGTATGGCTACATTTGCAGAAGGAGCGCCTCACTGGACCCCACCGCAAGCTTCGCCCGCTCCGATACGGGCCGTACACCATCACCAAGGCTGTAGGGAGCAATGCATTCGAGCTCAGTATTCCACCATTCCTTGGTCTGCACCCAGTCTTCAATGTGGATCACCTTCGTCCTTACTTCCCACCTCTACTGGACACCTCGGACATTGCAGAACAACTCACACCAACTGAGTTAAATCCAGACTGCATGGAACAGGCCACCAGAGATTGCATCATGGACATGCAAATCAAGAACACTCGCCAGCAGAAGATCCAACTATATCGGGTTGTCAAAGCTGGCCAACTCCTGCACCAAGGAAAGTGGTTCACCAGGGACCAAGTTCAGCAGAAATTTTCTCATCTCATGGAGGAACTTAACGCAATGGGGACCATTGCTTCCTAAGGGGGGAGGAATGATCCAGGTGGATATTGGTGGTCACCCGCCTATTCCACTTGGGGCTCTACCATTGTCTATTTCAGTTTTTCAGTTTCGGCACAGTTTACTATTTTTAGCAGTTTTTCGGGTCCTAAACTTCCGGAGCCGTTTTGAGGCCCTAAACGACGTTTTTTGGGAAAACGGAGAGCAACATGGGTCCATGGACTGATGTTGCTCGTTCCAAATTTGTAGTCCTCGGATAAATCTTTCTAACGAGGTATGGTACGCGTCAAACAGAGATCGTATGCCAAAGTTACGCCCCTGGAAGTTGAAACACCAATTTACCCAAACGGGGCCCATAGTTTTGGCGCTTCATCTCCTAGGGTTAGGGTTTTGGCTGTTTAGGATTTCCCATTGTTCCTAAATGATAAATAGGCCCTCGAGCCTCATTGTAACGCAGTTCAGAGGCCTGTAGCCGCCACATCTCTTCTCAGAGATAGCTACCAGCGCCCTAGCTAGTTTTATTTCCATTCTGTCTGTAAGCAAATTTCGGTTCTTTGATATTAATGAAATGAAGTGTTATTTCCGCTGCATCTCTGTATTTATGGTTATATGTTTATTCTGTTGCGTTCCTGCATAAATCCGGATCAGTGACCTAACCTAAACGTGTTTCTTCGGGTGCCCTCACATGGTGCGACATGGCGTGCCCAACCAAATGAAGGCACTAGTGAGAAAATCAAAAGAAGGCTACCTAGACATGCACAAGGCACCCATACAGGTCACAACTTATAAAAGTTGTTACAGCCACCCTCAAATGAAATGACTCAACCCAAACGCATTTTGGCGGGCACCCTCACACGGCTCGAAATGGAGCCCTTGACTGAACGAAGTCACAAGGGAGTTGTTGTACCTTAAGATAAAATCCCTTAGCTGTGATAACGAATTCATGTTGAAGACATTTATATTGTTATGTCACAAAAATATTGGTCTTTGTTTAATCACCTTCAAATATTAATCATTAAACCCTCAAAGATAAAATGTAATGAATTTCCAACAATGCTATTATCTGTTGATACCGAATGGAATGATTAGAAGAACATGTAAGAAAGAAGCCCAAACTGATATGATGTTGTAGAGAATATATCACCTCAAACTCCAGAAGAATTATAAGGAAATAAACAGTTAAAATGAAGGAGCTCCTATTAAGGATTTTAACTCTTATTTATAGAAGTAAAAAAAGACCTACAAGTTCATTACTTCATTTTATTCAAAGAAGAAAAGTACACAATGTAAACTAGAAGACATATCAACATCAATAAATGCTAGAAAGTGTCTTTTCATTCATTAATATTTTGAAATTTGAGTACAAAAATTGTAGTTTGAAGGTCCAAAACTCGAAACCCTTCTCTTTCTTCTCTATCTCATTAAACACAATAGAAATTAGTTTGTAACTGTTGTAACTGATCTTAACTACTTGAACTACTTAGGAATTCATACACTATCTATTAGATGTCCTCAAAATGTATTATTAAAATTTTATTCTCTCTTTTAAAAGAGGATAACATGAAATTAAAATCCTAATCTATATTCTGAATTTGAATTGATGATGATGCTCCTACATTTCCTTGATTGGTTGATTTATTCTTCTTCGAAGTCGAGGAATCCTTTGGTAAATCTATCATCCAGGCTCTACACTTCTTCCTTATTTCAATGTTTGTCTTTGGTGAATGAAAAAAATTACAATATTCCAATATTAAAGTAGTGTTTCTGTTGAAATATGGTCTTTCCACAAACAAATTTTTCAATAACCACAATAGTTGAAACTATCTCTGAAGAAAATTGATCATTGTTGCTCCTTTGAGAGCTTGAGTCTTCTCATGAGTGTTGTCTACCTTAATTTTTTCCAACATTTGTAAGGGTTCATAATAATTCCCTCATAAGAAACCACCTCCAAGACCCCAGCATGACGGTAAACCTTCTCTTTCTATTTTATCAAATAATTTATCAAACTAGTTCACTGCTTCCTTAAGCTCAATCAGCTTCTTTTCTGTAGAATTCCTGCAATCATTTTTTACAATCATTTTGTTAATTTCCACAACATATAATTTTTTTTCTTTAATTTCATTTTATTCCGACTCCTAATATGTTTTAGAGTCAATGAAATTAACGAAATTTCTTTCCCAAATCGCCCTATTGATTTTCTTATATTTGTCTTTCATGACTTGCTCTTCAAATTCCCTGATAATGTTTTTTTCTTCTGCAATAACAATTATAAAATCCCAGATTTTTTTCATTTCTTCAATAATATCATCCAAATGATATCCTTAGCCTATATTAAGGATATATTTCCCTTCAATATTTCTTTCAGATTTTTAATCTCAGCATTAGTAGTTTGGCATTCCATTTTGTATTTATTGACTTCTCCCTATATTGATTTTCTGATATATTTCCGATCTATTTCTGCCATCTTCAATTCAATGGTTAATTGAGATATTTGTGCTAATGGATCTTCACTACCTAATGGAAAAACAAAAGTGTAAGTATGAGATTCAATATGGTTCTGCAATGACAATGTAGTTTTCTTTAATTTAGTGACTTCTTCTTCCCTTTGCATGAGCTGCTGAAGAAGTTTTTCTTTATCATTTTCCACCTCTGCAACCTCTACTACCATGGAATGTTCTCCTGTAGGAAATTTCAATTTCTTCTCTAGAACAGATATTTCTTATTTAGCACTTTGCAAAAGCTTCTACACAGCTAACATGTCATTGGGATCTACTCCAATCTTTAATATGATCTTGTTGAGCTCTTCGTTCTGGATTGTCAAAGCCCTGGAATTGGCTTTCTCTAAATTGAACTACTTTATCACCTTTCCAAACATATTCTCTGCCTTCAATGTCATTACATTAGTTCTTGTTAGGTCATTCACAATCAGTTGACCTGTTTTCATATGTAGATTCACTTTGTCCAGCAATGGAATTTTCTTCACATCTACAATCCAATTCAAAATATTAAAATTGTTAGAAGAACCAATTGACATATCAGAAGGATGTGAAAGGGAAATTTTGAATTGATCTTTTTCAAGATCCATTGCAATTAGAAGTCTTATTTGGTCTGGAGATATCTGGTACTCATATTGAGCCTCCATGCTTGCTTTCATCTTCTGATTTCTCTCTACAATCTTGGCAAACATTTGTTTAATTAGATGCACTTGTTCCTGAGTGCTCTCATGCCTCTTAGGTGAAGCAGGGACATTTTTTTCATCTCTCAATTGTAATGAAAAACCAGGTTGAGTATCCACAGATTTTTCATTGAACTTTTCTCTCTTCTCAGCCCTATGTTATTCATCCTCTGAATCAACCATTTTCTCTTTACCTCTCTTATTTTATTTGTCTGATATGAAAGGAGTCCGAAAATTTGAATTCACTAAACTCACAACACCTTTACTTGCCACTTTTTCTAGATCAAGCCTGCTTTCATGAATGAAGGATGAATATCCATTTTCAATACTTCTGTTAGCCATCAGTATTTTTTTTTTTTACATGTTAGTGATGACTATATCTACAGCTGATTTTTCTAGAAACTGATTTCCTTATGTCAGTATGTCATCCAGAAAACCCTCCTAAAACTTTTTTCACCTTTCTACCTTTTCAGTTCGCCCATGTCGAAATCAAAACCTCATATCACAATCCTATCTAGCTTCAGCCTTATTGGCCTTCCCATCAGCTTTAAAAGGCAAATCCACATCTGTTTCAAAAGTCTCCCCTATGTTAGGAAGTGGCGTTTTAGGACATTTCACCTTTGGCAATCATCAAAAAGCCAAAAAGCCTCCATCTGCTACAGGTCTACCATGACTGATCCTTTACTTTGCAAATGAAATTGACAAGCAGCCTTAAGTCGCGCCACTCATATTCCCTAGGTCTCAGCACTGCATAAAGCCCAATCTCAAGCTGACTAGTAGGTTTTTCACTGTGTTCTATGGTTCTACAAAGACAGGAAATATATTTCATCTCATGGAGTAAATGTTTGAGTTTACAGTTAGAGGAACAGCTGCTTCTAAATGTATTATGAGCCTGAGATGAAGTTGCAAAACAAAAGTCACTCATCTGGACTTTACAGCTATTTCCAGCATGAAAATCACAGTAAGAACGGGTCATCACTGTCTCAGCAAACTGGTAAATTGTCAAGGCCCAGAACCTCCTTCATTTACAAGCAGAGGGTTAGGGCGCCTCCTTCATCCACAAGCAGAGGGCGCTGGCCAATATTGACTTGGAAGATTGCAAAGGTCCAGGTTTGCTTTGTTTTGAACAATGAAACATATGTCCAGGTTTTATGAATTTGAGTGATGGTCATAACAGGAACAGAGTTTGAAATATGCTAAGAAAAAGAATTTGGTCTGATAAAGGGGGTCATCTGAAGTTTTCAAATCATGGAAATTGTTGAAATGAAGAAAGGCAGGTCATTGGTAAAACATTCCAATCATAAGAAGCCTATTTATCCACAAGATTAAATAGAGTAAATGCTGACAAAATGCCATTACACAGGTAGGAGGAGAGTTCTTGGTTTTTCAAAAAAGCACTGACCTTCATAGTCAAAAAGGTTATTTTTCAAGTAATATATCATGAGATGAACAAGCCAAATCATAAATATCTCAGTCACCCTTAGAACAGTGCAGAGGAACAGTGTCACATGGCTAGGGTTTCTTCTGAAATACAGTGATGCTTGCAAGTAAAGATGCCAATATTGATGTTGTTCAAGTGGTCCACTTACCACCACATTCAGAGAAAGGCTGTGTCAGACATAGTTGTCAAAAAAACCTTCAGATACCTTACCTGATGAAGAGCCTCCTCCATTTATGAGCAGATGGCCAAGGCATTTAGTGTTGTTGAAAACTGATTGGTCAAAAGGAAGCCAAGCATTTGTCAAAAAGGCCATCCTTCCTAAACAAAGTAAAGGACACTCATCCTCCTGCTCATAAGAGAATGCCTTCAAACAACTCATCACAGTTGAAAAGAAAGCAAAGTACAGTTGGTTTTCCAAAGAAAGTCTGCTCCTATAACAAAGTCAAAGATACCTTGCTGGTATATTTTGAGCAGAGGAAAAGTGTTAGAAGAAGCGCCCTCGAGTATAGACAGAGGATGAAAGAGTTTAAGTGAATGACACTGAAGTAGTGTACCCACAGTCAAAAAGAGGCTCAAATATTTCATCTCAACAAATACCAAAGGATAGTAAAATTTGCATGGCTGTTGAATCATCATACCTCTGCCACAGTGAAATTAGGGTTAAGGAGCACCCGGGAAGTTTGTTTCAAAATGATTTTCTGATCAAACAGAGATTAAATTTACAAAATTGAGAGAGGTTTTTGTCCCTCATAGGTTAAAAAATAAAAACCTCCTTCAGTTTCTGCACAGGTATCATGGTTTGTGAGGAACATGAAAAATACAGATGTCACGGGAGAACTTCTGCACTAGGATACACCATTTTTGACCAGTGATGGGACAGTCAGTTTTTGAAGGCTCAATTGGACTCCAAATGAAAAAATTCAAGTTTCTATGGAAAATAGACTTCCATAGATTTCCGATGAGCCATCTCGGGCCAAATTCCGACAAAAGGAAGGCATCCAAAAGTAGCCTGCAATCAACGCTATGTTTTTCTGCACCAGCATACACCATTTTTGACCAGTGATGGGACAGTCAGTTTTTGAAGGCTCAATTGGAATCCAAATGAAAAAATTCAAGTTTCTATGGAAAATAGACTTCCATAGCTTTCCGATGAGCCATCTCGGGCCAAATTCCGACAAAAGGAAGGCATTCAAAAATGGTCTACAAACAGCTCGATGCATTTCTGCACCAGGATTTACCAGTTTTGACCAGTGTTGGGAAAATCAATTTTTGAAGGATCAAATGGACACCAAATGACAAAATTCAAGTTTTTATGGAAAGTAGACTTCCACAGATTTCCAACGAGCCATCTCACGCCCCATTCCAACACCGGGAAGGCCCTCAAAATGAACTGCAAACTTGCGCGACTTGCCTGGAAAAGTGCGCGACGTGCCTGGAGCGAAAAATACAAAGGGCCATAACTAAGGCGCAACGTGCCTGTAGCAGCCTGCGGCATTCCTGTAGCACTGGTCAAAAATTCACTTAAAAACCTTAAAAAACTATTTGGAAAGCTGCTCAACCAATCAAAAAGGTCCCTTGAGTTTTTTTTAAGGTATTTTTCTCACTCCATTGCCCAAGCACAGCAATCAATTGACTGTTTGTTTTTCATTAAACCAAAACTTGTTGTTTGGCATAAAGGAGGACAGAACAGTGATTTATTGGAGGATTTGTAATATTAAAAAAATTAAACCCTTTTTATTTTTTCAAAAATCGCTCCAACTCCTCAAGAAGCATTGTCATAAATTTCGAAGGAACAAGTTGAGTTGTAGTTCTGTTGGCTAAGGGATGAAACCTTAAAGAGCTTGTGAGTCTTGTCAATGAGAAAAAGGCCGTGAAACTGCCCCCAAAATTGTTATAAAAGAAACAAGAGCACAGGGCTTAAAGAGAAAAACAATGGGACATGTTTTAGACAGTGATCATTAGATGGAATTTGGTGACTTTCCAACAATCTCCTTTGTTTGTTAAAAGACAAAAAAAATAGTGTTTGGCCTTTTTAGTTCCCTAAAGCAGAATCAGTGGGTGAGTTATCATTTGCATTCGGAGCTGTCTTTTGTCAAAATGTGTGCAAGGAGCAGCAGAGTATAGAGAAAGTAGTGTTTTGTGTAAAAGGAGTTCCTTATGGTTTGAATGATACAAGATTATTTGTGACATCATAGAAACATAATAAACTCTGCCACCTAGCCCTATGTACAAGTGACTTTTTACTGTGGGAGTGCACTATGATTGAATGTGTTTATAATGGTTGAATCCACTGGTGGAAAAGCACACCAAAGGAACAGTGTTTGGTTGAAGGGGACTTTTTATTGTTGAAAGCTACTGGCCTTTATTGCCACATTACAAAAACATCACAAACTCTGTCACCATTTCTACAGAAACAGTAACTATTGACTGTGTAAATTCACCGCAATTGACTGTGTTTATATTGTGAATTTATTGGTTAAGTGGCCTCAACAGAGAGCAATGTTCTTTAATCAGGGGCTTTTGTTTTCCTTCCTCTACAAGGATAAGGGTGTCCTACTACCTCAAACACCAAAGCTGGTGTCTTTCCACAGGAAAATTTACTTTGGATGTCTATCTTTATTTGGCTGTGTTTCTCTCTTAAAAATCTGCTTGTTGAACTACATATTAAGTGGAAAGGAAGATTTCTGAAGGAACAAGGATCTCACACCTAAGAGGGACTTTTTACACAGCATTCAAAAAACATTGTTGCCTTATCAAAACAAGTGATTTGACAGGCTAGGACAGAGTCTTGTTTGGAGGACAGTAGCTTGACAGTGATGCAAGTAAGTAGCAACTTCAGCAAAGTGTGAAGGGTGCTGGGCAAATCTACTACACCCCAACTGGATCCAAATAAGTATGTCGAGAGCATGCAACAGGTTATTCAAAATCCTCAGTCCATGATAATGGCACAACACCTTCACCATTCCCTGATGCAGGATCCAACAGTAATGAATATGATTAAGATGGTGTCAAACCCTGTACAAAAAATGCAATTTGAAGCACGGATGGCCCAGCTTAAGAACGATCCTGCTTTAGAGCCTGTTTTGGATGACATTTCAAAGAGGGGGCCTCCTGCAATGATGAAGTATTGGAATGATCCAGTGGTACTCAGTAAGCTTGGAAATTTTTTTCAAGTGGGCAGCTCATTGCATTTAGAAGTATTTTTATCACCCTGTCCTATGAACAGTCAACTTTGGACTGTGTATACACCTTGTTTGGACCGAGAAATAGTGTTGAATATATTTGTTGAAAAGTATACCAGAAGAGAGCAGTATTTTGGTTGAAGAAGAGCTTTGTTTGATTAGAACTCTTACAAACATTTGTGAAACACCTCAGCAACATTTCAAGGTCTGCCACCTTGTCCTATGAACAATGAACCCTGACCGTGTGTATACCCTCTGGTTGAATGAATTTATGGTGTTGAATCGGTTGGTTGAGTTGCATACTAAGAAGAAATCAGGGTTTTGAATTGAGAAGAATATTGTTTTTCCTTCCTCTAAAAAGACAAGGCTGTTTTATTTCCTCAAAACACCAACAAGCTAAGTACCCTCACACAGGAAGGTCACTTTGACTATGTTTGTCCTTGTTAACTGTGTATTCATTGGCTGATTGATATACAAAGGCAAGAAAAGGTATTGTTTGGAAGGAGCAGGGATCTTATATCAAAGGAGGACATCACACACAACAATTGAACCATGGTTGCCTTGATCAAAACAGTGACTGACAGAGAAGGCAGAATTTTGTTTGAACAGCAAGAACATGATGAACAAGGCCATGATAGTGACGAAGCAAGGGCAACCAAGAGATGATACACAGCAGCATCCTGATGAGGGCAAGCGAATACAAGACATGGATCGTGAAGGGAATTCTCCAAAGCATGTGCTATCTGCCTCTTATAGGCAAGGGGCCATGACTTCTTCACCAAAGCCAGAATGCTGAACATGAGACAAGGCAGCCCAAGAGAAGTTGAAGAAGGCAAAGGGGAAGCACCCGGCACGAAAAGAGGAGAAAAGCATATCAGTTCTTGACATTTTGGCCTCAGCTTCGGAGCATGTTGCTATGGACCCCTGAGGGTCAGGCATGCCAATTTTGGGCCTGTTTCGGAAACTTTTTGTTTTTTGGCATTTTTTGGGTTTTTGGCCAAAAACTCATAAATTCGCCATGTCAGTTTGATGAGTTGTCAAGGGAGGAGGATGATACCGATGGATGCCATAATTCCATGAGCAGGTCTCCAGCGATTTTCAGGGAATTTGAAGATCATTCGCCCCCTCAAATTGGCGAAAAACAGCCTCATTTTGCACATTCTGCCCGCCATATCAGCAGCCTGCTATTTTCTGGGTTTTTGCGCACAGGTACAGTTTTGAGGGACTTTCAGAGATCAGATTGAGGTGATTCCACTTGCGCCGGAAAGTAGACACAAAGAGCTTTCCAACGAGCCATCATGAGCCTCATTTCGACATCGGGAAGGCTGCCATTTGCATCCAGCAAGTCAGGGGACCTTTTTCAGGCATAAATATGAAGTATTTTTGTAATTTTTGAACTCCAAAAATCTGCTTTTTCCAAATGTGCGTTAAGCTATTTTTATCATGGGAAAATCATGTAAAGTCAATATAATTTCTGTTTTTAGCAGTTTTTTAGATATTTTATGGGATATTTTGTGCCTTGGGCTTTGCAAAGCCTCAAGGACAAGTTTAGATATTTTGACTTGACCAATGGGATAGCTAGTTGCTCCATGAGGTTTTCCTCCCTCAAGCCTATTTATCCCATGGTTCTCATTGTAAATCAGAGGCTGAACTTGAGAGAAGAATTAATACATTGGTCATATGAGCTTTGAAGAACACACTTGAGTTATGATTTTTGGACTGCCTCTTGGATGCTTTTGAAGAATGATGAAGGATTGTTGATGGATTCCTTGACATGGTAGAATGGTATAGTGCTTCTTAATGTGTTTTGTCTTCTATTTTTCACTCATAATTCATATTTCTTGCTGCTATAGATCAGTAAAGATTGATTTTGAGACATGCCCATGGAGGCACCTCAAAATCCCTGAATCTTCATAGCTTGATGTTTTCTTCTCCCTTAGTTATGCTAAAGAATTCTTAGTTGCTCTTTAGTAACCTAAGGTATTGTTGCTAAGTTTTATTCATCAGTTCCATGTATGTTGAGTAGGATGTATGGTTTTCCCTACCTACCTATCAGCTGCCCATAGTTCTGTCCATAAAACTTTCTCTTTGACTGATTTGTTGATCATCTTGTTGAACCAAGGAGGCCTAGTCCCGATCTAGCCCTTTGCCTAAGACTATGAAAACTTGTTTGTCCAAGTGCCCAATGACTTAGAAACTATGTTTAGGCGTTCCGGCGTAGTTTATGAGTTGTTAGTTTGTCTTATGTGTTTTCCCCAAAGTCTGATAGCCATTTCCCGAAGTTAGAGGGTCTTATACCTCTATGTATGGCTGGAATGTTTGATTTCTATGCATTGATTAGCTTATAGTTATTCCTAGCATGATTAATGGCTTGCTATTACATGTTTATGTCTGCTATTAACTAGTTACACTTGAAATCCCTTGTCTTTCACCAACTTGTTGTCCACTTAATCCATTTTTCCCAGAGATCCCTTCTACCGTGAAACAAATCGGCCCTACAGCAGCTTTACATCATCACCTCATTAGCTTCCTTGACCTGTTTGACCCCATAGCCCAATTTATCTACATCTTGTTATCCAGTTTATGTATTTGATCAGTTTTATCCCTCACAAACTTAAAAACTAAAAAAAACCAAAAACACACTTCATAACTAGCCTAATATCAGAACATCGCAAGTAAACACACCGACATCTTTTGCACATATAGAGAGAGCCCTCTCTGAGTCCAGGAAGGCTAGGTCCTCGGGCTCCAAATCTTGGTTTGATGTTACATCGTCATTTGGCTAGCCAATCGGCCAAATCACGGGACCCTAACATAATGGCGATCACGGTGGGACTTTGAGTTTGTGACAATCTAAGGACACCTTAGAACTCTATAAGTCCCTTATTTTTAAGAATACCCGCCTTTAGCCACCTCATCGCCACTCTAACATAATGGTGATCACGGTGGGACTTTGATTCAAAACATCCTAGGTATCCCTTAGGAACTCTCAAAATCTCAGTCAAACTTAGAAGAGTAGAATCTGGTTGTCTCACCATCCTAGCAAAATGATGAGTCAGTTATAGGAAACTCTTCCAAACCTCAGAACTACATAAAACTCAAAAAACCCCAAAACACTCCCTTAGATTGGTTTTTAACATTACTGGTGGTGGACCATACAAGTATATCTCAAACAACTGACAATCCACCTAGCGACTCCACTAACTTCTAGTGAGCCTTACTATTTTACTAAATTCTAGGCTACTACCCGATAGACCTATCCCATCACTCACTAACATAGCGGGAGATGGTGGGACACTGAGTACATAATAGTCCAGCAAACTCTTATAGACTCTTTAGTCCTTCAGGTACCATAAACAAGCAAGCAGTCCCTAGACCCATTTTTTAGAGTAAACTATTTTTTGTTCTCATCACCCTAGCAAAGTGTTGAAACAAATCTAGGATACTTTAACAAACCATAGGTTGCACATAAAACTCAGAAAATCCAAAAACATTCTCAGATTAGTTATTGGTGGTGGACCATAGCTATCTTCACAAAAACAACCCATTTTCACCTGGCGACTCCACTAATCCATCCCTTTACTTTTGACCATCCTTCACCTTAGTAAAGCTTTAGAAAAACCACTCATCCAGAACATTCACCAATACCATTCTCTCTAAAACTCTGGATCTAAAATCTAGCTTCACGAAGAATCAATACCATAGTTCATCCAGACCCAAATCCCCCTATCATAGTAGATGACCCAGAGAAGATTCTGTGGCAAGCTTCCGAAACTGATCATCTAGCTACTGGTAGATCCATCCGTAGAACAAGATCTGTACCTAAACATCACACTATCCTACTAGATGCACCTTAGGAACTAGATTCATCACAAAATCTTCCCAGGAGAAAATCATATAGTAAGATAAACTTTGACGATCTTGAACCCCTATTCAAACCACCTCTGCTCATCCCACTAGTCCTCATCTTGTACATCATCCATTAGCTCCCGTCATGGCAGCCTGGTACGCACCTTTGGTGTTGTCACCACCCTTGGCTCCTCTCCCAAATAAATATCAAGAAAAAATCCCACACTTTACCAGAGAAGACACCACCACAGCTCAACAGCATGTAAGTAGGATTAGTGATGCTTTTGAATACATGGAAGTACACGACGAAACCGTCAGAATGAGAATATTCGCCCAAAGCCTGGGTGGAGAACCCAAAACATGGTTTAAAAGCTTGCCTCCAAACATCATCCACAACATCTTAGAACTCTGCCAAGTCTTCGCGAACAAGTGGGAAGTCCGAAGGAACCCTATTCAAATCCTGTCAGAATATAACAACCTAAAACAGGAAAATGGGGAAAGTGTCCAGGCATACTGCACTAGGTTCAACAATGTGTATAACACCCTCCCACCTCACTTCAAACCCCCACTTGGTTTAGTCTTGGCAAAATTCCCCGAGGGTTTTGATCCAGACATGACATATCATCTGAGAGACAAGGATCCCCCTACCCTAGAGGAAATGCAACAAGTAGCCATAAAACAAGAAGCCAATTTAGCAGAAAAAAAAGCTAGGACTAGATTAGAAAGAAAAGTCCCATATAGAGATGAGGTATCCAGTTCATCTCCTTCCCTAGATCCTAGAATAGATGGCTTGGTCAAATCCATGACAAAGATGTGGGAAAAAATGAGTGAAAGAATGCCTCCTAGGGACAACCAACCAAACCCTCAAAACCAGAACCAAGGCTTTAGAAAAGGTCGGTCTCAAAATAAACCAAGAGGAAATGATCAGCAAATCGGACCATCCTTCAATGAGAATTATGTTGATAAAGAGGATAAGGATACTGAACCCATTGATGAAAATCATTGGAACCTCATAGGTTCTGATAACGAGAGTAAGGTTTACCTCACAGCAGAAGAGCAAGAGTTATGCTATCCAAGTCAGGAAGAAACCAATGATGAAGATCTCGAAGATCCTACCATAGATTTTCAGAATGCCATTATAGAAGCTCATAGGCAGTATAACCTTAGAAGTAGAAAAAACCAAGACTACTCCAAGAAGGGTAGCCCTGACACTGCTAAAAGCTCTGACACCATCCCTAAAAAAGCCATGGATAGCAACAAAATTGTGGCCAAGAAAATTGACCAAAACAAGGATAAAGCTATTCAAACAAGTCTTAGCTCAGATACTCTTAGCACCTCTACAAAAACCCCTGAAGTAACGGTGTCAAACAAAGTCCCGAATCAGAGTCAGCAAATTAAGAGCATAGAAAAGATCATGTCCGAAAAAGCTGAAACAAATCTGCCCAAACTACAAACTCCTTTTAGTTTCGAAGGGGAAGTTTCCGAAATAAAAATTACCATACCCCTTAATGAGCTAATAACTGTAGATAGGTATAGATCTCAAATTTTCAAAGTTTTTGACATAGGGAGCGAGGCAGATACTTTAAATATAATTGAAAACAAACCCGAGCTCTTATTGGGCCCGGAAATAGAAGGTCAATACCAAGAAGGATTTGTTTCTCCTTCCTATGTGAGCTTGAACATACGGGACAAGATATTACATAATGCCATGTTAGATTCTGGTACCTCCCATAACCTCATGCCTAAAGCAGTCATGGAAAACCTAAGACTAGAAGTAACTCAACCCTACAAAACCCTGTATTCCTTTGACTCAAGTCAGGTCAAATGCTTAGGCCTAATAAAGAACCTAGAGGAATGCTCTAAAGACACTATCAGCCATTTTGAAATCACAGATTCTGAAATGGAAGAAGAATCAAAACCTGTAGGATCTCTACCTTTATGCTGGGAGTCATTTGAGTTCATAAAAGAAAATTGGCCCCCTGAACATATATCAAAAAAAACTCATGAATTACATGATAACTATCCTCAACATCACAAAGAATTGGTTGAAGATGAAAACAAGCAAGAAATGAAAGAGAACCCACGGGATCTCTCTAAGGACATGAGTGATGATTCATCATCTCTCATAGGTGAAGCCCAAAAAGACATTCATCCTTTAAATCGGATTTCCCAAGAGAAAGAGGATTGTTGTGGAGAGAGGAAAATGCTTCCCTTTTTAACTGAAGAGGAAATAGATCAACTTATAAACATACAGACAACCTCTGAATCTTCACATAACCACAACTTTTCTAATCTTTCTCCTGTTTATCTTGCATATCATAAGTCAAAAAGTAAATTTGTAAATCAATTTGAAGAAAAGAAATCTGATAGTCCAATATGCATGGTTGATGAGATTAATTATAATGATAATTTTCCAAGGTTTGATCAATATTTTGATTATGATGATGATTTCCAAACAGAAGCTAACTTTGCAGAAAACTCAGTTTTTGATTTTTGGGAGGAAGCTCAGTTTCATAAATTTGAGAAAAGTAAGCAGCCATTACCGGTCATCTATGACACTCATGAGAAGAACCTTGAGAGTTTAGAAGTAAGTGAAGAGTCTCAGACTCTTTGCTCTACTTCACTTCAGCCCGTCAGAGATAACATGCACATGATTGGAAATCAACAGTTTTTCAGCTTTGATGATGAGTTTGAGGAAGATGATGAAATCCTCGAGTAGGTTGTAAATGAGAAGCCTTTTCCTGAAATAGTTGAAGAAATCATTTTGGACATGGAATCTTCCTTAACTCCAGATTTGCAGCCACCAAGTTCCATTGAGTTACAAATTGCAGATGAAGAAGTAGAGGTTAATAAACACATGGGAGTTGTCACACTGTCCTTTCAAGATAATTTATTGTCAAAGTGTATCCTTGTTCATCAACATGATGACCTTCACACAGTTTTCAGTCCACTTAATCAGAACACATCAGCTTGGAAAGAAAACTACACTGCAATACATGATGAGTCTGACAGTTCGAGTGATCATGAGGAAGAGTTCCTTTACCAGGGGGGTCTCAAA
Source organism: Pinus albicaulis (assembly GCA_034641835.2). Lineage (NCBI taxonomy): Eukaryota > Viridiplantae > Streptophyta > Pinopsida > Pinales > Pinaceae > Pinus > Pinus albicaulis. Next base: position 51,029,127 of record CM076570.1, read on the forward strand.
TATAGCCAAGTGGAAGAAATAGTAGTCATGAATGAAGCCTATATATCAAATCCTCTAGATCAGGTATTATTCCAAGATCTATTTGTTGTTTTCCTTGAGAAATCTGTAGGGGTAGTGGGTTCTATCATAAAAAAGTTGCTACCAAGAATGAGAAAAAACTTAAGCTCTACTGTCCAGAAACAAACCAAATGGGAGTGGCCTTTTCATTATTTCTGCATCATGAAAGAACTAAACCAGAATCACCCATGTGAGCATCTACTTGACTGGTTGCATTGGAAAACAGAGTTCACCAAAAAAATTTCTATTGTGTACAGATTAGATTAGGATAGAAAGACAACAATAGAAAATAAGCTTAGCCTGTGAGCACCTTTTCATTTGTAGTTTGTTTGAAGAAAAAGTGAAAAAGCAGAAAATACAAAAAACAGTGAAAAGTAGAAAAAGAGGGCAGTTTCTAAAAAGTAGTGGTAAGGCCCCATGTTCCAAAAAATAGTCCTTCGGAAAGCGCGCAAGTCTAAATGCCGCTACTAGTACTTCAATGTCTTGTTCAGCTATCTAGCCTAATCATAGTTGAGCATGTTTAAATTTATTTGCTGATAAGTTAGTGAGTGTCAAGATAGTCAACATTGTGTAAGATTGACTTATCACGGAGCTTAGATTAGGGAGAGATTCTGGTTCCACATGCTTAAAACAGAACCAAAGAGAGAAGCGAGGGATGAAAAACACATTGTACATCTTAGCCCCGCTTCTCTAGTTTCCTTTTATTGCAGAATAACATTTGTGTGCGGCTTGTCTTTTATGCCGCAAATGCATGACAAATCAGACTGCCTAATCCTGATTTGATCATTTTTAAATTTCATGTTGTAGATTAGAGAATGAAATCCTGTCAAACTGCTTAATCTTGACAGTCGATCTAGCTTTAGGTAGAGAAATGAAGGAGTTCATCAGTTTAATCTGAACTCCCGGCAGATATAAGAGTAGAAATAGATAGGTTCATTTTGCAAAAAGAAAAATATGCATTGTCAAAAGGCTGCTAGTTCAAATGTGCCAAAGAGAAGAAAAAATGTTAGGAAAGATAGTGGGGTAGGTAGAAGTATCATTGATGATTAACCATGCTGTCACTTTTCAGAAATAACATCAAGAGAAGGGTAAAATTTTGCGCCAATGGATAAGGCATTGGTCTTCATAAGCCAAAGATCTGAATTCTGGACACCTCCTGATGAGGAGCTGCCCTCCCCAAATGGAGCCATTGTTAGCCATCAGTATTTTTTACATGTTAGTGATGACTATATCTACAACTGAGTTTTCTAGAAACTGATTTCCTTATGTCAATATGTCATCCAGAAAACCCTCCTAAAACTTTTTTCACCTTTCTACCTTTTCAGTTCGCCCATGTCGAAATCAAAAACCTCATATCACAAGCTTATCTAGCTTCAGCCTTATTGATCTGACCATCAGCTCTAAAAGGCAAATCCACATCTGTTTCAAAAGTCTCCCCTATGTTAGGAAGTGGCGTTTTAGGACATTTCACCTTTGGCAATCATCAAAAAGCCAAAAAGCCTCCATCTGCAAAAGACCTGCCATGACTGATCCCTTACTTTGCAAATGAAATTGACAAGCAGCCTTAAGTCGCGCCACTCACATCCCCTAGATCTTAGCACTGCATAAAATCCAATCTCAAGCTGACTACTAGGTTTTTCACAGTGTTCTATGGTTTCTACAAAGGCAGGAAATATAATTTCATCTCATGGAGTAAATGTTTGAGTTTACAGTTAGAGGAACAGCTGCTTCTAAATGTATTATGAGCCTGAGATGAAGTTGCAAAACAAAAGTCACTCATCTAGACTTTACAGCTATTTCCAGCATGAAAATCACAGTAAGAAAGGGTCATCACTGTCTCAGCAAACTGGTAAATTGTCAAGGCCCAGAACCTCCTTCATTTACAAGAAGAGGGTTAGGGCGCCTCCTTCATCCACAAGCAGAGGGCGCTGGCCAATATTGACTTGGAAGATTGCAAAGGTCCAGGTTTGCTTTGTTTTGAACAGTGGAACAATGTCTCCAGGTTTTATGATTTTGAGTGATGGTCATAACGAGACGAGTTTGAGAAATATGCTAAAAAGAATTTGAGTACGATAAAGAGGTCATCAAGTTTTTCAAATCATGGAAATTGTTGAAATGAAGAAAAGGCGAGGTCATTGGTAAAACATTCCAATCATAAGAAGCCTATTTATCCACAAGATTAAATAGAGTAAATGCTGACAAAATGCCATTACACAGGCAGGAGGAAAGTTCTTGGTTTTTCAAAAGAGCACTGACCTTCATAGTCACAAGGTTATTTGTCAAGTAATCTATCATGAGATGAACAAGCCAAATGATAAATATCTCAGTCACCCTTAGAACAGTGTAGAGGAACAGTGTCACTGTGGCTAGGGCTTCTTCTGAAATACAGTGATGCTTGCAGGTAAAGATGCCAAGATTGATGTTTTTCAAGTGGTTTATTTACCATCACCTTCAAAGAAAGGATGTTTCAGACATAGTTTTCAAAAATCCTTCAGATACCTTACCTGATGAAGAGCCTCCTCCATTTATGAGTAGATGGCCAAGGCATTTAGTGTTGTTGAAAACTGATTGGTCAAAAGGAAGCCAAGCGTTTGTCAAAAATGCCATCCTTCCTAAACAAAGTAAAGGACACTCATCCTCCTGCTCATAAGAGAATGCCTTCAAACAACTCATCACAGTGGAAAAGAAAGCAAAGTACAGTTGGTTTTCCAAAGAAAGTCTGCTCCTATAACAAAGTCAAAGATACCTTGCTGGTATATTTTGAGCAGAGGAAAAGTGTTAGAAAAAGCGCCCTGGAGTATAGACAGAGGATGAAAGAGTTTAAGTAAATGCCACTAAAGTAGTGTACCCACAGTCAAAAAGAGGCTCAAATATTTCATCTCAACAAATACCAAAGGATAGTAAAATTTTCTTGGCTGTTGAATCATCATACCAATGCCACAGTGAAATTAGGGTTAAGGAGCACCCGGGCAGTTTGTTTCAAAATGATTTTCTGATCAAACAGAGATGAAATTTACAAAATTGAGAGAGGTTTTTGTCCCTCATAGGTTAAAAAATAAAAACCTCCTTCAGTTTCTGCACAGGTATCATGGTTTGTGAGGAACATGAAAAATACAGATGTCACGGGAGAACTTCTGCACTAGGATACACCATTTTTGACCAGTGATGGGACAGTCAGTTTTTGAAGGCTCAATTGGAATCCAAATGAAAAAATTCAAGTTTCTATGGAAAATATACTTCCATAGCTTTCCGATGAGCCATCTCAGGCCAAATTCCGACAAAAGGAAGGCATCCAAAAGTAGCCTGCAATCAACGCTATGTTTTTCTGCACCAGCATACACCATTTTTGACCAGTAATGGGACAGTCAGTTTTTGAAGGCTCAATTGGACTCCAAATGAAAAAATTCAAGTTTATATGGAAAATAAACTTCCATAGCTTTCCGATGAGCCATCTCGGGCCAAATTCCGACAAAAGGAAGGCATTCAAAAATGGTCTACAAACAGATCGATGCATTTCTGCACCGGGATTTACCAGTTTTGACCAGTGTTGGGAAAATCAATTTTTGAAGGATCAAATGGACACCAAATGACAAAATTCAAGTTTTTATGGAAAGTAGACTTCCACATATTTCCAACGAGCCATTTCGCGCCCCATTCCAACACCGGGAAGGCCCTCAAAATGAACTGCAAACTTGCGCAACTTGCCTGGAAAAGTGCGCGACGTGCCTGGAGCGAAAAATACAAAGGGCCATAACTAAGGCGCGACGTGCCTGTAGCAGCCTGCGGCATTCCTGTAGCACTGGTCAAAAATTCACTTAAAAACCTTAAAAAACTATTTGTGGAAAGTACACTCCAACCAATCAAAAGTCCCTTGAGTTTTTTTTAAGGTATTTTCTCACTCCATTGCCCAAGCACGGCAATCAATTATTTGTTTGTTTTTCATTAAACCAAAACTTGTTGTTTGCAGCATAAAGAAGAACGGAAACAGTGATTTATTGGAGGATTTGTAATATTAAAATTAAGCCATACCATTTTCAAAATGCCTCCAACTCCTCGAAAGCATTGTCATAAATTTCGAAAGAGAACAAGTTGAGTTGTTGTAGTTCTGTTGGCTAAGGGATGAAACCTTAAGAGCTTGTGAGTCTTGTTAATGAGAAAAAGGCCGTGAAACTGCCCCCAAAATTGTGATAAAAGAAACAAGAGCACAGGGCTTAAAGAGAAAAACAATGGGACATGTTTTAGACAGTGATCATTAGATGCAATTTGGTGACTTTCCAACAATCTCCTTTGTTTGTTAAAAGACAAAAAAAATAGTGTTTGGCCTTTTTAGTTCCCTAAAGCAGAATCAGTGGGTGAGTTATCATTTGCATTCAGAGCTGTCTTTTGTCAAAATGTGTGCAAGGAGCAGCAGAGTATAGAGAAAGTAGTGTTTTGTGTAAAAGGAGTTCCTTATGGTTTGAATGATACAAGATTATTTGTGACATCATAGAAACATAATAAACTCTGCCACCTAGCCCTATGTACAAGTGACTTTTTACTGTGGGAGTGCACTATGATTGACTGTGTTTATAACGGTTGAATCCACTGGTGGAAAAGCACACCAAAGGAACAGTGTTTGGTTGAAGGGGACTTTTTATTGTTGAAAGCTACTGGCCTTTATTGCCACATTACAAAAACATCACAAACTCTGTCACCATTTCTACAGAAACAGTAACTATTGACTGTGTAAATTCACCGCGATTGACTGTGTTTATATTGTGAATTTATTGGTTAAGTGGCCTCAACAGAGAGCAGTGTTCTTTAATCAGGGGCTTTTGTTTTCCTTCCTCTACAAGGATAAGGGTGTCCTACTACCTCAAACACCAAGGCTGGTGTCTTTCCACAGAGTACTTTGGATGTCTATCTTTTGTTTAGGTGTGTTTCTCTCTTAAGCTCTGCTTGTTGAACTACATGTTAAGTGGAAGGCTTTACGGAAGGAACAAGGATCTCACACTGGGGACTTTTTACACGGCATTCAAAAAACATTGTTGCCTTATCAAAACAAGTGATTTCGGACAGGCTAGGACGGAGTCTTGTTTGGAGGACGATGGCTTGTGGTGCAAGTAAGTAGCAACTTCGATGACAAAGTGTGAAGGGTGCTGGGCAAATCTACTACACCCCAACTGGATCCAAATAAGTATGTCGAGAGCATGCAACAGGTTATTCAAAATCCTCAGTCCATGATAATGGCACAACACCTTCACCATTCCCTGATGCAGGATCCAACAGTAATGAATATGATTAAGATGGTGTCAAACCCTGTACAAAAAATGCAATTTGAAGCACGGATGGCCCAGCTTAAGAACGATCCTGCTTTAGAGCCTGTTTTGGATGACATTTCAAAGAGGGGACCTCCTGCAATGATGAAGTATTGGAATGATCCAGTGGTACTCAGTAAGCTTGGAAATTTTTTTCAAGTGGGCAGCTCAGGAGATATGTCAGTTTCCCAGCAGTCTGCTAAAAATAAAAAAAGAAGAAACAAGTGAAGACATTGACAAGGAGACATCTTTGACTTTGACTCATATGGCCAGCACTGGTGATGTTAAGGAGGTGCAAAGTTTGCTTACAAAGGGTTGAATTTGAATTTGTATGAATAGCCATTGCAATTACCCTCAAAACTATGATGAAACAAAATCAAAACCTGTCAAGTTGTGTGCATTGTTGAAAACAGAAAGGAAAGATAAGGTGTTATTAGGGTGAAAACAGTAGGTAAGGTTTTAACACAGCCATCATATGAACATTTTTTGATGTTTCAAAGGAGTTTCCACCTTATGTTTAAAATATAAAACAGTGTTGTGCCTTTCAGTTCCATAAGGCAGAATCAGTGAGTAAAGCTCATTGCATTTAGAAGTATTTTTATCACCCTGTCCTATGAACAGTCAACTTTGGACTGTGTATACACCTTGTTTGGACCGAGAAATAGTGTTGAATATATTTGTTGAAAAGTATACCAGAAGAGAGCAGTATTTTGGTTGAAGAAGAGCTTTGTTTGATTAGAACTCTTACAAACATTTGTGAAACACCTCAGCAACATTTCAAGGTCTGCCACCTTGTCCTATGAACAATGAACCCTGACCGTGTGTATACCCTCTGGTTGAATGAATTTATGGTGTTGAATCGGTTGGTTGAGTTGCATACTAAGAAGAAATCAGGGTTTTGAATTGAGAAGAATATTGTTTTTCCTTCCTCAAAAAAGACAAGGCTGTTTTATTTCCTCAAAACACCAACAAGCTAAGTACCCTCACACAGGAAGGTCACTTTGACTATGTTTGTCCTTGTTAACTGTGTATTCATTGGCTGATTGATATACAAAGGAAAGAAAAGGTATTGTTTGGAAGGATCAGGGATCTTATATCAAAGGAGGACATCACACACAACAATTGAACCATGGTTGCCTTGATCAAAACAGTGACTGACAGAGAAGGCAGAATTTTGTTTAAACAGCAAGAACATGATGAACAAGGCCATGATAGTGACGAAGCAAGGGCAACCAAGAGATGATACACAGCAGCATCCTGATGAGGGCAAGCGAATACAAGACATGGATCGCGAAGGGCATTCTCCAAAGCATGTGCTATCTGCCTCTCCTAGGCAAGGGGCCATGACTTCTTCACCAAAGCCAGAATGCTGAACATGAGACAAGGCAACCCAAGAGAAGTTGAAGAAGGCAAAGGGGAAGCACCCGGCACGAAAAGAGGAGAAAAGCATATCAGTTCTTGAAATTTTGGCCTCAGCTTCGGAGCATGTTGCTATGGACCCCTGAGGGTCAGGCATGCCAATTTTGGGCCTGTTTCGGAAACTTTTTGTTTTTTGGCATTTTTTGGGTTTTTGGCCAAAAACTCATAAATTCGCCATGTCAGTTTGATGAGTTGTCAAGGGAGGAGGATGATACCGATGGATGCCATAATTCCATGAGCAGGTCTCCAGCTATTTTTAGGGCATTTGAAGATCATTCGCCCCCTCAAATTGGCGAAAAACAGCCTCATTTTGCACATTCTGCCCACCATATCAGCAGCCTGCTATTTTCTGGGTTTTTGCACACAGGTACAGTTTTGAGGGACTTTTAGAAATCAGATTGAGGTGATTCCACTTGCGCCGGAAAGAAGACACATAGAGCTTTCCAACGAGCCATCATGAGCCTCATTTTGACATCGGGAAGGCTGCCATTTGCATCCAGCAAGTCAGGGGACCTTTTTCAGGCATAAATATGAAGTATTTTTGTAATTTTTGAACTCCAAAAATCTGCTTTTCCCAAATGTGCGTTAAGCTATTTTTATCATTGGGAAATCATGTAAAGTCAATATAATTTCCATTTTTAGCAGTTTTTTAGATATTTAGTGGGATATTTTGTGCCTTGGGCTTTGCAAAGCCTCAAGGACAAGTTTAGATATTTTGACTTGGCCAATGGGATAGCTAGTTGCTCCATGAGGTTTTCCTCCCTCAAGCCTATTTATTCCATGGTTCTCATTGTAAATCAGAGGCTGAACTTGAGAGAAGAATTAATACATTGGTCATATGAGCTTTGAATAATACACTTGAGTTATGATTTTAGGACTGCCTCTTGGATGCTTTTGAAGAATGATGAAGGATTGTTGATGGATTCCTTGACATGGTAGAATGGTATAGTGCTTCTTAATGTGTTTTATCTTCTAGTTTTCACTCATAATTCATATTTCTTGCTGCTATAGATCAGTAAAGATTGATTTTGAGATATGCCCATGGAGGCACCTCAAAATCCCTGAATCTTCATAGCATGATGTTTTCTTCTCCCTTAGTTATGCTAAAGAATTCTTAGCTGCTCTTTAGTAACCTAAGGTATTGTTGCTAAGTTTTATTCATCAGTTCTATGTATGTTGAGTAAGATGTATGGTTTGCCCTACCTACCTATCAGCTGCCCATAGTTCAGTCCATAAAACTTTCTCTTTGACTGATTTGTTGATCATTTTGTTGAACCAAGGAGGCCTAGTCCCGATCTAGCCCTTTGCCTAAAACTATGAAAACTTATTTGTCCAAGTGCCCAATGACTTAGAGACTATGTTTAGGCGTTCCGGCATAGTTTATGAGTTGTTAGTTTGTCTCATGTGTTTTCCCCAAAGTCTGATAGCTATTTCCCGAAGTTAGAGGGTCTTATACCTCTATATATGGCTGGAATGTTTGATTTCTATGCATTGATTAGCTTATAGTTATTCCTAGCATGATTAATGGCTTGCTATTACATGTTTATGTCTGCTATTAACTAGTTTGCACTTGAAATCCCTTGTCTTTCACCAACTTATTGTTCATTTAATCCATTTTGCCCGGAGATCCCTTCTATTGTGAATCAAATCGGCCCTACAACAGCTTTACATCATCACCTCATTAGCTTCCTTGACCTGTTTGACCCCATAGCCCAATTTATCTACATCTTGTTATCCAGTTTATGTATTTGATCAGTTTCACCCCTCACAAACTTAAAAACTAAAAAAAACCAAAAACACACTTCATAACTAGAAAAAAACAAAAAACACACTTCATAACTAGCCTAATATCAGAACATCGCAAGTAAACACACCGACATCTTTTGCACTTATAGAGAGAGCCCTCTCTGAGTCCAGGAAGGCTAGGTCCTTGGGCTCAAAAGCTTGGTTTGATGTTATAGGTATTTAGCTATGCATTAAAGCTAATCTTTAGGACCCATAACAACTTCTACTAGAAATGGCCTTGTTGCAGCCACTGCTCTAACAGGTGCCTTTTTGTAACCATTAATTGCTTTGTGCTCTTGTCTCATATTAACTAACAAGGACCTAGGTCGGTGGCAATTTGAACATGTATCATTATTTCGAACAAAGTGAATCTTCCTGACCTTTGAACTGCCTAATGAGTTGCAGGAGAATATCTATGACAAATATGAGGCTTTATATCAAGGCTCTACAGTAGCTCCATAAAGTCTAATTTTAGAATAATCTTCAAAGACAAACCAATCTCAAAATTTACAATTTTCCCCCAAATGCAAGAACTCTTCATCTTTGGGCAAAAAATAGGGGGGAGAACTTCCATTGAAAACTTTATATGCAAAAGACATTAAATGACCAGAAAAATCAAACAAACCACCTATTATGGTCCTATAATAATAGGATTCATAATTTTTGAATTGATTTTGGTAGTCTTGTAAATATGTACATACCTTGCTTTCTACAAGTTGTTTTCCCATATTTAGAAAATAATAAAAAATGAAACGAGGGTAAAGTCCTAAAATAAAGATCAAAGGACTTGAAAAGAAAAGATCAAAAAAGAATAAATAATAAAACCCAAAAGAAAAAGAAATAAAAATAAGACCTGAAAGTGAGCAAGTTAAAACGCCACTACTATTTACTTTTGCTGCAAGAATAATGATTATGTGAAGATTGTTCAAAATGCCATAATCCATGATTAGTTAAATAGTTTAATCTTAACTTTTCATGCTTTGAATTTCATGTTTTAGATAGAGAATAAAGATATTTCAAACATTTTAAACTTGAAAAATCAATAGATAGTTAGAGAATAAATGAGGAGCTCAATATTTTAATCTGAACCCTCAGATGAAATAAGGTTAGACTTAGATAGATTTATGATTTCAAAGAAAAATGGATTTAGGGTTGCAAGCTTAAATGCACCCATGTAAATGAAGTAAAAAATGTTAGAATAATGATGGGTAGGTAGAAATCGGTTATGCAAGCATGTAATAAAGCATCATCGGGAAAATATTACTAATTTCCCTTCCCCCATAATCATTATGTATTCTAAACCTTTAGTTAAAAAGGCTCAGAGCATTTCTCTGACTTCTGTTGGGACCAGACCCAAGGCTCGATAACTGATTAGTTAAGAATATTAAATTCCTATATAAAACCCATTTTCATTAACATTTACCCTTCATCCATAATCATGATCCCTTTTCTTAAGTAAAAACTCATTTTTACTTACTAATGTAAAAACCCTAAATAATTAATTGCATTTCCATTCAAAATCACTCAAAAACCCATAATATTCATTTTATCATAAGGGAAGTGTGAAAAACCAAAAATAGGACAAAATATGCTTATTTTTCTATCTTTTACACATTACTTAGTGTTAGAACATGTATTTTTACCCCTTTATTTCATATTAATTTCTAACTATATTTATTAAATTCCTAAACTACACCCTCCCATATAGTATTAAATCCTTTTTATTTAAATAACCCAAAAAACCCAATATTTAACTCTTAACCAATGTTTAAATATCCCACGTGAATAAATAAAAAAACCCACCCTTTTATCCCCATTGGTTTAAACATATCATTAAAAATAATCCCTGCCCCCGTATGGCTATTAAACACTAATCAAAGGTTTATTTTACCATATAATATTAAAACCCGTGCCCGTGTATTGGTTGAAACCTTGGTTAAATTTTTTAATTAAAACATGTATAAACATTACCCCCCGCCTATTGTATAAACCGAAGTTTAACTTTAATAAATACATATTTATAAAGTTTAAAACCCATCCCGGATATATGAAAACCCCGACCCCACTCCAATCCCGATGCAACTTCCAGATCAGATCTTGACCATTCGCATAAACCTTCCCCTATCCAACAGTGAATAATAAATATCGCAAATAAAGTTGCCCGCACTTAACATTTTCATTTCTATGCGAAATAGGTTGTTTTAGCCTTTTATCTCTCCTCCACGCGGTAACATTTCACTGGATCGCATTCGATCCCACAAACTACTTACCGCCCAAAGCCAATGCGATAAACCATTCCCAGTTGTTCTCCTTCATACGTCAAATTTCCCTTTTGACATGACCTTCATTCAATGCTTACTGCTAAACCTAAAAACATTATAAAAGCTTCCTATGCATGCAGAAAATCCCTTTTCTACATTCTATTTGCATTTACATCCTCCCGATTGAAAAAATCAAGCTCTGTACACTATTTTCACACTCAAAGAACAAGAAAGCCATTTGAATTTACTACCAAGAACACTAGAAGTGTCCAGTCGATTTCCAAAAGATTTCTACAGCCATCATAGATCCTTTCCGACGTCACAAAAACCATTAAAATACCAAATACCTACACAAATGGGTATTCTTTGAAGAAAAATAACCTTCCTGTCATTTTAAAAAGATTTTTTTGAGAAATTAAAACCTACAGAAGCCTATTTTTCCCACATAAATACTTATTTTACCTACAAAGAACAAATTCACTGTAAAAATTATGATAAAATGTAATATCCCAAAATAGAACTACTAGCAAGGCATGCCTAAAAAACACATTTTTCAGGAATGTATGCTACAAAATTGGAAACTAGAACTTGGATCCCTTAGATCTGACAATCTAAGACTTGAATCCAAGATGGATTCAAAAAAAAATCCTCTATGTGGGTTAAACAGGTCTCCCCACACCTAGTGCAGCTGGAAAATGCCCAAAGAAGGGATTGTAGTAATACAAAAACAACACTGCTGGAAAATAATGCAGTTCAGCCCAATATTTGCAGGAGATCAATATAATGATTCATTAATCACTTATATATTATTAGATCAGGTTTATAATAGGGCCCATACAATGTACAAGAGAGAATAGAATGCTATATAGAAGAAACCTTTGGAAATGAGGTGCTACAACCACAAGAAATGTCTGAATAAGATTGAAAACATTATTTTCATTGGCTAGAGTAGCAGTAGATTAAAACTCAGATGTAGATCAGCTCTGTACACAAAAATATAGATCTAATTCAGATCTGTATATAAGAAAGGCTCCTTAATACAATCCCCTTAGGGTTTTGAGCAAAACATGAATAAAAATGAGTAGATCTGATATCTAACTTGCAGATCTACAGTAATATTTAGTAAAATATAAAGCATATGGAGTGCATCATATCAGATCTGAAACCAAACATGGATTAGTTGGCTAATCCACGGATCACCATAGTGAAAGGAAGAATCCAATAGCCAGAGATCTCTCCTCCAACATGATGCCTAAACTCCCTGCAACTCTGCTCTTGCAAATATTGTAGTACTAGGAGAGGGGTTGCGCTGTATATTTTGAGAATGCTTTGGTCTGATGCCGATATATGTATCTAAAGCTCCAAGGGTCTAGAACACTCTTGTCAAAAGGATGGAAGACTCTCCCAGTAAAAAGGGGTGCTAGAAATGCATAGATATGAAGAGATCTATCCTCAACTTGTTGCAGCTCACAAGTACAACCTAATCCTCAACAGGATCAGTGCTATAGGTGCAATATGAAGCTTGGCCAAATGCTAGATAGTGGACAAGACAAACAAGGCACCTCCAAGAGCTTCTCTAGGAAGGAGGTGGGATTCCCACTCAGGAACACTCAATGCTAAACAGCATTATCCTCAGCTAAACAACTAGGGAATGATATATGTCTAAAAAAACAATATATTTAGAAAATTATAATCATAAAAAACCCTCTCATGCTACTCTCCTCTTCCTTTTATAAGATAAAATCTTTGTCAAACCCTAAACCACTTCAATGAGTTAGCTCCTTTCACATGTGGAGCCTCCATCTAAAACTGCATTGTGCATCCATGAGGTACATTGCATCTGGACTGCGCTGTAGATTTGGTCATGGTTGACCCAGTCTCACAGCTCAAAACCATTCACATATGCAAGTGTTTTGTTTACATGGCCCAGATTTATATTTATTCACATGGGCATTGATTTTATTTAGGATTCACATCTCAAATACAAAATTTGTTGACTTAGTCAAACTTGACTTTGTCCACACAAAAAAGTCTCTTTTCACAGATGAGGGTGTGAAATCCAACTTATAGAATGATACCCTTTCATACCAAAAGGGATTTTATGCTAATTTAAATGAAGTATGGGTCTCCTTCCCCATTTATTCATCTACTAAGTACAAAAATCAAAATTCAATATTCCCATTAGCTGCATGCTAATGTAGGAATATTACAGTCCTCCCCTCCCAAATGTTTCTTGTCCTCAAGTAGTTGCAAGGATAGAACTGAAGAGTTGCCTCTCAAGGCATGGATATTGAAATGTGTTGGGAAAACATCTTTCCCAAGTGGATCCTCCATCCCCCAAGAAATCATCCATACAAAATGAGTGACCTCCCAGCATGGCAACTCTAGAAAATTCTCCTCCACCTTGAGCTCATGCAATGTAGGTGGGCTAAAATATGAATATGGTAGACGAGGGAACCTACCCCATTCTGTCCTCCACTCCACTTATGATAACTGTAGGGTGAATTTTTATCTTGGGCTGCAACAATATTTCCCTCAAGTGGCAAAATGAAGACTAGATCTCTAAAGATCTCCACTCCAACGCTATGAATCAAGCTGGCCCAACCCAACTCATAGGTGATGGATGAGAAATCATCACCATATGGAATATCATCAAACTAATGGCCCACCTCATAAAGAAACAAGTGTTTAGCTATGGTGGCCATATCTCCTCTCATGCTCCCATTAGAACATGCAATGCAGAAAATGTGGGAATCCTCCTCCCAAAATAATACATCTAAACAATGTGTTTCCTCTCCAATCATGCTCCCCATAGTAGTAAGAACAACAGAAGAAATTGGAACCATGATTATCATTAATATGAAGGGAATGCTGAAGGTTTCATTTGGTGCAGGAAAGTACCAACAGTTTTCCATGAAGTTACAACGCAGTTTTTCTAACCGTTGCTTCAGAAATTTATATGGCAAGTGGTTTATTGATGCATGGTTGTCTATGTATGTTATTTCATCTACTAATGAATATTAAATGGTTGTGTGTATCAAATGAACATACATGAAGTAATACAACACTTTCCCATCGCCATATAAGAGATGGTTGTCTCCATCATACATTCTGGCCCATTGTTGATCACGGAGCTCAATGAAAAGCTTTCCCTCTTGTGGAGCAATGCACTGCATATAAATGGTAAGATTATGCAGATCACGAAATGCAAGATCCTTACCATGTACTAGAAGTAATATAATGATAGGATCCATGAGAAAACTCTCCAATGGTATGACATACTCTCATGAAGATAAATGAGCCATGTGCTGCATGAAGATCCTTCCTCACATACTTGGAAATCCAAGCCAAGAATACATATCATAGTTATAGATATCTCCACCCATTACTCCATATTTCTCACCTCCTCCTTGTTCATCAAGTGCATCAGGAGTGAAATGAACCTGGGGACACTCCATCCATAAATCCATGCTCCAGAGTGATAGTGCTGATGGCCTATGAAAATAGGCTCCTGCCAATACATAGCTCCATTCTTTGACATGCTCATTGTCAAAGACATCTTCCATAATGTTGCTACAAACAAGAAGCTCCTTTCAAAGTGGAAGTACTTCTAGATCATCCCAGGCTAAGGATTAACCCCTTTGCACCATGATAGTGCCATCTCTTACTCATGCAACATCATGCAAAGTGTGAGAGAAAATCTACCCTTGCTCTCCCAAGAAATTCCAAAGAAACAAAGTATTTTTTTGCTTCCCCATACCTCAATCATATAAATCATGTGGGGAAAACATGGTGGTATATATGAAGAATGTCATATCAACACAATGTGTCCATACTCCTTGCTGCCCAATGATGCGAGCATCCTTCCACACATCTTTCCTCCACATACCCTTAGAAAGAGGATGATGGCCAAACTCTTTCAATAGTAGCCAATGTAGCCAAGCCTCCTGCTACCCAGTATCATAGATTTGCAAGTAGCTTTCTAGATTATTTCTCATCATCCACATCCACTCATCCACCGGTGGATCATCGACCTAACTCTGCAAATACTTCGTATCCTCCCATTGTAGGACACCAACCTTCTCAAATATTTGAAGAAATTTTCACTTCATGGAATTTTTAAACGCACCTTCCATGGGATCTCTTGATGAGACCTCCTCCTCATGCATGGCCTTCCAAAACTAGTGGGATCTTGGATCTGCTACAAGTAGAAGTCTCTCTTTGAGCGATGGCATGCTCATTGAGAAAGTGTCATCCCGAGAGGAGAAAATGTTTCTCATCTCAAGATGTTTGCCCTTTGTCACCTCTTCCTTCATTTCTTCCTGAATGAAGCTGACATCTGATTGCTCCCATGAGGAATGGGTTCTCCTTTATTCACTGCTACTTTTGGATAGCGCAGTGAAACTCTGCTGCTCTATATTAGAAGTAAGTGATGATTCTGGGTCATGCAATAGAAGGTTTCCACAATCCTCTAAAAGATTTGTTGCAATATTATAAAGTGGAAATTCAATCATACCTTGATGGGCTTTGGGAACACCTTGCATGGCTGCAAGGGTTCTTTCTTCCACTATGTTGGCTCCCTCAACTGCTCATGTTGAAGGCTGCTCCTCCAAGGTTGTGATAGTGTTGATACAAGTCTCCTTAAGAGATGGTGAGGACTTCTCTTCCTCGGATTTCTCTTTATCAAATCTCCTGATCATCCTCTGATTGAAATATGCAAAGAAGGTATTTTTGCATGTTTCACATGGCTGAACCACCAATTTCTTACTTCACCTTTCAGGTGCAGTGCTGCTATCTCCACTGCTTCTTTCTCTACCATTGGGTGTAGTAGAAAGAACACACTGAGTCTTCTTTCCCAAGCCTTTGTTTCAGATGTCCCATCAAAAGTGGACAATAGAAACCTATTTCCCTTGATTTCTCCCTTACTGCAGGGTCTCCTCTCTTCCTCCAGTTGAATGAACTATGTGAAGGCTAGAGTCTCCTTGAAGGCTCTAGGTTGAGACTTGTACTCAACAAGGTACTCACTCAGAATCTAATGATCGAAGTGTCCTCCATATTCCAGAAATTTGTCCTCCCTCTCAAAAGGAAAGGATATGTTCCAATGCTTTGGAGATATCTGCAACACTGGTCTCCTCTTCTGATCATAGGAATTTCATGGCTCTTCCTCCTCTTGAAACTCTCTATAAGTTTCACTGCTCCTTTTCTATTCTTCCTTTTTAACCTCCTTGGAAAGGTTCTTCCTGGATCTGAAAAGTGATGAGAGAAAACTCATCCTTTCCATCATTCTGACCTTTCTCTTTATATTATATCATTTTTACTTGAAGTCCACAGGCTGAGCCAAAAGATATTACTTTGATACCACTGTAATATCCCAAAATACGAATGCTAGCAAGGCATGCCTAAAAAATGCATCTTTCAGGAATTTATGCTACATGATTTGAAACCAGAATTTGTAACCCTTAGATATGACAATCTAAGACCTGAATCCAAGAGGGATTCAAATAAAAATCCTTCTAGGTGGGTTAAACAGGTCTCCCAACACCTAGTACAGCTGGAAAATGCCCAAAGAAGGGACTGCAGTAATGCAAAAACAAAATTGTTGTGAAATAATGAAATTCAACCCAAAATTTTCAGGAGATCAATATAATGATTCATTAATCACTTATACATTATTATATTAGTTTTATACAGGGCCCATAAAATGTACAAGAGAAAATAGAAAGCTATAGAGAAGAAACCTTCAGAAATGAGGTGCTACAACCACAAGAAATGTTTGAATAAGATTGAAAGATTTATTTTCATTGGATGGAGTAGAAGTAGATTAAAAATCAGATATATATTAGCTCTGTATACAAAAATATAGATCTAATTCAGATCTGTATACAAGAAAGGCTCCTTAATACAATCCCCTTAGGGTTTTGAGTAAAACATGAATAACAATGAGTAGATCTGAGATCTAAGTTGCAGATCTGCAGTAATATTTAGCAAACTCTAAAGCATATGGAGTGTATCAGATTATATCTAAAACAAAACATGGATTAGTTGGCTAATCCATGGATCACCACAATGAAAGGAAGAATCCAATCACCAGAGATCTCTCCTCAAAGATGATGCCTAAACTCCCTGCAACTCCGCTCTTGCAAATAACATAGTACTGGGAGAGGGACTGCACTGTATATTCTAAGAATGATTTTTGCTGATGTTGAGATATGGATCTGAAGCTCCAAGGGTCTAGAACACTCTTGTCAAAGGGATAGAAGACTCTCCCAGTAAAAAGGGGTGCTAGAAATGCTTAGATTTGAAGACATCTATCCTCCACTTACTATAGATCACAACGAAAACCTAATCCTCAACAAGATTAGCGCTGTAGGTGCAAGATGATGCTCGGCCAAATTCCAGATAGTGGACAAGACAAACAAGGCTCCTCCAAGAGTTTCTCTAGGAAGGAGGTGGGATTCCCGCTCAGGAACACCCAATGCTAAACAACAGTATCCTCAGCTAAATAGCTAGAGAATGATATATGTCTAAACAAACAATATATTTAGAAAATAATAATCATCAACAACCCTCTCATGCTGCTCTCCTCTTCCTTTTATAAGATAAAATCCTTTTAAAACCCTAAACCACTTCAATGAGTTAGCTCCTTTCACATGTGGAGCCTCCACATAAAACTGCATTGTACATCCATGAGGTACATTGCATCTAGATTGCGTTGTAGATTTGGTCATGGTTGACCCAGTATCATAGCTAAAACCCATTCACATATGAAATTTTTTTGTTTACATGGCCCAGATTTATCCTTGTTCACATGGTCATTGACGTTATTTAAGATTCACACCTCAAATACAAAATTTGTTGACTTAGTCAAACCTGAGTTTGTCCACATGCAAAAATTCTCTTTTCACAAATGAGGGTGTGAAATCCAACTTCTAGAATGATCCCGTTTCTGCATTCTATTTGCATTTAGATCCTCCCGATTGAAAAAATCAAGCTCTGTACATTGTTTTCACACTCAAAGAAGCAAAAGGCCATTTGAATTTGCTACCAAGAACACTGGAAGAGTCCAATCAACTTCCAAAAGACTTCTACAACCATCATAGAGCCTTTGTGATGCCTCAGAAACCATTAAAATACCAAATACTTACAAAAATAGGTATTCTTCGAAGAAAAATAAACTTCCTATCATTTGAAAAAGAGATTTATGAGAAATTCAAATATACTGAAGCCTATTTTTCCCACAGAAATACCTATTTTACCTACAAAGAACAAATTCACTGTAAAAACTCTGACATAACCCTGATTTTGATACTGTAATTTATTTTTAAATCAAAATTGGAGTATTTTTAGCCTTTCATAGACTTTAAAGACTCATTTTATTAAAGAAACTCTTTATAAATAATCTCAAAATCCTTATGTGCCTGATTTGAACCATTTTTTCCAGTTTATCCAGAGAAACCCTTATTATATCATTTCCTGAACTTGAAAAGATTATGAAGATCAGTTTGTAACCAAATTAAAAAATTTAAACAAAAATGAAAGCCAGTTTGTGCCTATTACTATTCAATAGACCTTTGTCACACTAGAAATGCATTCTGTAAATAGTCTAAGCTTACATAAGTGTACAGAAAACATAAAAATAGAGTTCCTAAGATCTGAAGGTCGAAATTGAGAAAAAACCCCTACTATGGCCAGAACTCCTTTCACTATATTCCTTTTTCCCTAAATTCATTATTGGCTTCCCTTCAAACTCGGGTTTTACTAACAAATTGTTTGATTTTTTCCATATTATTCCCCGGATATGAAATTGGGCCAATAGTTTAAATACTAGTTGACAAAATTGTTTGCTCCAAATTCTCAGATTTTAATTCAAAAAATTCATTGAAAAAATAGTTTGTATGCAAAGAAATGATTAAATCAAAGTAAGAGAGAGATCATAATGATGAAATTACATAGTGAATGGTAAAAGTGAAAAAATAATTCACAGTGACAGTGAAAACAGAACAATCAAAGATCATCAGAGTTAAAATGTATCAGATAAAAGTCACAGTAAAGGTTAAAACAAAGTTACAAAGTAGTCAAGGTAAAAAGTAAAAGTAAAAATAGAGGCAGTAATGGTTAAAAAAAGATGAAAATAATTTCACCAATAATGAAATTTATCCAAAGTAAAATAAAAATAGTTAAAAGAACGAAAAAGGTTAAAAGATGAAAATAGAGCAAGAAGGGACATTTTTGCAGAAATTTTGTGTTGAAGTCATAGTTTTGCAGAGAACATTGTGGACAATCCAAGATGAATTTTCAAAAACCGGAGGAGTTTTATGTTAATAAGAGGTCAACCTACAAAAATAATCTCACTTTATACACAGGTATTACAAAATGAGAGATACATGCACATCTTTACAACCTATTCTTCATACCGTGCAATGTTTTTTTTTACGCATATTTTTGCAGAGCATATTGTGAACAACTGGAACTGAATTGTGGGAAACTGAGAGAGTTATCTTAGTAAAATATTTATCTACAGAAGCCTCTTTTACTTTTTACATATATATTTCATATTGAGAAATAAAAAGGTATCATTGGACCCCATTTTTGCAGAATTTTTGGAGCAAAATGGATTAAGGAAGGAGACAGTTAGTAACTTGGATGCCTCATCATCAACTAATAGTTGATATCAAATTTGAATTCTCTTCTTTGTCACCATCAATCCATAAGTATAGTGCCAAATACATTCATTGTTTTTTAGTGTCCTTTATTTAAGTCCTATTTATGTAAAACAATTTGAGATATTTGTAAACCAATCTTGATATTTTTTTCAAGATATTCTAGTATAGAATTTGTATAAATACTTCACTCTTAAAAGTATTATTGTGGAATAAATTTCTGAAGATTTATATAGTCAATTTTTATTGGACTTGAAGGATTTTGTGTTTCAAATCTTGAGTAGAAGACTGGATCAGACCAATTAGCATCATATTTCAAGATTCGTGTGATGACCTATTGAAATGAATTATTTTCTACTTGTCATTTTTTATCTTTACTTGTTACATACATCCATTATGTGTTCTAAATTTGAATGAATAAATAGGATTATTACTTCAGGATTTGTTAAGAACACCGTATCTTTACTGTTTCTCATTTCTATGTTTTTTGCTGATTTCCAAAGTAGGGAACCCTTAATTGCTCCCTCTTTCATTTGACCTCTACTTACTACTTCTCTTTTCCAGATGAAAGAACCCTTCATTTTTCTTTATCCCGATCATATCACCTCACCAAATAGCATTCCAATATCTTCATGGGTTATATATATTTCCCTGAAAACATTTGACTTATTGACCTTCATCCTAGCTCTGTCTGTTTTATTTTTGACTCCTCGGCCCAATGGACAAACAGATTTCCCACTATCCATCTCATTAGGTAATTTTTCCCACCAAATCAACCAAACAAAAACCAAATTTCACAATCATAACTAGAATAATATCTCATAATCTAAACAAAGTTAAATCTTATAGAGAGAGCCCTCTCTGAGCCTGAGGAAGGCTATATCCTAAAGCTTGAAAGTAGGTTTGTGGTTACCTTAGTAAATTATTTCTTTAACCTTGAGAAATTACTGAGTAATAACATCACCCTCATTGTGTTGTTTTCTCACTATATCTATCCAAAATATTACTGATTGTCTCCTTTTATTCCTATCCATAATGTTTAACCCCAAATTCATGAATTATTCTACATTTTGATATAAAAATAGGTAAAAAATTAGTGAGGGAAACATAAATGAACCCGTTAATGATAAGCTCATGAGCTGAGAGTTAACATCTTGCCAATAAGATGGAATATCCAACACCACTCCTGGCTTCATCATCATGGCAAACATTCCCAGAATTGACTTGTCAATTGTATTGTCATTTTCCTTTCCCAAAATCATTGCAATGTAGCTCAACACTAGTTTGACTTCAATATAAAATATCTTCATAGGGAACTCTTTACTTTCAGGTATAAACTGCTGTGTATTTGGCTTCAGAAAATGAATGAATTGATTAAATTCTTGACCTTTAAGACTATCATAATATGTTATCAAGGAATCTTCAGAGAATCGGACATATGAATCTGACTCAAGGTAACATAGAGCTTGGCGAATTACTAAACTGACACTTTCAGAATGTTTTCCCCTTGACAATTCATTAGAAAAAATTTCCCAGGGTACATAATATGCACTAGCCAGTGGATAAATTTGGGAAAAAGATGCGTTTTTGGGATACATGCAGATAACACACCATTTTTTTCCATGGTGGTGTAAATTGGAGAAGTCTTTTCATTTAGGAGGACTTGCTGATAAAAAGAAAGGTGTTCAAGGGAACAAATTGTGTCCTAGATATCCCTCTCGGTATCCATGAAAGGGATGTGACTGGAAGAACCTGATAGGGATGAGAATTTAGCCATAATTTAATTTTAGGATAGTAGACAGTTGACAGGTGACTAATAATTTGTAGGGTGTCAGAAAACTAAAAAATACGCAAAACAGACGAACTTCAAAAAAAAAATAATCAACAATAACTTCAGAATAAATGAGAACCATCCTTAAATAGGTGGTGCAGGTTTTGAAATTAAATGCTGATAAAATGAGCCAAAAGACTATTAATAAACTCTGATGTGGAATACAACTGTCACCAACTTTGCATCATACATCACTGTGGGAGGCTTCGAGGTATGAAAAACTCATTTGGCTTGTGCTCCCGCAGTAAATCTCGACTATTCATCTAAATTACTCTTGCAGTCAATAGGGTCAACTGCGGAGGCACACTCTATGTTAAACCCCGCACTAAAAGTGCCCTCGGGTTGAGCCTTTTGCTCACTTCTTGATCAATCATCGAATCCTGCTCAATAAAGTGATCGATATTTAAACTTTGAACTGGGACCCACTTTCATAAAGCCTGAAATTATTTAAACTTTTAACTTTAATATAACAAGGAGATCTATTTTTATGCTAAAGTATATGAACTGTAATACTCTAACATATCTTTTTAGTAGTTTTCTATTTTTTTGTATTTTTTAAAATTAAAATAAAAGGATATTGCAAATGATCCACAACATATGGCTCCACTTGGGGATAGTGTATTTTTCCATGAAACACTAAGAACCTATAGATCAATGCCTTCACCTCGGGCATGGAGTAAAATACTATTTGATGAAAAATGTACGATGAAGAAAAATTGAATATGTACAATGCTGAACCATCAATATTTAGTGTTGGATATATTTTTTTATATACTGCCCATTCACACGCAATTCTACTATTTCTCCATCAAGGTTATCTAGCATAAAATTATTATTTGATCTAGCTTCAATAATCCTGTATGGGCCATACCAGAGAGGATCAAACTTACCATGCTTTCCTGTTTCTTCTCTTCTGGTATCCCATCTTAATACAAAATCTCCAGTTTGGAACAAAATCTCCTTTCCCTTCCTATCAAAAATGGACTTCATTTTCTCTTGATATGTGACCAATTTTTCCTTGACTTTATTTATGCTCTCACTCAATTCTATCACCTTATTTACTCTTCTTATCAATGCATTGGGTTCTTCTTGTGCTTATTGAAGAAAAGAGATTACTGGTCTAGCTAGCTGAGTGGGAAACAAAGATTGAGTACCATATACTAATTCATAAGGAGACTTACCAGTAGATCTTCTTGTAGTCATTCTCACTGCCCAGAGATAAAATATCAACTTCGAATCCCAATTCTTATGATTGTCATTGATTGTTTTATTCAAAATATTCACCAATGTCATGTTGGAAGATTTAGCTAGGCCATTCCCTTGAGGAAAATATGTTGTAGAATGAGACAAGATCACATTATATGTTTGACATAAATGAATGAATTTGAATGAGCTGAATACCTGAGCATTGTCTATTACAATCTTTACTAGACATCCAAATATGTTGAAGAGTTCTCTTCCAGAAAATTCCTTACTACCATATCATTTTCTTTTCTAGCAGGTATTGCCTCCACCAAATTTGTAAAATAATCAGTGGAAATCATAATCCACTTGAACTTCCCACTTGATGGTGGATTGATTTCTCCAATGAAATCCAATGCCCAATGTCTAAAGGGTTCTTCAACAAAAACAGGGAGAAGATGTAGAGGAGCTAACATTTTCTTCTTTGCAAACAATTGGCATCTCTGGCAACTTTTAACCATTCCATATACATTATCATATAAGGAAGTCTAGTAAAAACCTGATTTGAGGATTTTATGAGCAGTAAATTTCCAGCTATAATGACCCCCACACAAAAATTCATGGTACTCTTTGATAACTTCCACTGAATCTCCTTCTGTCAAACATAGCAACAGAAAACTAGCAGGATCTTTCCAATATAATTTAGCATCAATTATTTTATAGGTAAATTTTGGCACCATTCCCAATGACCTATTTAAGCAGGCATCATCTCCAGGACCAATGATCAAGCGTCTATCATTCCCTATCATTTCAGTTGCTACATGCTCTAAGATAAGACATAAGACAAATCAAGCAAGACTTTCATCAAGCAAAGGTTTCCATGGTTTGAAGCTTATTATATAGCCTATGAGAGCTCACCAACATAGGATATAAGGGGCCTAAGTTCATTGCATATGCAGGTAGCCCCATTCAAGGCTGCTCTACAAAGCACTTCCCAACATTCACAGGTGCGTTGGTCACATTGGGAGCGAAATTCTCATTGTTCTGGAATCTCCACTTGGCCAGTGCCTTTTAGAAGAGTTCACATGTGTCAAGCTTAAGATCCAAGTGTCTATTTTACATATACATGATTGGAAACATGTCTTGCCTATTTTTTGAAATTTATTGATTGAAAAACAACATAAAATTAATTTATAAATTGAGCACAAATCTAAGTGCTTGAGAAGGAATAATTTGAGTAAAGAAATGCTAGAGAATTTTCAATTAAGAGCTAGATTTGTGAATTTGTTGTTGGAGAGATTTATAGTGCGATGAGGCTTGGGAAAGATGCTGGAAGGTCACTTCAAATCAGTCACTAGGTTGTAACCTATCCTTCTATCATCAATAAAGACTACTTGTTATTTTTCCCTATATGCACTTGTATTGGCTTTGATTTTCCATATTGCAAGATCTTGGTTGATGTATATGGTTTATGCTATAATGATTTAGCTAAGTATCTTGAATAGATATCTATATTATTTCATATTCTCCTATTTCAATGTTCTTTCTTGTAGGAAGCATTCAACTCACAAAACGCTTGAATTTGAAGCTGCAACGGAAGCGACAGAAGGAGTCATTTGGAAGAAAATGAACAAGTAAGGATCCAATCCTCTATATGTATCTGTTATGGGTTAGGATAAATAGTTGTATAGTCTTTCACCTATTTTTCTAGACTAGCACCTATCTTGGGAAGCATGATTATACATCATCAGGGAAATATCAAGTCGATCTGTAATGTTCCCTTTTTGGAAATATCACAAGTCTATTCCAGAGATAGACTGTGGGGGAATTTACTGGATATATCATATTCACAAGGAAGGATGAGATCCAGAGGCTAGATGGCCCTTCAAAAACTTTGTCTATAGATATGTGGAATTCCCGATTGGCAATGGCTAGCAAACCAAGCTTGGAAAACGCATTTCCCAGAAATGGAAGCAACATGATCTGATCCTTGGTCTAGGATCCTTTAAATTTATCTATCTAGAGCTGAAATCCTAAAGTGGGCTAAAAAAAAATCCTTCTAGGAGCTTGAGACAAGCCTCCTCCACCTGATTATCTTCGATAAATGCCCATTCAAGAGGGTTGCATCAACACATGAACATATGCTAGCATAACAGTGTTATTTCAGAGAACCAATGTACACGAAACTATGAATAGTCACAAAATTTATTTAGCAGCAAAGAAAATATACAAATACTTGAGGAATCACTCACTCAGGCTCAGCAAAGAAACCCTCAATGGCATGCATATGGAAATATCTCACAACACTGCTACACAAGAATGCTTGTGACTAAAAATGCGTAGTAAATAGGAGGTACTTCTATATATATAATTTCAACACAAGAATATGGAAGTATAATTCTCAAAGAAAGATGGGGGAGCAAGATCTCAACCCCTGAAATTAATAATACGTCAATCCTTGGGAGGATTGGCTAAAATATACAAAAAGGAAAAATGACGGAGTTGCTGCCTTAAAACTGGAATAGCACTACAACTCAGAAAATGGATGGGGATAGCTGAAAATGTTGCATATTCTGAATAGATCTCCTTCAATGGATATTTCAAGAGAAAGGCTGATCCAATCCCTGAATATCTCTCCCTCCAAATTAGTGGTGCAAACCCCACTGCAATTCTGTTCAGAAATAATGCAGGCAAAGGAAGGGAATGCACTGTGAATGATGAGCGGATTTGGGAATGATGCAAAGATATAGAGAATGGATATGAAATCTCCTCTAGTGGCCTCCTGGATGCAAATAATCTCTCTCCTCTAAAATCAGAGCTCCGGAAGTGATGCTATGGAAATCTCCACTACAACCCAACAACACAATGTTTCCTGCACTGCTGAAAATGTTGTACTAAAGGGAAATGATTTGGCCTTGAACTAGAATGTGGAGGATATGAAGAAAAATCCTTTAGGAGGCTTCTCAAGAAGGAGGGAATCCTAAATAGGAGTTCCCTTGTGCTAAACAACACAACTATCTAAGTTAAGCAACTAAGGAGTGAAATAAATTCGAAATGTCAATCCATGAATGAGAAAATGGTTTCTTTTTCCTTATTTTATCCCAATGAAGGCTCCTTGGCCATGGAACCCACACATTAGGGTTTATTCCTCCTCAAGCAATTGCGTTGGCTTCCCAAGCAAGCCACACCTCCATCTATTATGTAGTTTGACTTGGTCATATGACCTAGCCTCCTTGCAATTATCCCTTTTCACACATGGGTGTGCAAGATTAGCTCTAATGATGCTTCTATTTCATTTCATGAGGGAATTTATTGATATTTTATTTATGTATGGGTATCCTTGCCCATTTTATTCTCCTCCTAGCTGAAATAACCAAAATTAATGTTCCAATTAGCTTTATGCTAATTTTGGAACATTATAGTCCTCCCCTCCCAAAGATTTCTTGTCCTCAAGCAAGTGTGAGGTTAGAAATGAATTATTCATCCTCCTCTTCCTGTAGCACCCATGTATGATGCCTGCCTCCAAGTAGAAAGGTGCCATCTCATCAACCAAGTCCTCACAATGTCCCTCCCAAGTATGAAAGTCGGCTGTCAAGTTATCATCATGAAATGGTGAAATACTCAAGAGGATAACAGAGTGATGTCTAGAGGTCTTCTCGGAGTTTTGAGTCTGCAGTGTAGGGAAATCTATCATTCCCATATGGTCCATCCATCCCCAAGATATGTGCCATGCAAATTGAGTCACCTCCCAATTAGGCAAATCTTGAAGTATTTCATCCACCTTTAGCTCCGTCAAAGTAGGTGGGATGAAAATCTGCTCATGGTAGACCAAATAGTCTACCCCACCTTGTCTACCTCTCCACTTAAGATAAGTGTAAGGTTTCTATTGATCCTGGGCTGCAATAAGGTTTCCATCAAGTTTTAAGATGAATGCTGGGCCTCTAAAGGCCTCTACCCAAATGCTGCAAATCATGTTGGCCCAAACATCTCCACATGTGATGAGTTGGTATTCATCCTCATATGGCATCATATCCATCATATGGCTCACCTCATAATGTAACAACTGTGCTGTTGTAGTGGCCATACCATCTCCCATATTCCCATCAGAACATGTTGTGCAAAATATGTGAGGAACCCCTCCCTCAAAGGGCACATCCATCCTATGTGTCTCCTTCTCAAACCTTCTCCTCACAAAGGAAAGAACAATGGAATCATAAGGAGCCAATATGAGCATCATGCTGCTTCCATGTGTAGTAAGTGAGAAGGACAATGGTCCCTCATGTGTATCCAGTGCAACATGATCCCCAAATGTAATAGAGAATGTAGAATATGGTGGTTTCCCAACCACCTGTGGGCTGCCCCATCCTCCTTATGTGTTTGGAGGAAATGAATAATGTAGGATGCAAGGTGAGCATGCCCTCCAACACATAGCTTTTCCCCAAGTCTCCCTAGGGGATGGTCTTCAATCCTGCTCATGGTCTCCAGTGGCCCATGAAGCCTAAGAAAAGGAATTCTCCCTCTTGGAGAAATGTTCTTCACAGGGATGGTTAAGGGAAATATACATGCAATATAAAAATTAGAGTGTACATAACTAACATTATTACCATCTGGTGTGCTCATTTAAGTGGATTAGCTCTTAGATATGTCTCCTCCCATCCTCGAAGAGAGAATGAATTTTCTGTGCTAGCTCCCCCAAAAAGGGATGTGCCTCCTCCATATCTGCATGACTTCTGCATCTCCCTATGTGTTGATGTATCCCCTCCTCATGCAACTGGTCATATAACACCATGCAGGTAGAAAGATCCTTGGAATACTCCACCAAAATTTTGGAGCTCCAATGCGGATCCATTCTCCATAATGACAGTGATGATGACCCTCATGTCAACTCACTTTCATATGGTTGCTTCCTTATTTGATATGCCAACGATATAAGTGGGAAGATTTCCATCCACCCTCTGATGCTTATGCCTCAGCGCAAAACCTGAAATGGGAGTGGGTAATAGTGATGATGAGAGAAAAATCCCCTCCTTCCTGCAGCTACCCAAAGCTCCCTGAGCTATATCAAGCTCTCCCAAGGTCTCCACCTCTATGAATCCAATGAGTGGTGCCCCAAAATGTGAAGCATCCCTCCTCCTCTGCTGATCCAGTGGTATCCTCAGTAGAATGTCTCCATGCAGTGAGACATCATCATCAAAGGTAGATTGTATACATGAATTCACAGATGTATCCATGCCCTCACTGCTCAATCTAGTCTCCCTCCATGGTGCATCGACCTCTAAAAATGAGTAAGGGTAATTACTCCTCATAAACCGATGTTTGCTCTTCCCCTTACCTTCTCCTTGTGTCCCCAAGATTCCAAACCTCCTCATCAATGTCACAGATGGATCATGTGTTGTGCCTTGATCTCTATACATGAGATCCTGAGGTCCCTCTTGCAATGATGCAAGAATCCCTCCACTTGGAAAAATGTCTCCACCTTCCTCTGCATGAGGTACTAGATACTCTCTATTTGTGGCATCGTTGTTGCTCCCAACCTCCTCCTCATTGGTGGGAAACCTCCCAATAATGGGGTCCTCATTTTGGAAAGAGGCCTTCATGCTTCCCTGCTCAAGTTTATATGATGAAAATATTTCCTCCAGCAAAGTATGGTGTAAGGTCCCAGCCTCCCTTATGACTATATGAAGTAGATTGGAGTCCCAAGTTTCATTCATCACATGTAGGGTTCTGTTTTGAGTGTGTTCCCCCATGTGTGTTTTATGAATCCTCCCATCAAATCTCTTTACTAATTCATTAGATAAAAAATGTGAATTTTTAAAAGGAAAGGATTTAAAATTCCACCAGGTGTAAGATTTACCTCTCTAGTGCAGCGCTGAAAATGTGGTTGCTTCTTCTTCAGAAAAATTATGTTGCTGCAAAATGGAGTATAGCCCCTCCACCCAAGCTTTGGCTGAAATTGTAAGTGACCCATCAAAAATTGATAGAATGGACCTATCATGCTACTGCTTCCTCTCCTTGGTCACTCCTCCTTCTTCTCTCATCTCAGTTATGTCACTGCTGGACATAGGACTGTGCTGGTCATCATGGTGTGTGGCTGCATGCTCACTCCCACTATATGAAACTCTAGAGTCTGTCCTGGAATAAAAATCCTTTGGAGATGCTCCATCCATCTCCTCCCTTGTCTCCTTGAGACCTCGATGAATTATTGGAATATATTTAGGAAGAAAACTTGTGAGGTTATCCTCCTCCCTTCTCCCAAGAGATGGAGTCTCTCTCCTACTAGTCTTCTTGTCTCCTTCTAGATGAGAATAGGAAGTGCAGGGGTCTTAATTTTATATTTTCTCTTCCTACTTGGTGAGGTTCTTCTTCTTTTAAAAAATGGATGATATCAATATCATCCTCTTCATCTTCTGTTCTCTTTCTTGGGATTTTAAGGCCACAGGCTGAGCCAAGAAAGGTGCTCTGATACCATTGTAATGTTCACTTTTTGGAAATATCACAAGTCTATTCCAGAGATAGAATGTCGGGGAATTTACCAGATATATCACCTTCACAAGGAAGGATGAGATCCAGAGGCTAGCTAGCCCTTCACAGACTCAGTCTATAGATATGTGGAATTCCCGATTGGGAATGGCTAGCAAACCAAGCCTGGAAAATGCATTTACCAGAAATGGAGGTAGTAGGATTTGATCCCTGGTCTGGGATCCTTTAAATATATCTTTCTAGATTTGAAATCCTGAAGTGGGCTCAAAACAAATACTTCTAGGAGCTTGAGACAACCCTCCTCCACCTGATTATCTTCAGAAAATGCCCAATGAAGAGGGCTACATCAAAACATGAACATATGCTAGCATAGTAGAATTATTTCATAGAACCAATGTACATGAAACTATGAATAGTCACCAAATGTATTTATCAGCAAAGAAAATATACAAATACTTGAGGAATCACTCACTTAGGCCAAGCAAAGAAACCCTCAATGGCATGCATATGGAAATATATCACAATACTGCTACACAAGAATGCTTGTGACTAAAACTCCGTAGTCAATAGGAGGTACTGCTATATATATAATTTAAACACAAGAATATGGAATTATAATGCTCAAATAAAGATGGGGGAGCAAGATCTCAACCCCTGAAATTAATAATACATGCCTTGGGAGGATTGGCTGAAATATACAAAAAGGAAAAATCTCGTATTTGCTGCCTCTAAATTGGAATAGCACTACAACTCAGAAAATGGATGGAGATGGATGAAAATGTTGGATATTCTGAATATATCTCCTCTAATGGATCTTTCAAGAGAGAGGCAAATCCAATCCCTGAAGATCTCTCCCTCCAAATTAGTGGTGCAAACCCCACTGCAATTCTGCTCAGAAATAACGCAGTCAAACGAAGGGACTGCGTTGTGAATTATGAGAGGAGCTGGGCCTGATGCAAATATATAGAGAATGGATCTGAAATCTCCTCTAGTAGCCTCCTAGATGCAAATAATCTCTCTCCTCTAAAATCAGAGCTTTGGAAGTGATGTTATGGAAATCTCCACTACAACCCAGCAACGCAATGTTTCTTGCACTGCTGAAAATGTTGTACTGAAGGGAAATTCTTTGGCCTTGAACCATAATGTGGAGGAGATGAATAAAAAAAATTTAGGAGGCTTCCCAAGAAGGAGGGAATCCTAAACAGGAGTTCCCTTGTGCTAAACAACACAATTATCTCAATTAAGAAACTGAAGAGAGAAAGAAAATCGAAATATCAATCCATGAATGAGAAAATGGTTGCTTTTTCCTTCTTTTATGCCAAGAAGGATCCTTGGCTATGGACCCCACACATTAGGGTTTCTTCCTCCTCAATAAATTGTGTTGGCTTCCCAAGCAAGCCACACCTCCATCTATTTTGTAGTTTTACTTGGTCATATGACCTAGCCTCCTTGCAATTATCCCTTTTCACACATGGGTGTGCAAGACTAGCTCTAATGATGCTTCTATTTCATTTCATGAGGGAATTTATTGATATTTTATTTATGTATGGGTCTTCTTGCCCATTTTATTCTCCTCCTAGCTGAAATAACCAAAATTAAAGTTCCAATTAGCTTTATGCTAATTTGGGAACATTACACAGTCTTTTTGAGTCAATTCCTTTAAATACCATATCAACTGGACTCCCAGCATTTGGGGAACAATATTTTCTATCTTATTATCCTCCTTATGCTAGGGGGAAACATTTGGTCACCCAATACGATATTACTTAGTCAATTTTTGGTCAAACTAATTTTGACATGAATGTTTGTCAATGGCAGCCCACTCTGCCTATCCAACCACAAACGGTTGTACACTCGTATCAACCGGTTCAACCTGTTACACCCACTTCATTACCACTTGTTAATACATATATACCCCTATTACTGAATCAAAATATTGTACATCAACCTTATCAGGCAAGTTATTTGACTCAATATCATCAAATGTTGTGTCCACAGACTCAAAATCATTTGGTTAATTTACAAAAACCTGTATCAGGGATCACTTATTCACAAGCTGGTGTACCATTTTATGGGATGTCACAAATGCAACCTGGTTATACACATCAACTGAATCCAACTGACACTAATTTGGGTTATAACATTGGTGGATAGACCCATTGGTAGCCACAAGCGCAAATGCCTCAAACTTCATTTCAACAAGTATCATATCCAGGTTTTGGTCAACAGAATTCTCAAGCGTTTTCTATGAAAAACAAACCCTATCTGGGTTACCACCAAAAAATTCCATATGCTGGTGCTCAAAGACATGTTTCCAAAGAAATTCCATCGTACCCTGGCTATGCTCAACTTGACCTTAATAGACAGTTGCCTTTTGTTGCAACCTTATAATTACCATATTTAAACCAGTTAACCAATGATCCTATCAATTATGCTCCTTAGTGGCCGGTGATACCTCATAAATTACCTTCCGGCATTCATAAATTCAACGGAAGCCTTGGAGAAGATCCATAAAATCATGTTATGAATTATCATTTATGGTGTTCATCAAATTCCCAGAATTATGATTTTGTTCAACTGCGTCTTTTCCAGCGTACGCTCACAGGTTTGGCTACTAAATGGTACATTGAGTTACCTAGAGCTTCTTTCGATAATTTCACTGCTTTAGCTATCGTCTTCTTGACCCGTTTCCAGTTACCGATCAAATACGAAACTGGAACGGAACTCTTGACCAACTTCAAACAAACCAATGCTACTCACATTTTCGATCATATTCATGAGTGGTGTTGTCATCAACGAATGGTTAAGACATTTGTTCCTGATCAGCTCCTTGCTGAATGGTTCATTAAGTCCCTGTTATCATGTATAATTGAGGGTGTGGCTAAAGGTGGCATCGTCATAGAAGAGAAATTTATTGCTCGTGCCCAATATTTAGACTTGATTTACACTCAGTTTGGCATGCTCTATGAAAAAATTCCTAATGCGTCGCAATCTAATTTCAATGTCCCTCCTCAAATAAAGGACTCTCATGCCAGAGACGGCTTGATAGGCACTGCAAATGCACACCACAATACTTCATTTGATCCTACTCCTACTTCCAAAATTAATGTTATGTCATTTGATAAAGGAAAAAGTGACAAGCAACTAGGAAGTAAGAAAAAGGGGAAATTAAAGAAAAAGAAAACTTCTAACCCACAGGAAATATCATCTAATAAACCGTTTGGATCACGGAAACCTCGTTATCCATGCATAATCTGTAATGAGGAACACTTTTTTAGGGATTTTCCTCACCGTGCTGAAGTCTCAAAAATCATCAAGACTTCTCATGCATCAGCTGTGTTGATAGACCCATTTCCAAATCCGGACACTAATTTGGTTGCTATGTATCCAGATCCTAGTTCCCAAGTGTTAATGTTATCCACCACAAAATATTCACAAGATATTTTTGTGTCAACATGGAATAAATACTATGGTATTCTGGCCACTGATCAACCTACTACCTTGACATTGAATCCATCTAATGAATTAGTACCACCTACTGTTATTCCTGAATTAACAATTAATCCATTGAAGGGAGTAATTCATAAATCAACATATAATCCTTGAGCAGGAGCTGCACAAAATTATAATATAATTGAAGATTTGGCTCAATACCCTTCAGCTATGTCTTCTCTTGAGGTATTAAAAATTTTTCCCTCCTAGAAGCAGGCTTTATTGTCGGCCATTGGTGGAATTGATCCGATTGATTCTAATCTTGTCGTCTTTAATCATATGGGCTATGTGCCAAAATTATCAGTAGAATTGGAATTCTCCATACAAGTAAATGTTCTCAATCACCTTGTTCATCGCACTATTATTGATGAGGGAGCATCTACGTGCATTATGTCTCTAAACTGTTGGAATTCACTTGGCTCGCCGCGATTATCGCAATCATCAACAACGTTGAAGGCTTTTGATGGGAGAACATATAAACCTTATGGTATTATCAATAACCTGCATCTTGAATTAGGGGAAAAACAGTAAGTATTGATGTCGAGGTTGTTGATGGACCCCTTTACTATAATATTTTACTTGGAAGACCATGGGTATATGCAATGACTGCCATTGTTTCTACATACTTTAGAATTATTGCCTTTCCAAATAAAGGTACAATCATAGTCATAAATCAATTATCTTTTTTTTCCTCCACTTCACAGGTAACTGGAAGCATTCCGTTTGTTCACTTACCCCAACTAGAAATTCATAACATTGGTGTAGGACTCTTAAATGATTCCACTCTTATGGGAACCTTTGCATTACCACCGCTCATGATGATGACAAAAATTGCCAGCATAGAGACTTGCTACATGATCTCTTCCACTCTATCTGGCATAAGGGAGAGTACGGGTGATTATGATATCTTTACATTGGATGATGTTTTACTGCCCATCCCTATTGAGCTGGCATAACAATAAATCTATTTGGCTTGGGTGGAAAATCCAAAATCAGCGTCGCCGAGTGTTTGAGTTGATCATTCATTAGATTTTAGTACTCCATCTGATCCATTTTCCTCAAAATTTTGACAGATGTAATATTTTGGAAGCTATTATGTCATAAGGAGAACCATGGGAAGATTATCATCATCATTCCCATATTCGTGATTATGAAGAAAACAATCTCAGTGAACTATATCACCCATCCATCAAAAATTTCTTTTAAAATTCTTTCCTGATTAATGCAATTGAATCTGAGAGAAATTTATTAAATATCGAAGAAACGATTTCTATCGATATTTCAACCAAACCTGGCATTGTAGAAAATATTCATGTTGGTGTATCTTGTTCTCTATCAGAACTTGATTCATATCACTCTCTTTTTTATGAATTTCATGACGTATTCGATTGGTCTTACGAGGAAATGCGACATAGATTCTAGTATAGTTGAACACACTATTAATATGTATCCTGATGTCAAACCGGTGCATCAATGGCTTCATCTTGTTCATCTAAAGAAAGTTGCTGCCATCAAAGCAGAAGTTGAAAAACATTTGAGTGTTGGTTTCATTTACCGTATTCCATTAATTGAGTGGGTTTCCAATATTGTTCCTGTTATGAAAAAACAAGGAACCAATAGAGTGTGCGTTGATTATCAGGATGTCAATCAGGCTTGTCCAAAGGACAACTATACTACTCCCTTTATCGACCAGATTATTGATGATTGTGCTGGATGCAAAAATTTTTCGTTCATGGATGGTTTTTCGAGCTCCAATCAAATCAATGTCCGCCTAGATGACCAACATAAGATAGCATTCATCTGTCCCTTAGGCACATTCGCGTATAGGAAACTTCTGTTTGGTTTAAATAATGATGGGGAAACTTTTCAGAGAACAATGGATTATGCTTTCAATGACATCAAGCACATTTTTCAACCATATCTAGATGATTTAACAGTGCATTCACGAAATCAGACTAATCACCCGATGCATTTGAGAACCATTTTCTTATGCTGCCGACACTACAAGATATGCCTCAATCCACACAAATGTGTGTTTTGTGTTGGTTCAGGTCGATTTCTCAGATTCGTAGTCTTAAAAGAAGGAATTTGAATAGACCCACTAAAGGTGCAGGCCATTCTTTATTTTCCTACGCCATCAAACTTACTTCAGATATAGAAACTTCAAGGAAAGGCTAACTTCCTGAGAAGGTTCATTCCAAACTACGCCAAAATGGATAAAGGATTTAATTGACTATTGAAAAAGGGGGTTCCGTTCCATTGGGACCAAGTTGCGCAAGCTTCTTTTGATGATTTCAAGGACCATCTTGTCGGAGTGTCATTAATGTATCCTCCTAATTATAAAAATGATTATTTCCTATATTTCGTTGTGGTTGAAATGACCATTGCTATGGTTTTGGTCCAAGTAGAAGATGGAATTGAACATCCAATCTATTATTTGAGTCATAATCTCAATGATACAGAGGTTAAGTACTCATACGTGGAAAATCTTGCCTTGGAAGCTGTTCAAGCTATCCAAATATTTATCCATTATATCCTGCTCCGAAAAACCACAATAGTTTCGGATTGCAACCCCATGACTTACATCTTATCATGTCAATTTTTTGGGGGAAAATATTCAAATTGGATTGTCATTTTGCAGGAATTTGATTTGGAATTCATCAAATCCAATTCAAAGAAATCTTTAGTTTTGGTTGAGCTTTTCTGTGACCTTCCCTCTGATAGTTCGACTACTACGTCAGAACCATCTATTCTAGATGGGTCTCTGTTTCTGATCGGGTCATTTGATCCCTGGTATGGAGATTTCATCATTTATCTCCGAACCCAAACTTTTCGACCTAATACCTCTCGCTCCGATCAGCGACGTATTCAATACCAAGCCAAATATTATCTAATCGTCGGCGATACACTTTATTTTCATGGTGTCGATACCATTTTAAGGAGGTGCCTCACTCATGAGGAGGCCGAAAAAGTGTTAAATGATTTCCATGTTGGGGCTTGCGGTGGACATTTATCTAGATATGCTACCATGCAAAAGAGACTCCACGCCAGTTACTTTTGGCCTACTATTTTTCGATATTGCATCCTCGCAGTCAGAAGTTGTCATGCATGCCAGATTTTTTATCGTAAAATCCGCAAACCGCCAGTGCTAACGCATCCTGTTGTCTCTGCTAAAACATTTACGAAATGGGGTATTAACTTCATGACCTGTAACCCTCATTTGTCCAGGGGGCATGGTTATATTATTTTCGCGGTCGAATATTTTACCAAATGGGCCGAAGCGATGCCTACATTCAACAACACAGGACAAACAACTACATTGTTTTTATTTAACCATGTTATTTCATGGTTTGGGGTCCCACAAGCTATATTTATGGATCATGGGAAGAATTTTTGCAACCATATGATGTCTGAATTGACTGCCAAGTTAGGATTGTCTCATTATAATTCTACTCCTTATTATCCACGATCAAATGGACAAGTTGAGGCTATTAACAAAATTCTTAAACGAATGCTTCAACGAATGATAGGAGTTTGTAAAAGGAACTGGCACTTGATCCTACACTCTGCCTTGTGGGCGTACGAACCTCTATGAGAAATGCAACTGGGTTTTCTCCTTTTCAATTGATGTATGGTCTGGAAGCTATCTTACCAATCCAATGTGAAATATCATCGTTAAAACTGGCGATAGACTTGTTACCCGACACCTCAGAAGAAGAAGCATGTCTCCTTAACCTCATCCATCTAGATGAAATGCATCGTGAAGCCAAATTGTCCAATGAAGTGCATAAGAGACTTATAAAGGCACAATATGACAAAAATCTCGAGCCTCACATCTACTCAGAGGGCGACTTGGTTCTTCTTTATGATTAAGAAGCTGATGTAATAGGTACAAGGAAATTTGAACCATTATGGCATGGCCCCTATATTGTCAAAATAGTTCTTGCTAAGGGTGCCTACGAGTTATTTGATTATGATGGAATTCCATTGGCACAACCTAGAAATGGGTTGTGTTTGAAAGGTTACTATGCTTAGTCATGAGCGTATTAATTTTTTGTATTATATTGTTTATATGTTGTTGATTTGCATTCACTATCTTAATTTGTTTTTTAGAGTTTTCTTGACATTAGTAATCCGCTTTAAATTTCATTGCAGATAACTGAATCTTCGAAACCATTTGTTGAATATGATGATGGTGCTATTCATAGTACGCAGAATCTATCCTCTGCAACATGGGCCATTTTCACTCCGAATGGCGAGTTAGTGAGTTTTCAAGGGATTTGTATCAGTAGATCGATGAACAATATTGCTGAGTATAGCACGTGGATTGAACTTCTCTATGATGCCATTTCATTTGGTATTAACCGTATAATCATAAGGTTAGACTCACAACTGGTGGTATTAAAACTTACTAGCATTTATACTGTTAGAAATCCAACACTTCTTAGATTTTTCCTAAGAGTTTGACTTTTGGAGAGACATTTTGATTTAATTCAATATCAACATATTTCAAGAAATTTGAACACTTTAACTTATTCATTAGCTAATCAAGTTTTAGACAGACATTTTCGACATAGGTAAAGAAAAAATTCACATCATTGAATAGGATTGCGCATTAAACATAGGAAAACTATGAAATCATATAGATAGATAGCTATAGGTTTTTAAAAAAATTTGTGCCCAAGACACATTGGTCATCTGAACTCAAAATGTATGCAAAATGTCACAAGTAAACTAGTAGTGCTCATGGTAACATGCTATACATCTATAAATCCTACGGAGCAACTGCATCCAACGGTTAGGAACCCCAATAGTGTGTTGCTACAGTCACATGGGAAGCTCTTTGATCCGACAATCTGGAATCTCAAAGGTCAAACCCTCTATGTGCTATTGAAGCTTAGCCAGAGTCTTAGCCATATCAAGCTCCTGAAGGACTGCTCTCTCGACAGCCCTCTCTGCTGGTGGATCTGCTTCGCGCTCTGGTTCCTCTACTGGTTGAACAAAACCAATATCTGCTTTACATCAAACATTTAGTTTAGTATTTGAAAGAAATAAAAACACAAAAACATTGTATAAACCTTATAAAAATCAAAATACATGGTTGAATCATTCTTACCTATTACACCCCACTGAGCGCCTTCTGGTAATACTAGATCTAGATCTCCTCAGAAGTCAACGCCTGCATATGCATACTCATCGATGGAAACGTATGTTTCCAGAACTAAGCGAAGAATACAGTCGAGAACACAATGATTGATTGGCCTACATGCCGACCCATGAGTTCTACCAATATCTACATTTGAGGATCTCTAGGACTAGATATATCCAATGTTACATGTTGTGGCTGCATCAGTGGAATCTGTTCCAAAGTGAAAGAGATAAGGATTGAACCATAGCTGAAATTTTTCTTCCTTCCTCCCTTTTATTTATTCAGTTGTTCCTTTATCTGAGATAGAATAGCTTCAGCCCAGTTGAAGACTATTGGCTCTAAGCACTCTAGCGCATACTGCATATACTACCTATTCACTACATGTAGTGTAGTAGTGCCAACAAGTTTAGCGATCGTGAAAAGGATGGTTCTCAAAGGAAAATCCCTGACATCCCAAATTTTTATTTTTCCATATTTGCTAGGTTGCGCCTGGATAGAAATACTACATAACATAATCCATCAGTGTCTCTCCTCCAATGGTAGACCCTATAAGAGAAATGGGCAAAAATCTCCTCGACAAACCTGTGAGAAAATACACATCCTCAACTGTTATGGGAACCACTTTGTTCTTAATGTGAAATGCCTCTATCACCAGATCCTATGCTCGAACTAAGAACTCCAATAGTTCTATTTGTTCCCTCATTCCTGAAAATTTGAAGTACTTAAGTACTCCACAATCTCTTAGGGCTCTTACAGTACCTGTATCATTCAAGGAAATCATATCTTGTTCTTCATGTTCTCTTTCCCTCCATGTAATCATCATTATAATCTGATGGAAACTTGAAAATCAACCATAAGATCCATTAGATTCCAATCATTGCAAAAAGCTAGGAAAATTTTGGACACAACATGAAAACTAAAAACTTGAACTGCGCCCAATGCATTCCCTAGGCTGAGACAGTGCATTGCACATGCAAGTACCCTTCACTGTACCTACTATGCAACACAGGTTTCGACATTCAAGGGTGTGTTGCCCTCATTTTGGGTAGAATTTACCCATGGGGCCGAAAAACCCTAAAAATTTGCAAAGAATTGAAATGAAATGAATACTGAAGGAAAGAGGAGGTTCATGGCACTAACCCAGTTCAAATGGTGATGAAATCCATCCACAGAGATGACTGTAATCAATGACTAAAGTTTGGGGTAAAAATCAGGTTCAGAGCTCCAAAATGCAAATGGTAACTATGGAATGGTAAAAATGAATAGTGAAACTACTTTTTATAGTCATTTAATTGTTTTCAAGTTAAATTTATTGCTATGACTATCGTTTTATTATGTTTTTATCATGAAATAGGTATTTTTAATCCATTTTATGTTGTTCTGAATAGGAAATACAACTGATGAACAGATTAGTTGTGTAGATTTATTCAAAGAATGACTTGACCACAAAGCATACTTTTTCTCCTTACTTTTCGAGTTTTGTTAGAAACAAAAAAGGATTTGAAGTGCACTTTTATCTCTTTTTTGAGCTTTGATAACAATTAAAAAGGAACCCCTAGAGTCTTCTTTCAGCTCTTTTCAGACTCCGATAATGTGAAAAGATTGCCGAGCACTTGTCTTTTCGAGCTCGTTAAAGTAAATGATTCGATATCTACTCAGTATAAGTTTAACCCTTTTCTGGACTGAGATAGATTATTTACAAAAAAGGAATACCTTGGTTAAACATGACCAAAGAGGTTCTCTCAGATATTATTTTACACTTTTTAGGATCTGAGTGACAAATTTACGAAAAAGTACTTTTGGAGTTCTCTTTCGTCCTCTTTTTCAGACTCTCTAAATATGAAAAAGGACCATGCTATCACTGTCATTAAGCTCGTTAAAACATAAAATAGCAATGTTCTTGTCAATCATGGCAAGAATCGAGTTTCTTTCATCGCTAGACTCATTAAATTATTAAAAAGAAATACTTTATTC
The DNA here is from genome assembly GCA_034641835.2 of Pinus albicaulis. Lineage (NCBI taxonomy): Eukaryota > Viridiplantae > Streptophyta > Pinopsida > Pinales > Pinaceae > Pinus > Pinus albicaulis. The sequence goes on from CM076570.1 coordinate 51,068,714, forward strand.
ACTCGAAGGGTTGAATTATAGATCAAGCAAATGTTATCCTCCTCAAGCTTGTTAAAAAACAAAGAGGTACTAGTCGACAAATGACTAGGGAAAATTTGGGAAAAGTAAGCAAAGTTTCTTTTTGGTAGCAAGTCGCTCTTGAACATGACACTTATTTCACTCCATGTCTGTGACTGTTTGGGTTGGGTAATCATCTTGATGGCTCATTCACACCTATGGTTCATCATACCTTCACTTTGGTTTTGGGTCGATGCTGCTAGCTCATCACAGTGTTGCAGATATGTTCAAGAGAAGTCATCCAGTGATTAAAAACTCATCCATCTTCAATACTTGTAAACCTTCATTTTCATGACCATCATCCCTGAAAAATTGCTATATCAAGTCATACCCTTCTCTAAAAAATCAGAAACTCCTGTTTTGCAATAAGGTGACCTCGTGTCAATGACAAATCAATATCCACGAAGTTCACTTAGAAACATCATATTCCAATACCATGAGGCTTGTTACAACATCGAAAAGATCCTTGCTTCCAGACCTTTGACTGAAATATTTTGTTTGGCGTTCGACATCAAATAATCTATTCACACCTTACAAAATGTACTGCAGTACCTTGAGGGCCATTGACATTAATGGTGGTTCTCTTGCGTTTGTTAACAGCTCACACCATTGGTTGGTAATCAGATAATGTATTTCCATGTTCGACTACAAATCATATATTCGCATGGCTAGACTTGTACCCGAATGATCGAGTGAACGAGATAATAAGACCCCAGATCTAGTTTCATCCATCCAGGATGCGATTTCAGGATTTTTGTACACATCATATGTACGGTGACCTTACATACAGATTGTCATCCAAACATGGGCCTATATCTGTAGGCATGTGTGCATCTGGGAAACATTCCAATGTAGACGACTTTTTGAATTATGTACATGTTATTAGATTGTTTTATGTGCTGAATATGGGAATGCATACCCTCATCAATTATGATCAAAAGAGGATATATCATGATGTAATGTATTGTAATATTGATGCAGGTGACCACTCCACTTCGTTTCCAGACCCATCACAGTGTAAAGCATCTCAATCAAATGTTCTTATTATTTGGATCTCATGCTTTAGGGGGGAATTGTTATAGGTCAATTTGGGCACCATTCCCAATGACCTAGTTAACTAGGCATCATCTCCAAGCCCATTGAACAAGGGTCTATCATTCCCTATCATTTCAGTTGCTACATGCTCTAAGACAAGAAACAAGACAAATCAAGCAAGACTTTAATCAAGCAAATGTTTCCATGGTTTGAAGCTTATGATATAGCATATGAGAGCTCACCAACGCAGGATCTAAGGGGACTAAGTGCGTTGCATATGCAGGTAGCCCCATTCAAGGCTGCCCTGCAAAGCACTTCCCAACATTCATAGGTGTGTTGGTCACATTGGGAGTGAAATTCTCATTGTTCCAGAATCTCCACTTGGCCAGTGCCTTCTAGAAGAGTTCAAATGTGTCAAACTTCAGATCTGAGTGTCCAATTGACATCTACAAGATCGGAAACATGTCTTGCCTATTTTTTGAAAGATATTAATTGAAAAAAAACCTACAATTAATTTATAAATTGAGCACAGATCTAAGTATTGGAGAAGGAAGAATTTGATTAGAGAAATGCTGGAGAATTTTCAATTAAGAGCTAGATTTGTGAAGCTGCTGCTGGAGAGATATATACTATGATGAGGCTTGGGAACGATGCTGGAAGGTCACTTCAAATCAGTCACTAGGTTGTAACCTCTCCTTCTATCATGAATAAAGATTACTTCTTATTATTCCCTATATGCATTTGTATTAGCTTTGATTTTCCATATTGCAAGATCTTGGTTGATGTATATGGTTTATGATTTACTGATTTAGCTAAATAGCTTGAATAGATATCTATATTATTGCCTCTTTTGTTGTTTTAGTGTTCTTTCTTGCAGGAAGCATTCAGCTCACAAACCGCTTGAATTTGAAGTTGCAATGGAAGCGACAGAAGGAGTCATTTGGAAGTGACTGAAGAAGTAAGCATCCAATCCTTTCTGTGTATCTGTTCCGAGTTAGGAGAAATAGTTGTATAGTCTTTCACCTGTTGTTCTAGACTAGCACCTATCTATGGAAGCATGATTTATCTTTAATTCATAATTTTTTCCCAAAAAATTGTAACATAAGGATGAGATTTGAGTTTAAGAGCTCTGTAATTTGTTCTGTTAATTGAGGGAGGACAGGAGAAAAACACAAAGAGTAAATAATATATTTATACCAATCTGAGCAGAGAAATTTGCACTTGATTGCTGACTTTGTGCTAGTTTGACTTGTTTCATCAACAACTTCATCCAAATGTGCAAGCAGATTAATTCCTAGAGCTTGAAAATTAGACTCTGTGAGCAATTTTTCTAGGCCTTATCCTTTTACCAACTTAGTAGGCTTAATATTTAAATCATATTCTTGGATTTTGGAAATCAATTTTCCTCTTTTTCCCTCCACATCACTTTGAACTAGCACATATTTTACATTTGAATTAGGTACATATGATACTATTTGAGAATGAAGTACATAAGTTCTGAAAGCTTTCAATGATTCAACTAAAGCATATACCTACTTCTCCAGAATATTGTATTTGAGTTCTACATCTCTAAGAAATTTACTAAAAAATGCTACAGGTTGCTCATTTCCCTCTTTGTTCTTTTGCAACAACATACCAGCAATGGTAGAAAGTGATGAAAATGAAAATATTTGGAAAGGCTTTTGATAATCTGGGTTTATTAGTACCATATATTCTTGAAGAGCCTCTTTAATCCTAGCAAAGGATTCTCTTGCATATTTGTCCCATTTCAGTTCTGATTTTTTCTTCAACATATCTGTTATACTTCTGACAATCTCCACATAATTTGGGACAAATATTATTAGAAAATTAATTTTCCCTACAAATCTTTGGATATCTTTCTTACTTCTAGGAAATGGGATTGTTTGTATAGCCTCAACTCTTTCTGGACCAATTTTCACCCCCTGATTTGAAACTATATTTCCCAGCAACATACCTTCCTCCAAAGAAAACAAAGATTTTTTACGATTGAATGATAACCCAAACTTCCTAAATTTCAGGAAAGCCTTCTGCAGATGCTCCAAGTGCTCGTCATCAAAACCTGAAAAAATAGTGACATCATCCAAATATATGACTAAAAATTTGTCACCCACAAATTCTATATCCATTTCTCTCTGGAAAGTAGCCCCTACATTCATGAGATCGAATGGAATCCTGGCATACATGAATGTTCCCCATGGTGTGGTAAAAGCTATTTTCTTCTGATCTTCATTTTCAACAGCTACTTGGTTGTACCCAGAGAAACCATCAACCATGGATAACCTATGAGCTCCAGTTACATTTTGTAGAACATAATCCATCTTTGGAAAATGATAATTATCTTTTAGGGAAGCTTTGTTAAAGTTCCTGAAATCAACACATAACCTTATCTCTCCATTCTTATTTCTGACAGGAACCAAATTAGAAACCCAGTTTGAGTATCTAAGTGGGACTATAATTTTTTCTTGCAATAGATTCTTCACATTTCTCTTCTTCCTCAGCATCTTCCATATAAACAACAGAGATTTGATCTTCAACCTATTTCTAATCATCATCAGTAGACTGTGAAGGTGCTGCTTCTATATATAAGGGTGCTTGAACTTAGTCTTGATATCTTCTTTCCCTCTGCAAAATCTATAAGGGCTACTTTCTGAATTGGCGATTAAAAACCCCTCTTTTTTGTTGTGCATGTTTCTTATTATCCAATTCCATCTTCACAAGTTTGTTTGACAAGTTTTTGATGACTTTAGTCATGTCATCAATCCTTTGATCCTGTGATGACTCTTCTTTGGCCTTACCTTTATCTCAAATTGACTGCATTTTTTGTGCTTTTTTAGCAGCAGTCATATTTTCTTCAATCTCCTAAGAATAAGTTTGAATATTTTCAAGAGTGGGAGATATTCTCTCTCCCAAAGTAAAACTAAAATTTGATACAAATGCCCCAACAAAAACAACTCTTTCTCCACTAGGAGGGGCTTTCATTTCTGCAGGCAACTATTGTACAATTTGTTAAATCTCTTAATGAAATCAGTCATGTTTTCATTAGAATTTTTCTTAATAGCATTAAACTCTGTCAATGAATAACCATGATCTCTCTTTTCACCCCATATTTGGATGAATTGTCTTTCTAATTCGTCCTAATCATTGATTGAGCCATTTGGTAATCCTTTAAACCATTTTATTACCTCTCCATTTAGAGATTGTACAAAAAGTCTCATTACTACATCAAGATGTTCAACATTTCAATTTTCAACAAAAGTGAAAAACAAAGGCAAGTGTTGATTTGTAGTTATTTCATCTTCATCAGTAAATCTAGGAAGCAACTTAAGGTGTTCCTGAGGCATTTCATTCATTGTTTGTGGGATATTTAATGGTGCATATCTATTCATCAAGAAAGCAGGAATAGGGGCTACCATGTTTATGCCTTGATTTATCTCTCCTTGAGTAGGTGGGGTTTATATACTAGTTTTAGATGTGGATGGATGAGGTGAAACAATTGATATGGGAAGGGGTTGATGAACAATAGCTGAAGAACTTGCAATTGTATTAGGTTGAGTTTCTGTAAATGTGAATGAAATAGACTCCAAAGATTGTTCTTATAATCTTGGTTCTTGGAAATGAATGGGTGAGGACAAGGATTCTTGTTTCGAGAAAATGAGTCCAGGAAATATCCTTGGATGAATGGGTATGGTTGTTGCTGCCTGGTGCAAGCAGTGTGGCATTAGGTGTAGAAAGCGTTCTTGATTTCTAGCCTTTTTTAGAAACCATATTTTCAGGATCTGAAAGAATAGGAGCTTTCTACAGAGAGGTATCTGACCTCATATGTGGCCTTTTAAATGAAAAAATTTATGAAATTCAGACACAACTTAATATTTCCTCCTCTCTGAACAACTAGAGGAAATATGAAGAAAACCCAGGGAAAGAAATTTTCTTCTTCGCTCCTAGGCAACGGTGCCAAAAAATGTTGTACCTTAAGAGACAATCCCTTAGCTGTGATAGTGAATTCATGCTTAAGACATTTATATTGTTATGTCACAGTAATATTATTCTTTGTTTAATCACGTTCAAATATTAATGATTAAACCCTCAAAGATCAAATATAATGAATGTCCCACAATGTTATTATCTGTTGATACCGAATGGTATGATCAGAAGAACATGTAAGAAAGAAGCCCAAACTGATATGATGCTGTACAGAATATATCACCTCAAACTCCAAAAGAATTATAAGGAAATAAATAGTTAAAATGATGGAGCTCCTATTAAGGATTTTAACTCTTATTTACACAAGTAAAAGGAGACCTGCAGTTCATTACTTCATTTTATTCAAAGATGAAAAGTACACAATGTAAACTAGAAGACACATAAACATCAAAAAATTCCAGAAACTTTATTTTCATTCATTAATATTTTGAAATATGAGTACAAAAATTGTAGTCCGAAGGTCCAAAACTTAGAACCCTTCTCTTTCTTCTCTATCTCATTAAATACAATAGAAATTAGTTTTTAACTATTGTAACTGATCTTAACTACTTCAACTACTTACAACTTCATATACTATCCATTACATGTCCTAAAAATGTTTTATTACAATTACATTCTCTCTTTTAAAAGAGGAAATAACATGAAATTAAAATCCTAATCTATATTCTAAATATGAATTGACAATGATGCTGCTACATTTCCTTTATTGGTTGATTTATTCTTCTTCGAAGTCGAGGAATCCTTTGGTAAATCTATCATCCAGGCTCTGAACTTCTTCCATATTTCAATGTTTGTCTTTGGTGAATGAACAACTTATGATATTCCAATCTGAAAGAAGTGATTTTGTTGAAATATGGTCTTTCCACAAACGGATTTTTCACTAACCACAGTAGTTGAAAATGTCTCTGAAGGAAATTGATCATTGTTGCTCCTTTGAGAACTTGAGTCTTCTCATGAGTGTTGTCTACCTTAATTTTTGCCAACACTAGCAAGGGTTCATAAGAATTCCATGATAACAAACCACCTCCAAGATCCCAGCATGATGGAAAACCTACTCTTGCTATTTTATCAAATATTTTATCAAACTAGTTCACTTTTTCCTTAAGCTCAATCAACTTCTTTTTTGTAGACTTCCTACAATCATTTTTTACAACAATTTTGTTAATTTCCATAGCATATAAAATTATGTCTTTAATTTCATTTTCTTCCAACTCCTGATCTATTTTAGAATCAATGAAATTAATGAAATTTATTGCCCAAATTGCGCTATTGATTGTATTCTATTTGTCAGTCATGACTTGCTCTTCAAATTCACTGATAGTTATTTTTTCTTCTACAATAACAGTCATAAAATCCCAGAATGTTTTCATTTATTCAATAATATCATTCCAGATGATATCGTTAGCCTTTATTAAGGATATATTTCCCTTCAATATTTATTTGAGATTTTTAATCTCAGAATTAGCAGTTTGGCATTCCATTTTGTATTTACTGACTTCTCCCTCAGTAGCTTTTATAAACTTTGTTGTTGTTTCCAAATTAGATTGTGCCTTTTTCCAATCTATTTCTGGCATCTTAAATTCAGTGGTTAATTGAGATATTTATGTTGATGGATATTCACTACCTAATGGAAAAAAAAAAGTGCAAGTATGAGATTCAATAAGGTTTTTCAATGACAATGCAATTTTCTTTAATTTAGTGACTTCTTCCTTTTTCATGAGTTGTTGAAGAAGTTTTTCTTTCTCATTTTCCACCTCTGCAACCTCTGCTGCCATGGAATGTTCTCCTGTAGGTGATTTAAATTTTTTCTTTAGCAAATATATTTTTGATTCAACACTTTGTAGAAGCTTCTACATAGCTGACCTATCATTCGGACCTACTCCAATCTTTACTATGATAATTTAGAGCTCTTCATTCTGGATTGTCAAAGCCTTGGAATTGGATTTCTCTAACTTCAACTACTTTATCACCTTTCCTGTTAGGTCCCTATATTACTAGTATAGTCCCTTATTGTTGTTAGTGTAACCCCCTTATTGTTATTATTGTACCCTTGTAACCCCCATTTTGTTATTATTGTGCCCTTAAATTATTATTGTTAGGTCGGCTAGGATTACATTGTGGCCCACTAGGATTACATTATCGCCCCATGGACTCCTATATATAGAAAGGAGGTTTTGTAAATTGTATCATCCAAGAATTGTTCATTTATGTAATGTATTGGAGGTTTCCCCCTTGAAGAGGCTCATTTATAAGGCGTTCATATCTCTTTTCTTCTCTTTTTGGAGCTGGTTACACAACATTTGGTATCAGAGCTTGGGATTCTAGGGTTTCGCTGCTCCAAACAGGTCATCGTGGAATTTTCACTATAACTTTTTTTCTACGAAGTTTCAGAAGCTGAAATTTTTAGGGTGCGAAGCTGAAATTCTGAGGAAGAGTGTCTAAAAATGTCAGAGCTTGGTTCGCAATACTTTCGGAGATATCATCTATGGAAGTAAGGTCTTTTTTCAAGCTCCTAAACAGGTCATCGTGGAATGTTCGCTATAAAAAAATTTCTACGAAGGTTCAGAATCTGAAATTCATATGGTGCGAAGCTGAAATCTTGAGGAAATTCGTAAAAAAATTTCAGAGCTTGGTTTACAATATTTTTGGAGATATGATCTGTGGAAGGTAGTGCTTTTTCAGGCTCCTGAATTGCATCTCAAAGAGGTGATCGTGGGAAAAGTTCAATAACTCTCTCTCTGGGCAGTGGATTTGAGTACCGTAAATAGTGGTCGGAAATACATGGACTTTAGTTTCTTGGCTATCAATTTCAGAGACAAAGGACGAAACAGTGACACGTGGCAAGTCCTACAAGTTTGCTCTACTGAACCAATCCAAAATTAGGTCATTGTGGGAGATTGGACACAACTTTGTCTTGGGGAATCCAAATTAGATCAGACCTGTGGAATTTGAAAGAAGCTTCAGAGGGATACTATAGGGCTGAATTTTATATATTTAATATTTTCAATTACAGAGATAATTCAATTTCAATATCGAGCTCCTCAAAGCAAGTAAAAGGTATCAATATTGGATTCTAAAATTGCGCCTAAAAAGAATTCAACACCCATTAAGCCTTCAGAAGGCTCTACCATGACTCATGAAGATGAATAATTGCAACATGATCTATCAAAATTACAAGAGAAAATGCAACAAATTTCACTCTCGCAAAAAGCAGCAAAAAATGAAATGGAAGTTTTGAAGAAAGGCGTGGAAGTGAAGATGGACAGTTTGAAGAAAGGCATGGAAGCTAAGATGGATGGCATGGAAGTGAAGATGAACGGTTTGAAGAAAGGCATGGAAGCTAAGATGAATGGCATGGAAGCTAAGATCGATGAGAAAATGGAAAACATGAATAATTCTCTAAAAGCAGACATGGAAGGTTTGACAAAGTTTATACAAGAAAGGTTTCCTAATGGTGAAAAGATAGTAGAAGAAACTCATGATGAGAACAAAATAAATGTTAATTGTGATTTCATAAAATCTAATGTTGGCGGGAAGAACCACCATATTCCAAAGATGGATATGAGGAAGTTTGATGGAAAGGATCCTGTAACATGGATACTACAGATGGAGCAATATTTTGATCTCCATAACGTAAAAAACACACAAAAGGTACGCATTGCAACTTTACATTTAGAAAAAAATACATTTGTATGGTATCAATGGCTTTTCTCCCGTAAAAAATTGTCACTTGGTCAATTTTTACGGAGGAAATGATAGCACATTATGAGGATACAAAGAGCAACACCTTCTTTAGCCAATTGATAAATCTCAAACAAAAGGGTTTAGTGGGGCAGGACATTGAGGACTTCCAAAAATTGAATATAAGGGTAACTGATATTCCAGAGGAACACAGGATTGATCTCTTCATAGGTACTCTAAAGGATAACATCCAACATGAAGTTCGTGTTTTGGAACCCGATTCATTGGAGAAGGCATTCAGGTTGGCAAGAAAAGTTGAATGTAAAATTATGGCGACAAGGAAGCCTACCACTCAATTCTATAAAGAAGGAAGTGTTTCTATGCCTAGATTTCCACAACCTACAAGGTTGACACCACAACAATTGGAAGAAAAAAGAGAAAAAAGGGCTTTGCTACAGTTGTGATAGCAAATACACTAAAGGTCATAAGTGTGCTGAGAATAAATTATTTTACATAGATTGTGAAGAAGAAGAAGAAAATGAAAAAGAAGAGGATATACACCAGGAACCAACCATAGAAGAGGAAGAAATGAATCCAACCATATCATGTAATGCACTGGCCAGAATTACCACTCCTCAAACTCTCAAGATAGTAGGACAGATCAAGAAGAAAAGGGTAATAGTGTTGATTGATTCAGGTAGCACCCATAATTTTATTCATTATAAGGTAGCCAAGGAATCAAATTGTTTCCTATACCCAACACCAGAATGTCAAGTGATGGTTGCAAATGGAGGAACTATAAATTGCTCTGGAAAATGCCATAATATCAAGCTAACCATGGGGGAATATGTATTGACTAGTCCAATGCTTTCCATTCTTATGGGAGGTGCTGATGTTGTACTAGGAGTACAATGGTTACAATCTTTGGGGATGGTAGCTTTTAATTTTCAAGAACTTTTCTTGAAATTTTTTTCAGAAGGAAAGGAAGTCGAATTACGGGGTATTGAAAGGAAGCCGGGAAGGATAATAATCTCTAATGTCATGACAAAGCTTCTAAAGAAAGAACAACGAGGCGTAATTGCACAATTATGCTCACTAGACGTTCTGACATCAAAATCATCTATTTCGGCAGATCTCCAACAACTCTTGGACAATCATTACAAGGTGTTTGAAACTCCCAAAGGACTCCCACCTATTCATGATCATGATCATGCTATTCATTTGATTCCAGGAAGTGTTCCTCCAAACATCAGGCCTTCTAGATATGCTTACTTCCAAAAGAGCGAAATTGAACATATGATTGCAGAAATGTTAGAGGTGGGTATAATTTAACCTAGTCAAAGTTCTTTCTCTGCTCCTGTAGTATTGGTACACAAGAAGGATGGATCATTGAGAATGTGTCGGGATTATAGGGAGCTCAATAAGCTCACCATTAAAGACAAATTTCCCATTCCTGTGATTGATGAATTATTGGATGAATTACATGGAGAAATTTATTTTACCAAGTTGGATCTTCGTTCAGGATATCATCAAATTAGAATGAAGACCGAAGATATTCCAAAAACAGCATTTCGAACTCATGAAGGTCATTATGAATTTTTGGTCATGCCTTTTGGCCTTACCAATGCACCTTCTAAATTTCAAGGGTTGATGAATTCCATTTTCAAACCCTTCCTTAGAAAATTTGTGCTAGTATTTTTTGATGATATACTAATCTACAAGAGGTCTTGGAAGGATCATGTTCAACATGTTGACAGGGTGCTCAAACTATTGCAGGAGAAACAATTATATGCAAAAACATCCAAATGTTTCTTTGGAGTACAAGAGGTGGAATATCTGGGTCATATTGTATCTCACGAGGGTGTTAAAGTAGACCCTAACAAAATTAAAGCCATTAAGGAATAGAAATTCCCCACAACCATAAAGCAGTTGCGAGGATTTCTTGGGTTAACAGGGTATTATTGCAAGTTTGTTAAGAATTATGGGAGAATAGTAGCACCTCTAACAACATTATTGAAGAAAGATGCATTTTCATGGACTCCTGAAGCAACTAAGGCCTTTTAACGTCTTAAAGAGGCAATGTGCCTAGCACCGGTCTTAGCTACGCCGGACTTCACAAAAACCTTTATTGTGGAATGTGATGCCTCAGGAAATGGAATTGGTGCAGTTTTAATGTAGGAAGGAAGACCCATTGCTTTTGAAAGTCGTCCAATCAAAGGAAAGTATTTACAGAAACCTATTTATGAGAAGGAAATGTTAGCAATACTGCATGCACTAAAGAAATGGCTAACTTACCTAATGGGAAGACACTTCAAAGTAAAAACTGATCATGATAGTATTAAAAACTTTTTGGAACAAAGACTATCTTCAGAAGAGCAGCAAAAATGGGTCACAAAGATGTTGGGTTATGACTTTGAAATAATCTACAAAAAAGGAAAGCTTAATGTTGTTGTAGATGCACTCTCAAGAAAGAATGAAGAGGTGGAAGCATTGCTTTGTGACATTTCTATTATCCAACCAGATTGGATAACCGAAGCAAGAGATGAATGGAAGAAGGACAAAGATGTATGGACACTCATTCAAAAGTTGCAGCAAGATCCTAGTACATCTGATACATTTAGTTGGAAAATGATTCCTTATGGTACAAAGATCGCTTATATCTTTGTAAGAATTCCCAACTAAAACAAAATATTCTTCTGGAATTGCACACTTCTCCTTTAGGAGGACACTCAGGATTTTTAAAAACTTACCACAGGGTGAAGAAAGAATTTGTTTGGGATGGCCTTAAATCTGATATTCGAAAGTTTGTGGCGGAATGTTTGGTTTGCCAGCAGAATAAAGTGGAAACAATTAAGACCCCAGGACTTCTACAACCTTTATCCATTCCATGTCAACGTTGGGAGGAGATTTCAATGGATTTTATCACAGGTTTACCTAAGTCCGAAGGAAAGAATGTCATCATGGTGGTAGTTGATAGACTTACCAGGTATGCACACTTTTGTGCATTATCTCATCCATTTAAAGCAAGTACAGTTGCTACTACATTTGTGGACAAAATTCAAAAGCTACATGGAAGCCCAAGGGTTATTGTGAGCAACAGAGATCCCATTTTTACGGGAAATTTTTGGACGGAGTTATTTTCTTGTTTGGGTACTCAATTAGCTCATAGCTCATCTTATCATCCTCAATCTGATGGTAAAACAGAGATAGTAAATAAATGTTTGGAAGGATATCTTCGTTGTTTTGTATCTGATAAACAAACACAATGGGTCAAGTGGTTACCTCTCGCTGAATGGTGGTATAACACTTCCTTCCATACCGCAGCAAAAATGACCCCATTTATGGCACTTTATGGATATCATCCACCATCCATCACATCATCTTTAAGGGAAAATTCGAAGGTTCAAGCAGTGGAAGATCACATCGAGCATCAGCAAGAAGTTCTCCAACTCTAAAGGATAACCTGAATTTGGCACAAAATCGAATGAAACAACAGGCAAATCAACATCGTAGCGAGAGAAGTTTTGATGTAGGAGATTGGGTATTTTTACGGCTACAACCATACAAACAAATGTCCCTCAAGCAAGCAAAGAAGGATAATAAATTATCGACAAAGTACTATGGTCCTTACAAGGTGTTGCAAAAGATTGGTACTATGGCATACAAATTGGAGCTTCCTGCTTCTTCGCGAGTACATCCAGTTTTCCATGTTTCATGCTTAAAGAAGGTTATAGGAGAAAATCTTCCAGTTCAAACAATATTGCAAGAACTTGATGAGGAAGGAAAAATCATATTGGAACCAGAAGCGGTCATGGAAACAAGAACTCGACAACTACGGAATCGATCAATTTCAGAGTATCTCATCAAGTGGAAGAACTTACCCACTGAAGATTCTACATGGGAGGATGAGAATTTTATACAAAAGCACCCAGAGCTACTCAAGCGTTGAGGACAACACTTTTTCTGAAGGAGAGGGGCATGTTAGGTCCCTATATTACTAGTATAGTCCCTTATTGTTGTTAGTGTAACCCCCTTATTGTTATTATTGTACCCTTGTAACCCCCATTTTGTTATTATTGTGCCCTTAAATTATTATTGTTAGGTCAGCTAGGATTACATTGTGGCCCACTAGGATTACATTATCACCCCATGGACTCCTAGATATAGAAAGGAGGTTTTGTAAATTGTATCATCCAAGAGTTGGTCATTTACGTAATGTATTGGAGGTTTCCCCCTCAAAGAGGCTCATTTCTAAGGCGTTGATATCTCTTTTCTTCTCTTTTTGGAGCTGGTTACACAACATTTCCAAACATGTTCTCTACCTTCAGTGCCATTGCATTAGTTTTTTTTAGGTCATTCACAATCAGTTGACCTGTTTGCATATGTAGATTCACTTTGTCCAGAAATGGAATTTTCTTCACATATACAGTCAAATTCACGGTATTAAAATTTTTAGAATAAACAATTGACATATCAGAAGGATGTGAAAGGGAAATTTTGAATTGATATTATTGAAGATCCATTATATTTAGAAGTCTTGTTTGGTCAGGAGATATCTGGTACTCAAATTGAGCCTCCATGCTTTCCTTCATCTTCTGATTTCTCTCTCCAATCTGGTCAAACATTTGTTTAATTAGAGGCACTTGTTCTTGAGTGCTCTCATGCCTCTTGGGTGAAGCAGGGAAATTTTGTTCATCTCCTAATTGTAATGAAAAACTAGGTTGAGTATCCAGAGATTCTTCATTGAAATTTTCTCTCTTCTAAGCCCTCTGTTCTTCATCCTCTGAATCAACCATTGTCTCTTTACCTCATTTAATTTCTCTGATATGACAGGAGTCTAAACATTTGAATTTATTGAACCCAAAACACCTTTACTTTCCACCTTTTCTAGATCAGGCCTACTCTCATGAATGAAGTATGAATATACATTTTCAATTATTCTACTAGAAATGACATTGTGAGGGTCATAAGCCCACTTTTCTCCTAACAACAGGTGCATTTCATCTAACATCTTGGTGGCTTCATCAATTACTTGTCTCATATTAACTATAAAGGGACCCACAATCATTGGAAATTTGAACATATGACCTTTCTTCACAGGCACAAATTGAATTTCGTCAACATTTAGACTTTTCCTAATGAACTCCAGAGCAAATAATCTCATAGGCACAAATATGGGAAGCCTGTAAGGTTCTACACTAGCTCCATAAAGTCTAATTTCAGAATAATATTCAGAGACAAACCAATCACCAAATTTAAAATTTTCCCCCAAATGAAAGAAATCTTGAGCTTTGGGAAAAAAAACAGGGGGAGGACTTCCATTCAAAAATTTATATGAAGAAGACATAAAATGACTAGCAAAATCAAACAAACCACCCTCATTCTATTCTTTTCTCACTATATCTATCCAAAATATTACCGATTGTCTCCTTTTATTCATATCCATAATTTTTAACCCCAGATGCATGAATTATTATACATTTTGATATAAAAATAGGTAAAAAAGTAGTGAGGGAAACCTGAATGAACCCGTTAATGATAATGTAATATCCCCAAATTGGGATTGCTAGCAAGGCATGCCTGAAAAATGATTTTTCTAGGAATGGATGCTACAACACTTGAAATCAGCCCTTGGATCCCTTAGATATAAAAATCTAAGACCCAAATCCAGGAGGAGATCAGAAAAAAATAAAACTAGATGGGTTAAACAGATCTCCCACACCCAGTAAGGCTTGAAAACTGCCCAAAGAAGGGACTGGAGCAACACAAAGTAACATTGCCCAGAAAATAATGCATTTTTAATGTAAAATAGTAGAATAACAATATGGTAGCTCAAAAATGGCTTATACAATAATAAATCAGATTTACAATGGGTCTCGTTCAGTGTACAAGAGAAAGATGGAGACTTTTATGAAGAAAAATGCTCTAAAAGAGGTGTTGAAACAATATATTTCAATGCAAAGCCTTGACAGCGTTACTTTTAAGAGAATACAATAGTTGTAGGTTACAAATCAGATCTAAGATAGATCTGTGTACAAAATATTAGATCTGTACACTAGAGTGTCTCTATTTTACATACCCCTTGGGGTTTTTAGCAAAAAATGAAGCATATGGAGTACATGTGAGATCTCATGAAGCAGATCCGCAGATTACTACAGAATTCCTAAAGCTTATACAAGATTATTTAGATTAGATCTGAATATGACATGGATAAATACAAAAATACATGGATCACCATAATGAGATGAAGATTCCCATTACTAGAGATCACTCCTCAAATATTGCCAAAACTCCCTGCAACTTTCCTCTTGCAGATAACGCAGTCCTGGAAGATGTACTGCACTGTAGAATTGATGAACAGTTTGGTCCGATGCTAATGTATGGATCTGGAGCTCTAATTATCCAATACACTCTTGCCATTGGGATAGAATACTTTCCGTGTGAAAAGAGGCACTAGAATGTCTTAGATATGAATAGATCTAGCCTCCACTTGCTACAACTTACAAAGACAACCAAACCCTCAATAGGATCTGTGTTGTAGTTGGAAGTAGAAGCTTGGCCAAATGCCTGATTGTGAACAAGAAATTCAAGACTCTTCCAAGAGGCCTCTCAAAGAAAGAGGTGGGATTCTCGATCAGGAACACCCAAGTGCTAAACAACACTATTCTCAGCTAAAAACTAGAGAATGAGAAGTGTATAAATAGACAAATCCTTTCAATATAATATGTTCAACAACCCCTCTCATGCTGCTCTCCTCTTTCATTTATAGGATGAAAGCATTGCAAAACCCTAAACCATCTCAAAGGTTTAGCTCCTTTCACATGTGTAGCCTCCAAATAGATATCCGTTGTGCATATAGGAGGTACATTACATCTGGAAAATGTTGTGGATTTGGTCCTGTTGACCTAGTCAATTTTCATAATCTCTTTCACATGTCAGGGAGTTTCATTAAGGAAACCTAGATTTAGCATTCTTCACATTAGGCATTGATTTATTTACTAGTTTCAGGATTTTTTATGGTCCTCCCTTACACAATTATTCTTGCAATAAGAAAATGAAACAAAATTGTATATTCCCATTAGCTTGGGCTAATTGTGAATATTACAGTCCTCCCCTCCACAATGTTTCTTGTCCTCAAGCAACTGATAAGGTGAGTGCTGCAACTCATCTCCTCCTCCAGTGGTGACACAAACATGAGTTAATATTCCTCCTTGTGCGAAGTGTTCACCAAACTATTATCACTCTATTAGATTTTCTATCAGAAATATTTAAAACTTTGTAACTTACTAGAGGTAACCACAAACCTACTTTTGAAATCTAGGATCTAGCCCTCCTAAATTTCAGAGAGGGATCTCTCTTTATGATTTAAATTTGTTTTTTTTTATAATATTTTAGGCTAGGTATGATTGGGAAATTTTTTTGGTTTGAATGTTTGGTGGGAATAAAAGGTACTTCAAGGTAAACCACAGAGGTATATACGAGACCATTGGGCTATGGAGTCAATTTCTTGGCAAGCAGAGCTAGGAAATCAGGTCAAAAGAGAAAATGTACAAGGGAAGGGTAGATGAACTTCAAAGGGTTTGAAAATAGGATTTTTGATGAAATGGTAAGATCTGAAAAAAAGGGAAATGAAGGATCCTTAAGTTACAGAAAAGAAAATTAAAGAAAGGGGTCAAAAGGGACTAAGAGCAGTTAAGGATTCTTAAGTTCGGATATCAACAGAAAAAATATCAATGAATAACTAGTAAAAAACAGGGAGATTTTGACACTAATCCTGTATAAAATTTCCTAGTAAATCATTTAAGACAGAAAACATGTAAATGTATGTATGGAACTTAGAAAGATAACAGTGAAAACAGGAAAATACTTGTCTTATCTGATCAACACAAGAATCCTGAGTTATGATGTCGGTTTGACTTAGTTCCAATCTGCTGCTTTACAAAACGACTCACACAAAACTTGAATATATTCTGAAAAAATTTCTATAGTAGTCTTGACAAATTTTAGTCCACACAATATACTTCAAAGAGAGAAGTATTTATACATATTCTAAACTAGAATATCTTCAAAAAATATCAAGATTGGTTCAGAAATATCTCCAATTGTTTTACATAAATAGAACTTAAGGAAAGGAAACTCAAGAATAATGCATCTATTTGGCACTATTTTTTGTGGACAGGTGATGACAAAGAGGAAAATTCAAATTTGATCCAACTCTTAGTAGATGATGAGGCATCCAAGTCACTAACTGTTTCCTTTCTTTGTCCATTCTGCTCCAGAAATTTTGCAAACTTGGGGTCCAATGATACATTTTTATTTCTCAATCCAAAATAGATATGTAAAAATTGAAAGAGTTTATTGTGTATGAATATTCTGGTGAGATAAACGTCTTTCCGTTTCCTAAAATTCCTCTCCATTTGTTCACAATAGGCTTTGCAAAAATATGTGTAAAGCAGCATTTTACAGAGTCTGAAAAATAACCTGTAAACATGTGCATGTATCTCTCATTCTAAAATAATTGTACAAAAATTGAGATAGGTGTTTGTAGACGAGTCTCTTAGGAACAAAAACCACCTTTATTTTTATAATATGTATTTCAGATTGGCAACAATAATCTCTGCAAAATGATGACTTAACATGAATTTTCTGCAAAAAGTGCTCTCCAATATTGTTTAATATTTCCCAATCCATAATAGTTGTTAGAAATGTGAGAGAGGTTTTTGTAGCTGGAAAACTTAAGAACATAAACCTCATTCAGTTTTGAAAAATTCATCATGGATTGGTCACAATATTGTCTTCAAAACAATGACTTAAACATGAAATTTCTGCAAAAATGTTCCTTCTTGTTATATTTTCATCTTTTCACCTTTTTTCTCTTTTAACTGATTTACTTTCACTTTGGATAAAATTCATTGTTGGTGAAATTATTTTCATCTATTTTTACCATTTTACTACCTTTTTATTTACTTTTACTGTTTACCTTTGACTGCTCTTGTAACTTTGTTTTAACTTTCACTCTGACTTTCACCTAATACACTTTAACTCTCTCTTTTTCACCATTATGTTTTCACTATCACTGTGCATTTTTATTTCACTTTTACCACTTACTGTGCAAACTTCATCATTATGATTTCTCTCTGACTTGATTTTGTTATTTATTTTTATACAAATTGTTTGTTGAATGAATATTTTGAGTTAAAATCTAAGAATTTGGAGCAAACAATTTTGTCAACTAGTATTGAAACTGTTGGCCCAAATCCACATTCTGATAATAACTTGCAAAAATCAACCAATTTGTTAATGAAACAGAGGTCTGCAAGGAGGTGTTTGAAGGCTTTTGAAACACCCGTGGAAAGAGATCTGTTTGTGGAGGTTTAACTCTGTTTTTTAGGCATTTTGGGTAGCTACTTCAAGATTAGACTGTTTGCAAGAGTTATTTATTTCAACATAGATGAAATTGAGTAATTTAAGCTAAGGATGGCTTATTTTGAGATTTTTCGCTCAATTAGGTTTATCTGAAGATGTAAAACTAGCATAAAACAGAAAACAGGGGTTTTCTAAATAGGTTTGATTGAAAACATGTATTATCAAGGTAATTCAAAGGTTTTAGTTGTTCAGATCCTTGAATTTAATCTTTAAAATGTGAAAATTGAGGAAATTGGCTTTAAACTATCAGAAAATACCTTAAATGTAGATATCTGGTTGATTGAAAGGGTTTCTGATGTTGAGGCCAAATGTGAGGCTAGATCCAGTTTACAGGTGCATCAAGTGGCTTAATTTGTCTTCACAGTGGAAATCTGGTCAAACTTAGCTTTCTTAGGGTATAGGCTTGAAGATTGGGCTAAAGGTCTTTCACAGTCGGGTGTAGTTTTATCAGTCGGGAATCCACAAATAGATATATATAAAAGAAATCATAAATCAAAGGTTTTTAAACTCTAATTTGTATTTAAAATTTATGCATTCAATGCGGATCTTATCCAAAGGCGGGAGGTGGTTTTCTTTTCAAATGCGAAAACCATCAGTAGTTTTCACGTTGGCTTTTGGTGGTAAGTTGTATTTGGCAATTCAACGCGATCGAATAACAATCAGACATGTAGCATCGGGTGATTTGGTAAAAATATTTTATCGTGCAACTTTTAATAAACATTGGTCAATCACTTTCAGAGCACGATATGGAATGCATACTGTTGGATTTGTTCAAATAATGCGAATGGTTGGGATTGCTTTTTGAGCTACGGGAAAAGATAAGTGGGATCGGGATGTAATATAAGCCATTGATCTGAGAGGATAGATCTATGGTCTAGGTTTAACGTGACAGTAGGAAAGGAATATAGTGGTGGGGTATGTCAACTCGGTATCACGTTAATTTAGGACCATTGGATTAGAAGTTTATGATTGATAGGGAGGCTATGGATAACTTTTGGGTGCGCCGGGCTACATTATTTGGAAAAAGGATTCATGTACATAAAAAAAGTTTATATATAAGGTAAAAGTGCATGAGGCGGGTTAATATGTGTTAACTAGGGTTTAAGATTAATGTATATAGCATGAGGCTATTTACATGGTAGAATAATTTATTCGGGAAATGGGATCGGGGAATATATTTTTTGATGTAAACATATATAAAATATGTATAAAGCCTTTTTTTCATATTAATTTTATTATATAGTAATAGACTATGGAGGTGTCTATTTACTATAGGGGTGGGAATACTTATATGGTTAGATTTATGCCAAAGGGGTTTTAATGGGGGCTTTTATTAGAACATGTGGGATAATAGACTTTGGCTAAAGTTTATAATAGTGGGTTTTTCAAGGATATTTAGTAAAAAAGGGAATTATATTAATATCACAAGGATTTTCATATGGAATTAATAAATAAGTTAGGTGTTAATATGAATAGGGGAAAGTGAATACTCAAAACATACAATTGTAATCAAGAAAAGTGAAGATTTAAAGCCAAGCTTTCATTATGATAATTTCATCACTTCACCTTAGGATAAAATTCTATTTTGAGGGTTTTATGCTTCATGGGATATAGGAAGTTAATAAAATGAGGGTTCTAAGCATCATTAAATAAAAATGGGGTCTTTACTTATGATTTTTCATGGTAATGAATGCATGAATGGAAAATGATGTGATTTCTGGGATTAATATAGAAACTTAACACTTTCAACTAATCAGTCATTGAGCCTTGGGTCTGGTCCCAAAATAAGTCAGGGAAAGTCCTTTGATTTTTCTTTTAGGAATTTTTACCCTCTTTTTGAATTTTTTATTTTTTTATTTTTTACTAAATATGGGAATACAACTTGCAGAAGGCAAAGTATGTACATATTTACAAGACTATCATCAGTCAATTCAAAATTATGAATCCTATATTTATAGGCTACTAACATCAGCTTCACTTGGGGATGGAATTTCCTGGTGAAATGTCAAGAAATCTAAGATCAATAGCCTTGAATTTTTAACCTTGATGATCCTGTAACTGTCTTCTAATTTCTGCAAACTGAAATCTAATCTGAAACTAAAACCACACACAACAATTTTCAAACAAACTTATAGATATTAAACATCTTTAGGACCTCATCCTTGGCTTTAAATCTTAATGAAAAACTAGCTGAAAATTAAAAACTAAAAATAAAAAAATGCTCAAAATTCTGAGCTTATTGGCACTCATCTACCTACTCTAATCTATTGTTAACCATGTTAAATTAGGTAATAAAAAAATGCCAATGAAGCTAGTCAAGAAATTGTAGCAATGAATGGACAATTTGATTGATTTTCATCAAACTTGGAAGCATAACTTGATCATGTGCCTTTATAATAAATGATATGATGTGTAAAGGACACTTTTGATGTATTTTTTCCTTATAGAGAAAACATGTTTGTAGATTTGAGCTAAAAAGATTCTCCATATAATCTCATATAGGATCAATAAAAGCATGATGTATGTTATTTACTTCTAGGCCTTCAATGACTAATTGTTCAGTTGAATTATGAATATTAGACCATGAAACTATTTCTTCACTCTTATGTTTGGAAGAATAATCATCTTCAATATGCAAGTCAAAAGGTGTCACAATTTCTTCTTGCTTTGGAGAAGGAATATTTTCAAAGAAACTTTTAGGATTTCGAAAATTGTATGATTGAATTTGAGAATGCAAAAGTTTGATTTTAGTTTCATAATTTTCAGAAATTATATCAAGAAGCCATTTTTTAACTTGAGGAGAACATTTTCTTGATTTAGAAATAAGAAAGAGAACTTTTAGAAAATCCTCATCAAATTGAAAATCTAATATCTCATCCTTCAAACTAGCTAGTGTTTGTTCTGTGAAGTTATCTTGAATTTGAAGAACATAAGTAACATCATACTGATCATACTTAGTCAAATCCTCAAAAAAAGGAATGTCATCAATCACATACATTAGATCAGTATATTTTCTTTCTAGCAATCCTGATACATCTGGATTAATTTGATTGCATTCTATTTGAAAATCACTGTCTTGTAAATTATTCATAAGGAAGGGCCACTGATCTATCCAGCCAATATAATATATATTAAAAAAATTAATTAATAAGAAAGAACATAATGTCTTGGAATAAGATCCAAGTTGAAAGCCTGGTCTTTCCATTATTTTTCTTCTAGGTTAATTCCTCTAGTGGAGTCTTTATTGTGAAATTGGTGTGGAGTCACCAGGTGGATGATTTTAACCCTTGTGTGTCTGATCACTATCCACCATCATAGATCAAATCTGAACCTGTAAAATATTTCTAAAGAAAAAGGTTAGTCTTCCCTAGTATGGTCGCCATTATGTTATCACTCTAGTAAATTTTCTATTATAAATATTTAAAACTTTGTAACTTACAAGAGGTAACCACAAACCTATTTTTGAAATCTAGGATCTAGCCCTCCTAAATTTCAGAGAAGGATCTCTCTTTATGATTTAAATTTGTTTTTGTTATAAGATTTTAGGCTAGGTATGATTGGGAAATTACTTTGGTTTGAATTTTTGGTGGGAATTAAAGGTACTTCAAGGTAAACCACAGAGGGATCCACCAGACCATTGGGCTATGGAGTCATTTTCTTGGCAAACAAAGCTAGGAAATAAGGTCAAAAGAGAAAATTTACTAAGGGCAGGGTAGATGACCTTCAAAGGGTTTGGAAATATGCTTTTTGATGAAATGGTAATATCTTAACAAAAGGGAAATGAAGGATCCTTAAGTTAGATAAAATAAAATGAAAGAAAGGGGTCAAAAGGGACTAAGAGCAGTTAAGGATTCTTAAGTCCGGATATCAGCAGAAAACATATCAATGAATAACTAGTAAAAAATAGGGAGCTTTCGAAACTAATCCTATATAAACTTTCCTAGTCAATCATTTAAGACAGAAAACATGTAAATGTGTGTATGGAACATAGAAAGATAAACAGTGAAAATAGGAGAATACTTGACTTATCTGATTAGCACAAGAATCATGAGTTATGATGTCTGTTTGACTTAGTTCCAGTCTGCTGCTTTACAAATCGACTCACACAAAACTCAAATGTATTAAAAAAAAATGTCTATAGTAGTCTTGAAAAATTTTATTCCACACAAAATACTTCAAAGAGTGAAGTATTTATACAAATTCTAAACTAGAATATCTTGAAAAAATATCAAGATTGGTTCTCAAATATCTCCAACCGTTTTACATAAATAGAACTTAAGTAAAGGACACTGAAGAATAATGAATCTATTTGGTAGTATTATTTATGGATAGGTGATGAAAAAGAGGAGAATTTGAATTTTATCCAACTCTTAGTTGATGATGAGGCATCCAAGTCACTAACTGTTTCCTTTCTTTGTGCATTCTGCTCCAGCAATTCTACAAACTTTGGGTCCAATGATACCTTTGTATTTCTCAATCCGAAATAGATATGTAAAAAGTGAAAGAGGTTATTTTGGATGAATATTTTTGTGAGATCAACCTCTTTCAGTTTCCTCAAATTCCTCTGTAGCTGTTCACAATAGGCTCTGCAAAAATATTTGTAAAACAAAGTTTTACAGTCTGAAAAATAGCCTGTAAAGATGTTCATATATCATTCATTCTTAAATAACTGTGAAAAATGTGAGATAATTTTTTGTAGATTGGTCTGTTAGGAACAAAAACCTCCTTTATTTTTATAATATGTATTTCTGATTGGCCACAATATTCTCTGCAAAATGATGACCTAACAGGAATTTTCTACAAAAGGTGCTTTCCAATATTGTTTAATATTTCCCAATCCATAATGTTTGTTAGAAAAGTGAGAGAAGTTTTTGTAGTTGGAAACATTAAGAACATAATCGTCCTTCAGGTTTGAAAAATTCATCTTGGATTTGTCACAATAGTTTTTGCAAAACAATGACTTAAACATGAAATTTCTGCAAAAATGTTCCTTGTTGTTATGTTTGCATCTTTTCACCTTTTTTTTCTTTTAACTGCTTTACTTTCACTTTGGATAAAATTCATTGTTGGTGAAAGTATTTTCATCTCTTTTTACCATTTTACTACCTTTTTATTTACTTTTACTATTTACCTTTGACTTCTCTTGTAACTTTGTTTTAACTTTCACTCTGACTTTTACCTGATACACTTTAACTATCTCTTTTTCATTGTTATATTTTCACTATCATTGTGCATTCTTATTTTACTTTTACCACTTACCATGCAAAATTCATCATTTTGATCTCTCTTTGACTTGATTTTATTCTTTCTTTTTATACAAAATGTTTGTTGAATGAATATATTGAGTTAAAATCTGAGAATTTGGAGCAAACAATTTTGTCAACTAGTATTGAAAATGTTGGCCCAAATCCATATTCTGATAATAACCTGCAAAAATCAAACAATTTGTTAATGAAACAGAGGTCTGCAAGGAGGTGTTTGAAGGATTTTTAAAGAATTTTGGAATGAGATCTGTCTGTCGAAGTTTAACTCTGTCTTTTAGGCATTTTGGGTAGCTATTGCAAGATTAGACTATTTACGAGAGTTATTTATTTTAACAGAGATGAAATTGAGAAATTTAGGCTAAGGATGGCTTCTTTTGGGGTTTTTTCCTCAATTAGGTTTATCTGAAGATGTAAAGCTGACATAAAATAGAAAACAGGGGTTTTCTGAATATATTTGATTGAAAACAGGGATTATCAAGGTAATTCAGAGGTTTTAGTTGTCCAGGTCCTTGAATTTAATCTTTAAGCTATAAAAATTGAGGAAATTGGCTTTAAACTATCGGAAAATACCTTAAATGAAGATATTTGGCTGATTGAAAGGGTTGCTGATGTTCAAGCCAAATGTGAGGCCAATTCCAGTTTATAGGTGCATCAAGTGGCTTAATTGGTCTTCATAGTGGAAATCTGATCAAACTTAGCTTTCTTAGGGTATGGGCTTGAAGATTGGGCGAAAGGTCTTTCACAGTCAGGCGTAGTTTTATCAGTTGGGAATGCACAAATAGATATATATATATAATAAATCATAAATCAAATCTTTTTAAACTATGATTTGTATTTATTATTTATGCATTCAATGCGAATCTTATCCAAAGGCAGGAGGCAGTTTGTTTTTCAAATGCGAAAATCGTCAGCAGTTTTCGCATTGGCTTTTGGTGGTAAGCTGTATTTGGAAATATGAACGTGATCAAATAACAATCAGACATGTAGCATAGGGTGGCTTAGTAAAACATATTTTATCGCACAACTTTTAATAAACATTGGTCGATCACTTTCGGAGCGCAATATGGAATGTGCACCGTTGGATTTGTTTAGATGATGCGAATGATCGGGATTGATTTTTAAGTTGTGGGAAAAGGTAAGTGGTATCGGGATGTAATATAAACCATTTATCTGAGAGGATAGATCTACAGTATAGGTTTAATGCAACATTAGGAAAGGAATATAGTGGTGGGGTATGTCAACTAGGTATCGCATTAATTTAGGACCGTTGGATTAGAAGTTTATGATTGATCGGGTGGCTATGGATAACTTGTGGGGGCACCAGGCTATATTATTTGGAAAAAGGATTCATGTACATAAACCAAGTTTATATATAAGGTAAAATCACATGAGGCGGGTTAATATGTGTTAACCAGGGTTTAAGATTAATGTATATAGCGTGAGGCTATTTACATGGTAGAATAATTTATTCGGGAAATGGGATCGGGGAATATATTTTTTGATTTAAACATATATAAAATATGTATAAATCGTTTTCTACATATTATTTTTATTATATATTAATAGACTATGGAGGTTTCTATTTACTATAGTGGCGGGAATACTTATATGGTTAGTTTTATGCCAAAGAGGTTTTAATGGGGGCTTTTATTAGAACATGTGTGATAATAGACTTTGGCTAAAGTTTATAATAGTGGGGTTTTCAAGGATATTTAGTAAAACATGGAATTATATTAATATGACAAGCATTTTCATATGGAATTAATAAATAATTTAGGTGTTAGTATGAATAGGGGAAAGTGAATACTCAAAACACACAATTGTAACCAAGAAAAGTGAATATTTAAAGCCAAGCTTTCATTATGATAATTTCATCACTTCACCTTAGGATAAAATGCTATTTTGAGGGTTTTATGCTTCATGAGATGTAGGAAGTTAATCAAATGAGGGTTTTAAGCATCATTAAGTAAAAATGGGGTCTTTAATTATGATTTTTCATGGTAATGAATGCATGAATGGAAAATGATGTGATTTCTGGGTTTATTATAGAAACTTAACACTTTCAACTAATCAATCATTGAGCCTTGGGTCCAGTCCCAATAGAAGTCAGGGAAATGCTCTAAGCCTCTCTGACTAATAGTCTAGAATGTTAAATAGCTATGGGGAGGGGAAATTAGTTATTTGTAGCCTGGTGAAAAATATTTACAATGGATTTCCCGCCTTCTTGTACCTACCCAGTCATATCTTCTAGCATTTTTTCTTCTATTTTAATCAGGTGAATTTGAGCTAGCAACCTTCAAAACATTTATTCTTTTTGAAAGAAGTAAAACTATATAATTCTAAATTATTTCCTCCAAGAATATAGATTAAACGGTTGGATTCTTTTTAGTCTCTACCTAACTACTGAATTGTCATGATTAAACTGTATGACAATTCTTTATTCACTATCTACAAGAAGTAAAATTGAAACATGACAAGTTGAGATTAAATTTTTCAACTCATCATGGATTATGGCATTTATTGACACTATACCATAATCAATTGCAAAAATTAAAGCTAGTGGCATTTGGACTTGCACACTTTCATGTTTTATTCATCTTTTTTCTTTTGGGGTATATTATTTTTTCTAAGTCCTTTGATTTTTCTTTTAGGACTTTTTACCCTCCTTTTGATTTTTTTTTTTTTTTACTAAATATGGGAAAACAACACGCAGAAGGAAAATTATGTACATATTTACAAGACTATCATCATTCAATTCAAAATTATGAATCCTATATTAATAGGTTACTAACACAAACCATCCCACCATGACTTGCTCCACCAAATTTCTCATGAGATACAACTATTTCATCTCATAAGAGGACAATAGATCATAGGAAACACACATGGCTTTCCCAATTTTCTCCCTGAAATATGAGACATAAATTACATGGGGAGTAACCATTCTATATGGCTCACGCATTCCTTCCATCCTTCCTCCATACATTCGTATGAAAAGTACAAGTACATCATCCAGATAAGGAATCAAAACAATGCACATACAAACAGAAATTTATGCATATGGAGGTGGGTAATAGTCCCACATGTGGAACTAGTGTAGAGCATCTCCTATCTACATCAGATCCAGATATGGTAAGTGGTTTTCCCACCACTTAATTTCTGCCCAAGTAATCTCACTAGTGAAGAAAATGTGAGATATATTTGGTGCCTTTGGGAAGCACCCATCATGAAAATAAATCTCCCTTTGCACATCAATGGAGTGGCCAAATTCAGAATTTTTAGTGGCCCAACAATTTCCATGAGATTTACATGATACATTGGTCCTTTTAGGAGTCATGGCCTACATAAAAATGGTAAAAGAACATGTACAATTATAAAAATAAACTTTCTTTACATGAACATATCCTTTACCAATAAAGTCTCTCATACACATGGAGTTGTGCATGGATCTTTCTCCTATTTCCAAAGAGGGAAGAGATGGCTGAAATGACTCTTGCATAGAGTCCCATGGTTACCCCAACTCCACATAGCTCATGCATTATTGAAAATGCTGATATAGTTCCTCTTTCAAGCCTTCCCAATCAAAGCTCCTCATGATGATGTTGTAGATCCTCATGGAATACAGATGGCTGAAACATAAATCCTTGTAGGCTCTTTGTAGGATCTTATGCTTAAGCTTAGAAGCTCTAGGAAAAAGGATTATACCATAATGATAGATGACTTCCCCTTGGACTAAGTAGCCCTCTTCATGTAGCTGGTCATCAAGTATCATACATGTGTGTAGATCTTTGGAATAATCCACTAGCATTTGGGATTTCCAATATAGATCTACATTGCTCAACAATGACAGCACTGATGATGCATCACAAAAAATGTCTGTCATGTTGCTGATCCTTCCCTTGGCATCTACTATTCCAAAGGTATGTGTTGGAAGGTTGTTCCTTCGCTTCTTCTCCTCCCACAACGCATGATCATAAAGGAAAGTGGGTGATGATGATAGAGGAAAAATATTTTCCTCTTCCTTGAGCTTACGCAAGTCTCCCAGCATTGTAGATTTGTCTTCAAGTGCTCCAAAACCTCATAGATCTAATTTTGGAGCAGAAATTTGTGAGGTCTTCCCCATAAAATCTGAATCAAGTGGCCTCCTAGGTGGTTTGCCACCAGATAGTGAAATTTCAAGGACCCTTCTCATATGCATGATGGATGAGATCCTCATGTGCTTGCTTCCACTGTGCAATTTCAACTCTATTTTATGTGTGGAAGTCTTATGAAATTTGGAGACCCCTCTTACTGGTGTAAGAGTGCCTCTGATTGGAGAATTTTCCCCATCTTCTGATAGTGGATCAGCTACGTGATCCCTCCTTTATTCTGTCTCATTGTCTTTTAGCAAAGATACATGCTGCTCATGTCCTCCATATGGAAGATCCTTAGGAATTCCTTGTAAAGGTGCAAGAAACCCTCTAGTGGAAGCCATTGCTTTATCTCCATCTCCAAATGAAAATAGATCTCCTCCTACTATCACAGTGCTATAGGTTCTTCTCTTCTCTTTCTCTCCCTCCTCCTCATTAATGGAGAATGCTTCATCATTAAGAGATCCTTTTTCTTGATCTCTTACTGAAGAAGGAACCCTCATGTATTCTCTTTGAGAAAAGATACCTTGTTTTAGTGGGGCTTTTTACTCTAGAAAATTGTGCAACAGATCTTCAACCCCCTCAACAATGTTTGGGACTGGAGTTGGCTCCATAGAATCTTCCAACTTATGCAAAGATTCAGATTTCTTGGGCTTGATTTTATTTTCCCAAGAAGTCTCAGAATGTCTCACATCAAATATTTTCACTAGCCTCCTAATGAACCTTGCATAAGAAGAGATGTTTATCCCTTTCAAGGAAGATGACTCAAATAGCTACCAAGAATAAGCCTTCCCTTGAAGATGCATTGCTGCTACTCTCAAGGCTTCTTCTTCTGACACTTGATGCAGCTGAAAGTATGTGTCAAGATTCCTTACCCAAGACTTTACTGAGTCTTTAGGTGATCCATCAAAAGTAGGTAGAGAGAATCTACCCAAGGTGTGCTGTAGGCACCCTCTTCTTCTACTGTAGGTGTTGGATCTTGCTTCTTTGAGTGGACAGAAATCTGGGAAACTGAGATGAAATTTTAATATTTCTAATAGAGACTCGTATTCTTGGAGATAATCAGTAAGAGATGCCTCCTTTAGTGTTCCTCCTTTTCCTTCTTTCTTTGACAAGAATGTAGGCCTGCTCCATCGTTGGAGATCAGGTTGTGTGGCTGAATGCTCACACACATGGTAAGAAGTGTTGGGGCTTTCTAGATGTAAAATTTCTCTCGAGGGACCTGCATGTCTTCCCCTCTTCATTCCCCATATTTCTTCTTTTAGTTCATGCATAGCTTGAGAAAGAGTTTTAGAAAACTATTCTCTCTACAAACTTCCAGTAAAAGGGATCTTACTCTTATCTTCTATGTCTTTAGTGTAACCAAATTTCTTTATAAGTATTTTATTTCCATGAAAAAACATATTGGATCTTCAGTAACCAAATCACATGTTGTCCCAAGATAGTTGCTCTGATACCATTATAATATCCTGAAATTGGGATTGCTAGCAAGGCATGCCTAAAAAATGCATTTTTCAGGAATGGATGCTACAACACTTGAAATCAGCCATTCTATCCTTATATCTAATAATATAAGACCAAAATCCAAGAGGATATCAGAAAAAAATCAAACTAGGTGGGTTAAACAGATCTCCCACACCCAGTAAGGCTTGAAAACCGCCCAAAGAAGGGACTGCAGCAACACAAAGTAACATTGCCCAGAAAATAACGCAGTTTTAATTTATAGTAGTAGAAAACCAATATGGTAGCTATAAAATATCTTATACAATAGTAAATAAGATTTACAATGGGGCCCATTCAGTGTACAAGAGAAACATGCAGACTTTTATGAAGAAAAACCCTCTAAAAGTGGTGCTACAACAATATGTTTCACTGTAAAGCCTTGAAAACATTATTATTAAGAGCATACAATAGCTGTAGGTTACAACTCAGATCTAATATAGATCTATCTACAAAATATTAGATCTATATCAGATCGGTACACTAGAGTGTCTCTATTTTACATAACCCTTGGGGTTTTCAGCAGAAAATGAAGTATATGGAGTAGATTTGAGATCTCATGCAGTAGATCTACAAATTTATGTAGAATTATTGAAGCTTATACAGGAGTATTTATATCAGTTCTGAATATGACATGGATAAGTACAAAAATCCATGGATCACCACAGTGAGAGGAAGATTCCCATCACTAGAGATCACTCCTCAAAGATTGCCAAAAATCCCTACAACTTTCCTCTTGCAGATAACGCAGTCCTGGAAGATATACTACACTGTAGACTTGATGAAGAGTTTGGAATGATTCCAAGATATGGATCTGGAGCTCTGATGATCCAATACACTCTTTCCAATGGGATAGAAGACTTTCCCCGTGAAAAGAGGCACTAGAATGTCTTAGATCTGAATAGATCTAGCCTCCACTTGCTACAGCTTACAAAGACAACCAAACCCTCAACATGATCTGCATTGTAGTTGGAAGTAGAATCTTGGCCAAATGCCTGATAGTGGACATGAAATGCAAGAATCTTCCAAGAGGCCTCTCAAGGAAAGAGGTGGGATTCCCGATCAAGAACACCCAAGTGCTAAAAAAAACTATTCTCAGCTAAACTGCTAGAGAATGAGAAGTGTCTAAATAGACAAATCCTTTCAATACAATATTTTCAACAACCCCTCTCATGTTGCTCTCCTCTTTCATTTATAGGATGAAAGCCTTGAAAAACCCTAAACCATCTCAAAAGTTTCGCTCCTTTCACATGTGTAGCCTCCAACTAGATCTGCGTTGTGAATCTAGGAGGTACATTGCATTTGGACAACGCTATGGATTTGGTCCTGTTGACCCAGTCAATTTTCACAATCCCTTTCACACATAAGGGAGTTTCATTAAGGCAGCCTAGATTTAGCCTTGTTCACATTTGGCATTGATTTATTTACTAGTTTCAAGAGTTTTTATGGTCCTCCCTTACACATTTATTCTTGTAATAAGAAAATAAAACAAAATTGTATATTCCCATTAGCTTGGGCTATTTGGGAATATTATAGATAAGCTCATGATCTGAGAGTTAACAGCTTCTTTCCAATAAGATGGAATATCCAACACCACTCCTGGCTTCATCATCATGGCGAACATTCCCAGAATTGACTTGTCCACTGTACTATCATTGTTCTTTCCCAAAATATTTGCAATGTAGCTCAACATTGGTTTGACTTCAATATCAAAGACCTCCATAGGAAACTATTTACTATCAAGTACAAACTGCTATGTATTTCTCTTCAGAAAATGAATGAATTGATTAAATTCTTGACCTGCAAGACTGTCTTAATATGTTATCAAGGAATCATCAGAGAATTGGACATATGACTCCGACTTATGGTAACATAGAGCTTGGAAAATTAACTAAACTAACACTTCCAGAAAATTTTCCCCTTGACAATTCATTGCAAAACATCTTCTAGGGTACATAATAGACAATAGTGAGTGGATAAATTCAGGAAAAAGATTATTTTTTGGGATACATGCAGACAACACACCATTTTTTTCCATGGCGGTGTAAATTGGAGAAGTATTTTCGTTTAGGAGGAATTTCTGATAAAACGAAAGGTGGTCAAGGGAACAATATATGTCCTGGATATCCCTCTCGGTATCCATGAGAGGGATGTGACTGGAAGAACCTGACAGGGATGAGGGTTTATCGATAATTCAATTTTAGGATAGTAGACAGTTGATAGGGTGACCAATAATTGGCAAGTTGACAGAAAACAGAAAAATATGCAGAACAAATGAACTTAAAACACAAAATAATCAATAATAAATTTAGAAGAAATGAGAACCCTCCTGAAATAGGTGGTGCGAGCTTTGAAATTAAATTATGATAAGACGTGCCAAAAGACCGTTAAGAAACTCTGACGTGGAATACAACTGTGACCAACTTGGCAGCATACGTCACTGCGTGAGGCTGCGAGGTATGGAAAAATTATTTGGCTTTTGTTCCCACAGTAAATCTTGACCATTCATCTAGATTACTCCTACAGTCAACAGGGTCAACTACGGAGGCACCCTTTGTAATATCCCAAAATCGTGACTGCTAGCAAGGCATGCCTGAAAAATGCATTTTTCAGGAATGGAAACTATATCTCCTAAAATAAACCCTTGTATCCCTTATATCTGAGTATCTAAGACGTAAATCAAAGAGGAGATCAGAAACAAATATTTCTATGTGGGTTAAATAGATCTCCCACACCTAGGAAGGCTTGAAAACTGCCCAAAGAGGGGACTGTAGCAATACAAAGAACACTGCTAGAAAATAACGCAGTTCAACCCAATACTTGTAGTAGATCAGTACGAAGGCTCACATATCATGTGTACAACAACAAATCAGATTTATATTACAGCTCATATAGTGTACAAAGGAAAGTAGAATACTTAAAGAGAAATAAACCCTCAGAAATGAGGTGCTACACCCACAAAAAAGTCTACATGAACTTCATAACGTTATTTTATTGGGGGTGAAGTAGCAGTATAATATAACTCAAATCTAGATAATATTTGTACATAAAAATATATATCTAATTCAGATCTGTGTACAACAAAAGCTCATCTATACATTCCCCTTGGGTTTTTGTGCAAAACATGAAGCATAGAGAGTAGATCTGAAACCTAGAGTTGCAGATCTACAAAATTATTTAGAAATTCTTGAATCATATAATAGAATAGAAAATAAAATCTAAAACAAACATGGATTGGGTGGCCAATCCATGGATCACCACAGTGAGAGGAAGAATCCTAACACTGGAGATCTCTCCTCCAAAATGCAGACAAAACACCCTACAACTTCAAACTTGCAAATAATGCAATTCAGGGATAGAAACTACACTGTAGGATTTGAGAATGATTTTTCCTGATGCCAAGGCCTGGATCTAAAGCTCTGATGATCTAGGACACCCTTGAAAATGGGATAGCAGACTTTCCCAGTGAAAAGAGAGGCTAGATATTCATAGATTTGAGAAGATCTATCTCCCACTTGCTGCAACTAACAAGGACAACCCAACCCTCAACAAGATCAGTGCTACAGGTGTAAGGTGAAGCTTTTCCCAAGCTTGATAGTGGAAAAGACAAGAAAATCTCCTCCAAGAGCTGCTCTAGGAAGGAGGCGGGATTCCCGACCAGGAACACCCAAGTGCTAAGCAGCACTATTCCCAGCTAAACAGCTAGAGAATGAGAAATGTCTAAGTAGACAACCTCTTCTGAAATAATCTCTTCAACAACCCCTTCATGATGCTCTCCTCTTCCTTTTATAAGATTGGATTCTTGTCAAATGCTAAACCACTTCATTAGTTTAGCCCCTTCCACATGTAGAACCCCCATCTAGAGCCGTGTTGTGCCTCAAGGAGGTTCAATGCATCTAGACTCCACTGTAGATATGGTCATGGTTGACTTGGGAAAGTGATCAACCTCTTTCGCACTCACGTGTGTTTTATAAAATGGCCCAGATTTAGCCATGTTCACATTGGGCATTGATTTGTTTTGTTATTTTCAGGAGTTTTACATGTCCTCCTTTACATTTTATTCATCAACATGAAATGCAAAACAAAACAAGGAAAAATAGAATATTCCCATTAGCTTGGGCTAAGTGGTAATATTACAGTCCTCCCCTCTAAGATGTTTCTTGTCCTTAAGCAACTGATAAGGTGAGTGCCGCAAAATCTCCCCTTCTTCTCTTCTAGCCCCCTCATCCAATAGTCTCCACAAATGCTTCAAATTTTCGGCAATAATTTTGTCTTCCAATTGTCCCTCCCCAATGTGAAAGTTGGCCTTTGGTGAATAAACCCAATGGATCTCATCATGAAGGACTGGAAGGTCTATATGGAAACCTCCTTACTGATCCATGGCCTCATCAATATAAAAGTGATGACAAATATGGGGAATTTCATCATCCATGAAGGACTCTCATCTCCATGCTATCATCCAAATAAAGTGGATCACCTCCCAACTTGGAAATCCATAGAAAAAATCCTCCCCAATACTTATGAGATGCATGTCCCAAAAAATCATATGGCTCACCTTACAAAGAAACAAGTGTTCTATCATAGTGGCCATATAATATCCCATGCTCCCCTTAGAACATGTAGTGCAAAAAATGTAGGAAATTTCTTTTCCCAAAGACACATCCAACATATGTGTCTCTCCTTCAACCATGCCCCCAACAAAGATAAGAACATCTTCAGCATATGGGATCATAATTAAGGTCATGCTAGCTACCATATGCAGTAAAGGAGAAGGACAATGGTCCCTCATGTGCAACCAACGCAGTTTTACTCCTAACTATCATAGGATATGATATGACAAGTGTTTTTCCCAACACTTGTTTGTTGCCTCATCCTTATTTCATGCTTGGAGAAGGTGTATGATGGTGGGTGTTAATGAATCACACCATGAAGAGTACATCATCTCTCCAAGATATCCCAAGGAATGGCCAACATTACCATTGTTCGTGGCCCAAAGTGGCTCATAAATCCCATAAGAAAATGTGCCCCCTCTTGGAGCCAAGACCTGCACATGAGTGTTAAGAAAATGCAAGTATATAATAAATACATCATGAGGTTCAATAATACAATGTTTATCATACACTTTTTTCAAATTATCAAGGTAGCTCATGGATGAGATCCCTCTCACACTCAATGAATAAGAAGGTGGTAATGATAAATCTTCCCAAGAGCTTTGTTCCTCCTCAACCAGCAAATGATCCATGCACTTCCTCATATAAAAGTGCACAACCTCTTTGAAGTTCTCCGACATGAATCCATCTAAGATAGTATGATATTCTCTAATGAAACCAGTGGGTTTTGAAATCAGGATCTCATAGGCTGCATTAAGTATTTTCTCCTTAAGCTTGGAGTCTCTAGCCAAATAGATATGATCATGGAAATAAATGACTCCCTCAACTACCTTATACCTCCCATCTATCATTTTCCAATCAAGAACCTTAAATGTGAGAAGGTCCTTGGAGTATTCCATCAAAAGTTTGGAATCCCAATTTCGATCTCGCCTCCCCATCAATGATAGTGCTGTAAAATTCTGCAATGCAGCCCCTGCCATAGCATGTCTCTCCTCCTTGAAATGGTTGATTTCAAAGTCACATGTTGGAGTGCTACCAACTTCATTTTTCTTCCTCCTTTGCAGCTGATCTTTCTCAAGACAAGATTGAAGTAGATGGAAGTCAACCTCCCCTGGAAATTCCTTGTCTTCCAAAACTTCCTCAATGTAGCCCATGCATGCAAGAGCGTTGATATCCTCTTGTCATGTTCATAAATCTCCTTTGTGAATGAAAATATCACTGGCTGCCACAAATTATGGAGTTGCCATATGAAATCATCTCCATGCCATCATAGACTTCTGAATTCTCCTTTTTTAGTGCGAATAACTGAGAGGGAGATAGCAATGTCCAATTCAGAAAATTGTTGATCTCTCTTTTGAATCCATTAAAGATTCTATGCATTGTGATGGTTTCTCCCAAAGCTCCCTCCTTATACAAGTAAGCATATGATGCCCATAGTTGAGAGAACACTTTATTTTCCCCCCCATGAGGAGGTCTCCCCAATTGAATGCCTCCATGTAAAGAGACATCAAGGCATATAGTAGGATGTGTATATGTATGGACATATTTGTCCTTTCCTTCCATGCACAGATCCTCCTACCTTATTTGTGCATCAAACTTCTGAAACAGAGAGGGGTATATGCTTCTCATCAAGTGATTCTTTCCCTCCTCTTGTTCTTATTATATCTTCAATATTTCACCATTTAATGGTGATGGCACATGTTGCAGATGGATTGTGCCACAATCTCCATATGTGAGATTTTATGGAATTTCTTGCAAGAGTGCAAGAGTCCTTCTCCTTGGAGCCATTTTCCCTCATTCCTCTTCATGATGATCTAGGTGTGCCCCTGCCTTAACTATGTTGATACCCTCAGCCTTCCCTTCCTTAATCTTGCAATACCTTTGGAAGTTCAAGTGATTCTCTCCCTTTGGCACATCTCCTCCCTTCCTCTTCATGAAGAAGTTTCTGACAGAATGTTTTAGATTTGGTGATATGGCTGAGTGCTCATATCCATGATATGAGGACTTAGAACTTTCATCATGTATAGATCTTGTAGATCTTGTTGAGGCATCTTCCTGCTTTTCCCTCCTCATTTCTTTGATGTCTTTTCTGATACCTTGCAGAGCTTGAGATAGAAGTATTGTGAACCTCGTTTCTTTAGAAAACAAGGGTTTTCTCTAGTTTCTCTTGCAAATATCCTCCTCCCCATGATAATAATCCATCATGCTTGAAGCTGATAGGCTGAGCCAAGAAATTTTCTCTCATACCACTGTAATATCCCAAAATCGGGACTGCTAGCAAGGCATGCCTAAAAAATTCATTTTTCAGGAATGGAAACTATATCTCTTTAAATCAGCCCTTGGATCCCTTAGATCTGAGTATCCAAGACCTAAATCCAAGAGGATATCAGAAACAAATCTTTCTAGGTGGGTTAAACAAATATCCCACACCTAGGAAGTCTTGAAAACTTCCCAAAGAGGGGATTGCAGCAATACAAAGAACACTGCTAGAAAATAACAAAGTTCAGCCCAGTACTTGTAGTTGATTAGTATGGAGGCTCACATATCATGTGTACAATAGGAAATCAGATTTATATTACAACTCATACAGTGTACAAAAGAAGGTAGAAGACTTAAACATAAATAAACCCTCAGAAATGAGGTGCTACAACCACAGAAAAGTCTACATGAACTCAACAACATTATTTTATTGAGGTTGAAGCAGTAGTATAATATAACTCAAATTTAGAGCATATATGTACATAAAAATATATATCTAATTCATATTTGTGTAAAAGAAAAGCTCATCTATACATTCCCATTGAAGTTTTGTGAAAAACATGAAGCATAGAGAGTAGATCTGAGATCTAGAGTTGCAGATCTGTAGAATTATTCAAACATTCCTGAATCATATAATAGAACAGTAGTTAAAATATGAAACAAACATGCATTGGGTGGCCAATCCATGGATCACCACAGTGAGAATAAGAATCCTAACACCGGAGATCTCTCCTCCAAAATGCAGACAAAACACCCTGCAACTACAAACTTGCAAATAACACAGTTCAAGGATACAAACTGCACTGTAGGCTCTGAGAATGGTTTGGCCTAATGCCAAGGTCTATATCTGAAGCTCTAATGATCTAGGACACTCTTTCTAATGGGATAGCAAACTTTCCCAGTGAAAAGAGAGGCTAGATATGCATAGATCTGAGAAGATCTATCTCCCACTTGCTACAACTCACAAGGACAACCCAACCCTCAATAGGATCAGCACTATAGGTGTAAGGTGAATCTTGGCCCATGCCTGATAGTGGAAATGATAAGAAAAAATCCCCCAAGAGCTACTCTAGGAAGGAGGTGGGATTCCCGACCAAGAACACCCAAGTGCTAAGCAACACTATTCCCAGCTAAACAGCTAGAGAATAGGAAATGTCTAAGCAGACAACCTATTCTGAAATAATCTCTTCAACAACCCCTTCATGTTGCTCTCCTCTTCCTTTTATAATATTGGAGTCTTGTTAAACCCTAAACCACTTAATTATTTTAGCCCCTTCCACATGTAGAACCTCCATCTAGAACTGCGTTGTGCCTCAAGGAGGTTCAATCGATCTAGACTATGTTGTAGATATGGTCATGGTTGACTTGGTCAAGTGATCAACCTCTTTCACACTCAAGTGTGTTTTATAAAATGGACTAGATTTAGACATGTTCACATTGGGCATTGATTTATTTTGTTATTTTCAGGAGTTTTACATGTCCTCCTTTACATTTTATTCATCAACATGAATGAAAAACAAAACAAGGAAAAATAGAATATTCCCATTAGCTTGGGCTAAGTGGGAATATTAAAAAATAGAAAATTTGGTACGGACGTCGTCAAATGAAAAAACCCGACCTGAACATGTTTCTTCAACCACCCTCACCCAGCGTGACATGACATGCTCGACTGAATGAAGCCACAAGAGAGGAAACATAAAACGAGCCTGAAGAACATGCACAAGGCACCCTAGCGGTCACAACTTAGAAAATTTGTTATGATTGCCCTCAAATGAAATAACCCATCCCGAACGCATTTCGTCGAGCGCCCTCCCATGGCGTGACATGGTTCGCCCGACCAAATGAAATCACAAGTGAGAAAATAGCAAACAAGCCACCCGAACATGCACAAGGCACCTGAATGGGTCACAACTTAGCAAATATGATGTGACCAATCTTAAATGAAACGACCCGAACCGAATGCGTTTCTTCGGGTGCCCTCACACAGCACAACACGGTGTGCATGACCAAATGAAGGCACAATAGAGAAAACAAAAAATGAGCCACCCAAATGTACACAAGCCACTTGGGTGTTCACAACTTAGCAAATTTGATACAGGCACCCTCAAACAAAATGACCCGACCCGAATGCGTTTCGTCGGGCGCCGTCACACGCCATGACACAACGTGCCCAAATGAACGAAGGCACAAATGAGAAAATGGAAAATAGGCTAACTAAACGTGTGGTCAGACATGAACATGCACTCACATGGCCTATCTGAATGTGCACAAGGCACCTAAGAGGTCACAACATATCAAATTTGATACCGTTGCCCTCAAATGAATGGCACGAATAGAACGCGTTTCATGGGGTGCCCTCACATGACATGCTCAATCGAACGAAGGCTCAGGGGTAATAATGAAAAATAGGCTACAAAAACATGCACAAGGCACCCAGGAAGTCACAACTTAAAAAATTAGATACGACCACCCTCAAACAAAATGACCTGATCCGAATGCGTTTTGGCAGGCGCCCTCACATGGCGCAACATGGCATGACCGACCGAGCAAAGTCACAAGGGACCAAAGGAAAAATGGGCTACCTGAACGTGCACAAGGAATTGGGCGGTTAGAACTTAGCAAATTTGATAAGGCCGCCCTCAAAAAAATGACATGACCCGAACATGTTTCATCAGACACCCTCACATGGTGTGACATGGCACGCCCGACTAAACTAAGGCACAAGTGAGAAAATGGAAAATAGGTTGCCCATACATGCAGAAGGCACCCAGATGGGTCATAGCTTAGAAAATTTGATACGATCACCCTCAAACAAAACGAACTGACCCGAATGCGTTTCGTCGGGTGCCCTCACATGTCGTGAAACAGAGTGCCTGACTGAACAAAGTCACAAACTAGAAAATTTGATACATCTTCTCTCAAATGAAATGACCCAAACTGAACTTTTTTCCTAAGGTGGCCTCACATGGTGCGACGTGACGCTGAAGGCACAAGGGAGCAAATGGAAAGCGAGTCACACGAATGTGCACAAGACACCCGGGCGGTCACAAATTCACAAATTTGATATGGCTACCCTCAAACGAAATGACTTGACCTGAATGTGTTTCATCAGGCGCCGACACTCGGTGCAACATGATGTGTGTGTTCGAATGAAGGCACAAGGGAGAAAATAGAAAACAGGATGCCCAAACGTGCATAAGGCACCCGGGCGGTCACAACTTAGAAAATTTTATACGACTTCCCTCAAACAAAATGGCACGACATGAATTTGTTTTTTCAGGCATCCTCATGTAGTGCACATGACCTAACAAAGGCATAAGGGATAAAATGGAAAACAAGCCGCCCAATCATGCACAAAGTAACTGGGAAATCACAACTTAGGAAATTTGATACGACTACCCTCAAAGGAAATGACCCGACTTGAATGCATTTCGTCGGGTGCCCTCACACGGTTTGTTTGACCAAATGAAGGCACAAGGGAGAAAATGAAAAACAGGCTACATGAATGTTCACAAGGTACCCGGGAAGTCACAACTTAGCAAATTTTATATCACCGCCCTAAAATGAAATGACCTGACCTAAACGCCTTTAATCGAGTGCCCTCACACGATGCAACATGGCGTGCTCAACTGAACGAAGGCACAATGAAGAAAATAGAAAATAGGGCACACGAACATGCACAAAGCGCCCAGGTGGTCACAACTTAGCAAATTTGATACAACCGCCCTCAAATGAGACAACTCGACCCAAACATGTTTCGTTGGGCACCCTAACACAGTGCGACATGACACACCCGACCGAACAAAGGCACAAGGGAGAAAATGGCAGACGGCTTGCCTGAACGTGCAAAAGGCACTCGGGCAGTCACAACTTAGAAAATTTGATATGGCCGCCCTCAAACAAAATGACCGGACCCGAACATGTTTCGTTTGGCGCCCTCACATGACGCACCCAATTGAACAAAGACAGAAGGGAGAAAATGCAAAACGGGCCACACAAAGGTGCACAAGGCACTCGAGTGGTCACAAATTATCAAATTTGATACGACCACCCTTAAACGAAATGACCTAAAGCGAATGTGTTTTGTCGAGTGCCGTAACATGGCGCGATATGACGCACCTAGAAAAACGAAGGAACAAGGAATAAAATGGAAAACAGGCCACACGAACATGCACAAGGCACCCGGATAGTCACAACTTCACAAATTTGAGACAACTGCCCTCAAACAAAATGACCCGACCCTAACGCGTTTCGTTGGGCACCCTCACACGACATGACACAACATGCATGACCAAACGAAGGCACAAGTGATAAAATGAAAAAAAAGCTACCCAAACATACACAAGGCACCTGCGGAGTCACAACTTAGCAAATTTGGTATGGCTACCCTCAAATGAAATGGTCCGACCCAAA
The DNA here is from genome assembly GCA_034641835.2 of Pinus albicaulis. Classification (NCBI taxonomy): domain Eukaryota; kingdom Viridiplantae; phylum Streptophyta; class Pinopsida; order Pinales; family Pinaceae; genus Pinus; species Pinus albicaulis. The sequence goes on from CM076570.1 coordinate 51,109,091, forward strand.
CGCGTTTCGTTGGGATCCCTCACACGGCGCGACAGGGTGTGCCCGACCGAAAAAAGGCACAAGTGATTAAATGGAAAATAGGTCACTCAAACATGCATAAGGCACTCGAACGGGTCACAACTTAGAAAATTTGATATGACCACCCTCAAACAAAAAGACTCGACCTGAATGATTTTCGTCGGGCACCCTCACATGTCGCGAAACAGAGCGCGTGACCGAACGAAGTCACAGCGGAGCAAATGGAAAATAGGCCACTCAAACATGCACAAGGAACCTGGGTAGTCACAACTTAGCAAATTTTATACAACCGCCCTCAAACAAAACGACTAGAGCCAAACGTATCTTTTCGGGTGCCCTCACAGGGTGCAACTTGGCGCACATGACCAAAAGAAGGCACAAGGGAGGAAATGGCAAATGGGCCGCCCGAACATGCACAAGGGAAAAAATGGAATACAGTCCTCCCAAATGTGCACTAGGCACTCGGATGGTCACAAATTAGAAAATTTGATACGACCGCCCTCAAACAAAACGACCCGACCCGAACGCATTCCGTCGGGCGCCCACATCCGACACTGTAATATCCCAAATGGGAATCGGCAGAATTTTTCACCACTGAAATGTTCCTTTGTTAGAAATATTAACAAGGCTATTTCATATATGGATTGAGAGGGCTTTTACCAGTTATTTCACCTCTAAAGAGAGGATGAGAACCAGAGGCTTCCTGGCCCTTACTCAGACTCTGCCTATAGCTATGTAAATACTTCTTCCTTCAGGAAGATCTTTCTCGAAGAGATGAGCTACAGCAACATCTGAAACTTCAATAATGAAAAATAGTGAAATTACACATCATGGTGTATAAGAAGAGTGTATGGCTGATATATAAGTAGCAACAACAAATAATATACAAATCTTGAGGAAGAAACCTCTCAAGATAGCCTCAATACAGAATATGCATGAAAACTCAAGACTACACTGCTACAAGTTGCTGCCTTAGCCATTACTACGCAGTTACATGAGGAGACTACTACATATAATATGAAATATGATGATATATAATTATCAGCTCAAGAAATGAGGGGGAGCAAGCTCTAAACCCCTGAAAATAACTAACTAACAATCCTTAGAAGGATTGGCTGCAATACATGTACAAAATGATGAAATACAAAATGCCGGAGTAGTTGGGCAGCTACTACAGCTCAATAATGATACATGAATGGAAAAGGGGAAAGATGCTACAAACAATATAGAAACCTCCTCCAATTATCTTCTAAGTGAAAAGATGCCCCTTTCACTAAAGGTTACACTCTCCAATCCCCATGGTGAATCCTCCTGCAAATTCCCTCTGAAAATAATGCTGTAAGAGGGAGTGACTATGCTGGGGATGAGATGAAACACTTGGCCCTATGCCAAAATCTGCAATAAATCTCTGGAAATTTCCCTTGCTGATTTCTTAGAGAAATAAGAACTCGTCCTCTTCAAAACTAGCTCAGGAAATGGTGGGATGAAGATCCCTCACTGCTACCTCCAGCGACTCCAATGAATCTTCCCAACATAAAAATTGTAGCTGAAAGAGATGGCTTTGGCCTCAAGCCTAGATGTGAGGAAGATGAAGATCAGCTCCGCCAAGGCCTCCCAAGGAAGAAGAGAAGACTTCTAAACAAAAATCTCCCTTGTTCTAAGTAGCACAAGCTATCTCAGTTGAACAACTGAAGAGAGTTGCAAAATCAAATTCTCAAACATGAAATGAACAATGGTTTTCCTTCACCTTTGTATACAAGAAATGCTTTCATTGCCATGGGCCCCACTCACCTTAGGTTTTCTCTCATTTTAAATTTCCCTCCTTTCCAACTACACAGTCTTCATGAGCAAGCTTCTCCTTTAAGCCACGCTGTTGACTTGGTCAACCATGGTCTAGTTAACTTGCATTTGGCCCTTTTCACACTATGGAATGCCAAACTTAGCCACTTAAGTGACTCATGCACCTTACGAGAGTTTTATTATGCTGCTACATGGGCTCCGTTACCCATTTTATTCCTTTTATTATCATAAAAGAAAAATTAATGTTCCAAATACTTTATTGAAAAACTTGGAACATTACAGTCCTCCCCTCCCAAAAATTGCTTATCCTCAAGCAAGAGCAAGGATGAACTGAAAAGATCCTCCACTTAAGGCATGGAGTATGAAATATGCTCATGTAGATCCTCCATCCCCAAGCAATCAACCAAGCAAAATGAGTCACCCTCCAACTAGGTAACTCCTAAAAATACTCCTCCACCTTGTGCTCATGTAGAAAAGGTGGGCTGAAATGCTAAACATGGTAAGCTGCATAGCCTATGCCACGCTTTCCTCTTATCCACTTATGATGAATGGAGAATGTATGTTGATCCTGGGCTGCAAAATACTTGCCCTCATGTAGCAAGATGAAGACTCTATCTCCAAGGATCTCTCCTCCAATGCTATAAATCATGCTGGCCCAAATCATCTCATATGTGATGAGTTGGAATTCATTATCATATGGTATCCAACCAATCATATGGCTCACCTCCAAGAGAAACCAATGTCTGAACATGGTGGCCATATCATCTCCCATACTCCCCTTGGAGCATTTGCTGCAAAAAGTATGAAGGTCTCTCCTCCCAAAGGGCACATCCACCCAATGAGTTCCTCCCTCCTCATGATACATATGGGGCTACTGCTAATATATGGATGATGTTAAATGGTCTTCAAGAGATACCCAAGCCACCCCATCAAATATGGAAACCATGAAATGCCTCCTCCAAAATTTCAGACTCTCTAAATAGCTCCTCCCATATGACGGAAAGAGGTGAAGCCTGGCAATCATGGGTTGCCCATTTTTTCCCCTGAAACATACACCATGAAAATTGAGGAGAATCATACTCCCAATGGGCCTCTTCAAATCATGTCCCACTCTCCAAACAAAGCACCCCATGTACCAAGAAAAATATGCAATGCATGGAAGCAAAAACCACTAGAAGCAAGTTGTCACATGACAACCAGAAAGTGGATCATTGTCCCACCAATGGGACCTACGCAGTGCACTCCTTGCCTACATCAAAATAAAAACTAACAAGTGCTCTCCTAGACACTCGTTAGCTACCACAATCATCTCAAAAGATGTATGCATGAAAGCATAACTTGGTGCCAAAGGTGCACACCAAAATCCATGTGGCTCTCCCCCACAATCCACTATTAAGATAGCCATCATCTTTGCTACAATAGACCATGAGCATAACCAAACATAGTGTAAAATAAAGAAAGATCCTCCTTGATATAATATGCTGCTCATAACAATAAGAGAGTGCCAAATATAAAGCAAATGGTTACCTCTGTCATCATGTACTTTGGTCTTTGAGCTGAAATGGCTTAAATAGAAGTTCTCCCTTACTGCAACATAGTAGGGAAGTGGTTGTGCCAACCCTCTATTCATCTTCTGGAATATGCATATGTTCATATGCTGATATGTAACCATTAATATGCCCTCACAAGTGGACTTCTTCATCAATGAAGAATATGCATGAAAATGCATGAAATAAGAATCCATGATTGTTGCATGTAGGTGCCTCCTCTTGTGCTTGTGAGCCCAAACCAAGAAGATCAAGAAATAGCAAGGGATGCTGCCATCCATTACTTCCTCATCCTCCTCCCATTCAAGCCTCCAAGATAAATCACTTTTGAATTGGTTTGAAGGACACTCCAACAAGTAATCCAAGCTCTCAAGTGACAGCATTGCTGGCCTTTGGAGTAGGGCCACTGTCATCTCAAAGCTCCCCTCTTTGACATGAATCTTGTTAAAGACTCCTCCCACCATGTTGCTGCAAATGTAGAGCCCCTCCCATGAAGAAGGTGCTTCCTGGGCATATAATTTCAAATATCAATCCTCTTGCTCCCACAACATCCAAACAAAGCCTGATCAACAAGAATGTTTGCTACTCCTCCATACTTCCACCATACTCAATCTGAAATGGGAACATAATGAGTGGTAAGATAAATGCCATCCCATCATGATGCACCCATGTTCTCTTCCTTTTTCATCATGAGCAATAATTGTGAAATGATCCTGGGACCTATGGGTTATGGATCCTCCACATTTCCGTTGGGCACACTTCATCCAAAAGGCTCTGCTCTTTGGTGTTAGTATCCTACCACTCCTCTTCCTTCTCAAACCCCATGAAAAGGAGTAGGTCACATGTTGGCCAAATTCTCTCAAGGGCAACCAACGCAGCATGGCTTCTTGCTGCCCTATATCATAGATCTGCAAGAGGCTCACCATCCTCTTGCCTCCCATCCACATCCACTCAGCTCCTAGTGGATTATCTTCACCTTTCTGCCACTTGGCACCTCTCCCACAAGAGCTACCATTGTCCCAAAACATATTTTCCCTTTTTCATTTCATGGGACATTGAAATGCAATCTCCTCCATGGCCCACATCTCAAACCCCAACCTCATTTGTGGTATATGGCTCATCAATGGTGCATGAGGATAATGAGGTTTTATTCCTTACTTGATCCAATCAAGGTGGAACAACGCTGTTGAAGTATCCTCAAGACATTCAGCATGCAATAGTATGCAACCCCTCATAGAATGTGTTGAATCATCATAAAATGGACACTCATGCATACCTTTGCAAATTTTGGGAGAGTCTTGTGTGGCTGCAAGAATCTCTTCCCCAACCATTTTGGTTGCCTCAATTGCTGAAGATGGAGGCTGCTCCTCCATGATTGTGATAGCGCAGGCATGTTACTCTTCTACTGGTGGTGAGGGCTCCTCCCTCCTTTGGCCAAATAATCTTATAAATATATGAGAAAAATTAGCAAGAGTGGAAACCCTTACATACCTCCCATAGCTGAAACACCAAGCCTTTGCTTCTCCCTCAAGGTTCAGCGTTGAAATTGCTATAGCCTCTCTGTCTACCACAATATGTAGTAGGAAGAAAGCCTCCAGCTTCTTCACCCAAGCTTCTACTGTACATGTAAGTGACCCATCAAACTTAGACAACATAAATCTATTTCCTTTCATCATCCCATGACTGTAGGGTATTCTTTCCTCCTTCTATTGAATATAGTGAAGGAAAGATAGAGCCTCTAGGAAGAATCTAGAGTTTGTTCTGTATTCAACAAGGTACCCACTTAGAACTTGGAATTCTAAGTGATCTTCATGCTTCTGCTTTGCTTCCCTGTGAGAATAGGAAGTGCATGGTCCTTCCTCTTCTCCTTTTTATGTCTCCTCAACCTCCTTGGAGAGGTTGTTGATGTATCTGAAAATTGATGAGATTAACCTCATCCTTTGCATCATCTTGACCTCTTCTTCTCTAAAATTCAAACTTCACAGGCTGAGCCAAGTTCGAAACTCTAATACTGATGCAGGGGCATTAGACTCTAGCCAGCAATGTAGGAGGTTTTGTCCACATGTTGTGGCTGGGAGGGTTTGAAAATATTTGAATTGTAACAGCTAGGTGTCAATAGCTCAGCTGACTGTATCATTTAGATCAGTTAGAATCGTAGAAGTCGAATAATTCAGTTAGTTGAATTATTTTAATTAGGCTATTGATTTTATAAAACGGTCCTCACAGAGGAATCGAACAGACAAATGTTCATGTATATAAATGTAATCCCTCGGATGTATGTAGGTGGAGTAGAGAAGCAGAGGAGAAGAGAGGAGATATTTCTACAGTCAAATCTGTGTGTTCACAATTGCTTCCAGTTAAATAATTTCAGTGTGCATTTCCATAGAGTCATTTTGAGTCCTTAATTGTGGAGAAATTGTTTGATTGCGAGGTGATTGGGCTCTGTGCATGTATAATTGAACTACTGTAAAATTTCCACATATCTCTGTCTATTGTTTTCTCAAAAATTACCCGAACAACCCTGTGAATTAACCCGCGCAGGTGAGGCCTATGTAGAGGATCCATGGTCGCGAACGTAGTTTAAATAGTAAAAATCCCGAGACCGAGTTGTTGCTTCCAGAACTTGACCTAAGGAATAGCGGATCCCGACTCAACCGTGGGTTGGTCACTATTCAAAAACCACGAGTGGTTTTACAAAGGTGGGTTGCCCATATTGTACCGCTTTTGCGGAGCAGGCGGTATTCTCCAAACACGAGCGATTCCATTCAGGGTTCGAAACATGGCTTAGGAAAAGTCCCAAAACCACCGTTAAAAGCGCGCCATCGCACGTTAAAGTCCGACATTGGAATCCTAGCGATAGTGCTACGAGCCGTTGATTTGGGAAGGGGCCATCGGACGATGGTCGTTGGATAAAGATGCGCAGAAGATAACTGGTATGGGACGTGCGTCTGATTGGGCCATCGATCATAGAGGTGGGGCTCGGAGCCACACTTTATTATAAGTCGTTTGTTTAAAAGGCATGGAGTATTAAAATAAGGTTCGAAGGGTTAAACATTCGATTGAGAGATACAAATAAAATTTCGAAGGTCGTGGATAACGTTTATTTATCAAATTCCACGAATTTGATAAATAAATTTCTGGGGAAAATATAAGTATACCACGTGGAGTCAAAGGATGGGGTTTGACAACATAAAATGCTGACAGGAACATGGCTACTGTGACCATCTCTCCTTAGAAGGGTCCGATTTCAGTTTTGTTGTGTCATTTGTGGTATCAGAGCCATTTTTTTAAGGTTGTTTTTGCAGAAAGCTGACATGGCAATCCGAGTTGGTAGAGGTGTTGGTAGAAGGAGACCTGTTGCCAACGTAGAGATGTTGGGGATGTTGTAGAGGGTCAAAGCCAGAATGGATGCCATGGAGCGAAGACAGCCCAGAGATCCTGAAGACATTAGTGAACCTGAAACAGAAGAAGCTGAAGAGAATGTTGAAATTCCTCCTGACATGAGACTCCTTAGAACTATTCTAGGGTCTGCAGTTAAGCCTAGAATTGAAGTGTCGAGTTATGAAGGGGGACTGAATCCAGAGTAACTAGTGGACTGGATAAACGAAATGAATAAGTGCTTCGATTATGAAGAAATAAGTGAAGATAAAAAGGTCAAGTTTGCGGTGACAAAGCTGAAAGCACATGCTGCACTTTGGTGGGATGGAGTGCAGGCAGAAAGGAGGAGAGTTGGCAAGCAACCTATCAAGATCTGGACCAGAATGATGGCTAAATTAAAAGGTAAATTCTTGCTTAGTGATTATCAGCTGACATTGTATAAGCAAATGCAGAACCTAAGACAGAGGTTGCTGACAGTAAAAGAATACATTGAGGAATTCTACAGAGTAAGCATAAGGGCTGGGAAATTGCAAGACACACCAGAGAAGACTGCCAGATATGTGAATGGTCTCAAGCTAGAGATCCAAGATGAGATATTTCTTCTATCTCCTAAGACAGTGGAAGAGGCCTATCAAATGGCCTTGAAAGCAGAGGAGAAACAACTGAGAAAACAGTCTGCCAAGAAGAGAGGTACTTTTCGTGGAAAGGGAAGTCAGAGTGGTAGAGGAAAGCCTACTACACCTAGGGATGGAGCTAACAGTATCTCACCTCAGAATGCATCTACAGAGGATGATGCAAGGGGCAGAAGGGGTCCTTACAGAGGAAAAGGAAGAGAAGGTAGAGACAAAGGCATAGACAGAGAGTTGAGGTGTTATAGATGTCAGCAAGTGGGACATAAGCACTATGAGTGTCCAGAGAATGTGGGTGCTGGTCCAAGAACTGCTATTGTTGCCCAGGCTGAGGAAGATGTAGAAATTGAAGAAGAAATTATACCCGAGAGGGGAGAGTCCTTGGTGGTAAATAAGGTCCTGTTGAAGCAAGCCAAAGAGGCCACTGAGCCTGCACAAAGGAAGACTTTGTTTAGGAGCATATGCAAAGTCCAAGGGAAGTGTTGCCAACTAGTCATTGATAGTGGCAACATAGACAATTTGGTTTCCACTGAGGTGATAGAGAAGTTGAAGTTGAAGACAAGGGAGCATCCCACTCCCTATAGGGTGTCCTGGCTGCATAAAGGGCACCAGCTGGTTGTGAAAGAACAGTGTGAGATAGAGCTGCAAATGGGAAAATATAAATATAATATCATGTGTGATGTAATGCCCATGGATGTGTGTCATATACTGCTGGGTAGGCCTTGGCAGTTTGACAGAGAAACAGTGCATTATGGCAAGAAGAACACTTACAAGTTCTTCAAGGATGGGGTACATCATACATTGATAACCATGGAAGAAGGAGAGCCATCTAGCAGAGTGATTGATCCGAAGACCTTGTTGCTGAGCGGGAAGGAATATTTGCAGCAGATAGAAGAAGAAGAGGTAAGCTTTTCTTTAGTTTGCAAACCTAAAGTAGTTCTTACTTCTACAAATATTTCTGATTTGCCAATAGAAATCTAAGAAATGCTAGATGATTATTGTGACATTATTGTGGATGATTTACCTGATGAGCTGCCACCTATGAGAAATATCATCCATCAGATAGATTTTATCCCTAGTTAAAATCTGCCAGATAAGGCAGCCTACAGAATGACTCCCAAATAAAATGAGGAAATCAAGAGACAAGTACAGGAATTGGTGGAGAAGGGGCTGATCAGAGAAAGTTTGAGTCCATGTGCAGTACCAGCAATATTAAGCCCAAAGAAAGATGGAGGCTGGAGGATGTGTACTGATTCTATAGCAACTAATAAAATAAAAATCAGGTACATATTCCCTTTGCCCAGAATTGAGTATTTAATGGATTGTTTGAGTGGTGCTAAATATTTCTCAAAGATAGATTTAAAAAGTGGATACCATCATATTAGAATAAGAGAGGGTGATGAGTGGAAAACTACCTTTAAAACAAACGAAGGACTGTATGAATGGATGGTAATGCCTTTTCGGTTGTCAAATTCACCTTGCACTTTTATGAGACTTATGAATGAAGTATTGAAAGAATTCATTGGTAAATTTTTGATAGTGTACCTGGATGATATATTAGTTTTCAGTAGAACTAAGGAAGAACATTTAATGCATCTTAATCATGTCTAGAAGAAGCTGCACCAAGAAAAACTGCTGATAAATTTGAAGAAATTCTCATTCATGAAGGAAGAGTTGGTGTATTTGGGTTTTTTTTTTTCTTCAGAGGGATTGAAGATGGACCCATAAAAGGTTAAGGAAATTGTGGAGTGGCCTTCACCCAGGAATGTTTTTGAGGTAAGAAGTTTCCATGGACTTGCTAGTTTTTACAGAAAGTTTATAAGAAACTTCAGTAAGGTTAATGCACCCATAATTGAGACAATAAAGAAGAGAAAAAAAAAAATTAAGTGGACTACTGAAGCAGAGAGAAACTTTAATGTTTTGAAGAAAAAGATAATGGAGAAGCCTTTTTTGATTCTGCTTGATTTTACTAAACCATTTCAAGTAAAATGTGATGCCAGTGGGGAGGCCATTGGAGCTGTGTTGATTCAGGATGATAGACCTGTAGCATATTTCAGTGAGAAGCTAAATGACACCAGGAGAAATTATTCCTCTTATGAGAAGGAATTCTATGCAATTTTTCAGGCACTGAAAAAGTGGCGACATTATTTGATGTCCAGGGAATTTGTATTATATTCTAACAATCATGCTTTGCAGTATATTGTACAGAAGCCCAAGTTGAAACATAAGCATGCTAAATGGGTTGAGTATCTCCAAGGTTTTAACTTTTTTTTGAAACATATAAGTTGCCAAGCCAATAAAGTAGCTAATGCTTTGAGTAGGAGGCACATGCTTGTTCAAGAAACAAATTTTGAAGTTGTAGGATTTGATTTTCTCAAAGAATTGTATAAGACAGATCCAGATTTTAAAGAAGCATTTGAGACATGTAGTAACCTTGTTTTAACAGATAGAAGCCAATGGCCAGATTATTTCCTGCAGGAGGACTTGTTATTCAGAAGAAGCCAACTGTGTGTACCTGATGAAGCCTAGAAAATCTCTGCTTCAGACATTTGGGGAACCACCCGGTCGGGACCTTAGGACAGCTCCTTTTCCGTTTGGTATGGTGCCTCCGACTGGATTTAAAGGACCAGTTTCCTTATAACTAATGGGTTGGTGATGGGCTGATTTGGATGAGTGAAAATGGGACTAAATTGACTGAAATAAAACTATCTAATTTAAACTAAATACTGATAAAGAAATTCTAACACTAACCGGGGAAATCATATGTGAATACAACTTCAAATTATTCCAATTTAACAATAACCATAAAAATGTATTATCATTTAAATTGAAATGTGCAGAAACAAATAAAGATAACTCTGTTTAAGAAATTAAACAGAGTTGTATTAACATATTGCATTCATCATAATATATCATCTACATATACTTATGAAAGATAACATTTAAATTATACTAAAAAATGATATATATAAAGAAACATTATGAAAACAAATATCCGTAAATGATAGCAAATTTTAAAGTGAATATCATAAGACAAAAGAAATCAACAGTGAACAGATAGAAATACCTTATTTATCTTGAAGACTTTCAAATGAAATCTGATACTCTAATCCAGTAATTTTGATGCAAAATCAAATCCAAGGTACAAAAATGCAACACTTTAAAGATAATTCCGCATAAAATCACCAGATGTGATCCTTTTAAAAAATATATAAGTCAGTGGAGTACAAAAATGTAATCTCCAAGTCAAAAATATTAAAATCCAGGACCCTTCTCTAAATGCATGAGAAGGGTTTAAATACTACTTAGCTAAATCTAAAAATAGTCTATTACAAAAAATTAAGGATTCGGTTTAATGACCGTCCTTTTCCTAGGCAAAAATGCAGTAAAAATAAATCTAAAAATAAAGACTATTAACTAACTATTTATGAACTTGATATTGAAACTTGCAGGCATCTAGCATTGTTTTGAAAAGATGTGGTTGACCGACTTCAGATTTCAACTGTCCTGAAAAGACAGAGTCGGAAAGTGTAGGCGCAATCTTCTCAGTAGAATTGATGATACAATTAAGCGCACTGTGCTGACTGTGTGGCTTCACTAAGTATGTCCAGTAAGAGTCCCAGTTTAATCTTGTCAGCCTTTGGATTGATTTTTCTCTTTCTTCTGCCTTTTGCCTCCATTCTGTTTGTCGTTGATGTGCCTGTGGGAGATATCCCGAAGCAGTTTCTAAAATCAAATTAGCTTTTTGAAAATTATCAGTTACACACTCAGTAAGACTGTTTGCTGCTGTAGCCACCTCCTCTGCTGCCTGCTCTGCCCTTCTGATTTGTGCATCCCAGTTATTGAAAAGTATTTCTTTATGGTTTTCATTAATAATTGGTGCACCAGCTTTTCTTCCTTCTTCTGTTTTCTGCCATACCAAATAATCATTGATATTTTCATTAATTAAATCATAATCATTTCGTAAATCTATGACATGATTTGTGATTTTATCACTCTCTTGGCAAAAAGAATTCCATTGTAAGATCTTTTGGCATAACACTTCTTCTTGTTGCAGTAGTTGATTGTTTAAAGAGATAGTTTCTGAAATAAACTCAGGAAGCTTAGGATCATCTTTGTGCTGATCTTGGATAATCTGTATTGTTTTTCTTTATCAGCCAAGCTTTTTTGATGTCCTATTTGCATTTCTTGAAGTTGTTGTTGTAATTATTCAAGTTTCAATTGTGCTTCATTATTGGCCTGTACCTGTTGCAATTGCTATTGTAGAACTTTTATCTGTTCTTCTTTTTCATTTAATAAGAGTTGTATCTTGAATGCTTTATCAATAGTTGCAGAAGCATAAGCCCCTATCATTTGAGATAACTTAGCAAGATTCTCAGTAGGCTCTGTGGAAGGATCCTTCCACAAGACATCTAGTTGTTCTGCTTCAATAGCAATTGCACCTTCTAACTTTCTCTTTTTTCTCTGTTTCTTCACTACTGCTTTGTATTTTGGGCTGTAGAATACATCTAGAGGAGGAATGTCCTCTACAATTTCAGAGGAGGGTGTGATAGGTATGTGCTCAGTTACTGTGGCTGTGCTACTTATTCCTGTGCTCAAAACATTGGTTGTTTGTACAGGGGTCTGTACATTCTATCCTTCTACATTAATCAATTGGTTAAAGCTTTCCCATTCTTTGTCTAATTCAATGGTGACTGACTGTTGTTGTACATTGGTAGGAGGAGGATTTGTCTATTGAGAAGTCAAAATTTGTTGTTGAGGAAGTTCTTTCGATTGCGCAAAATCTTTCACTGATTCTTCAATTTTATCTTCCTTTTCATTAGACTTATTGGAATGTTCAGAAGTCTCTCTTTCAGATTTTTACTTGGATTTATCTATACTCAAACTGTTGTTAAGACTAACACTAGGAGTCTGTTCCCTTGCAGGTTCCAAGCGTAGATTTTCCAAAGGAATTGCAGTTAGTCTTCTCTCTCTGTAAAGTTTGAATTCTTGGAATTCCTCTGGAGATAACTGCATTTGAGCTGAACTCAAAACTTCTTTAAATGAACTTCTTGTTTGGAACATATCATCAAAAAGATCCTTTTCCTCGGAAAATTCCCTTACTCTAATTGCATTGGTAAAATTCTTAACAATATTATTTGGGTCAAATAACCTTCTCGAAAATTTAAACAGAATCATGTAATGTTGCTTACTTCTTTGAATGCGTGACCAACATCAAACAGTGAAAATGTTCCACAGTTTACGGGAAATTGTGGCCAAATGCCTTTCTTCTTTTCTTTTAATTCCTTTGTTAAACCTCCTTGGCCATAGGTCTGATAAGAAATCTCTCGAGCTACAAGTATATCTGGAACATATAGGGGTAAAACATGGGGGGAAGCAAAACTTCCGAAAACCCTAACATAACTGAAAAATTCTTCTCCAAACCATCTCGCGACGGGGAGAATGTCAACCTCTGTTTCTGGGGATAACCTTGGGGCATCCTTATTATGCAATGTTTTGTACAATGGCAGCATTACACCATGGCAAATTTGGTAAAAATGGAGGACAAACTTAGACTCCCACAGTTCCTTATGATACACATGAATAGGCAAAGGATTGTGAATAGTCCATTTCCAACCCATCACAGGGAATTTAGAGACAAAACAGATAGTGTCCATGACATAAGAAGATAAATAAAAAGGCGGATAAATCCACTGAGAAACATTTCGTTTGGACCGGTAGTGAAAAATAGCAGTGGTCAAATTATCAGATAAGATTTTGGCCTAGTCTACAATTGTAGAATTAACGGCAGCATTCAACAAAGGGAGCCATTCAGGCAAGATCATATTTATGTCAGGCTTTCCAAAAAGCCTGCATAACATGGCAACAGCAAAACAATAAGGAGAGGTAAGTGAACCAGTACTGTACATACCGTGTTTGTTTTTCTTCAACGGTTCATCTCTTTTGGTCCACTCCTGTGTGCATTCCGACAAATTTGCATGTTCTCTGGCAAAATCTTCCATGAATTGCTTATTATAAGTCGCCTGAGGTTCCGGCAACTGATACATCAGCCTCAAATCTTCCGTAGTGAACGACCCGATTAGCTCTTGAGTTGGAGTTCTAAATTGCCTGTCTGAAATATCGGTGCTGTCTAGCACCCATTTCACCATGTCTGTATACGGAAGAATCCTCGGCCTTGCCGCTATTCTATGCAGAAATGAGCAAGCCAGTTCTTTAAGAGTTGCCTCAGACGTATTACTGGAACCTGCTGTAGCCGCAACTTTCAACACCACAGGATTTTCTTCTTCCAGAAAATTATACATTCCTTCCCATGTGGTTATACCAACATCCTTATTGCAAGCGGTGTCTGCATACAGTGAAGCGATTTCTCTGTTTTCAAAATTCGAGCTCTTCTCTTTCTTACCCATAATGTTCTGTGAAAGCTTTGTATAGACGTTTGCTCCTTCGTGCCTGCGTTTTACGAGTTAAATGAGAGTAATGGCATAAGAAAGGTGATGAGATAGTTTTAAATGCAAAGGCGGATGAAATATATTATTATAACGTGAAACGACTTTCAATCAAAACAAAATCTCATTTACCATTAATTTACAATCGATTCATTTAATCCAATCATTAAAGCACAAAACATATATTGATTTATGGGAATATTTTCTTTGAACAACGCGCTTTTATGAATCTACGACATTGCGATCTGCGATTTGCTGTGCAATATCGTAATATCGCAATGTCGCAATATCGCAATATCGCAAAATGAAACCATCGCAATTTTGTAAATAGCGCAAAACCGCAAATCGCAAATAGCGCAAAAGGTATTCGTTTAACATTTCTCTTTTCTGCGCTATGCGATCTGCGACCAATATGTTATTGTATAGGCTTTTTGGGATCGCGTTATCGTAAAATCGCAAAATTGCAATTTCAATTTTACAAAAGATATATACCATTTTGCAACGGATGCGCTATTTCGCTTAAAGAACAATTTTATTGTAATCTATCATAAACCTAAGTGTTTCTTAAGGTTTATTCTAAAGGATTTCCCTAAGTTATGATAGAAAGTTTTATTTGAAAAGGAAAAAAAATCGTAATTGATTTTTTTTTTTGGATTTTTTAACTAAGGGTCCCCATTTATTTAGTATTATTACTAATATTAAATAAAAAGGGGGGTTGTGGCTGGTCACAACAATTGGCGATTCACTGAAAGAAACAGTTATCTCTAAAAAAATAAAATGAACACTATATTTCTAGTAAATAAAGATTTTTAAAGATAATGAAAACTATCTTAGGATATTTTAAATAAAATCTAACTTATGAAAAAGAAATAAAAATCATTCACAATATTTCTAATTCCTTAAGAACAAAAACATTTTTGGGTTATCTCAAGCTTTGATTGGTGTTAATAATGAAGTAAGTGGATTTCTCCAAGTTTTGGTTTTATAATATACTCTATTGCCATAGGTATTGCCTCTGTTGCCTGCAAACGTTCATAGTCTTGACAGGGTTACCTTTAAACCATTAACTATTCATTGTCCCATCCAACTAAAATTATGACATTTTAAAAGATAAATTCATAAGACCTATTATCTCATTTTTTTGTCTTTTACTTATTTTTATTTTTAAGAGCCATTGTTCTGGTTTGGTAGCCAGTTAATAACAATGTCATTCACTAGTTATAATTAAACTGAACAAGCTGGCTCATGATGAGACCCCTTGTCTTATATTTATAAGCCATTACCCTGTTTTGGTATGCAGTATTGGTAATGTCAGTTTCATTACTTCTTATGAACATGGTAAGTCGGCTCATAATGAGACCTCTTATCTCTTAAATTTTCATATAATTTCTTAGAATTACATTCTAAAAATCACAACTTAAATGGATGGGGTGAAATAGTTTTATCCTTGAGAATCAATGGATGACAATTTTCAGAGTTTCTTGAGTACCAAGACTTTGAAAAATCTTTACTTTTATAGATAACCTTTCTCTGCTCAATAAACTTATAATGATTTACATTCTCCTCAAGTTTTCAAAAGATCATGCAAATGATTGGAATAATCTTTCAAAGTTTAACATCTTATTTTAATCTATCCAAAAATTGTGATCATCTCTTTAAAAATTCTTATTTACACAAAATAAATATTTATAATATTTTTCCTAAGAAATTTTCCTAAATAGTAAACAGTCAATTATAGACTTATTAACAACCTTTATTTGCAAAAACAATTAAAAACTCTGCAGAAAGGAATATGTACAATTTAAGAAGGGGTTACCTCCTTATGAAAAGAGTTTCTTCAAGATAAGCCCATTTACAGGAAGAGATTCTCTCTTACTTGTAAGATCTTGGAGTATGAATGTATTTGAGCCTATCTTTTCAATGATCTGAAATGGTCCAAGCCACATTTTCTGAAACTTGGTATGTTTACCTTTTTCTTCGTGTGCTTTATCCCATTTCAGAACAAGATCACCAATTGACAAAAATTTTGAGCTGGTAGAACTTGCATCAAAAGAAGATTTTACAAGATGTTGATGTTTTTCATGAATAATTTTTTCTTTGTCTCTATCTTCTTCTAGTTTAAGGATTTGATCATATCTCAATTGAATTGATGAAGAATGATTTTCTTCAATAAATTGCGCTAGGGTTAATGATGGAAGAGTTAAATTTTATGGTATCATAGCTTCTTTTCCATAAACTAAATTGAAAGGTGAAGTTCCTATTGAAGCTTTTTCAGTGATACGATCAGCCCATAATGCAAAGATTAAAGACTTGTGCCAATTCTTTTGATTTTGATCAATAGTTCTTTTAATGATTTTGATAAGATTTTTGTTAGTGGATTCAACCAAACCATTACCTTGTGGATAATAATTTGCTGAATATTTTAATTTAAAACCTCTTTTGACTACAAATTATATTAAACTATTTCCAAAAAAATAAGATGCATTATCAAAGACAAGAGCGTTAGGTACACCAAACCTGGTTATGATGAATTGATCTATGAAATCAATAATTGCATCAGAATTGGCTACCTTCAAAGGGATTGCTTCTACCCACTTTGTAAAGTAATCAGTTGCAGTAAGGATGTACTTGTGCTGTTTGGAAGAATGAGGTACTATCTCACCAGTAATGTCAAGCCCCCATTATTCAAATGGTTGCTCAATAGTCACTGGTTGCAAAGGAAAAGTTGGTTTCGTTTGTCTTCCACTTGCAGTTTGACAAATTCTGCACTTCGTTACGTAATCATGTGTATCTTTAAAAATGGTAGGCCAGTAATAACCAGCACGATTTATTTTGTGAGATGTGGTATCACCTCCAAAATGACCTCCTACTGGTTCATCATGCAATTCCTGAAAAACCTTTTCAGCTTCATTCTTTTCAAGACATCTTAACAAGATTGGATCATAATTTTTTCTGAATAACACATTATCAATGATCTCATATTTAATAGCCTTTAACCTTAAAGCACGTTTACTCTTATAGCTGAGATTAGAAGGAGCATACCCATTTTTCAAGTAATAGATAAGATCAGCATACTGAGATTCAGAATCTGTAACACTTATCTGACTTACTTGAGTATCTTGATTTAAATCTTGATTTTCTGGTAAGTTATGAGCTCCTGCCAATAATCTGCAAAAACCTTGTCCTCTAACAATCTTAGCTGGTTTAATATCAATATCATATTCTTGCAAGGCTGTTACCCAGTTAGCTCTCTTTTCTCCTACTTCTTTTTGAATTAATAATTGTCTCACTGCAGAGAATGGGACAATGATTTTTGTATGTGTTTTCAAGAGAAAAGGTCTAAAATGTTTGATTTATTTAAACACGGAAAAGGCTTGTTTTTCAACATCGGAATAATTAAGCTCAACTCCTTGCAGATTTGAGCTAAAGAAATAAATTGGTGCCTCAATTTTCTGATCATTGAGCTGTGTTATAACAGTTGCATAAGATGTTTCGGTGGCTAAAGTATACAAAATAAAATCTTTAGAAAAATCTGGGGTAGTCAATGCTGGTGCATTAATGATCGCTTGTTTGATTGCCTCAAAGGCTTATTTCTCTTTATGCCCCCATTTGAATACTGAATTCTTCTTGATCATATTTTGCATAGGTAAAACAATTAAAGAAAAATCAGGAATGAATCTTTTTACAAAATTGATCTGTCCAATAAATGATTGCATGGATTTTTTATTATGAGGTAAAGAAAAATCAGAAATTTCTTTCACTCTATCTGGATCAATATATATACCATATTTTGACACAACAAATCCTAAGAGTTTTCCTTCATCCAAAGCAAAGAAAGATTTCTTTGGATTTAAAGAAATACCAAACCTTCTACATCTTTCAAATATTTTCTTTAAATCATGTAGATGATTGGCTCTCTTTTTTGAAAATAGTGTTATGTCATCAAGATAAACAACAACTGATTTATTGATCATACCTTTAAATGCTATGTCCATGGCTCTTTGGAAAGTTTCTCCTGCATTTATTAGACCAAAAGGCATTTTCTGATAAGCATAAGTTCCCCATTTTGTTCTGAAAGTTGTTTTCAATCTATCATCTGGATGAACTAAAACTTGATTATAGCCTGAAAATCCATCAAGAAAGGACATGAGTTTAGAACCAGCTACCTTTTGAAGTATCTGTTCCATGGTTGGCAATGGGAAATTGTCTTTTAAACATGCCTTGTTTAAATTTCTGAAATCAATACAGATTCTTATATCACCATTTTTCTTCCTTACATGTACCATATTGGAAACCCAATTGGAGTGCCTAATAGGAAAAATGATTTTGGCTCTTAAAAGTTTATTAAGTTCAGATTTGATTTGTCCTTCGAGATTTGGATGAACCTTCCTTAAATTTTGTTGAACAGGTGTAATATCATGAAGAATTGGAATTACGTGTTGAATAACCGAAGTATCATACGTTTTTAAATCATCATAATTCCAAGAAAAAACGTTTTTATATTTATTCAAGAGTTTAATGAAAGCATTCCTTTCCTCTGGTGTTAAATTGAGTCCTAAATAAATGTTTTGAGGTTTAGAATCAGAACCAAGATTTATTAATTCAAACTTCAAAGTGGAAATTTGAAGTTTAGCATTAGTGACTTTCTTGAATCTGTCTTTAATATCATATAAATCCTCTAATTTAACAACAGATTTTGGAATGGGATTTTCATTACCTTTTGAAGAAATTTATAAATCATGATCATTCTCATCAATAATTTTCTCATCATATGATTTCTCTGAAGTCATGAAATTTAAAATATCTTGGTCATGATAGAAAACTCTCCAATTTGTGACATTATCTGGGACAGATGGGCAAAAAATCAATTCTACAGAAAACCTATCAAGACTGCAATCTTCAGCAGGAAGGAGTTTAGATGCAACATTAGCTAACAAGTCAGCTGATGTATTTTGATTCCTAGGAATAGGAGAAATATTGAATGCTAAAAAATGAGTGGTAAGATCTTGTACTAGGGTTTGATAGTGTTTAAGATGTCCTGAAAGACAATGAATAGTATTCCTAACTTGTTTTATGACAATTTCGGAATCACCAAATACTTTCAAGCATTTAACATCTAACCCTATAGCTTTATAAAGTCCTTGAATCAAGGCTTCATATTCTGCGGTATTGTTCGTACACTCGAATTCTAACCTACATGACAACATGGTTTTCTCTCCATCTAGATCAATTAAGATGCATCCTGCTCCAGCTCCATCACTAGACTTTGATCCATCAAAATATAACGACAAAAATAAAGATTTATCTATTGGATTATCTACAATTACATCAGAAATATTTACAATTCTGGAAGAAACAGATTGTGAAAAATTTTCTATTTGAGAAACAAAAGTATTTACAGAAAAAGGTGATTGAGGTGCTTTGAAGTTTTCAAGAAATGACTCAGCAGAATAACCTCCAAGAATATTGTTGTTGAATGCCACGGGCTCATTAGGTTGTTCAAATTCAGTGACAGTGTGCGTCATATGTTTTTCTCGTTCAACTTTGATTTTATTTGGTTTCCCTTTGTAGGGAAGCCACATATGTGAATAATCAGTTGAAATATAACCATTAAGTTTCGCAGACCAGTCCCTGCTTAAGATTAATCCATAGAATTCAGGAATATCTGCAATCAAAATATCAATTCTTTGGACAATCCTAGGATCGGAAGCTAATCTAATAGTAACTGAATTGATTTCTCCTACAACTTTAACTTTAGAACGATCCAATTGAACAATATGAACTGCTGATTTCTGTGGTTCGATATTCAATTTGGCACAAACAGAAGTAGGCATTATATTAGAGGAAGCTCCAGAGCCAATTAAACAATTATGCAGATTTTTATTGTACATTTCATAAGTCAAAAGAAAATGAGGAGTTTGAGAATTTGACGTTTCTCCAATGAGCACGACATCAGTAGCATCTACCTTATCTGGTGGCTTACCAGCTCCTCTAGCTGCTTTTGCAACTACACCACTTGGTAAAGGAGCAATTGGTGTAGTGTTTAATTCTTTTAATAGCAACTTTTGCTGGTGTTTTATTTTTCTGATTTCATGTAAGGAAATGTTGGCTTTAATCTTTTTCATGTCTTCAACAATGTTATACTCCATAGGATCTGACACCACTAAAGTCTTTGTTGTTGATGTAGGAGGATTAGAAGAAGATGGCTGATTCTGAGTAGGTAACGAGGAGGTTTTCTTTGCAGGGGATTTGTCTTTGGTACTTGGAGTTGTAATTTTCTTTTTAGGAACTGTTTGCACAGGCTCTGCTGTAGATTTACTCCTAGTACTTACAGGCATAGCTTCTTGTTCAACCTCACTATCAGAATTAGGGAGAATAAAATCCCACATTCCATGCAATTCGTCTATTTCTTCATTCTCATCTTCCTCATCTGATGCTAAAGATGTATCTTCTTCTTCTTCCTCTTCTTCTGATTCTGCATTATAGATTGAATTAGGAGGTTTAGATTCAACTTGATTTATTTTGAAATTTCGGAATGGTTTTTTGGTAGAAGTTTCAGCTACTTGTTTTTTAATTTCAACCATTTCATTTGACATGGTTTTAAGAACTTTCTGTAAACCTTCCATGTAGTATGGGTCTTTGGCCTTTTTCTTAGAATCATCTTCGAAGCTGACTTTCTTTGATTTCCTTTCCTCAATAGCATTTTTATTTTCTAGAGAAATAATTCGTTTCTCTACTGCAATAGCCTCTTTCATATTCTCGGCTAATGTAGGTTTTGCAGCTCTATCTACAAAAATTGCTATGTTTGAGGGTAAGGCAGTTATGTACCATTCACTCTGACTTGTTCAATAGGCCTTGAATCTGTGTGGATTTTGTTCAAGAGTTTGTTGAATCTAGCGTTGAAATATTTAATGGGTTCCTTGGGTTCTGCCTTCAAATTTGAGAGATCGTTGATTAAAGTAGCTATTGATCTTTCATCTCCAAATTTGGTTAAAAAATGATCTGCAAAAATGGCCCAACTTGTTATGGATCCTGAAGGTAATGAAAAGTACCAGGATCCTACTACCCCTTGAAGAGTATAAGGGAATAGTCTAACTACAACATCTTCATGTACGACTCCATTCAAATTTACAGCTAGCATAAAGTTATTGATATGTTCTTCAGCTTGAATGTTAATATCTGGACTGAACTTTGGAAGCCATTTTCCAAGATTGTCAGGTAAATCATGTAAAGGTGCAGGCATGTTGACAGCCCCTAGAGTAGCCCATGGTCTAGCCATTATTGGAACAACTATTGGAGGAGTAGTAGAGGCTGGTGGTGTCTAAATAGAGGTTTTTGGAATAGATGATGTTGAGATTGATGATGATTGAGCAGATGATGATTGAGTAGATGATGTGGAAACAACTGTACTTTGTTGAGTTGGGATTTCGGAAACAGGTAATTGAATATGAGATGAAGAACTTATATCACTTATTGATTCCGATTGAGTTTTTCTTGTCTTGACTCTACTAGGTAAAGGGAATTCTTTCGGAGAAATGCCAAGTTTTTCACTTTGAAGCCTAGTAAGAGGTTTTCAAGAAACAAATTTTGAATTTACACTACCTTCAGATATTTCAGACTCATCTAGAGATAATGAAAATCCTTTCAATTTATGAATTAAATCTTGAACTTCAGGAGACTCAGGATTTTGATTGTCTGATTGTCTTGAGATTTTGGTAGTGGGTGTTTGAATATTCTCCTCAATTCCTTCTATAGGATTTTGTATTTCAAAAGAAATTGAAGAAGTTGATGAGGGTGTTTTGCTCTCAGAATGGCTTGTAGGTAAATATTTACTTGCCATTCATAGCTCAGGCCCTCCTTGTAGTGCCAAAAATGTTGAAGCCTAGAAAATCTCTGCTTCAAACATTTGGGGAAAACCACCCGGTCGGGACCTTAGGACAGCTCCTTTTCCATTTGGTATGGTGGCTCCGACTAGATTTAAAGGACTAGTTTCCTTATAACTAATGGGTTGGTGATGGGTTGATTTGGATGAGTGAAAGTGGGACTAAATTGACTGAAATTAAACTATCTAATTTAAACTAAATACTGATAAAGAAATTCTAACACTAACCGGGGCAATCATATGTGAATACAACTTCAAATTATTACAATTTAACAATAACCATAAAAATGTATTATCATTTAAATTGAAATGTGTAGAAACAAATAAAGATAACTCTGTTTAAGAAATTAAATAGATTTGTATTAACATATTGCATTCATCATAATATATCATCTACATATACTTATGAAAGATAACATTTCAATTATACTCAAAAATGATATATATAAAGAAACATTATGAAAACAAATATCTGTAAATGATAGCAAATTTTAAAGTGAATATCATAAGACAAAAGAAATCAACAGTGAACAGATAGAAATACCTTATTCATCTTGAAGACTTTCAAATGAAATCTGATACTCTAATCCAGTAATTCTGATGAAAAATCAAATCCAAGGTACATAAATGCAACACTTTAAAGATAATTCCGCATAAAATCACCAGATGTGATCCTTTTAAAAAATATATAAGTCAGTGGAGTACAGAAATGTAATCTCCAAGTCAAAAATATTAAAATCCAAGACCCTTCTCTAAATGCATGAGAAGGGTTTAAATACTACTTAGCTAAATCTAAAAATAGTCTATTACAAAAAATTAAGGATTCGGTTTAATGACCATCCTTTTCCTAGGCAAAAATACAGTAAAATTAAAACTAAATCTAAAAATAAAGACTATTAACTAACTATTTATGAACTTGATCTTTAAACTTGCAGGAATCTAGCATTGTTTTGAGAAGATGTGGTTGACCGACTTCATATTTCAACTGTCCTGAAAAGACAGAGTCGGCAAGTGTAGGCGCAATCTTCTCAGTAGAATTGATGATACAATTAAGCGCACTGTGCTGACTGTGTGGCTTCACTAAGTATGTCCAGTAAGAGTCCCAGTTTAATCTTTTCAGCCCTTGGATTGATTTTTCTCTTTCTTTTGCCTTTTGCCTCCATTCTGTTTGTAGTTGATGTGCCTATGGGAGATATCCCGGAACAGTTTCTGAAATCAAATTAGCTTTGTGAAAATTATCATTTACACACTCATTAAGACTGTTTGCTGCTGTAGCCACCTCCTCTGATGCCTGCTCTGCCCTTCTGATTTGTGCATCCCAGTTATTGAAAAGTATTTCTTTATGGTTTTCATTAATAATTGGTGCACCAGCTTTTCTTCCTTCTTCTGTTTCCTGCCATACCAAATAATCATTGATCTTTTCATTAATTAAATCATAATCATTTCGTAAATCTACGACATGATTTGTGATTTTATCACTCTCTTGGCAAAAAGAATTCCATTGTAATATCTTTTGGCATAACACTTCTTCTTGTTGCAGTAGTTGATTGTTTAAAGAGATAGTTTCTGAAATAAACTCTGGAAGCTTAGGATCATCTTTGTGTTGATCTTGGATAATCTGTATTTTTTTTTCTTTATCAACCAAGCTTTTTTGATGTCCTATTTGCATTTCTTGAAGTTGTTGTTGTAACTCTTCAAGTTTCAATTGTGCTTCATTATTGGCCTGTACCTGTTGCAATTAATGTTGTAGAACTTTTATCTGTTCTTCTTTTTCATTCAACAAGAGTTATATCTCAAATGCTTTGTCAATTGTTGTAGAAGCATAAGCCCCTGTCATTTGAGATAACTTAGCAAGATTCTCAGTAGGCTCTGTGGAAGGATCCTTCCACAAGACATCTAGTTGTTCTACTTCAGTAGCAATTGCACCTTCTAAATTTCTCTTTTTTCTCTGTTTCTTCACTACTGCTTTGTATTTTGGGCTGTAGAATACATCTAGAGGAGGAATGTCCTCTACAATTTCATAGGAGGGTGTGATAGGTATGTGCTCAGTTACTGTGGCTGTGCTACTTATTCCTGTGCTAAAAAATTTGGTTGTTTATACAGGGGTCTGTACATTCTGTCCTTCTACATTAATCAATTGGTTAAATCTTTCCCATTCTTTGTCTAATTCAATGGTGACTGACTGTTGCTGTACATTGCTAGGAGGAGGATTTGTCTGTTGAGAAGTCAAAATTTGCTGTTGAGGAAGTTCTTTCGATTGCGCAGAATATTTCATTGATTCTTCAATTTTATCTTCCTTTTCATTAGACTTATTGGAATGTTCAGAAGTCTCTCTTTCAGATTTTGACTTGGATTTATCTATACTCAAACTGTCGTTAAGAATAACACTAGGAGTCTGTTCCCTTGCGGGTTCCAAGCATAGATTTTCCAAAGGAATAACAGTTAGTCTTCTCTCTCTGTAAAGTTTGAATTCCTAGAATTCCTCTGGAGATAACTGCATTTGAGCTAAACTCAAAACTTCTTTAAATGTACTTCTTGTTTGGAACATATCATCAAAAATATCCTGTTCCCCGGAAAATTCCCTTACTCTAATTGCATTGGTAAAATTCTTAACAATATTATTTGGGTCAAATAACCTTCTCAAAAATTTGAATAGATGTAAGCATGTAATGTTGCTTACTTCTTAGAATGCGTGACCAACATCAAACAGTGAAAATGTTCCACAGTTTACGGGAAATTGTGGCCAAATGCCTTTCTTCTTTTCTTTTAATTCCTTTGTTAAACCTCCTTGGCCATAGGTCTGATAAGCAATCTCCCGAGCTACAAGTCTATCTGAAACATATAGGGGTAAAACATGGGGGGAAGTAGAACTTCCGAAAACCCTAACATAAGTGTACAATTCTTCTCCAAACAATCTCGCGACGGGGAGAATTTCGACCTCTGTTTCTAGGGATAACCTTGGGGTATCCTTATTATGCAATGTTTTGTACAATGGCAACATTACACCATGGAAAATTTGGTAAAAATGGGGGACAAACTTAGACTCCCACAGTTCCTTATGATACACATGAATATGCAAAGGATCGTGAATAGTCCATTGCCAACCCATCACAGGGAATTTAGAGACAAAACAGATAGCATCCATGACATAAGCAGATAAATAAAAAGGCGGATAAATCCACTGAGAAACATTTCGTTTGGACCGGTAGTGAAAAATAGCAGTGGTCAAATTATCAGATAAGATTTTGGCCCAGTCTACAATTGTAGAATTAACGGCAACATTCAACAACGGGAGCCATTCAGGCAAGATCATATTTATGTCAGGCTTTCCAAAAAGCCTGCATAACATGACAGCAGCAAACAATAAGGAGAGGTAAGTGAACCAGTACTGTACATACCGTGTTTGTTTTTCTTCAACGGTTCATCTCTTTTGGTCGAATCCTGTGTACATTCCGACAAATTTGCATGTTCTCTGGAAAAATCTTCCATGAATTGCTTATTATAAGTCGCCTGAGGTTCCGGCAACTGATACATCAGCCTCGAATATTCCGTAATGAACGACCCGATTAGCTCTTGAGTTGGAGTTCTAAATTGCCTGTCTGAAATATCGGTGCTGTCTAGCACCCATTTCACCATGTCTATATACGGAAGAATCCTCAGCCTTGCCTCTATTCTATGCATAAATGAACAAGCCAGTTCTTTAAGGGTTGCCTCAGACGTATTACTGGAACCTGCTGTAGCCGCAACTTTCATCACCACAGGATTTTCTTCTTCCAACAAATTATACATTCCTTCCCATGTGGTTATACCGGCATCCTTATTGCAAGCGGTGTCTGCATACAGTGAAGCCATTTCTCTGTTTTCAGAATTCAAGCTCTTCCCTTTCTTACCCATAGTGTTCTGTGAAT
Source organism: Pinus albicaulis (assembly GCA_034641835.2). Classification (NCBI taxonomy): domain Eukaryota; kingdom Viridiplantae; phylum Streptophyta; class Pinopsida; order Pinales; family Pinaceae; genus Pinus; species Pinus albicaulis. The sequence goes on from CM076570.1 coordinate 51,134,699, forward strand.
GCTTTGTATAGAAGTTTGCTCCTTCGTGCCTACGTTTTACGAGTTAAATGAGAGTAATGGCATAAGAAAGGTGATGAGATAGTTTTAAATGCAAAGGCAGATGAAATATATTATTATAACGTGAAACGACTTTCAATCAAAACAAAATCTCATTTACCATTAATTGACAATCCATTCATTTAATCCAATAATTAAAGCGCAAAACAGATATTGATTTATGGGAAGATTTTCTTTGAACAACTCGCTTTTATGAATCTGCAACATTGCGATCTGCGATTTGCTGCGCAATATCGCAATATCGCAATGTCGCGATATCGCAATATCGCAAAATGAAACCATCGCAATTTTGTAAATAGCACAAAAGTGAAAATCGCAAATAGCGCAAAAGGTATTCGTTTAACATTTCTCTTTTCTGCGCTATGCGATCTGCGACCAATATGTTATTGTATAGGCTTTTTGGGATCGCGTTATCACAAAATCTCAAAATCGCAATTTCAGTTTTACAAAAGATATATACCATTTTGCGACGGATGCGCTATTTTGCTTAAAGAACAATTTTATTGTAATCTATCATAAAGTTAAGTGTTTCTTAAGGTTTCTTCTAAGGGATTTCCCTAAGTTATGATAGAAAGTTTTATTTGAAAAGGAAAACAAATCGTAATTGATTTTTTTTTTTTGGATTTTTTAACTAAGGGTCCCCATTTATTTAGTATTATTACTAATATTAAATAAAAAGGGGGGTTGTTGCTGGTCACAACAGTACCAAAATGTTCCATGAGAGAAAATTTGAGCAAAGAGAAGCATAGTGGTGGACTTGCTGGACACTTTGGTACTGATAAGACTTATGAGCAGCTGATTCACTTCTATTACTGGCCTAAGATGAGAGCATAAGTGGATAATTTTGTGAAGAATTTCAAAATCTGTCAATATGCCAAAGGAAGGAGCCAGAATGCAGGATTGTACACTCCCTTGCCTATTCTAGACAGGCCTTGGGACATGGTCAGTATGGATTTTGTTCTAGGATTTCCGAAGACTTAGAGAGGGAATGATGCAGTCTTTGTTGTAGTGGGCAGATTCTCCAAAATGGCACATTTTATTCCATGCTATAAAATTAGTGATGCCACCCATGTTGCTAACTTGTTTTTCAAAGAAGTTGTTAGATTGCATGGGTTTCCCAAGAGTATTGTTTCAGACAGAGACACCAGATTTGTGGGTCATTTTTGGAGGACACTGTGGAAGAAACTTGGTACCAAACTGAGTTTCAGCTCAGCTTATCATCCTCAGAATGATGGAAAAACTGAGGTAGTGAATAGGAGTCTGGGAAATTTGTTGAGAAGTCTTGCAGGAGAGTATCCCAAGCAGTGGGACCATATTTTTCCCCAGGCATAATATGCATATAATGACTCACCAAATAGGAGCACAGGGCAGAGTCCATTTCATATTATTTATGGAATGCACCCCAGAGGAATATCAGAGTTAAGAAATCTAGGAAAGGCAGAGCTAAGGAGTGCAGATGGTGAGGAATTTTCTTCAGATATCCAGGCCATACATGAACAAGTGAAACAAAAACTACAAGGTAGCAGCATCATATACAAAAGTAGAGTGGACTTGAGTAGAAAAGAAGTTCATTTTGAAGTAGGAGACCAGGTTTTGGCACACTTCAGAAAGGAGAGATTCCCAAAGAAGCAGTATAACAAATTTAAGTTCAAAAAGATTGGGCCATGCAAGATACTTAGAAATTTTTATGCAAATGCTTATGAGATTGAATTACCTCCTGATGTTGGAATATCTCCCATTTTTAATATTTTAGATTTGTACAAGTATGAAGATGATGGTGCAGAAGAAATATCAGCAGACAAGGGACAAATTGAGTGGAAGTAACAGCTACCTCCAGCACAACCATTGCAGCCAGAGAAGATATTGGACAAAAGAGTGTTCAAAAGGACCAGAGGACAAGAGTAGTTTCAGTACTTAATAAAATGGAAGGAAAAACTAGAGGAAGATTCCACCTGCATGACTGAAGGAATGTTGTAGAAGATAGGCAAATGAGTGGAAGAGCTCATGGATAGGAGTCCATGAAGAAGATTTCCCTCGGGAGTCTGATGCAGGGGCATTAGACTCTAGCCAGCAATGTAGGAGGTTTTTTCCACATGTTGTGGCTGGGAGGGTTCGAAAATATTTGAATTTTAACAGCTAGGTGTCAATAACTTTGATGACTGTATCATTTAGATCAGTTAGAGTCGTAGAAGTCAAATAGTTCAGTTAGTCTATCTGTCATATTTCAGTTAGTTGAATTATTTTAATTAGGCTGTTGATTTTATAAAATGGTCCTCACAGAGGAACCAAACAGAAAAATGTTCATGTATATAGATGTAATCCCTCAGATGTATATAGGTGGAGCAGAGGAGCAGAGGAGAAGAGAGGAGAGATTTTTGCAATCAAATCTGTGTGTTCACTGTTAGCGCTCGATTCTGCCACAGGCTGAAAGAGGCGAGGCTCGAGGCAACATCAAACCAACCTTAGCCTCGTAGCTAGCCCTACGAGGACAGGAGAGGGCTCTCTCCGGGTCAAACATAGCAAAAAGATCTTCAAGGGGCTGAGATGACCGATAAGGAATGCTAATCTTAGGCTAGTAAAGTGATATGGATGAGGTTTTTAATAAATGTTGGGGTTTCTGGGCTGTGTGAGGCAAAGAACAGCTTGAACAGAGAAATATAATAATAAAAAAAAACACAGATTGTCTTCTGAGGCAAGGTAGGCAGGAAAATTTAACATCAAACTTGAGATTAAATGAAATGGCAAGACTGTTGAGGAGCCGACAAGGGCATAGAGGATGAATCCTTGTCGAACAGAAGAAAACATTAAATATGAACAAACTTAAAGGCAGAGCATACCAAATATGAATTCTACCTTAACACTTCATTTGTTCAATTGGAAATGATCACGAAATGACATGAACACATAACAGGCTACATATGAAATAAAAGAGGACACAAATGTTAAATCTCATACCACAGGAATCTCAGAAGCCAGCGCTGGGTATTTTCATTAAAATCTCTGTCCAAAACCCGATTCCAATGGAGAAACTCTGTTCTCTCTCCTGCCCTAACTCTCAGAACTTCTTTTTTTTTTTTTTTACAAATGATTATTTTTATAAGCCAACAAGCAAACAACGGATCGACCCCCAAAACGGGGCGTTGTTTCAACTAAAGTCATTAAAACTGACGAATCCTGTTTGCTCTTAAAAGATAGAAAGCCTTCCATTATTCCGGCTTGAAAGACGAGAAATAGGCAAACGAACCTATGAATGCCACTTTGCAAGCGCTTTCAATTTACGGAAATCGCTTTGCCACTCTACGAAAATTGGCTAAAATATGGGTCAAACTGCCACATATGCTCAACGAGAGTTTCTCCAAATTCTGAAAGACTTTAACCTGCTCTTGAAGTGGGGGCACATTCAACCTCTCCAAACGAATAGTCTTAAGCTGTGGGAGAGAAGATGGCCACGGTAGACCGTTTACTGTGGCTCTCTTTGATCCATAATTGAGTACTATGAGGACTTTAAGTTTTGTCATGGAACTTAAAAACGAAGGGAGAAAGTAGTTGCTCGCAGAAAAATTTAAAACCAAGGCTTCTGCTTGTCGAAAATTCATCTCACACCACTGATCCTTTTCTATTGCACCTGTGTGAATGGAAACAACTTTGCGCATCAAACGCATGGTCTTTGAGTAGCTCCCATTTTCCTGGCAAACCATTCTCCCTTTTTTTGGCATAAACAACCTCTTCCTGTTAACAATCCAGACTCGAGATGCCAAATACAGGGCCATAATTGATTGCACAACTCCTGAGATTGCTTGTTAAATTTAACAGATTCCTACTGGTAAGTTCCAATAAGATAACAAAAGCCTCGTGCCACTCCATCTTTCTCACATAAACCCAGATGTCCAATAATTCATCCACAGATATTTTCCTATCCTCTGGAAAGGACCCCAGGTCTAAGAAACACTCCCGTACTTCCTCACGCAATGCTTGTTTCCCAATATCAATACAACCACGACAAAAATCTACTGAGCAAAGGTTAAAACATGTTTGCAATTCATTGAAGTCGTTTTGGATGAAGACTGGGCACATACAACCATTTTCCGGACTTCTGTTGATGCGTGGGTCGCTCACCTCTGCGTGGGTCGCTCACGTTGTATTTTTGCACTACGAAGAACGCCCCGGTGGGTCACTCGACGCCCAGGTGGGTCGCTCAACCTCCAAATCCAGTCCAGAACTATTAATCCGATCTCTACAGCGATTTTTCCAGAGCTTAAAGGAATTAATTGCAGTTGAATGGAGGGCACACCATAGACATGGGAGGTGTACTTCATGAATTGTTTCATCTAAAGCTTCGGCTTGGCCTTTGTCAGCATTACTACGTCAGCAGCTCGTAGATTGAGTACAAAAATTTTTATCAGTTGCATCCCATATGTATCGACATGTGGTCATTCCAAATCCTTGAATGTCCCGCAGTTTGGGAGCTGTAATGCTGGCCAGAAGATCCCTCACACCCATCTCGGCATGAAGCCTTCCTCTGACCAAACACGTTAAAAAAAAAAACAGCCAGATTTCCGAGGCAAGTGATTGCCACATCAGGAAAAGTAGTGGAACCAGTTAACTCTTCACTTGCCTCAAATTGAGCCACAGCAAAGTTACAGAACAATGACAACCAGGTAACCATATGTATAATGAACAACTGCAGCTAGTATCGCCTTCCCAACCATTCCTGAAACAAAACCATTTTAATATACAAGATGGAAGGGCAAGTTTATATTTGCCAAACCACTGCACCAAAACAAATGACCACTTTATATGTACAGTGCCTGATCATAATCATTTCTATACCCTCCAGGTAGAAGGGTTTCGCTGCTGCTAGTATATTGTGAATTCATATCCAAGCAATCAGCGAATAAATTCATCATAATCTTCAATGTGATTACCTTGTTGCCAGTTTTGCTTTGTCATATTTAACCCCTTGAAATCTGACCCCTCATCAAAATCTCCCAAGTAAAATTTGCTATAAAATCTGAACGAGAAATATTTGGAAATTAAGCCTGCAGAATTTGTGGCTTATTCTCTAGCTTTGCGTTGGGTATGGTGTCTCTGATCAACTGACTGATTGGATTTCTGTTTGTCTCACAGGGTATAGAGCTGGCTGCTGAAACAAGGCTGCCTTTTGAAGAGCTAGAGAATTTGCAGCATTTTGACAAATTACATATTCATCATAAAAACATATTTGATGACTTCTTCTTCAAAACAGGGTTTTGAAGAAGAATCAATCTCGCCTTATTTACGATGACATTTCTGAAATGAAGGCTTACTGAACCTTCCTCTAGCCTAGCTCTGAAAACTAAACCCTGAAATGCAGAATTACTCTTTAATGACTGCAAATAAGGAGAACTGAACCTTGGTGAATTTGATTGCAGCAGTCTGACAAGACGGAGTCTAACATTGGCTCCAATGGGGATGGCAGCTGCCGCTTCTTGGAGGTGCCAAGAACCGCAGAGCTTTGGGAGAGCAGACGGTGCCTCCATCCATTGGGCTATGGAATCATGATCAACTTATTAACTGAAAACTGACTGAAATGATTTGAAAAACTAACTTGGCAAACCTCAAACTAGAACTGCAATAAACTGGAACAAAATGCTGCCCTTTGGCTGCTTATTTATTTACAAAATCTACCCTACTCTGCTGCAAAACAATAGATCAGGTAATACTGAAATGCCATATTAACCATTCAAGTAAACCGGAGAATGATGCCGCTTGAGAATGCTTCCACCAGATCACAGATGTAATTGCTGGCAGCCTTTCATGCACGTACTGAGCCTGGTCACGGAAAATACAGCCTGATCTATCAATCAAACTGAACAATGTGTCCATGTATGCCGCAATAGGATCACGGAAGCTGGACTCTGTTGGCTGCCCCAACTCTGTGATGCATACTTCCAGCTGCACACTGTCAATGTAAACATCTGTAGGAAATTCTATGATTTCTTGTTTCGATGGAGGAAGGATTTCCAAAAACTTTTTAGGGTCTTGGAAATCATATGACTGGATTTGCTCATCTAAATATTGAATCTCCTTCTCAAACTTTTCAACAATTAACTCACAGAACCTAGTTTTAGTTTCAAGAGGAAACTTCGGAGATTTCAAACATTGAAGCAAGACTCTGACAAATTCTTCATTAATTTCATAATCCCCTAACAAATTTCTAACATCTTCTACAGCTTCACACAGTGCAGGGTTTGCCACATACCCTACCATTGCATGAGTGGATCAATGAGCATTGGAATCTCTGGATCGAGCTGGAGTCGCCAGGTGAAAGTTTCAGCCTTCATATGTGTCTGACTGCTGTCCACCATCAGCATCAGATCTGCAACTTGATTTCCTGCACTGGGGCAAGACAATCGACAAGTCGACTGTCACATCAACAGCAAACCATCTTCCCCAGTATGGTCGCCACTATGTTAGCGCTCGATTCTGCCACAGGCTGAAAGAGGCGAGGCTCGAGGCAACATCAAACCAACCTTAGCCTCGTAGCTAGCCCTACGAGGACAGGAGAGGGCTCTCTCCGGGTCAAACTCAGCAAAAAGATCTTCAAGGGGCTGAGATGACCGATAAGGAATGCTAATATTAGGCTAGTAAAGTGATATGGATGAGGTTTTTAATAAACGTTGGGGTTTCTGGGCTGTGTGAGGCAAAGAACAGCTTGAACAGAGAAATATAATAATAAAAAAAAAACACAGATTGTCTTCTGAGGCAAGGTAGGCAGGAAAATTTAACATCAAACTTGAGATTAAATGAAATGGCAAGACTGTTGAGGAGCCGACAAGGAGCACATAGGCATCTTTCACTTGGCAGAGGAAAAAACAAAAATATGAACAAACTTAAAGGCAGAGCATACCAAATATGAATTCTACCTTAACACTTCATTTGTTCAATTGGAAATGATCATGAAATGACATGAACCACATAACAGGCTACATATGAAACAACAGAAGACACATATGTTAAATTTCAAGCCACAGGAATCTCAGAAGCCAGCGCTGGGTATTTTCATTAAAATCTCTGTCAAGATCTATACAATGAAGCTCTGTTCTCCTACACTAGCCCTCAGAACTCTCTTTTTTTTTACAAATGATTATTTTTATAAACTATTCTAAAACAAAAACAACAGATCGACCCCCAAAACAGGGGCGCTGTTTCAACTAAAGTCATTAAAATAGAACGAATCCTCCATTTGCTCTTAAAAGATAGAAAGCCTTCCATTATTCCAGCATGAAGACAGAAATAGGCAAATGAACCTATGAATGCCACTTTGCAACTGCTTTCCAATTTCTGGAGATACGCTTTGCCACTCTACGAAAATTTGCTAAAATATGGGTCAAACTGCCACATATGCTCAACGAGAGTTTCTCCAAATTCTGGAAGATTTTAACCTGCTTTTGAAGTGGGGGCACATTCAACCTCTCCAAGCGAATATTCTTAAGCTGTGGGAGAGAAGATGGCCACGGTAGACCGTTTACTGTGGCTCTCTTTGATCCATAATTGAGTAATATGAGGACTTTAAGTTTTGTCATGGAACTTAAAAACGAAGGAAGAAAGTAGCTGCTCGCAGAAAAAATTAAAATCAAGGCTTCTGCTTGTCGAAAATTCATCTCACACCACTGATCCCTTTCTATTGCACCTGTGTGAATGGAAACAACTTGCGCATCAAATGCATGGTCTTTGAGTAGCGCCCATTTTCCTGGAAAATCATTCTCCTTTTTGGCATAAACAACCTCTTCCTGTTAACAATCCAATCTCGAGATGCCAAATACAGGGCCAAGTCTCGCATTCATTGTGTTGAAAAGTAGAGCTCGGTGAATATTTCCCATATTCACAACTCTTGAGATTGCTTGTTAAAAGTTGTGATTCTCTTGGTAAGTTCCAATAAGATAACAAAGCATCGTGCCCTCCATCATTCTCACATAAACCAAGATGTCCAATAATGCATCCACAGATATTTTCCTATCCTCTGGAAAGGACCCCAGGTCTAAGAAACACTCCCATACTTCCTCACGCAATGCTTGTTTCCCAATATCAATACAACCACGACAAAAATCTACTGAGCAAAGGTTAAAACATGTTTGCAATTCATTGAAGTCGTTTTGGATGAAGACTGGGCGCATACAACCATTTTCCGGACTTCTGTTGATGCGTGGGTCGCTCACCTCTGCGTGGGTTGCTCACGTTGTATTTTTGCACTACGAAGAACGCCCCGGTGGGTCGCTCGATGCCCAGGTGGGTCGCTCGACCTCCAAATCCAGTCCAGAACTATTAATCCGATCTTTGCAGCGATTTTTCCAGAGCTTAAAGGAATTAATTGCAGTTGAATGGAGGGCACACCATAGACATGGGAGGTGTACTTCATGAATTGTTTCATCGAAAGCTTCGGCTTGGCCTTTGTCAGCATTACTACGTCAGCAGCTCGTAGATTGAGTACAAAATTTTTTATTAGTTGCATCCCATATGTATCGACATGTGGTCATTCCAAATCCTTGAATGTCCTGCAGTTTGGGAGCTGTAATGCTGGCCAGAAGATCCCTCACACCCATCTCGGCATGAAGCCTTCCTCTGACCAAACACGTTAAAAAAAAAAACAGCCAGATTTCCGAGGCAAGTGATTGCCACATCAGGAAAAGTAGTGGAACCAGTTAACTCTTCACTTGCCTCAAATTGAGCCACAGCAAAGTTACAGAACAATGACAACCAGGTAACCATATGTATAATGAACAACTGCAGCTAGTATCGCCTTCCCAACCATTCCTGAAACAAAACCATTTTAATATACAAGATGGAAGGGCAAGTTTATATTTGCCAAACCACTGCACCAAAACAAATGACCACTTTATATGTACTGTGCCTGATCATAATCATTTCTATACCCTCCAGGTAGAAAGGTTTCGGCTATTTGCTAGTATCTTTGGGTCTCTCCATGACCCAATCGGCAAAATAAGCATTCATCATAATCTTCAATCGTGATTACTTTGTTGCCGAGTTTGCTTTGTCATATTTAACCCTTTGAAATCTGACCCCTCATCAAAATCTCCCAAGTAAAATTTGCTATAAAATACGAACGAGAAATATTTGAAATTAAGCTGCGAGAATTTGTAGCTTATTCTCTGGCTTTGCTTTGGGTATGGTGTTTCGATCAGTGGTAGTGGATTCTGTTTGTGCTTTTGCAGGGATAGGAGCTGCCGAAACTGCTGCCATTTGAAGAGCTAGAGAATTTGCAGCATTTTGACAAATTACATATTCATCATAAAAAACATATTTGATGACTTCTTCTTCAAAATGTTTAGCAGAATCATCTTCGCCTTTATTTACTTAGACATGACACTTTCGAAATGAAGCATCGAACTCTTCTCTAGCCTAGCTTTCGAAACTAAACTCGAATCATAATGCATTTAATGACCTGCAAATAAGGAGAATCAATTTGGTGAATTTGATACATCAACTGGAAACAAGATTTTAGGTCTAATATCTACAATCGCTTCCACAATACCGGCGCATTGCCACAGAGTCGTTTGTTCTCAGACCAGATAAATTATTGACAGTGATTAGAGGGAGTTCTGGGCAGGCTGCATAGGGCCTTCACCATAACAAATAATATCTCTATCTATTTTTTTCTCAAAAATTACTCGAACAACCCTTTGAATTAACATGCGCATGTGAGGCCTGTGTAGAGGATCCACAGTCGCGAACGTTGTTTAAATAATAAAACTCCCAAGACCGAGTTTTTGCTTCCGGAACCTAACCCAAGGATTAGACATGAGTTAAAGAACCAAGAGGAATAGCGGAACCTCACTCAAACGTGCGTTCATCACTGTTCAAAAACCACGAGTGGATTTATAAAGGCGGGTTGCCCATATCACACCGCTTTTGCAGAGCAGGTGGTATTCTCCAAACACGAGCGATTACGTTCAGGGTTCAACACGTGGCTTAGGCGAAGTCCCAAAACCATCGTTCAAAGTTTTCCATCGCACGTTAAATTTTGACGTTGGAAGCCTAGCGATATTGCCGAGAGCCGTTGATTTGGGAAGGGGCCATCGGACGATGGTCGTTGGATAAAGATGCGCGGAAGATAACTGGTACGGGGTGTTCGTCTGATTGGGCCATCGATCATAGAGGTGGGGCCCAGAGCCATGGTTTATTATAAGCCATTTGTTTAAAAGGCGTGGAGTATTAAAATAAGGTTCGAAGGGTTAAACATTTGGTTCGAAGATACAAATAAAATTTCAAAGGTTGTGGATAACGTTTATTTATCAAATTCCATGAATTTGATAAATAAATTTCTGGGGAAAATATAAGTAGACCACGTGGAGTCAAAGGACAGGGTTTGACAATGGAAAATGCTGACAAGACCATGGCTACTGTGACCATCTCTCCATAGAAGGGTCCGATTTCAGTTTTGTTGCGTCAGATACCACTGTAATATCCCAAATGGGAATCAGCAGAATTTTTCACCACTGAAATGTTCCTTTGTTGGAAATATTAACAAGGCTATGTCATAGATGGACTGAGAGCACTTTTACCAGTTATTCCACCTCTAAAGAGAGGATGAGAACCAAAGGCTTCCTGGCCCTTACTCAGACTGTGCCTATATCTATGTAAATACTTCTTCCTTCAAGAAGATTTTGCTCAAAGAGATGAGCTACAACAACATCTGAAAATTCAATAATGAACAACATTGAAATAACACATCATGGTGTATAAGAAGAGTGTATGGCTGATATATAAGTAGCAACAAAAAATAATATACAAATATTGAGGAAGAAACCTCTCAATATAGCCTCAATACATAATATGCATGAAAAATCAAGACTACATTGCTACAAGTCTCTACCTTAGCCATTACTGCGCGATTACATGAGGATACTACTACATATAATATGAAATATGATGATATATCATTATCAGCTCAGGAATGAGGGGGAGAAAGCTCTAAACCCATGAAAATAACTAACTAAAAATCCTTAGAAGGATTGGCTACAATACATATACAAAATGATGAAATACAAAAATGTTGGAGTAGTTGGGCAACTACTGCAGCTCAATAATGATACATGAACGGAGAAGGGGAAAGATGCTGCAAAAAATATAGCAACCTCCTCCAATGATCTTCTAAGTGAAATGCTACCCCTTTCACTGAATATTACACTCTCCAATCCCCATGGTGAATCCTCCTGCAAATTCCCTCTGAAAATAACACTGTAAGAGGGAGTGACCGTGCTGGGGCTGAGATGAAACACTTGGCCCTATGCCAAAATCTGCAATAAAGCTCTAGAAATGTCCCTTGCTAATTTATTAGAGAAATAATAACTCCTCCTCTTCAAAACTAACCCAGGAAATGGTGGGATGAAGATCCCTCACTACTAACTCCATCAACTCCAATGAATCTGCCCAACATAAATGTTGTAGCTGAAAGAGATGGATTTGGCCTCAATCCTAGATGTGAGGAAGATGAATAAAAAGTCCTCCAAGGCCTCCCAAGGAAGAAGAGAAGACTTCTAAATATAAATCTCCCTTGTGCTAAGTATCACAAGGTATCTTAGTTGAACAACTGAAGAGAGCTACAAAATCGAATTCTCAAACATGAAATGAACAATGGTTCTCCTTCACCCTTTTATGCAAGGAATGCTTTCCTTGTCATGGACCCCAATCACCTTAGGGTTTCTCTCATTTTAAATTTCCCTCCTTTCCAACTACGCAGTCTTCATGAGCAAGCTTCTCCTTTAAGCCACGTTGTTGACTTGGTCAACCATGGTCTAGTTAACTTGCCTTTGACCCTTTTCACACTAGGGAATGCCAAATTTAGCCACTTAAGTGACTCATGCACCTTAGGAGAGTTTTATTATGCTGATACATGGGATCCCTTACCCATTTTATTCCTTTTATTTTCATAAAATCAAAATTAATGTTCCAAATACTTTATAGAAAAATTTGGAACATTACAGGCGCAAGACGACGCGCCCGACCGAATGAAGGCACAAGGGAGAAAATGGTAAATGAGCTAGAAGAACATGCACAAGGCATTCAGGTGGTCACAACTTAGCAAATTTCTTATGACCGCCCTCAAACAAAACAACTCGACTGGAATGCATTTCGTCATGCACTCTCACACGGCACGACACGACGCACCCGACCAAATGGAGGCACAACGGGCCAAACAAAAAATGGGCCTCATGAACGTGAAAAAGGCACCCATGCAGTCACAACTTAGCAAATTTGATACGGTGACCCTCAAACAAAATGACCTGAATGCATTTCGTCAGGCGCCTTGACATGACGTGACACATAATGCTTGACAGAACGAAGGCACAAGGGAGAAAAAGGGAAATAGGCCACTCAAATGTGCACAAGTCACCCGAGTGGTCACAACTTAGAAAATTTGAAACGGCTGGCCTCAAATGAAATGACCAGACCTGAATGTGTTTCTTCAGGCACCCTCATATGACATAGATGATCGAATGAAGGCATAAGGGATGAAACGGAAAATAGGTTGCCCGAACATGCACAAGGGAGCAAATGAAAAACGGGTCACCCAAACAGGCACAAGGCTCTCGGGCGATCAATACTTAGAAAATTTGATACAGGAGCCCTCAAACTAAACGTATTGACCCAAACGTGTTTCATCGGGTGCACTCACATGGTGTGACATGGCGAGCCCAACTGAACGAAATCATAGGGGAGAAAATGGAAAAAGGGCCGCACGAACGTGCACAATTCACTCGGGTGGTCACAACTTAGAAAATTTGATACGGCTACCATCGAACAAAATGACCCAACCCGAATGTGTTTTGTTGGCCGCCCTCACAGGGCACAACCCAGTGCACTCGACTGAATGAAGTTACAACGGAGAAAATGGGAAATGGGCCACCTGAACGTGCACATGGCACTTGGGCAGTCACAACTTAGCAAATTTTACAGGGTTGCCCTCAAATGAAACGACCTGACCCGAACGCGTTTCATTAGTTGCCCTCCCACGGCGCGACATGACATTCCCAACCAAAGGAAGGCACAAGGGAACAAATGGAAAGCGGGCCGCCTGAACAGGCATAAGGCACTCAGGTGGTCACCAATTAGCAAATTTAATACGACCACGCTCAAATGAAACGACCCGACTTGAATGCGTTTTGTGGGGCGCCCTCACACGGCGCACCCAACCAAATGAAGCCACAAGGTATAAAATGGAAAATAGGCCACAAAAAATTGCACAAGGTGTTAGTAATCAATAGTTTTTTTTCCTTTGTAGATGACTAAATGTCTATCCTAGATTTCTAGAAACAAAATTCATGAACCTTGTGAGTTCTAGAAATCTCACTTCCTTCATTATCCTTAGGATAAATTTTTCACTGTTCTACTACTATATCATGTCATAGTCAGCCTATCACTCATATAAGGTCCCTCATGGACTCATGCCCCTCATCTCTATCCCATTTTCACACCCATAAATCTCATTACTCTATTTGTCCCTTGCATATGACTCCATTATCCAACTAGGGTTTTTGAGGGAAATTTTTCTTGGTTTCATGACCTCCATGGTTAGAAAATCAACAAGGCTTATATCTTAATGCTCTTACACCTCCTCCTATCCTTAATATACCTTGATAAACACTTCCCATCACTCTTATCCCTCAAACTCATCATTTTTCTACAAAGGTTAGCTTATTGCTACAATTTGACACTTTTCGAGACTAGGCCTGTGTTTTTCCCTTTTGGACCCTTTCACCGCACTAAATTCTTGAAATTCCACTTCCCCCTACTCTCTAACATCTATCCATATCCCCCAAAATTTCCCCAAGAATTTAGACAACCCTTAACCCCTTCATTCCCCTCCCTCTACAAGGCAGTCCTAAATCCCCTACACCAAACCCTAATTTCCTCTTCCAACTAAGCTAGGGTTTGCTATGAAAAGGAGGCATAATATAAAAGGATCTATATGGAAGGTCATATCAGAAATCATGGAGACATACCAACTCATAAACATCATGCCTCCATCTTTTTCCAGGAATTTTTTCCAAGAGACAAGCCATGTGTCACACCCAGGGCCAGTTTTGATTTAAACTGTGTTTATGACCAAACAAAGATGAATTTGAAAAAAGTGATAGAGGTTTTTGTCCATAATAGGCCCAAGAAGAGAAAAATCCTTCAATTTTTACACAGGTATAATTTTTTAGGACCAATGTCAAAAATACAGGTGTCCCAAGAGAATTTCTGCACTGCTGGAGTGACCTTGGAAAAATTTGGTTTTCTCATAGCTGGAGTGCCCAAATGACTTCCTTAATGAGTAAAATCACAACTAGACTTGAAGATATTTCCAATGAACCATCCTAAGCTCAATTTGGATTTTAGGAAGGAATCCAAAAGTGGTCTTCAATAGGACTCTGAATTTCTGCACCACCATTCAGCACTTTTTTACCAGTCTTAGGAAAATCGATTTTTGACAAGTAAAATCTACTTCAATAAGAAAAAAAAGGGTATATTTCGAAATTATACAAGTTAATATTTCCAAATAGTTATCATGGGCCCAATTCTGACATGAGGAAGGCCTCCAAATGCCCTCTAAAATATGGTGTTATGCTCCTGGGAGGTGGTGTTGTGCTCTTGTGCATTCAGGGATGCCCATGCAGACCCAACAGCCTGTGCTATGATCCTAGACATTTAGGGCTGCCTAGGAGGACTTTAAATACTGCACTATGCTCCTATGCATTCAGGGCTACCCAGGAAGACTAGAGGCAGTGTGAAGAAGGTGTCTCATTGTGCGTCTGTCATGTGCATGACCACCCGACCGTTCAACCTACAACCGACTACCCGTTCAGCAGCTACTGGAACACCTGAATTCGCATGCAAGAGGTGTCATGTTGTGCTCTTATGTGTTCAGCAGTTTCCAGGAGACCCGAATCTGCGTGCACAGAGTGTGCGTGTTGTACTCCTGGGCATGCATCATGCAGAAGTTTCCCAACGACGTGCAGAAGGTGCCCGACTTTCCCATGATGTTTTTTGAGCCTATTGTTTCAAATGTAAGAAAATTTTGAGAGGTATTTAAAGATTTTTCCACCTTTTCCTATTTTTCTAAAAATAGGATTATAAAGAAAATTGAAGGGTGAGTTTAGATAAGGAAATAAAATCCTAAAAGAAATACTTGGTCTCCACACTACTGAGCCTTGACATCATTACAATCTCACCGTCTCAATCACCATATTCACATCATTCCAGAGGCAGTGCCAATCGTTTTTCAAAAAAGTATTAAGGCAGGGCTAAAAGATAGTATGCATGAAAGTAAGGAACATTCAAATAGTGATGAAAGTAGTAATGATGAGGGAAATGACAATGAACAAAGCAATTAGCCTAATGACAAAGAATAAAATAGTGAGCCTAATGAAGATGAAGAGATAGATGGTAGCCAAGAAACAGAAGGAGATTTTGAGGAACAAAACAGTCAAGGTGAGGGAGAAAACAATGAGTCTAATGATAGTGATAGAAGAAGGCAGTGACCCCACAGAAAATGACAATAATGACATCCAAGATAAAAATGCATAATTTGATGAGAAAAAAATTGAATATGAAAACAAAAGAAGTGATGAAAGTGAAGGAGGCAAAGAAGAAAAAGAGGGAAATGACAAAAGCAATGGGCCAAATGATGAAGATGATGACACTGAAGACACAGAGACATAGGTAGATTATAAAGAGGAGAACATTAGGCATAGAAATGATGAAGAGACCAATGAAAGTGCCTATGATAGTGACCCCATAGTAAATTAAAATAGTGAAATAAAGGCAGAGTTTGAAAGTGAAGACAATGGGTCAAATAATGAAGATAAGGATAGTCATGAAGATGAAAATGCATCAAGGCATGATGAGGACACCTCTAGTCATGACAAAATAGAAATTGACAATGAATATGATGATAATGTAAGTATGGAAGATGACAGTGTAGGAGACTTGGAATAAGATAAAAATGATGAAGGCAAGCAAGGGTCAAATTGAGGAAGGCTCAAGGCAAGCTCCTGGCACAAAAAGAGGAAAAATACCAAGCTAGGCTTGGAATCTTAGCTCAAGATTCTCTATAGGTCTCCCAGGACCCATGAGGCACCTACCTACCAAATTTGGGAGAAATTTAATAAGTTTTTGTTATTTTCAAATTTTGATGCTAGGATCGCAGTGCACCTTGTGTTGTGCTTCTTCCCATTGCATATTTAGGATGAACTGTTTTCATTTTTTGGTTCCTCATCATCCATATATAATTCTCAAAATATTTCAGCCCAATTGGAGTTGTTTTGGTCCCCCAAAAGGGTCAAAAACACTCATTTTTTTACCATTATGTTTGCTTTTCATAATATGTGCTCCGGTCCTGGTAGTCTTGGAATTTTCACTTTTTGGACAGGTTGTAGAGGTCATATTGAAGCACTAAATTTGGCTCTGGAACGTAGACTTCAATGACTTTCCAACGAGCCATCACGGAGCCTTTTATGACATCGGGAAGGTCTCCAAAACACTGCTACAAGAAAAACTATGTTTCCTGTCTCTATGTTGCGCTCCTGGCATAAATTCAAATTTTGACACAGTGTGTTGCGCTCCTGTGGTTAACAAGGAATAATTTGCATTTAGAAATTTTTTATATGCTTTTCAAGGCCTAAAGGTCAATTTAATTGCTATATATGACCAAAAAAGATTTTTTTTTAGATATTTTTGTGCCTTGGGCCTTGCAAGGCCTCAAGGACAATATATATATTTTTAATTAACCAATAGAATTCTAGATGATCTATTAGGCTTTCCTCCTCCCTTCTTATTAAATATAGCATTAGGATTCATTGTAAACAAGGGCTTTGATGTGTTTAAGAGAAATACATGGTTTTCAGAAGTTGATGAGAAATCTAGTGTTTTGGAGCTTGTGGATGATTTGCCTAGGTAGATAATGATGAAGGCTTGCTTGCAGGATTCCTAAGTTTAGTTAATGGTGAAGCATCTATTATTTTTTCATGTTTTTATTGTTTTTCATATGTCCATATTTCTATATTGCAATAGCTTACAAGATTATAGGATGAGAAATGTTGTTAGAGGCACCTCAGTTTTCCTGTTTGCTATCGTCTTCATGTTTTCTTCTGTTGGGTTACTTTAAGGAATTCTTAGTTTCTCCTTAGGCCCACCTAAGCTTTTATATTTCATTATTGGATTAATATGCTAGTTTACAAACATGATTCATGGTAAGCCCTGCTTGTTTTATGCTATTTAAACGTTGTCTTGAAATCTCGCTTTGATGTATTGATTGATTAGGTTAAGCCAAAGGGGTCTTGTTTTGATCTTGCCCTTTATATATGCTTATCAGTTTGCCTCAAAGTTATTTGTAGTTTAATGAATGATGTTTAGGTGTTCCCTCTTCATTTATTAATGCTATTTGTCTCTTATATTTTTTCAAATCTTGAAAGTAGAATCATTGAAGTTAGATAAGTTGTCTTCATTTTCTCCACTGGATTCTATATTTTGAATGCGTATTTGTTTAAAATTATTATTATTGAGTAAATGGTGTGCCCTACCTCATGACTAGTATGTTTTGGTTATCAATATTCAAGATCTCTCTATTCATAGGTATTTGACAAAGGATTCTGAACTGCCCTTTTCCCTACCTTGGTTCCCAATCTTAATGTCCATTTCACCTCATACATAAAATTTAAAGATCCATTAACTAAACTAGATTTTCCCTGTCATGTACCCTAATTCATTATTGAGATATCAATGACTTCATAGACTCCATAGCCCCATTGATTTGATAACCTCTCACTCCACCTATCCTACTTGATCATCTTACCCCAACCAAAACAAACAACAAAACCTACACTTAAAAACTAGCCTAAAAGAAACCATCCAAAGAGAACAAGTTCACATCATTCACATAGTAGAGAGAGCCCTCTCTGAGTCTAGGAAGGTTATATCCTAGGAATCCAAAGACTTCTCTGATGTTACCCTGTGCATTTGGTCTACCAATCTTCTAAATCATGGGACACTAACATAATGGCGATCACGGTGGGACCTTATGAATTAGTGACAATATAAGTATTCCTTAGGACTTTAGAAACCTTTCTTACACAATATCTATTTATTTATTTCCACCTAATCACCTAAAATAATGGCGATCATGGTGGGACTTTGAGTCAAAAACATCCTAGGTATCCCTTCGAAACTCTCAAATCTTAATCAAATCATAGAAAACTCAAATTGTCAGTCAAAGAGTAGAATTTGGTTGTTTCACCATCCTATAAAAATGATGACTCAGCTGCAGAAAAATCATACAAACCTTAGGGCTACATAAAGGAATCTTAGAAAACCCAAAAAACATCCGTAGATTGGTTTTTGTCAGTATTGGTGGTGGCCCATAGACACATATCTTCAAAACTACTAAAATAATCCACCTGGCAACTCCACTAGCCTCCAGTAGGCCTATTACTCCACTAGTTCTTATAAAATACCATGGGAATGCATTAAGAAATCCAAATCATTCTAATGGTGGACAAAAAAGTTGAAATAATCCACCTGGCGACTTCACAACTCTTAATAGACCTAAAGACTCCACTGGTAGAGAACTCTAGACTAGTTGAAAAGATTTAGTAACCCTTTGTGATTTACAAACATGGATCCAAGGATACAAAGGAGACATGCTCCAATGAGTAGATAGATCATATCCCTGGATTCCCACGCAAAATGCCTGAAATAAATTGGGTAAAAAACTACCAATATTTCAAGATTAAAAAGTTGAGGACCCCTTATTACATCTCATCAAATTTCATATACACATATGGAGGTTAAAGGTTGAATGGCACAAGGACTACCTCATGAAAATGTTTATGGAAACATTAGAAGGTAAGGCAAGAAATTGGTATGAATGGATAGAACCTAGCATCCTATTTTCTTTGAAGGATTTCCACAAGGTATTTTATAAACACTATATAGGGTATTGTCCATCTCTATCATTAGCTGAAAATTACTGTGATAAATCTGAAGACCTCATCTAATACCTTGTGAACATTGATAAATATTTAGGAAATTGGCATCCTGAAGATTTATTAGAAGAACTTCATGCATTTCATTCTCAAGGTATCTATCATGACAGCCTATAGGAGTTAGTTGAGGAAGAACCCAATCAATAAATAGAGGAAAACCCACAGGATATCTCTGAAGGCACAAGTGATGGTTCACCATCTCTTTTAGGTGAGGCTCAAGAAGACATTCAGCCTCAAAACCAGCCTTCACAAGAGGAAGAGAATTGTTGTAGTATTATCTAGAGGAAGAGAAAAATTCCTCCTCCTTTAACTAAAGATGAAATAAATTAGATGATAAACACACAGCCAACCTCTAAACCTTCATGTGAACAAAACATTTCTATTCTTCCTCCTACTAGTGCCATCTACCATAAATCAAAAGGTAAACTTTTAGATCAGCTCAAAGAAGAACAAACCGGTAACCCAATATGTTTGATTGGTGAGATTATTTATGTTGATGATTCTCCAAATTTTTATCAGTATGATGATGATGATTTTTTCCAAACAAAAGATAACCTCAAAGAGCCATCAGTAGTTTTTTTGTGGGAAGAAGATTTATCATCATCTTGAAAAAAGTAATTAGCCAATACAAGTCACCTATGACACTGATGAGGAAAGCCTTAAAAGTTTAGAAGTAAGTGAGGAGTCTCTGAATATTTGCTCTACTTCAGTTCAGTCCATCATAAATAGGTTTCATGTGATTGGACATCATCAGTCTTTCAGTTTTGATGACGAGGTTGGGAAAGCTAATGAGCTTCTTGAACCAGTTGTTAATAAAAACCCTTTTCCTGAAAGGGATGAGGAAATCATTTGGGACATGAAATCCTCTTCAGCTTCATATTTTCAACCACCAAGTCCCATTTAATTTCAAATTGCAGATGAAAGCTTGGAAGTTTACAATCTCATAAGAGTTGCTACACTTCTTTCTCAAGAAGATTTACTACCAATAAATACTCGTACTAATTATCATGATGGCCTTCACACTGAATTCAACCCACTCAATATGAGCATATCAAGTTTTCTTAGGATAACATTGCAATATATGATGAGTCTACCAGTTCAAATTAGGATGGGTAAGAGGTGGAATTTCGTTCCCAAAAGAGCCTCAAGCATAGCCATGTAGAAGTTGTAGTCCTAAATGAACCTTATGTCTCAAGTCTTCAAGATCAGGTATCATTCCAAGATCCATTTGATGTTTTCATTGAGAAATCTAAAAGAGGAGTGTTTTCTGCCAAGAACAATTTGATGCAAGGTTTAAAGAAAATTTTAGGCACTACTGTTCAAGCACAAGTGAGGTGTAAGTGGCCTTTTGATTTCTTCAGCATCCTCAAAGAGATGAACCAAGATCACCCATGCAATCATCTACTTGATTGGTTATATTGGAAAAGAGAGTTCACCAAATAAATTTCTATCATGTATAGGTTAGATTAGGATAGATAGGAATGAAAAAAAAGCTTAGCCCTATGAGCATCTTTTTAGTTTCAGATTTTTTTGAGAAAAATGAAAATAGAAAAACACATAGAAATGGAAAAGAGGGCAGATTTGAAAAGAAGGTACAACCACATACCCAAAAAATAGTCATACTGAAAGTGTGCAAGCCTAAATGCCACTACTTGTTATAAAAAGAAGGTCTTGTTCAGTCATCTAGCCTAATAATGGTTGAGAATGTTTTAAATTTATTGTTGATAGGTTAGTGAAAGAATACATGTCAAATCATTTAAGATTGACCTATCAAAAGAGAATAGATTAGGAATGAAAGATACTGGTTCCACATGCTTAAATCTGAACCAAAGAGAAGGATATGGATGATTAACTAATGATGAAAGCCAGCCCTTAATTCCTTATAATTTTATTTTTTATGAAATAATGTTTGTGTGCAGCTTGTTTCAATGCCAAAACTCATGATAAATCAGATTGTATAATCCTGTTTCAAATCATGTTTTCAAGTTCATGTATGTAGCTTAGAGAATCAAGTCTTTCGAACAACTTAATCTTGGCAGTCAAATAGTCTAGGTAGAGAATAAAAGAGTTCACTAGCTTAATCTGAACTCTTGGAAGCAATAAGTGTTAACACTGGAAAATCGTAGAACAGAAGACGACATCAAATAATATCGAGCCCAACGATTTACAGAATATAAATACAATATGGAATCAAGAAGTATTTAAAATCTTTAAGGTTTTGAGAAAATCAAATTTGAACTAGTCATGAATGCTCAAATGTGTTCTTTATATTTCGAGAAGAGTTCCTTTTGCACGCCTTTTTTCCCGATAAGCACGCATTCCTGGAAATGGAAAAGAGTCACTTTTCGGGACCACAACAAGAAAAGGACAGTTACTCCTTATGTGAAAGTTGCCTAAGGAAATCCACCAGCACCTCCTTAGACATTATGCAAGGACACAAAATAATATTTGAGCACACAATGGAATCACACCTCTCCCTTGGATCACCATCCATCATGTACCAAGGGAGGGAAGGAGGATTTGAAGCTCACCCATATAAACCCACCAAGAGATGAACAAATGGTGATCACAAGGTTATGATGGCCAAATTTGCCCAAGAAACACCAGCATTGTGTGTGACTCGGAGCTGGAGCTAAAGAGGACTCGATAGTTGCCCACCCAACATCATAGTCCACCACAGCAAAGAGAGAGAGTGAGACTGCATCAAAGGCAGAGCTTGGAAGGCAACATCCTTGCATCAGGACCTAGAGACATTGCCTAGGGGCCCTTTGGCAAGTGGGCAAAATTTCTTCTCCATTTCAAAAGTTTAATAAGAAGAGATCGTCGAGCCATCATTTTCATTATTATCATCTGGAACTGTCTATATAGCTTATGTATATTTGTGTTTTTTAGTTTTAGTTTAACCAGAGAATACTTAGGCATACAATTTCCATTAAGTTTTATGCTTTTGAGCTCCCCCACTTTCTGCCTGTTAAAAATAGTTTAGAGAGTAAACCACACTCTCTAAGCTTGTGCATTTTCTTACACCCATGTGACTAATCCACAACAACAGGATTAGAGACTCCACTGATGTGTTTCAAGTTTATGTGGTTGTGCCATATTTTTCAAGAGACCCTTTGTCTATGCTGGAGTGGAGCTGACAGTCCTCTGACCCATCTTGCAGTCCCTAGAATAACTGAGGTGACAGACTAAAGAAGTCAACTCCTAGTCTTTTTACTTGCATTATTTTTTGTGAAATTTTTCCTCACTTAGGCGAATTGGGCACATTCAGGAGTGACCTACGCGCAGGAAGGCGCATCTGTCAAGGGCTTTTGTGTGCAAATTGCAGAGAGATTTTTTCTCCCTATTTTCTACATTTTTTTTCTGCTTGTAAGTGTGTTGGGCAGCCCCTAAGGTATCTGCCAACACCCATGTTGATACCCCACAGCTTCTAAAAACTCATTTTTTCTTCTTTCTGTAGGCATTTAGTTAGTTTTCAGTTAAGTTGGTTTTAGCAAAAAGTGTTCACATAGTTTAAGTAGGGGGGAAATTAACCATTGCTTTCCAAAAAATTTATGTTTTTTGCACATTCTGGTATGCACACTTAGTTTAACTAGTCCAATTAAGTGGCTCATGACCACAAATGCATAATCTAGCATAGAAATTGTTTAGTTTAAATTTAATTTTTGCATCTAGGAAATTGTGAGACTAGGATTGAATCGCCAATTAGAGAAAGTAATATATGTTGGCTTTGGACCATTTGGTGACCCTAGACAATCATATGAATTCTCTACATTTTTTATTCACCATCTCCCTTTAGTCACTCACATAGAATAATTAGGAAGATTTGGAAGCGGCCCATTATTTGCAAATGCTTTCCATTTGAACAAGGAACAACGTCACATAGTTTAACTAGGGGACTTTTATCAAGGATCACCGATATCCATATGTTCAAATTCTAATATTTTTCACCCTACTCTCACACACATTCACCCACTAAGAAGACAAAGCCACCTAAAAATAACTTAAACCAACTCACTAAATTCTCCCCACAGGGGCCACAAGAGAATTTATAGATTAAGTTAGGATCAAAGGGGTAGGCATCCAATAAGCCACTTTGATCACACTTCACGTTGAAACATAGAATTTGTGTATTTAGGGAGATTTAAAATCCACCTATCAACCCATGGAAAATAAAACCCGAGCACAACAAAGACCCAATTCAGAGGAGTTTAGGCTTAGGTGCAATGTGTGCAGTATCAGTTGAGGCTACCTGACCCAGCTGATACTCGGTACTGTTAGCTGACTACCAAGAAGCCAAGACTTGAACACTCACATGGGATGGTTATTTTTAGTGTCCAAAACTATGGAATCCCTTACCCTATAGGTTACGGTGCAGGAATTTTCTAGAACCTCTACCCTTACCTTGGTTGATTCTCTTCGGCTGACTGGGGGCATCGCCAGCTCTTACGATATGTCGTGCCAGCACTCGCAAGAAATCCTATGAAGGCCCAATTAATTTTGAGTGTGTGAGGATTTATTAGGTCTTCTAGGATTTTGAGTATCATGTGCAAACAAACAAAACCATTTTTTTCTTGATTGATCACATAGATTAAGTCAATGGAAAATTCATTTCATTTTTGCTTTGTTTTATGTATGTGGCCATAAATTTGTCGTGATCATAGACTTGATCCCCTAAAATTTTTTCCAAAACCTAACATGGTCGACACTCAAATGGTTCTGACAGAACCTTGTCGATCCATGTGTCTTTTGGACCTCCCCTCATTACTGGGAAGAGTTTCAGGTCTTTCGCCGTTTAGGCGTCAAGGACATAACATTGCCACAATGGTTGGTTCCTCCTTTCTTGGAGAAACCTTAGTTGGGAGCCCTATTCGGCCTCCCAAAACCACACGACACACGACCCCAATTGAGGAGTGCATCTCATACGGGAAGCCACCTGAAGTCACAATAGGGTACCTCACATACTAACCCTCATTCTAACCAGAACTTCGTGTCTTCACACATTGCCATGGTGTCAAAATCCCAGTCACCCTTCTTAGTGGCATTAAATATACTAGATTTGACCAAGCTCACCAATCACCTCATCACACACGACCCTAATTGGCCTCCCATGCCCACAAATATCCCTTCATACATACTAAAATTTGAAGGGAAGCAAGCAGAAGACCTAGGAAATCATATAATGACCTTTCACCTATGGTGCTCATCGAATAACATCATTGACGATACTATTCGGTTGAGGCTATTTCAATGCACTCTTATAGGAGTGGCCGTGAAATGGTACATGGAGAAACCTCCTTCTTGACGCGGAACCATTAGCGCCCTCGCTACCACGTTCCTTACATACTTTCAGTTTCCCATTCACTATGATTCAGGAATGGAGTTACTGACTCATTTCTAAAAATCTCCCTCTACCCATATTTTATAGCATCTCCATGAGTGGAGGTGGCGTCATAGTTTATGCAAAGAAAAACTCAATGACCGAGTCCTTTTAGATTTATTCTTGAAAACTCTGATGGTAGATATTTCAAAGGATTTGCCACAATGTAACCCCACATCCGAAGAGGACATAATCAGTAAGCCCAGCAACTTGAACTAATCTACAAGCAATCAAGATACATATACAATATCCTGCACAATGCCCTGCACCTACAATATTATCAAGAACTTCCAGGTGCGTTTAACTCTGTAGACGGACTTATTGGGTCAGTGACCCAAGAGTACCTAGGCAGTAGTAGTCAAAATCCCGGTTATACAGATGGGTCTACCTAGAACATGTCTCAACCCAGATTTCAAAGTCATCATATGCAGCAGAAAAATTTGACTAATATGGCGCCAGCGTATCACTAAGGAGGACCTTATCCTTTGGCTTATGGGATCCAATATGCAGGATGAAAAAATGAAGGAGGAACTCCCCCCTAACAGCTTGGTGAAAACATGGGACAACAATATGCTCAGTCCCAAGCACACAACCCACCTATGCAAAACAATGGACAGGTGAACTTTGTGCAGCCGTCCCAAAATCAACCACAACAGTATGATCAGGAGAACTACCCTCCTAACGTGGTTAATAGAAAAGTAAAAAACAAGCCCAAAGGGAACCCTGGATAGGGGGGCAGCAACCAACAGTGCCCACCCGGATCCCAGGCTGGAGGTAACTCCAACCAGAATCAAAACCAGGAGCCAAGAAATGCCCAAAGGCAAGGAAAAAGACCACCTATATGAACAAACCATTCTTGTTCAATATGTGGTGAGTACGAGCACTATAATCACCTGAAATCCCTGAGCTTAAAAAGCTTCACAGTAACCGAGGACAAGTAAGATCTTCCCAGACAACCACAGTGATGAAAGAACCCTTCCACATCAAGAAACAGTCATCACTCAGTAGAAAAACCATGACGATTCCAGGAAAAACAACCATGAAATTTACATGGCTAGGGAAGAATTTTTTTTCAAACTCGAAATCACAGCTACGACACCCAATCAGACACTAGCGCATCAGGGGCTAGTACGAGCACACCGAATGCACCTTTAACCATTCCAAATATTCCTTTAGAACCATTACCAAAATGTTAAAAGGTCCTAATAGGCGAGCAGGTAATTAATCCAAAGCGGCCCACAATTACAACATTATAGATTATTTAGCTCAATCACCTGCTGCTATGTCCGCATTAGAAGTACTGCAGTCATGCCAAAAACAACGAAAAGTCCTACTTTCTGCATTAGGTGTTTTCGACCCTGCTGACACGTGCATGATGGATTTTGATTTAGACAAAGCCACCCCTAAGCTTCCCTCCATGGTCGCATTACAGATACCAGTATCGGTACAGAATATAAATTTTCACCAATGTGTCATTGACGAGGGTGCATCCACATGCATCATGTCAAAGAATGTATGGCAGAAATTAGGAGCCCCCAAACTCAAACCTTCTGCCATCACACTCAGAGCATACGACGGTCATACCTCAAACCCCGTTGGTCTCTTCCCAAATGTGCCAGTTTTCTTAGCCAGCAAGACGGTCCACATAGACATTGAAGTCTTGGATGCTCACTTGGATTACAATGTACTCCTTGGGTGGAGTTACATGTATGTCATGTCTACCATAGCATCCTCCATATTCCGCATCATGATGTTCCCCCAAGAGGATCGAATCATCATAGTAGAACAGCTGACGCACAGTGAAAAGCGTCCCTTGACCAACACGGATATGGTTCTACCCTATTTAGATAAAGCCATAGATGGTCTTTCACGGTATCAAGAATAAATTGTCGTCCGTCCTAGGGTCATTCCTAGGATATCCTCCCATTATCCCTGAGGTATCGCCTAATACCACAGGGGCCCCAGCATGCATGATGTCCACATTAAGCACCGAGGTTAGTCAGGACATCGAATCAAGAAGTAACGACACTGAGGCATCAACTATGGCAGCCTCCTTATTATACACTACCTCCAAAAATCCTTTCCTCTACCCACCTCCTGGCTTCACCTCCTAGCAGGTCTTGGCAACACTAGTGTTACTCAATATATCATTGGCATTCCCAGTGTGGTATCTCATTCCTCCTCCAGGAAAAAAAACTACCAACGTTACTGCATTTGGGTTAAATCCCCCCGGTCCCGAGGAGCCCCAACCTACCCAAGCAACAGTCAAAACCACCCCCGCAAGGGAAATTTACATTGCCAAACCGATGACCACGACCAAGAAAATCCCCATTAAAGGAAATAAAGTGGTGACCCCGACCATGCAAAGGGAGTCATCAGCCTACACTATAGGTGATTTCATAGGAAACCCTACCCACATATGCCCATATTTGGACGAATTAAAACCACTCCTCGGCTACGAGGCAGGCACTTCGACACGACGTTCCCATAAAAAGGAAGTTGCCACCAAAAGTTTAGGAAAAATTTTGTGTACCAATCATACATGCGCTCTCTCTGACACCTATGGGCATTATACCCACCATTTTCTAGAAATACCACAGTATAGGGATGCCTTACATGCGGTCGAGCGATCCTATCAGAGGATCCCTCCATCTAGTCTATCAATGATGAGTCACATACCATCCTATAATTATAAGAGGAGCACCAATTCGTAGATCACCCCCCAGTAATGCCCATTATACATTGTATGTTATGTGATGAACATGGCTACTACCTCAAATAATGTGCCACATTGGAACTCATTCACAGATGGTATCCAATTAAAAGGATTTACTATGTGGGACTATGGGAAACACAATTCACATGCCCGTTATGCGCCGAAAATCACCTATTAGAGGATTGTCACTACATACCTCACTTCTGGCTAGCCCTTACTAGCCTCTGCTTAGTCATAGTTTGTCTTTCCCAAGAAGATGATATGGATGCCGAATCCATCAACAGCTCCATGACCCAAGCAGAGGAGATGATAAGGTCTATAATGTTCTTATCAGTTGAAGAAAAATCAAGTGGGGAACCCTTAATTACCCCTAAAGGCACGTCACAGAAACCAACCGCATGCGTGTTATGCAAGCAGATGGACCATATAATCGTCCATTTCCCTGACTTAGCAGCGTTGCGACGTTGGTTCCCCGCCTGGCCTCAGACAACGCATGATGGGACCCCCATATCATAGATATTTTTCCTGATATGTCAGGGTAATAATTACGACCGACATTGTACTTATGTCTCTCGGATCCATCCCACTGTCAACATGATTAATGCCGTAGAAAAGAGGATGAGCAATATCCAAGAATGGCATAATATATATATCGTCGGCTCAACATCCCCACCACCGCAATGGTGTGTCAAGCTTGATAAGACCACACACCAACCATGTATACCCCAAGAAAAGCCTAGGATAACATGTGGCCTTTGTCATATAAACGTTCACCAAGTCAACCAATGCAGAGAAATCAAACCCCTTGCAAAAAGTCTCGTCATAATCTCGCCTCTTCCTCAAAAATTTCTCTCTAATCAAGAGAAGATCACACGCACTTATTTCTGAATTTGCTCACACTTTCATCATATGTTTAAGTGTACACATCTCCCCAAGCTAAGAGCAGCTAGACCGGCATTAATTCAACCACCCACCAAAAAGGGAGGCAAGTCTTAACCTACGTTGCAAAAATGGAAGCAGAAGACTACCTGGTCCACAACCGACCCTTTCCAAGCGTCCACATTAGGAACATCAAGTAGTTTAGAATCTCACAATATCTACTCTATTAGCGATGTCATACCATTCGCCATTTTCACCGGTCATGATCACGCGCCAAAGGCATGCGCGCTGCTAAAAGCGTTAAATCACCTCTGTGATAAAAACAACTTCCAGCTACCAGAAATTAACCATCGTAGCGGGAAAGCTGACGTTAGCCTCACACAGTACTTCATTACCGAGATCCTTCCTTCGCGGCATGCCAGCGACACAATTCACCAAATATGACTTGTATCATCACACGCCCAAATCAAGATTTCAGCCACCTCTTCGGCATAGGAATTCTTCTTTATTCCTGTCGCAAAAGACCAATGCACCTTACACTTTAGCATAGATTTCTGCAATATCCCAAACTTTCATACCACCATTGAACTCGTTGATGACACCCAGCCTCTAGAAAAATGCCTAGTACAACTAGAGCTAGTTGACAAAAGCAGGTGATAATCACTGCAACACAATGAGGCCCATAAGAAAAAGGTAAAAGCATCATTCGACCACCACATAACCCCTCACTCATTTACTGAGGGAGAAATAGTCCTTCGCTATGATGTCGTAAGAGAGGCATTAGGGCCAGGAAAGTTCTAAACCTTGTGGAAAGGGCCCTATATCATCAAACATTGTCTCTGGTAGGGGGCATACATCTTGACGGAACCGGACAGGACCTACCTCACTAACCCTGTCAACTGCCTTTACCTCAAGAATTTCTAGCCATAAGGGCCCCAGTAGCCCTTATCCCCTACAGTTAGAGTACACAAAAATACCAACACCTAAATTTTTTTGACCCAAAGACCTAAATGTGCTCAAATTACCACCATGGATCACCAACATGAACCCTATTTCAAATTTGTTGATGGAGCATCGCGATGGTATCAAAACTTAGCTACAACTGGCTGGGTCATCTACTACCCTGACCGATCACCACTGTGTTCAAACGGCATGTGCATCGGATCAACAACCAAAAATCAGGCAGAATATGACGTCGTTATCAGACTTATGTGTAAGGCCCTCCATCAGGGCATCCGCCATATGCATATCTACCTCGATTCCCAGTTAGTGGTATCATAGTTAAACCAAACATTTGAAACCATAGATGCAAACCTATTTAGAAAATATTTGTGTGCCAAAATATTAAGTAGACAATTTGATTACATTACATTTTCACATGTATCAAGGAATCAAAACCAAGTACTTGATCACATATCTAACAATATTCTAGACTGGAATGCATCATGAATAAACTACCATACATAAAAAATAAAAAACATAGATATCCATCACCATAACACAAAATGCATAAACCAAAATAGCACACCATGTAGAGCCGCAAAAATATCTCTCATATATATATATCAAAAAATATGTGTATCTGAGTACAAAAATAGTATAATTGGCCTAGTGGCCAGCCCAAAAATACAGCGGTCATAAAAAATAAGGGAAGCATCCTCATAATAGGTGCTTTCCCTGTATACAAAACTACTCTAGGGGGGTGACCCCTCAAGAGGAGAACCTCGGCCCACCACCGCTCCTAGTGCCACCACTAGAGCTGCTGTCACCACTGCGATAGCTACCCATCGTAGAGTGAGCCAGTAATCCCTCTCGTGGGCCATCACTGTATCTAGCCAAACCTCCTCAAGTTCATCGATAAAACCTCAGGCATGCATCCTGTGGGTCAAATGGTCCACTCGACCCTGGAATTCCTCCAGAGCATTCACCTGAGTTGTAAGTAGTCTGATGTGCACCTCAGCTACATCTAAACGAGCTCTCTCATCCATTACCTCAGCTGTAGCCAAGCTAATGCCCTCACCAGAAGGTCCATCACCATCCCTGCCAAGTCCTCTGGCACCACCCGGTCCACCTACGGCACCTCCTCCATGACCACCCTACGATCATGGCAGAGGATCATGACCCACCAGTCAGGCCATTGGGCGACCCTCTTCGCCAACATCTACATGAGTAACCAAAATAATGTCAGTGTCAATAACAAAACACACAAGTACGTAAAAACTTGAAAAAATGTAGAAAAATAGCACATACCTGCAGGACCCTGAACATAACCAAAAGGGAGACTGATATCTGGATCACCCTAAAATTCCATCCCCATGTATGGGAAGGGAATAAAATTCTATGGATTGGCCTCGAACCAGGCCTCCATCGTGTTGTTCCAATAATGACCCACCATGCCACCACCATCGCGTGGCATCACCAAAGCCCACCTCCTCATGCCTGGCTCCCTCGACCACCCAATAGGCATAGTCACAATGGGCCTCAGTAGCATGACTCTCTCATACATAATTCTACATAAGATGCTAGCGTACACAAATTATTTGGATCCATGTTGGAACCTGTTCAGTTGTGACACCTTACCATCAAAACAAAAACAGGCGAAATCGAAAAAATATCCATTCCTCAAATGGCATAAAACTCCCACTTGTGGGCCTAATGGCCGATGTGGAGCAAACGGCCCCACCAGTCATACAATAATGGCTAGAGCACACTGCTCGGCCACATCTGTCATTGATGCAATATTTATGCACCCATCAATAACAGGCACACCACCACAATGCCTTCTCCGGAACCTGTCCATGTTCACTAGCCCAACAGGGAGTGGATACCTCAGTGCCTCGCCCTGAGGTAGTAATCTAGTCACAAAGTATATATCCATCTCTGGAGAGATAATCAAGTTTTTCCCCCTCGGGATGAACATATTGCACCTCCTGTGCCAATTTTGTATGATATAACATAACTATCGGTCCTGTGACCGAAGGAACTCGTTCTCAACAAATTTCAGAATGCCTCATGCAGCCAACTGATGGTGTGCTCAAGCATCAGCAGCCAGAGTAGTCTAGAACTCGGGCCAATCTCTGCCTCTCCACACCAACCTACCAATAAATAGGCACCCATCAATATAGAGAAGAAACATCAAAAAGGGACAAAAAAACCCAAGTTTCTACAAAAAACCCTGCCCTTGCACACATGTTTCATTCACAGGTGTGCCCTTGCATGCAAAAAGGAGGGAACAATGTGCCTTCACGCGACTATCCCTCGGAAATAAATGCAAGTGGGGCGCCTCTTTGCCTAGATCGCCCGTGCAATCTAGGACAAAAAGAGCCTTTGATTCCGTACAAACCCACTTTGTACGGCCACCAACATCACCAAACTAAAAAAATTGAAATGCAGGACGTCATGGAAGTTACCACAGCATAATATCGCTAATCCCCGGTACACAGGCTAACCGCAATGAAAATAAAGGCTTTGCAATCACCTCTGATCCCCCAAAACTTAGCAAGTACAAATAAATAGGATTAGGGCCATAATCCCATATTTATCACCCTCATCCAAAACTTCGGATGTCCATAACAGGATATCAGAAGGTACATTATTCAAACCGTAAGTTTCACCATCATCAGTATACCGTGACAAATGAAAGCGATGCCCCATATACGCTTTCTAGAAAAATATTTTTTCAAGCACCGACAGGTATGCACCCTCCCATATTCCTTATCAAAATTCATGTTTTTCAATAAATTGGATAAAAAGAAGATGCTTTCACTTGAGGTAGTTATTTTTTGCAAGAAGAACCCACAAACCGTTGACAACACCATCCACTGAAAGTTTCAGAGTAGGTATCATTCTACCCTCAGCATGATAGAGTCCCAGAGAAATTTTCATATCCTGACATCATTTATCCATTAGAAATAAACCATAGGGTCCTCATTCTCGACCATGTTTATCATCACCTCACCCTGCATATGATAAATGTCTGCGATGGTCGGTAGAGCCTCCCCTCCATGGAAATAGTCATCCAAAGTAGACTATACATCACCCCACAAGTGATGCTATGGCCATACCATTTTAGTCCGGGAATCACCTCATGTCCATCCACATATCATGCATAAGTTCAAGTTCACCATTCAAGCTCAACCCCCTTCCCAGATGATTAGGTTGTACAAGCAGATTGAAAGCGCACCTTGTAATATCCCAGATCTGGAATAGCGCAGCAAGACTGCTGAAAAAACGCACTGTTGAGAGGTTGATGTACAGAAATTATTTTATAACCTTTGGATCCCTTATATCAATATATCTTTAGTCTAGATCTAAAATGGGAGCAAAAACAAATCAAACTAGGTGTGGTAAACAGATCTCCCACCACCTAGTCTAGCTGAAAAACACCCTACAAGAGGGGCTAAAACTATGCCCAACAAACTGCTTCTAGAATAATGAAGTCTTGGATAATATAAGTAGGAGGCCATCAAATATTATTAAAAAATGAATGTACAATAGAAAATCAGAAGTAAAGTGAAGCTCTTTCAATATACAGTAGAATACATGAGACAATAGATCAAGATATATTCAGAAAAGAGAGCTACAACACATATATATCAGCAGAAATGGCTCAAAAACGTTATTTATAGGAGTTGTAGCACCTGAATATTACAACTCAGATCTAGGACATATCTGTGGACAAAAAATCAGATCTATATCAGATCTGGAAACTAGATATTTTTATTTACAAGATCCCCTTGGGTTTTTGACCAAATCATGCATAAACAAGAGTAGATCTAAGTTACATGTTGTAGATATATAAAATGCTGCAGTAATTTATGAATATAACATTACATAAAAATATATCAGATCTAAATAAAACATGGATCAACAAGCTAATCCATGTATCACCAAAGTGAAAGGCAAAGCCCAGCACCAGAGATCTCTGATCAAAACTGGAATCAAAACACCACAAAGAACCTCATAACAAAATAACGCATTCCATCAATGGAAACGGTGTTGTAGCTAAAATGACATAGATGGCCCACTGCCAAGTTACAGATCTGAAGTACAAACAGGGGAGGCACTCTTCCTGGAGGTTAAAATACACACTCCATGAGAAGAGGTTCCCAAAACAATCTAGATCTCTGTAGATCTAGAATCCCACATGCTGCAGCTTGCAAAAGCAGCAAAACACTCAATGGATTGGCACTGCAATTGTAAGTAGAGCTTGGCCTCAAGCCTGATAGTGGATCAAATTAGCAAATACTCCTCCAATAATCCTCAAAGGAAGAGGTGAAATCCCTGCATAGGAACTCCAAGTGCTAAGAAACACAATCCTCCACTAAACAGCAGAGAACAATATTTGTCTAAACAGACAAAATACTCAGAAATATGATCAATCAACAACCTTCTCTTGTTGCCTTCCCTTTCCTTTTATAAGATGAGAGCATTTGCAAACCATAAACCACCTTGATGAGTTAGCTCTTTTCACATGAGGGGCCTCCTTTTAGAACTGCGTGGTCCCTTTAGGAGATACATTGAACCTAGATAACGCTATAGATTTGGTCAAGGTTGACCAAGTCTCACAGCTCAACCCCCTTTTACACCTGCAAGTGATTATTTACATGGCCCTAATTTATCTATGTTCACATGGGCATTGATTTATTCAGATATTTTAGGAGTTTTACATGTCCTCCTTTATTCATTTATTCATGCAACAAAAAGTAAAACAAAAATGAATATTCCTCTTAGCTTATGCTAAGTAGGAATATTACAGTCTTCCCCTCCAAAATGTTGCTTGTCCTCAAGCAACTGATAGGGTAAGAGATGTAGTTATTCTCCTCCTCCATTGATGGCATCATCAAGGATAAAGTCCTCATCATAAGCCAAGTTCTCAACAAGCCAATGCATCATGAATTGTTCCTCCAAGGCCAACATAATATGAACATAGTCCATCCCTTCAGGAGTGAAAAACTCAATAGAAATAAACATAGTTGGAGAAATGATACATCTAAAACATGTATCATGAAGTATAGGTAGAAGTTCCAACCCATGTGGTACATACACACTGCCCATCCTCTATCCATACAATCCCATAAGTAATACAACTATATCATCAATGTATGGAAGCAGGACTACATATATGCAAACTGAAATCTGCACTTGAGGAGGTGGGTCAAAATCCCACATGTGATGCTAGCGCAGTGCACCTCTTGTCTTCATTAGATCCAGGTGTGGCAAGTGGCATTCCCACCATAATTTTTCTGCGTGAGTCACCTTAACATTGCTGAAGGTGTTACATAAGTTTGGTGCCTTTGGGAAGCACCCATCATGAAAAGGAATCTCCTTTTTCACATCAAGGGAGTGGCCAAGTTCAGAATTTCCAATGGCCCCCAACAAACTATGAGATCCACATGATCTCTCACTCCCTTTAGGAGCCATATCCTAGAAAAACATGGAAAATGAGTGTAATAGATCATAAAATACAACTTTCTTATCATGATCAAATCCTTTACCATAATAGTCCTTCACACACATGGAGTTGTGCATGAGCATTCCCCTCCTCTCAAGCAAAGGAAGAGTTGGCTGAGATGACCCTTGCAAAGAGTCCATTGGCTGCCCCAATCCTCCATAGCTATTTCACTATTGAAAGTGCTGATGTAAGTCCCCTCTCATGCCTTCCCAATCAAAATTATTCATGATCAAGGTATATATATTCATCGAATACATATGGCTGAGGAAGAATTCTTCATATGCTCCTTGTAGGATCTTCTACTTGAGCTTGGAAGCTCTAGCCAAGAAGACCATACCATGATAATAGATGACTCCTCCTTGAACTAAGTAGCCCTCTTCTTTCTACATGCCATCTAATATCATAAATGTTTGGAGATCTTTGGAATACTCCACAAGTAGTTGAGATTTCCAATAAAAATCCACACTGCTCAACAATGACAGCGCTACTGATACATCCATGGGAGTGCTTTTCATGTTGCTGATTCACTCCTTGACATTTTACATGACAAAAATTTTCGTTGGAAGACTAATCCTCCCATTCTTCTCCTCCCACAGTGTAGATTCAGAAAAGTGAGAGGGTGATAGTGATGCAAGAAGAAGATCTTCCTCCTTCTTGGGTTGTCCCAAGCCTCCCAACGTTGTATCTTGGTCTCTCATTACTCCAATCCTTCCTGGATCTAGATTTGGAGTAGCACTTTGTGGAACCTTCCCCGCAAGATCTGAATCTAATGACATTCCAGGTGGCTTTCCATGAGATAATAATGTCCCTTGCAGCATCCTCATGAACATGAGAGAAGGAACTATGAGTTCCCTACTTCCACTACACAAATCCATATCTGTTGTTTGTGTGGAAGTACTAGGTGAAGGATAAGTATGAATGCCCTGAATAATTTGTGGTTTCCCACTCTTCAATTCCACCCACTCCATTTGCAAAGCCTTCCAATCAGTGGTAACCTTCCCCAAGGTAATCAACCATTGGATAGTGGTAACCTTCCCCAAGGTAATCAACCATTGGACACCCAACATGATTTTGGTGTCTACCATGTCAACTAAAAAGAAGTGATCCGCCAAATTGTAGGATCCCATAGTGATAGAGAGTGATGGAAAATATTGCATGCATTTCATGGTCCTATCTCCTGGGACCAAGACAAAAAATCCCTCAAAATTATTAGTAGGGATTCCTATTTTTTCCACAAGATGAGCATCAAAAAAGTTGTGGGCTGCCCCACAGTCAATTAGTACAGATACACTCTGACACATAAATAAACCTTGTACTCTTAGGGGTAAGTACTTAGGAACTCCTCTCAAAGAAGCAAGAGTCCCATTGGTTGGAGCAAAAGCTCCCTTCCCATCTTTGGATGGTTTTTGATCTTCCTCATCATCATCAGCATGGTGACCCCTCCTAGGTTCATCATCTTCATCTTCCTCCTCAAAATCTGAGAAGACTTCTATGTAGTGTGCTTTTCCAGCAGCACACCTATGTCCTTGTGCCCATGAATCTTGGCAAGCGAAGCACAACTTCTTCTTCCTCAAATCCCTCCTGAGATCAATATCAAAAGGTTTCTTCAAAGAGCTCTCCTTTGGAGGAGAAACTTTCCCATCCTTCCCCTTAGAAAAGTGAGGAGCCTTGCTTTAGAAAGTTACGTTTGCTTTTGGCAAGGAATCTTGGACTTCTCTAGCCCTCTCAATGGCATCATGCAATGTTATGGGCTTGGTAGATTTAACCAACCCATGCAAAGGTTCCTCCAGGCCATCAATGAACATGTAGACCCTCCTGGCTATAGATAGATCAGGGACCATGATTGATAATCTCAGAAACTCAAATATATAAGTCTCTGCATCTCCTGACTGCTTCAGATTTGCAAGGCTTATGAAGGGTGCTTCAGGATCCTTCCTATAAAACCTCTCCACCATTATTCTAGTAAACTCAGAGTAGGTAGTCACATTGATATGTCCTAATGTAGACAGCCCATGGAACCACCAATTGTGTGCTTCTCCCTCAAAGTGCAGCGCTGCAATCTTTATGGCTTTAGTTTCAGGGACATTTTTCAACTAGAAGTAAATATCCAGCTTTTCTACCCATGCCTTGGCATAACTAGAGGATGATCCATCAAACTTGGGCAAAAATAATCTGCCCATAGTGTGGTGTCTATCATGAAAGAATCCACCATCTCTATACTATTGCCTTGGTCTTCTTCTATCCTTGAGGTGACAAAAATCTTGGAAACTCAAGTGGTCCTTGAATATGTGACTCTAAGAATCATACTCCACAAAGTAATCTTCAAGGGAAGCTTGCTTTTGTGGTCCTTCATTCTCCATAGCCAAGAAAGCAGGCATAGTGGAGCATTGTGAAGCTTGTGGGGCTTGTGGTAGATTCACTATTTGACCAGTCCCATGATGAGACATATCAGAGCTTTCTCCCAGTTGAAATCTCCCATGAGATTCCCTCATTCTGTCCACCATCATCTCTTTGATCTCTTTGGCAAGATCTTGCATGGTCTCCAAAATAAATTTTGCAAACTCTTCTGCTTCTTTATCATTCACAGCTTTAGGGGCCTTACCCTTGTCTTGACCCTTGTTAGGATCATCAATAGTGTAGTTAAGCTTCTTGTGGCTTCTGTTATGATACCTCTTCTCCCTCTCAGTAAGAGGATCATATTCTTCTGAATGCAACATGGCTGGTGCTCCAAGGCAAGCATAGGCTGTGCCAAGAAAGGAGCTTTGATACCACTGTAATATCCCATATTTGGAATAACACAACAAGCCTGCTGAAATAATGCACTCTTGAGAGATTGATGTACAAATTTTACAACCCTTGCATCCCTTATATCAACATATCTAGAGTCTAGACCCAAAAGGGGAGCAAAAGAAAATCAAACTAGGTGTGGTAAACAGATCTCCCACCACCTAGTATAGCTGAAAATCACCCTACAATAGGGGTTGCAACTATGCACAAAAAATTGCATCAGGAATAACGTAGTCTTGGAAAATATAAGCAGGAGGCCATCAAATATGATTAAAAAATTAATGTACAGCAGAAAATCAGAAGTAAATTGAAGCTCTTTCAATATACAGTAGAATACATGAGACAATAGAGCAAGATATCTTCAGAAAAGAGAGCTACAACACATATATATCAGAAAAAATGGCTCAACAACATTATTTTCAGGATCTATAGCAGCTGCATATTACAACTCAGATCTAGGATAGATCTATGGATAAAACATCAGATCTATATCAGATATGGAAATTAGATAGTTTTATTTACAAGATCCCCTTGGGGTTTTGACCAAATCATGCATAAATAAGAGTAGATTTGAGTTACAAGTTGAAGATCTGTAAAATGTTGCAGTAATTTCTAAATATAAAATTACATAACAATAGATCAGATCTAAATATAACATGGATCAACAAGCTATTCCATTGATCACCAAAGTGAAAGGCAAAGCCCGCCACTAGAGATCTCTGATAAAAAATGGAATCAAAACACCACAAAGAACCTCATATCAAAATAACGTAGTCCATCAATGGAAACAACGTTGTAGCTCAAATGACATAGATGGACCATTTCCAAGTTACAAATTTTTACACAACATTTTGTCACCATCCCTGCAATCCCTCATCCCGTACATTGGAGGACTATTCCCATGACCCGTGAATAGTAAAATGTCCTAAAAACACCTTCATGGCATCCTCCTGCATAAGGAAAAACATTCTCCTAAAGAACATTTCCTCTAAAAAACCCTAAAAACAGATGTTTTAACCTTGGCGCGACTAGCCAATTCATCCCTCGCGCCAATGGGGAAAATTCACACTAGAGGGCACACCAGCTGGTGCTTTGTCCCTGTGTTTCACTTGCACCAAGCCTATTAAGGAATGTCTTTTAAAAATAAATGGCAGAATTTTGATTCTAACAAACTCCAGGATGAATCATCAAAAGAAGTTGAGTGGTTTGGCTCCAGATCTCCATGTATAGGAAGTGGTTTTCCACCTCTCATGGAACCCTCCTAAGAGATAGGACATATCCCATGATTATAGGGATCCTAACTTCCCTTCCTCGATCTATAAAAGCTTGCCCTCTCCATTTGGAAGCTAGCTGAACTTTTGCAAAGGAAATGATAGCTTAGTGACGATCAAGAGCAGAGCCAAGGAGAACCCTGTGAGACAGAGAGTTCTATCAAATCCCTGAGGAGCTTTGTTGAGACGTGCTCCGCTACAAGCCTCACCGAAGGAAGATCATAGTGTCAGAGAATTTTGTTGTAATCTCCCTTTTTTGTCATCTATAATATAAACAACTTTGATTTTGGTTCCATTCGTGCGTCTACTCTTTTATGTATTGTGTTGGTGTTCCCATGTTTTGGCCAGATTGGCAAGACCAAAAGATGAGACAACATCAAAACCACTTTCAGACCTCAATATCTAGCCCTCCTGGGTCCAGAGAGGGATCTCTCTATATCAGCAAATATTTTATGTCTTTGAAGCTCGATATTAAGGTTTTAGGCTAGTTATAGGCTCGGGGTTTGTTTGTTTGATATTTGTTTGGTTGTTGGAAATCAGGAAAGAAGTGTTCAGTATAAGACAAGGCTGAGGAAAGGAGATTTTAGGCAAATGAAATATTTTAGAGAACATTCAAGACCATTGGGAAATGGAGTCAGGAAAGGGTTTACTTTCTATTCAATATGCAAGCTTTCAGTTGGGCTAGTCATCTAAAGCATTGCATCTTAAAGATGATAATGTGACATGAAATGTTAAGAGAGAGGGTGAAAGCAAGGAAACCTCCAAGGTGACCTTTCAAAAAATCAGATCCAGGGACAGGACATGCCATTGGACAACCCGTGATCCAAAACCCAAAATGTTAACTCTTCAGACAAGGAACATTAAAGATTCATAACATAAAGGTGAAAACCTGAGATCAGAGAGAGACTTTGAATTCACCATGCTTTGGTATCCAGCTTAAGGGATCTTAGATAGTTTTAATCAATTGAAAAGGACCTTAGTGATATAAAGAAAAAGTTCTAAACTCCTAGTGTTCCAATTCATTCAATCAAAGCCTAACAAGAACATCTGAGAACAGCGTCATTAATTCATGCATCAGCTAGAAACATATGTTTTTACCACCACACTAGTTAAATTAGCTTGAAAACAATCCTCAGACAACACATACAACAGAAAACATTGAAGGCAAGGAGAGCAGAAACATAGGGTACCTAATAAGGGTAAATCCTATGCTAGATTTCTAATGCGAGCCAGTAGAAATGAAATGTAATTATCTACAAGGTAAAACAAATATAGAGACAGAAAACCATCACCCATGCTTTAAATCAGGATCCAAATAAATGTGCTTGTCATATTAAAGAGCAACACCAATCATGTACAACATTTCCAACAGCTTGATATTCAGCCTGAAAACATCTCCCTCAGCCTATCTTACAACTTTACATAAAGAATATGTCTCAAAAGAAACAACTTCCAATTCTCAAATATCCGATCAACAAAAACTACAATGAGTTCCTTCATGAATTTTATAGCTGAATGAGAGACAGAGGAGGTAGGTGAAAAACTAAATGTAGCATTAAAACTCAGAAGATGAAGAGAGCCGAGGCCCATTCTGTTTTAGGTTCTAGGCATTTATCTTCAGTACTCTTTGGATGAAAGAGTGGTCTTCGTCAGGCTACAATTTAATCTAGGTATGTCTTTGATGTACTTGTTGTAGCACCTCTGAAATACTCGGGTGAATAAACCGAGGTGGATATAAAGACTGTGAGGTCTGCCATACCGCATAACTAATGCACTGGTAGCATAGGACTGTTGTGAGGGGGGAAAAATTCTCGTGGACACAACGTAAACATAAATCGTATGAGTACTATGTCCTGTCTCAGGAGGAGACATTATACTGATGTAAACACCCTAATAATATGGTTCTTTGTGCATTGGACCATTTGAGTGATCCATGGGGTCTTCGATCTGGTACCCTACCTTTAAAACATTGAATTAAGGCTCAAATATATTCAATTACAAGCTTTAAACTCTCTTCTTTTTTCATTGATAGTCCTTTGCTGCTCCAGTACTGTCCCTATCTATGAAAATCGAGCTTTAATGGCTCTGGAATGGTTTTACAGAGTTTAACCCTGTTCCTTTAATGAAATTCATGTCATAACACCTTCACAGGACTTTCTTCATAATTTCAATCTCTGCACATGGTCTTCCCTGTGTTCTTTGCCACTATAACAGTGACTGTGAACCATGACAATTTTTTGCTTGCTTGTAACCTTGAAAAACATGTAAACACATTAATAAAAACATGCATGGGTTGGGTGGATGCAGCGGGGACAATGGCAGTGCAACCCAGTGAAATGGTGGAACAATGTAGGGTGATGGCGAAAAACGCAGCGAAACAATGGAGAATGATCTGGTGAAAGTTGGCAAAATGAAACAAATTTAAATGAAAATGTTGGACATTTGACCTTTGAATTAAATATAAAGCGGATGGATGAAAATGCAATCAAAACATGTGGAATGGGTGACGTGGCATGAATCGGTCACTGGCAGGGCATGCATTTAATCCGAGCCATCCGATCTCAGGAGAAGATCGACGTTTGAGAATGCATCGAAGGGTGACATATGGTGGGACATGGGTTCAATTTGCCTTGGATAACTCCCGAGCATCCTCGTGGCGCGATCACCATTGGATGGACAACTTCAGATCGGACGGTGTACGTGCATATCACATCGGGTCTGCAGCCGAACTTTAACATGCGATGAGGGTAGTTTTTCAATATTGTGTGGAGCCACGTGTCATGCAGTGAATGGCATCACTGTGAAATGAAAAATATTTCCCACCTTCCAAAGGTGGTGCGATAGAAACCGTAGGTTTTTGAATGGTGTTTGTCTGCGGGGACCACCGGCGCAGATGAATTGCAAGTTGTCGATCTGCGGATCAGATCGACTGTGGGTATTGCACCTGAACATTTATTGATAAGCGCTCTACATGCTAGCAACCAGTTTAGCGCCTAAGTCATGTGGGAAAATGGTTTTGGGGGCTGGCTGAAAGGGGCTAGGCCTGATATATGTTAAAATACGGGTTTTCGGCCTTTTTAATGAAATTTGCAGTTAGAAATGGGTAACGGTAGGGAGAGTGGGGGCTATCAAACCAAAAAAGGGTATTTGAATGGTTTAAAAGGGGCATGGGGATGATTTAAAATGTTTAGGAGGGATTTGGGGGTAAAAAAAAAGGGAACTTTGACAAAGGGAAAAAGGTTATAATGGGACATTCCGCAGGGATAGCAGAGCAAATGAAGGCATCTTTGAGCACAATTTTTTACAATCAATGAGGCTTTGTGGATGGAAACAACGGTGGAAATTAATCAAAGGGCAGAGGGCATGAAGAGGCTTTCAAGGATGATGTGTTTTCAGGATAAATTCATTCCTTTAAGGCTCATAAAACAAATTAGCCCCCTGTTTTCTTGTCAAAAACTTCGTAGGGGGCTAACAGTGGCTCCACATGGGGATGGCTTCTTTTTGAAGGAGTCAAGAATTTAGAAAATGATCTTTGGTGTAGGCCTGATGCTTGTTGCTTGATCCATCTTTCTTCTTTCAGTCTGACTGCCACAAACATGATTGATCAGTAGAAACATTCCCAAACAATCTTCCTACCCAGACTATAGTCCTATCATTTTCTCTTCTAGGTGCATTTGGACTAGCAGACCCTTTACATCATTTATTTTTTACAAACCAGACAATAAAACTCATTCTATTTCTGCCCTTATTACTCCATGAGACTAGATTAAACTGTTGGCCTCATATTTTTCTCTACCTAATCTAACATCTACTGGGATTAGACTGTCCAGCATATTTCTTCTCTACATTCTAAAACAAAAATTTAAAAACAGTCAAACTAGGATTAGACAGTCTAGTTTGCTGTTGATCCAAGGCATACGGATAGTTTCACATGGACAGAAACTTGCAGAAAACTGAAAAAAAAATCTTCAAGGCTTGAAATCTGAAGTTTTGAAGCGTCCTTATTTTCTTTGTGACTCAAGTTTTCAGCTTGTTAGAGTCACTTTCTCTTCTTCATTTCAGCTCTGGTTTTGGACATGTTAGAGCTGATCCTTTTCTTCTTAATTTACTGGTT
Organism: Pinus albicaulis; assembly: GCA_034641835.2. Classification (NCBI taxonomy): domain Eukaryota; kingdom Viridiplantae; phylum Streptophyta; class Pinopsida; order Pinales; family Pinaceae; genus Pinus; species Pinus albicaulis. The sequence continues at coordinate 51,177,382 of CM076570.1, forward strand.
CAGATTTTGAGCATGTTAGAACTAGCTATTTCACTTCTTTGGCTCAGGTTTTAATCATATTAGAGCCAATCCTTTGCACTTTATAGGTTCATGTTTTGAGCATGTTTGAACCTCTCCTTTCTCTTTGTTTTTGAAACATTTTCTCTTTTTCTTGAAACAAAACACAGCAATGGTATCTACAATGGAAATGGAAACTGGAAATTGGAAATTAGCAGAAGTAGTGTTTGAGCATCCTGCCATTGACAGGAACCCCAAAAAGCTTTGTACCATCTAGTTCTTGTAGAAAAAATGCATTTGGACCCACAGTGGCCTGGATGATGTATGGTCCCTGCCACAAACTGTCAAACTTGTCGTGCTTTCCTTTGTCCTCTCTCCTTGAGTCCCACTTCAGAACTTTATCTCCAATTTTGAAGTCAGAAGCTTTGTTTCTCTTGTCGAACAACTTCTTTATATTTCCCTAAACTTTCATAGCTCTATTATAGACCTCTTCCCTTGTTTTCTTGAGATGAATTGTTTGGTTTATCCTTCTTACGATGTTGTCTTCTTCTGTTTGAATCTCTTGGACAAGTTTAATTACTGGTACTCCAAGGCTGGTAGGAAACACTGCTTCTGTTCCAAAGACAAGCTGGTATGGTGACATGCTAATATATTTCTTTGTTGTAAGCCTTTTAGCCCACAAAGCATGCACTAACTTGTTATGCCATGACTTTTTGTTCTCTTCCAGTAGCTTTTTTATGATGGTCACTAGGCTCTTATTTGATGATTTAGCCAACCCATTACGTTGTGGGTAATAAGAATTTGAATGACCGAGTGCTATTTGATACCTGTGAGAAAAATCAACCATTTTCTTGGATCCAAAAGCAGCAACATTATCAGTGATTATTTTCCTTGGATAACCAAACCGAGAGAGGATGTGGTCCTCTAGGAACCTAATGATGACTGAACCTGTGGCATTCCTAGTAGGTATGGCCTCTATCTACTTAGTGAAGTATTCTATGGCTGTTAAGATCCACTTGTGTTGTGCATAAGAAGAAGGGTTTATTTCTCCTATGAAATCTAGACCCCATTTCATAAATGGTCCTTCAACAATGATGGGTTGTAGAGGTAGAGGTAGGAGCTTTCTTTTGCCTTCAAAAATATGAAATTTATGGTAGGCAATTATCATCTTATGGATGTCATTGAAAAGTGTAGGCCAATAGTAGCCAGCTCTGAGTATTTTGTTAGCAGTGGCTTTCCAGTTTAGGTGGCCTCCACACTCTCCTGCATGGAACTCTTGTTTAATTCTCTCTGCTTCAGTCTCAGGCAAACATTTAAGCAATAGGCCATTTGTATTTTTATAGTATAAGCATTCATTAAGTATGCAATAGTTTCTGGCTTTTAGCTTTAGGAACCTGGCCTTGGTCTTTGACAGTTCAGGAGGGGAATTAAGGTTTGTAAGAATGTACAGAATGTAAGAATACCAAGGAGAGCTATGAAACTTCTCCTCAACAGTGGAATCAGGAAATCCCTCCTACTCATCCAAGCCATCTACCATGTTTATATCAAGGGCTTGTAAATTTGATTCAGCCATTAGCTGAGCTAAGCCTTGACCTTTGATCAGTTTTGTGGGTTTTATCTAAAGGTCCTACTATAAGATCACAACAATCCATTTGCCCCTCTTCCCATCTGGGTCTTGGGACAAGATGTCTTTAACCACCATGTTTGGCATGTAGGCTATCATATGGGAATGTAGTATGTACACCCTAAAGTCTTTTAAGGCCTTTACCAGGGCATATGCATGTTTTTCCATTATGTTGTATTTCAGGGGTGCGTCAGTGCTTTACTGAAGAAAGAAATGGGTTGTTCCATTCCCTCTGGATTTTTCTGCAGCAGAACTACAGCCACTCTATTCTCGAAGGCAAATGAAAAGATCAGGAAATATTTTGAGAAATCATGGATGATTAGGATAGGAGCCCGGGTGAGTGCGAGTTTAACTGATTCAAACTATTTCTTAGCTTCGATAGTCCATTTAACTCCTACACCTTTCTTCAACATGTTAGTCATATTCCTAAGGTGTTCAGCTAGGTTGGGAATAAACCTCCTTAATAAGTTAATTTTCCCAATGAAGGACTGTAACTCTTTAATGTTTCTCGGGTGTGTGATTTTTATTATTCCCTCAAATATTTGTGGGTCTATCCTAATCCCCTTATCAGATTTAATATGGCCAAGAATCTTACCTTCTTACAGCCCAAATACCGTCTTTTTAGGATTCAGTGACAGACCGAACTTCCTACATTTTTAAAACACTCTTCTCAGATGTTTTAGGTGTTCTTCTTTAGTCTTGGAATAGACTATTATGTCATCCAAATATATGACAATGAAATGCCCTATTTCATCTAAAAATGCTATGTCCATTGCTCATTGGAAGGTTGCACCAGCTTTCATCAGTCCAAAGGGAACTTTTACATACATGAAAGTGCCCCATGTAGTGGTAAATGTTGTCTTGAGTTGGTCTTCTTGGAGTAATAAAACTTGGTTGTAACCTAAAAAACCATCTAACAGGGAGATCCTTTTTGAGCCTACTACTTTCTGAAGAATGTGTTCCATTTTTGGCAAAGGGTAATTGTCTTTAAGTGAGGCTCTGTTAAGATTCCTGAAATCAATGCACAGCCTGATCTCACCTGTCTTCTTTCTTACAGATACAAGGTTTGAGACCCAATCAGAGAACCTCACAGGAACTATTATGCTTGCTTCGTACATCTTATTTATTTCTTTTTCCACTACAGGTAATTGTTTTGGGTTTATCCTACTGAGTTTATGTCTAAAGGGCTTCTGATTTTCTTTCAAAGGTATTTTGTGTTGTATGATATTTGTGTCATAGGCCTTTAAGTCCTTATAGCTCGAGGAAAACACATCAATGAATTCCTTAAATAGGTCAATGTATTTATTTTTCATGTTTGCAGGCAGGGACTTAGCCAGTTTAATCATCTTGGGCCTATCTTCAGTTCCTATGTTGCATTCCTCGACATCAAAGTCTGCGTGTTCTATAGTGGGATTTTTTGCTACATCATCGAAGTCAAAAAGGTCTTCTAAAGGTGCCAGACCTCGAGGTATGTTCTTATCTTTGACTTGCAGCACCTCTACTTCCTCACTATCTCCATTTTCACATTCTCAGTTAAGATTTCCAATTTGTTCGTTTAAAGCGTTTATTTCTGTGTTACAGGGTGGTTCTTCCTCATCTGAGGACTCCTCACCTAGGAAGATATCATCAGATTTAGAGTCTGAATCAGAAAATTCAAAATCGTTCCTACCTATCAGGAAATCCTCAATCTGCTTATCTCCTTAAAAAACCTGCCAATATTTTTTATTATCGAGCACTGTAGGTATGAATTTGGTCTGAATGATGATTTTTTGGTCACTGGGAGGCTTGTGATACGAACTAGCCATGCAGGCTAATCCATTTGCAATTGCATTCTGACTCCTCGGGACAAACACCAGTTCGTATTCTACAAAGGTTTTCAATAGATCCATGCATCATTCTTGTACACTCTCAGCCCAGGATGTTTCACTATGTATTCACCATTCACTTTTTTAATGAACAACTCAGAGTCTCTATGCACGGCTATCCTATGAGATCCTAATTTTTTCAACAGGTTCAAGCATAGGATAAGGGCCTCATACTCTGCGATATTGTTTGTACATTTGAATTTCAGGTTACAGGCATGACTCTCTACGCAGTCACTCTCTATGTTATGTACCCACACTCCTACTCCTACAGTTCTCTTGTTGCATGACCAATCGAAATTCATTTCCCACAAAGGTTCACTCTCGAGCTTAACATCATTTCATTCTTGGTGTGATGCATGAGTTTGTGAAGGGTGACTAATCAGTTGTATGCATTCTATTTCTTGTTCACTCTGAGTTTCGTTTTTGGTGCATTTCCCATAGGTTTCTACATTGCTTTCTTCCGAGTCTAGAGTAGCCATTATGTTAAAGTCCATGGGCTCTGTTTCATTGTTTGTATCTCTGTTTTTGAATTATGTCCCTTCTAGGGATTCATCATTGCAAAGGATGAAGGAGTCAAGATCTGTGTGTATAGTGTACAAAGGTGAATTTTCAGGTTTTTTAGGGCTACTGACCAGGAATTTCATTTGTGCCTCTCTATACAGTCTTCTAAGTTGGCTAAAAACAAGGATTGTGGCATATGCCCCATTCATCTACATTGTACCTTGCAGCTTGGCTACCCATGACCCTGACAGCAACATGCCATACTTAGGTGGCACATCTGCCACTACAACATCCATGACCATGCATTTGGCTAGAATCTGGGTTAATTTCACACATAAATCTTTGATCATGCCAAGACACTTTACTCTAGTAGAGTCAAATGAATATAAATATTTGTAGGGCCAGGTTATCTCTAGGCCTAATATTTCCATAACTACCTTAGGCATCAAGTTGTGTGAGGCCCCAGAGTCATGCATTGCATTGTGAAGGATCTTGTCATGGATATTGAGACTGATATAAAAAGGGGGTACTACCCCTCCCTCAAACTTTCCTTCTATCTTTGGACCAAATAGAAGGGCTGGTTGATCATCACTCAAATTTATAGTGTCATTGTTTTCCCCTAGGTTTAATGCCTTCAAAATTTGGCCTTTATATACATCCTGAGTGGCCAGCTCAGAGAGTGGGATAGAGATTTTAATTTTCGCAATCTCACTCTCCAAATTGAAAGTGGACTAACTCTTTGGAATTTTCAACTCTGTTTTTTTGGCCACCACCCTGGTGGCAGAATCAGTGTGATGATTCTCATTATGTAAAGGATTAGGGACTATTTTATCAGGAGCACTAACTGCAGTGCTAGTGCTGCTAGTAGGTTGAATTTGTTCATCAGTGTTTTGGTTGTCTTTTTCTTTGTTCTTCCCTGAAATCTCAACTGCTAATTTGTTACTTTCAGCAGCTGCTTAAGAAGTTTTCTCAGGCCTTTTCTTGATGGTGATCCCAGAAGCTTTGGGTTTGGAATTTTCTAGGCTCTTTTTTCTTCTAAGTTCATACTGTTCTCTGACCTGCATGATGGCATTTTCAAAACCCAACCTGTAATCCTCAGATTCTAATCCTTCCTCATCCCAATATGAAGGTGAGGGCAGATCTTCTTCTGTGGAACAATTGTGGATTGAGTTTTCTATTTCAAACATGTTTATTGTGGTTCCCTCAAACTCTTCTACGATTCCCTCATCTTCATCATGAAAATTCTCCTGAAATGGGGTAATAACTTGCTGATCTGAGTCTCTTTGTCTATTGGGAGCAGTGTTGTTTCTTCTAAAGTTCTGGTTCTGGTTATGATTTTGGTTTCTGTTATGATTACTAATTGTGACAACCATTTTTTCCATCATTTTCTGTAGCTTTTCCATGTTTTTAGATAGGCTGTCATAGTTGGGATCAGATGTGGAAGCTACATTGTCATCTCTATATGTTACCCTTTTCTCATCTCTCAATATTGCTTTTTTCTCAATCATATTAGCCTCTACACTCACTGCTCCCTTTTGCATGTCTTCCAATGTGCTGTAATCTCTCTCCCTAAGCTGGTAGGCCATGTCAGCATCAAAGCCTTCAGGGTATTTCACTAGGGCCAAACCTTGGGGAGGTTTCATGTGGGGAGGAAGAGCGTTGTAAAACCTGTTAAACCTTGTACAGTAGTCATGGACACTCTCTCCTACGTTTCTCTTAATATTCTTGTATTCTGCTAGGATTTGGAGAGGGATGGCATTAACTTCCCATTTGTTTATGAAAGTATGGTATAAAGCAGGAAGGTCTTGGATACTATTAGGAAGTAGGATTTTGAACCATTTCTTCACATCACCTCCTAAGCTATGGGCAAAGATTCTCATTTTGACCGTATCATCATCTATCTCCATGTATTCAAAAGAATATTTCATCCTATCTACATGGTGCTGAGCTGTGGTAGACTCTTTTGCAGTGAAGTGTAGGATCTTTGATTGATAATAGTTGGGTAAGGGCATTAGAGGCTGGGGTAATACTAGAGGTGCATACTAGGCTACCATGATGGTATTCTAAGGAGGTAAGGGGTTGGCTTGAGCAGCTGGTATATGGATGACAGGGAGACTAGGACTAGCAGAAGTCTGTTGGGCAGATCTAGGGTGGCAGAGCCCCAATTTTTGAATGAAGTGAATATCAGGAGGTGTAGAAGGAGGGGTCTCTCTGTCCCTAGTGTGTTGACCACTGTGATATGGTGAACCAGGAATCTCAAGGTCTGGCTAGTCTAGAAATCTGAATGACCTAGTTCTGGGTAATCTGTTTGGTAGGTCTTGGTCAAGATAACTATCTGATAGAGTTGTAAAGTCTTCCGGTGAAGAGTTATCTCTATGGATGTGGCCGGAAATAGTTGGTATTTTAGGTGTAAGAGATCTCTTGAGGATGCTCTCAGGGTTGTCAACTATTTCAGGTGGTTTTGGGTTAGGATAAGCTCTTATGTGAATGGTTCTTGAAGTGAGAATGTTGTTTTCACACAAGGAAGCTTAACCCTACTTGTTACTTCTAATATGGCTAATGTTGTAATGGGCTCTAGTCTCCCAGTGGAGACTTATGTGAGCCAAGATAATCAACAGGCCTATTGATCACTAGTGGAGTCTTTCATCTTTAAGGAACTATGGAGTTGCCAGGTGGAGGGTTTAAGATGTTTCTAGGAAGTACACTGTCCACCACAGTGCTTATGTAATATCCCTTTTTCAAGGGTATCCTCAAAACACAACAAACTCTAACCATAGATTGACTAGGAGGGCTTTCACTAGATATTTCACCTCTGAAAGAGAGTGAGATCTGGAGGCTACCTGGCCCTTTCCAGACTCTATCTAAGAGTGTTAGAGAAACACACAATACCGGATATAGCAGTTAAGGGTATTCAAAGTTCCTTCCCCAGTGGAGTCGCCATTATGTTGGTGACGAAAATGGGAAATAGACCAATGATAGTAGTTATAGACTCTCACATTGTGTTCCCCAGTGGAGTCGCAATTATGTTGGTGATGACAATGGGAAATAGACCAATGTTAGTAGTTATAGACTCTTAGATTTTGTTCCCCAGTGGAGTTTCCATTATGTTGGTGACAACAATGGGAAATATACCAATGTTAGCAGTTATAGACTCTCAGATTTTGTTCCCCAGTGGAGTCGCCATTATGTTGGTGTTCCCATGTTTTGGCCAGATTGGCAAGACCAAAAGATGAGACAACATCAGAACCACTTTTAGACCTCAAGATCTAGCCCTCATGGGTCCAGAGAGGGATCTCTCTATATTAGCAAAGATTTTATGTCTTTGAAGCTCGGTATTAAGGTTTTAGGCTAGTTATAGGCTCAGGGTTTGTTTGTTTGATATTTTTTTGGTTGTTGGGAATCAAGAAAGAAGGGTTAAGCATAAGACAAGGCTAAGCAAATGAGATTTTAGGCAAAGGAGATATAATTCAGAGAACATTCAAGACCATTGGGAAATGAAGTCAGGAAAGGGTTTACTTGCTATTCAATATGCAGGCTTTTAGTTGGGCTAGTCATCTAAAGCATTGGATCTTAAAGATGATAATGTGACATGAAATGGTAAGAGAGAGGGTGAAAGCAAGGAAAAATCCAAGGTGACCTTTCATAAAATCAGATCTAGGGACAGGACATGCCATTGGACAACCTGTGATCCAAAACCCAGAAGGTTAACTCTTCAGACAAGGAACATTAAATATTCAGAACACAAAGGTGAAAACCTGAGATCAGAGAGAGATTTTGAACTCTCAATGCTTTTGTATCCAGCTTAAGGGGTCTTAGAAAGGTTTAATAAATTGAAAAGGACCTTAGTGAGATAGAGAAAAAGTTCTAAAATCCCAGTATTCCAATTCATTCAATCAAAGCCTAACAAGAACATCTGAGAATAGCTTCATTAATTCATAAATTAGCTAGCAACATATGTTTTGACCACCACACTGGTTAAATTAGCTTGAAAAAAATCCTCAGACAACACATACAGTAGAAAAAATTGAAGGCAAGGAGAGTAGAAACATAGGGTACCTAACAAGGGTAAATCCTATGCCAGATTTCTGATGCGAGCCAGTAGAAATGAAATGTAATTAACTACAAGGTAAAACAAATACAGACATAGACAAACATCACTGATTCTTTAAATAAATATCCAAGGAAATGTGATTTTCATATTAAAGAGAAACACTAGTCATGTACAATAGTTCCAACAGCTTGATATTCAGCCTGAAAACATCTCCCTCAGCCTATCTTACAACTTTACACAGAGACTATGTCTCAAAAGAAACAGCTTGCAATTCTCAGATATCCGATCAACAACAACTACAATGAGTTCCTTCATGAATTTTATAGCTGAATGATAGACAGAGGAGGTAGGTGAAAAACTAAATGTAGCATTAAAATTAAGAAGAGGAAGAGGGCCGAGGCCCATTCTATTTTAAATTCTGGGCATTTATATTCAGTACTCTTTGGATGAAAGAGTGGTCTTCGTTAGGCTAAAATTTACTCCAGGTATGTCTTTGATGTACTTGTTTTAGCACCTTTGCAATATTCAGGTGAATAAACTGAGGTGGATATAAATACTATGAGTTCTGCCATACCGCATAACTAATGCACTAGTAGCATAAGACAGTTGTCAGGGGGGAAAACTTCTCATGGACACAATGTAAACAAAAATCGTATGAGTACTATGTCCTGTCTTAGGAGGAGACATTATGCTGATGTAAAAACCCTGATGATATGGTTCTCTCTGCATTGGACCTTCTGAGTGATCCACGGGGTCTTCGATCTGGTACCTTTCCTTTAAAACATTGAATTAAGGCTCAAAAATATTCAATTACAAGCCTTAAATTCTCTGCCTTTTTCACTGATACTCCTTTTCTTCTCCAGTACTATCCCTATCTGTGAAAATGGAGCTTTAATGGCTCCATAATGGTTTTACAGAGTTTAATCCTATTCCTTTAATGAAATTCATGTCATAACACCTTCCCAGGCCTTTCTTCATAATGTCGATCTCTACACATGGTCTTCCCTGTGTTCTTTGCCACTGTAACAGTGACTGTGAACCATGATGGTTTTCCACCTACCTGTAACCCTGAAAAACAGGTAAACACGTTAAGAAAAACATGCATGGGTAGTGTGGATGCAGCGGGGACAATGGTAGTGCAGCCCGGTGAAATGGTGGAACAGTGTAGGGTGATGGCGAAAAACGCAGCGAAACAATGGAGAATGATCTGGTGAAAGTTGGCGGAATGCAGCAAATTTAAATGCAAACGTTGGAAATTTGACATTTGAATGAAATATAAAGGGGGCATATAAAAATGCGATGAAAAAACATGGAATGGGTGACATGGCGGGACCCAGTCAATGGCGGGGAATGCATTTAATCTGGGCTATCCGATCTCAGGAGAAGATCGATGTTTCAGAACGCATCGGAGGGTGAAAGATGGTGGGCCATGGGTTCCATTTGCCTTGGATAACTCCCGAGCATCTTCGTGGTGCGATCACCATTGGATGGATAGCTTCAGATCAGACGGTGTACGTGCATATCACGTCGGGTCCACAATCGAACTTTAACGCGCGATGAGGGCGGTTTTTCAATAGTGCACGGAGCCACGTGTCATGCGGTGAATGGCATCACTGTGAAATGAAAAATACTGCCCACCTTCCAAAGGCGGTGTGATGGAAACCATCAGTTTTTTAACAGTGTTTGTCTGTGGGGACCACCCCTAGTGGATGAACTGCGAGCCGTCGATCTGTGGATTAGATTGACAGCGGGTATTGCACTCGACCATTTATTGATAAGAGCTCTACGGGCTAGCACCTGGTTTAGCACCCGGGTCACGTGGGAAAATGGTTTTGGGGGCTGGCTGAAAGGGGTTAGGCTTGATATGTGTTAAAATATGGGTTTTCAACCTTTTTAATGCAATTTGTGGTCAGAAATGGGTAATGGTGTGGAGAGTGGGGGCTATCAAACCAACAAAGGTTATTTGAATGGCTTAAGAGGGGCATGGGGATGATTTAGAAGATTTAGGAGGGATTTGGGGGTAAAAAAAAAGGGAACTTTGGCAAAAGGAAAAAAGTTATAATGGGACATTCTGCAGGGATAGCATAGCAAATGAAGGCCTTTTTTAGCACAATTTTTTACAATCAGTGAGGCTTTTTCGATGGAAAAAACATTGGAAATTAATCAAAGGGCAGATGGCATGAAGAGGCTTTCAAGGATGATTTTCTTTCAGGAGAAATGAATTCCTTGAAGGCTCATAAAACAAATTAGCCCCCTATTTGCTTGTCAAAAAATTCATAGGGGGCTAACATAATGCAACAAATTATATCTTCTCTGATTGATATATAGTTATATGCTTTGAATATTACATTGTATGTCGTCATTTCTCTACATGTGTATAGGTATCCGGATGTGTGAAACGGAAGGATTGTGATCTTTCAGGCGAGGGATGAGGAGCACCGCTTCTTCCTTGACAACAACAATGTGGGATTTGAGGTAGGTTACTTATCATTGTCTTTTTCTTTCTTATAAATGGGAACCAACATCATTGCATGATTCGATTGTTTCTAGACCCAATCTAGGGATAGTGGGATCGCCTCTATCCGTAGAGGGGATTTACCTCTAGAACAATTTGGCGACTCCACTAGGGACCAGTGGGATTTTGTCGTTCTTCCATTCGGTTGTTTCTCAGTTTTTTGTTTTTTTAGTCTGCTTTTCTGGTTCACCTTCCCTGGTGTTAAAACCCTGTTTAGCCCCTAGAAGACCAGATCCAATCTCTATTTTTCCATTTTCATCATTTTTCTAGAGTAAAATTGATTGGCACAGTTTTTCCGCTGACAGTCATGCCAACTGGCGCTTGTTGCTAGCTAGGCCCCCACGCCAATGCCTTTTTGGCACAGATTATAGCCAAACAGGTGCGCCAACTCTGCTTGGTGTTATGGTTTGCTTGCTTCTGACCTCTCTGAGATTGAGTTTTGGTCCTGGTGTCATTTTTCTGATTGATTGAGAGCTTTGAAGTCATTTTTGAATGTGTTGGCCCTTGTCCTTAGGTTTTTTACCCTTTACTGTCAGTTTTGAATTTCAGCCCTAGGGCTTCTAGGTGCTTCAGTGTGCTAATCCTCCCACAGGAGTTTTGGGTCCTTGCTTGCCTGGTTAATTTTGTTTTTGCTTCTCTGCATTCGTCTGGTTTAGTCCCACTAAATCATTGCGTTTATTGAGTGATTTCCTTCTCTTTCATTCAAAATCTCTTTGTGTTGCTCCAAGCCTAGATCACACGGTTTGCTTGAGTCTCTTTCGAGATTCTTCTTCGCTTTGAGGGATTTCATCGTCGGTTTGAGTCTTGATTGTGTGTGTTTGAATTGAGTGAACTTGTTTTTCTCAACTCTCTCTTTGTCATTTCTCGAATTGGTGTTTTCATTAGTTTTTCATTCATTTAGTGCATTTGCTCTAATATATTGAAAAATATAAAAACTAAATCTTTTTAATTTTGATTGGCATAGTGAAAATTGAAAGCTCTTTCACATTAATAGTGTTATATAACTCTAGAGAGAAGTTTTATAGTTTCATTAGCTTGCATTGGAAACAGTAGTGGATGTTTCTGTGTGTTCATTTTGTTGTCATTTGAAAGCTCTCAACTCTCCCGTAGATGGCTCTTCATTGTACAAAATGAAATTTTTGTGGCATGTAGTTTGCATCTAGAGGTTTTATGAGATTTGACATTCAGTAGGGCCTTGAAATTGAAACATAAATTGAAGATCAACGTTAAAATTTACTGAATTAACCTAAGGCAACATTGAAACATTAATGAAAAATCTAGTATTCTAAGGTAGAGACGTGTTCCATCGTCTTTAAGCCTAGCAGCTGTCGCTCGCCATCTGGCTACAGATAGTGCTAGTATGGACTTGTGCTCCTTGTACCATCAAGTATATAAAGGGAGGCCCCATTAGGTTGCAATCCTTTATCTGTAGGAAGCTGAGTCTACTGCCTTTTACCCATGATACAGTGGACACAACATTCGGGGAGATTACCTACACGTATGTCAAGTCCTTGGTTGATTTATTTTTCATTTTTACTAAGGTGTATATAGCAGTTCACGAATATCTGGTACACCCATTTACCTAGATTACCAGAGCAGTCCTTTTGATCTTTACTGACTCCTTAAACTTGAAAATATCATCAAGCACTTTTCCTTTCACGCTTGTTTCCAAACTGAAAGTGATAGAGCCATATTTTACTCATTTCTAGACTCTTAAAATATGAAACAGTAAAATTTCCAGTTTCAATGTGATAAAATTAATCACCTACGATCACACGCCCATTTAGAGATTGATTCTTTTAGCCTGTTTTTGTTTGCTTTGGTTTTGCCCATGTGTCTTTGTTTTGATCTCTTCCCGTTTTTGCTACAGTCAGAGTGGTGGAACCATCAGTTTCATCTAATGGTAGTCCTTATACAAACGATTCATCAAAGGTCTCCCAGTCCTCTGCTAAGCATCAACAGCCCGTTGTATCCAAGTTTCCCGACGGGGGACCAGTTATATCTGAACTTCCCTTTAGAGGAGTAGTTGACCTCAATTGGCGCTTGTCCAACACCTAGTTTGGATTTGGAGTAGGGGAACACTTCCCTTCTATTACATCGGGATCACCTTTTTTAGCTACTGTCATACCTCCTAGTCCCCGTCGTCTTTTAGAAGATCTTACGGCAGAGTCAGATATGGACTCATCCAGTCCTTCTCCTAGTGAGGGAATTCCTACTTCTGGTGAAGATTACTAGCTTTTTCCTAAAGACATCCCCAAAAATTTTGTTATGTATTCGCTTGGTCCTTCACTCCCAACTGGATATAGGTCTTTAAGTCACATCATGGCTGCTATTTCCTCTATGGGAGTATCGACTTTGTCCACGAGGCTGAAAATTCCCACTTTAGGGATGTCTCCTTCGACGCCTCTCACAACATCTCCTTTTGTTACATCGGGAACTGTTAGACCTACTATCTGTGTGGCTGTGTCTACACCTGTTGTCACTACTCAATCAACTAGGACCTCATCAGTTCTCAAAGACATTTATATAGCTTCTGCTATTCCAGAGAACATTCCTCCCGAGGAGTATCGGTTGTCTTTACAACCGTCAATCTCCGAGGTTGGTCAATCCTCTCAAGATCTTAACCATCCTTTATTTTCCCATTACGGAGCAGATGATGCCCCGATTTACGTATTTTCGTATCAATATGATGAGAAAGGAAACCCCCTTTGTTTTCCTGCTCATGAGGCTTATCAGTATATTAACAACTTTCTGTCTACCTAACCTGGGCAACCTTATAAACAACAAGGGAAACCCTTTCAAGCACAACCTTTGTTTTAGCAAGGATATGCTCCTGGCCCACAAGGACAACCCTTCCAGAGACAACCTTCAGCCCAACTAGGTTATGCGTATGACCCACAAGGACAACCCTTACAGGGACAACCTTTGGTCCAATAGGGATTTTTGTACGGCCCGCAAGGATAGTCTTACAATCCTCAAGGTCAACCTCTGCAACCTCACCCCATGGTCCAGCCAGGGCAACCTCAAGGACCTGCAGGGCAACCGTGGTATCAACCAGGACCTCCATATGGTCTTGGGGGGAAAACCCATCCTTCTCAACTGTTTGTGCAACCTCAGCAACATAATTTTCCAATTGGTCAAAATTTTGCACAGCCAGGGCCATCTTATGGTCCTGTCATAGGTCAACCTAGTTATTAGGCATAACCTAGCCCTCTCTCGTCATCAAGCCAACTTGCTCAGCCAGGGAAACCTCATGTCCTTCATTAGCCAGGTCAGCCTATTCAATCAAGAAAACCTGCACATCCTGTTAACCCTGCTCAGTAGCCGATCTATTCTATGCCACAGCCAAATCCACCTGTGTGCCCGACTTATCAGACTCAGCAAGGTCCCACTTACCAGCAACCTGTTCGACCCCATGGCGGCTATTACCTTCAGGGTCAGTCTCGACCAGTTTACAACCCAACTTAAGGTTCTATTTATTACCTTAAAAAGAAAAGCTATACTTATACTCCGCAGTCAAATCCATACATTGCTCAATCAGGGCCCACGTATAATCAGAATCAGTACCCTAGTTATCAACCCTTATATCCTAGTTTTCAGCCGCCATATCAACCCAATTATATGAATTATACCCCCTATGGTCAGAATCCTCTAGGAAAGATCCAATGGGGCCAAAATTATGCTCAACCAGGATGGAGTACAGGTATAGGTCCTTATTGGGGACCTGGCATGCCTTTTATCGCCACGTTGGAATTACTAGACGTGTCCAAATTGACCAATGATACGATTCTTCATAATCCATATTGGCCTCTGATTCTAACAAATGTGCCTGGTGATTGTCCTATGTTTGAGGGTAAATCTAGAGAAGACCCCCAAGCACATGTCATGACATGCCATTTGTGGTGTTCTTCGAACTCTTAGATAGATGACTCGATTCATCTACGTCTTTTCCAACGCACTCTCACCGGCGTTGCTACTAAATGGTACATAGAACTACCCTGTGGTATTTTTCAAGATTTTAATGCTCTAGCTATGGAATTCCTGATGCATTTCAATTTATCGGTTCGTTATGAAGCCAGGATGCATCTCCTAACATCTCTGAAACAGGAAAAAACCACTCATATTTCAGATCATATTCACGAGTGGAGACGTTGTGATCATCTGATCAAGTTTGAAATTCCTGATCAGCTTCTAACTCACTGTTTCACTACCTCCTTTGTCAACAATATTGCACAAGACATTGCTATGGGGGCATGTGTAACCGAGGAACAAGCCATTTCTCGTGCCCAGTACCTCGATTTAGTTTACTCCTAGTTTGGCACGTTATACGATATCTTGATTGATGCCCCATGACCAGGGACCTCTAAAGCACTGGCTACCCCATCGGTTGACAGTGTTATTGGTTCCGTCTCTCAGGCTTCTCGCAAGTCTTCCAATGGGAAGAAAAAATAAAATTCTTCCAACAATTCTGCTCCTCAGGCTACTCCAGATTATGGTAAGACCATGGAGGTCAATGCCGTCTAGGCCAATCCTGCGGACAAGACTTCCAAAGGGAAGAATAAGGGAAAAGGAAAAGCCAAATATGATGCCCCAAAACAATAATTGTCCAAACCACGTGCTGATGATGGTTAGCAACAAAAACTGAAATACCCTTGCCTAATCTGTGATGAATACCACTACACCAAATATTTTCCTAGACAATATGAGGTTATTCAACTTATTAAGGGCTCTAAAGGAACTCCGGTAGTTCTTAAAGAACCTTTTCCATCTCAACAGACCTAGATGGTCAAGCAGTCTTCACCATCTACAGAGTTTGGGTCTCAGGTTTTCATGATGAATGGTGTTGCACCTGTTTCTATTGCCACTCAGTCGAAGGATTATGCCGGATCACGTCAGGCAGTTGGGAAAGAAGTCGTTGATGGCCCTCCTCCCCCACTTGCCTCTGGTCCTCTTGAAATTGAGAAGCCCATTGCAGAACCCGTTGTACGGCCACCTTCCAAAGGTGTTCTCCAAAAGTCTTCCTATAATCCAAATTCCCGTGTTGCTCAGCATTACAAAATTGTTGAGGATTTGGCATAGGCGCCTTCCGCAATGTCTGCATTGGAAGTACTTCAGAGTTGTCTGTCTCAATGGAAAGCTTTCTTATCTGCGATCGACAGAATCGATCCTGCCAATTCTAGCCTTCTCACCTTTGATCTATAGAATTTCATCCCTCGAATTCCACACCAAATTTCCCTTGTTATACAAGTCCACATTAACAGCCTCAATATTCATAGAGCTGTTGTGGACGAAGGTGCCTCTACCTGCTTTATGTCATCTGCTTGCTGGAAGGCCATTGGCTCTCCAGCCCTTACTTCATCTCCTAATGACCTTGAGGCATTTGATGGAAGGGAATCAAAACCCTTGGGTGTTCTCGCAAGTTTATTGATCACATTACAAGGTAAGACAGTCAATGTCAAAGTGGAAGTTGTTGATGCCAAACTCAACTACACTCTTCTACTCAGTCGCAGTTGGACCCACGCCATGTTGTGTGTTTCGTCTAGCCTTTTTTGACTTTTGAAGTTTCCACATGAGGGCAATATTATTACTGTCGATCAGTTGTCTTTCTTTACCTCATCCTCCAAGAACAACGTGTCATACGTGGATCAATTTCCTAATCCCCCCGACAGTATAGGACCTGATCTTTTCAAGGACCCCGTTATCATGGGTATTTTTCCCATTCCACCACTGAACACCATTCAAGTCAATATGATCTCCAGGTCAGATGACCCATGGATTGTTCCTTCTCCTGAATAGGTTGCCTATTTTGGAGAATCAATGCCTCTGAGCCAAGTTAAAGTCAATTATTTTGAGATCATTGATGCATTAGATCCTCCTCCTGCTGATAATGATCCTTTGAGCATCGCTCTTGATGTTTATTCACAATCCCCTTGGCTCGGCGATGTAGATTTACCTGATCCTTTGAGATAAGTTTTTCCGTTTGACGAAGCTATCATGGAGACTATGTCTCTTGAAGATCTTCTGTGGAGTCATGGACATCATTGTTCCTCATTCATGCCCGGCCTGGGGGAAATTTTTAATTGTCTCGAGAATTTTTCATCTCGGGCTCCCTCTCCGCCTCTCCAAACGCAAATATTGACTCATGAAGTATTTTCAGAAGGAAATCTGAGTAATATTACCCAAACGATGCCTATCGACATCTCTGTTAAACCGAGGGTCGTTGGGAACATCCATGTGGGAGTCACTTGTTCTCCTGATGAGATTCAAGTGTACACTAGCCTTTTCTACAAATTTCGTGATGATTTTTCATGTTCTTATGAAAATATGCCTAGGATCGATCCTAGTATCGTCGTGCACGAAATTCCCACCTATCCTGGTGCGAAGCCTGTGCGCCAGCGTCTGCGTCCAGTGCATCCTTGGAAAGCCACTGCTATAAAAGCTAAAGTTGAGAAAATTCTTAAAGTGGGCTTCACATATCCGATCCCTCTGACAGAGTGGGCTTCCAATATTGTCCATGTCGATAAGTAGGGAAAAATTCGAGTCTCTGTTGACTATCGAGATATCAATCGGGCTTTCCCTAAGGACAACTATCCCACCCCCTTTATAGATAAGATCATTGATGATTGTGCGGGGAGTGAGATATTTTCCATTATGGATGGCTTTTCAGGTTATAATCAAATCAATATCCTTCCATTCGATCAACATAAGACCGCTTTCATCTATCTGTGGGAAACATTCGCCTACAAGAAGCTCCCTTTCATCTTAAAAAATGTTGGGGCTACCTTCTAGCATGTCATGTCCTACGCCTTTCATGACATACGCAATGTTGTTCAACCGTAACTAGATGACCTTCCGGCTCATTCAACTCTACGCGAAGACCATCCAGAACATCTCCACCAGATTTTTCTCCGCTATAGACGTTACAACATCAGGCTTAATCCTCACAAGTGCGTCTTCTGCGTTGACTCTGGTCAGCTTTTAGGATTCATTGTCTCTAAGGATGGAATTTTCCTTTACCCTTTCAAGGTCAAGGCTATTGTTAATCTCCCCTCCCCATCCTCACTGCATCAACTTCAGAGTCTTCATGGGAAAGTGAATTTGTTATGTCGCTTTATCTCGAACTATGTAGAGGTAGCTAAAGGGTTTACGCGACTTCTAAAATAGGACGTCCCTTTATATTGGGACGAGATTGCTTAGCAATATTTCGATAGCCTTAAGACGTTGCTCGTCAACACTCCATTAATACGTCCTCCAAACTATCATCATGAATTTACCATCTATTTGGTTGCTACATTCAGCACAATTTCCATGGATCTGGTACAGGATGACGATGACAGTAACGAACACGTGGTTTATTATTTGTCTTATAATCTACTCAACACTGAAACACATTACGCCCACATCAAGAAGTTGGCTCTAGCCACGGTCTAGGCTATTCATCGATTTTTCCATTACATCCTGTTACTCATGGTAACCATGATTTCCGAATACAACCCCATGACTTATATTTTTTCTGGAAAATTGCTGGGGGGAAAGTACTCAAATTGGATTTTGATCCTTCAAGAGTTCGATTTGGAGTTCACGACTGCCAAATCGAAGAAATCACTGGTTTTTGCTGATCTCATTTGCTCCCTCCCTACCGACTATGTTCCTTCTCAATCCGAGGATCATATCCTAGATGAAACTCTCTTTCTAATCAGCACTCTCGATCCACGATACGGGGATATCATTGTGTAACTCCATAAATCTTCCTTCCGGTCTGAGTTAATGAAGGATGCTCTACTCCTTGTTCAACACCAGTCGTAACCATATCAAATTGTCAGAGATACCCTATATCGGGTCGGAGTTAATTCTGTACTCCGCCGATGTTTGACCTTAGAAGAGGCTGAGAAAGTTTTGAATGACTGTCACAGTGGCACCTATGGCGGTCACATGTTCGGTTATGCTACTGCACAAAATATCGTTCATGCAGGATATTTTTGGCCGTCTATATTTAAATATTGTATTGTTGCACTGTGGAAGTGTCATGCGTGCCAGATCTTCCAACGCAAGATGTGTGCGCCGCCTCTCCCATTACATCTTGTCATTACCGTAGGCCCTTTTTCCAAATGGGGCATTGGTTTTATGACATGTAACCCTCACTCGGCTGGGGGGAATGCTTATATCATCGTTGCCATTGATTATTTCACCAAATGGGCTGAAGCGATGCCTACAATGGCCGCAGACGGTAAAACAACTGTAGAATTCATTTTCAACCATGTGATCACAAATTTCAGCATTCCTCAAGCCATCGTCACTGACAAATCAACGCCATATTACCCCGAGGAAAATGCCCAGGTTGAGGCTGTGAACAAGGTGCTTGTCACGATGCTTCAACAAACAATTGGTATACACAAATCGAATTGGCATCTCAAGTTATTTTCAGCTCTTTGGGCCTAGTAAACATCAGTGAAGAGTGTGACTGGATTCACACCTTTCCCGTTGGTGTATGGTCTGGAAGCTACTCTTTCAGTTGAATTTGAGATTCCTTCACTAAAATTGGCTGTGGAATTACTGCCTGATACTTCCATGGAAGAAGAATGTCTCGTATATCTCAAAATATTGGATGAAACTCGCCACTTGGCTTCTTTGGTTATCGAGGCACATAAAAAGTGGGTTAAAGCTCATTTCGATCAAATGGTTTCTCTGCACTCTTTTATTGAAGGGGACCTTGTCCTCTTATATGATCAATCTCAGGAAAAGCTTGGGGCAGGAAAATTCCAACCTATGTGGCATGGGCCCTATATCGTTAAACGTGTATTGAAAAATGGGGCTTATGAGCTGATTGATTATGAAGGTATTCCTTTGGTACAGCCCAGAAATGGGTTGTACTTGAAGAAATATTATGCTTGAATCATTCTTGCGTAGTATATGTGCATAGGTGATTTTTTCATTTTTGTGCATGTGTGGTGTGGTGTGCTTTGTAAGTGTTTTACTGCTCATTGGGCCTTCCTAATTGTGAAGATGTCTATTAATATTTATTTTGGTTTCATGGATGGTGCCTCCCACAGTACCAGGAACCTGTCTTCCACAACTTGGGTAATTTACAATCCTGCTGGTGAGTTAGTTAATTTACAAGGTGTTTGTCTAGGGCCTGCTACAAATAATGTCGCGGAATATAGTGTTGTTTTTGAATTATTAAATGAGGATGTTAACCTCTGTATTCGCGCATAACTTGTATATATAGACTCATAGCTTGTAGTGTTACAGCTCAATGGTCATTATTCAGTTAGAAACCCATGCATTTTAAGACTATATCTAGATATTCTTTTACTGGAAAGAAATTTTAATTACATCACATATCAGCATATACCAAGACGAATGAATACATTAACAGATGTAGTTGCCCACATGGTATTAGATAGACATTTACACAACTTGTAAAAACATAATCATATGTAAGCAAGATCCATGTAGAAAATAGATGTATATATATGTCGAATGTTTGCAACGTATGCATCATATAAAACCAAGAAATATACATGTTTGCGTCAGTTACATCCGGAGACAACGTGTCTCTCAAAAATATGCAAATAAAATCCTAGGCGACTAATCGGCATGGTGCTCATGGTAGCACGTCACCGCCCACACCAATCGCCTTAGTAAATGGTGGAGGTGACTCGACACCCCTACAGTGTGCCTATGATAAGACATAGGGACATCAGCTAGGCGAGCATAATTTAGAACCCCGCGAGCAATCCCATCTAGGTTCTTTACAAGCGCATCCCCCTCGCCCCCCTCACCTTGAGGGTCATAAGCGAGAGGGGTCCTTCTTGCCACCGGTGACATTCTGACGGGCCTCTCTGGGCTAACATCTGCATACATATAGGATCAGATGTTAGAACATGCATGTATACCAAAAAATCATAAAATTCATAAAAATAAAAAAGAGTATTACCCAACTCCTCATCCCAGTCCTCTCCTTTCGGGAGCGGAAGGTCTGGGTCTCCAGTGAAATTAGTGCCTGCATAGGGCTAGTCCTCTATGATTATTAGCTATCATTAGATCCATCCAAAGAACTCGAACCGCCATGACATCTGCTAGCTGCCCCTCGCCCTGGGCATCAATGCTTCCCATCGAGCCATCCATGGCTCTCTCAATGGTGGATCTGGAGCTATGGCCCCCTGGCCCTAGAAGACAGGTAGTCATTCTAGGAAGAATGATACCAAGATTGACCCATACCCAAATTGTTTCAGTTTGGTATTTTTGAATTTTGTTAATTACTATTTGATGTTCATAGTTACGGCTGTGGCCCAATCAAATATTGTTGGGTTCATGCACTTTGATGTCGGAAGGAGCTATGTTTTGGTAGCCTCATGTGGTGCCTGTGACCTTGTAGCCTGCATAATAGTATGTAGAACCACTCTAAGTGCTAGATCAGGAACAGTCTGAATGTCGACTTTGCCACTACCTGATCCCTTTTGTTCCCCTGGGCACACCCTCTTCATGACCATCCAATTTTTTTAACCAGAAGGCTTGCTACCATTCAAGATAGGAACTAGACCCCTGTGTGATAGTCTAGTGATAAAGTACACGTCTGACACTTCAAGCTCAAGCACTTGATCTCAAATTTTGAACTTGTCTTCATCCTCATCCCAAATGCTAACCAGATATTGTAATATTTCGGGCTGAGCCCGGAGACATGGCCTTAGGAAGAATTTTTTCAAACCACAGTTGTGGAGAGAATTCATACACTTCTCATTTCCCATTTCCATTTCGTCTTCCTCACTGTGCTCTCTTTCCTTCCATTCAATTATCATTTTCTTTATACCTACATAAAATTGGTCATAATCACATTATAATATCTCTTGGGTACTTAAAACAACAATTCATTGGTTGTATTTTTGTCAAATTCAAGCAAAATATTGGGTTGCGCAGTTGGTGTAGCTTTTTTTATGACAATCGTGCCACCTAGCATGGCCCCTTTGCAAAAAGAGGTCGATTAGTGTGGGTCTATGCCTGATACCCACGCCAACCGTGGAAGCCCTATTTTTGCAAATCCTCCCCTCAGAGATATCGAATGACAATGAAAAGCTATGAAATATGGCTTGAAAAATGGCTAATGGAAGCGGCTCCTACCTGGAAAAGATGGGATCCAGAATAGTGCACTGGATTGTCCATGATCGTCACCGCAATATCGCGAAGGAAATGGATCACTATCGCTCTACACAGAGGTAAAAAGGTAAAAGTAAATAATTTTTTACTATTTGTGATATTTATAGCTTTTCAAAATCAAAATTAGGTTTTGGGACTTATTTTTCTAATATTTTATCATATTTTTGTCAAAAAATGGGTTTTACACTTGCTTTTTGTGCAGCGACAGGTGTTCATGCGATTAAGATGACGACACGAGTTGTATTTTATACTTTTCAGACTCGTTAAAAACACGAAAAAGTCACTACTAGAGTCACCTTTCAACTCTTTTCTAACTCTCTAAAACTAAAAAGGTCGCCGAGTCGCTTGTAATTTCGAGCTCGTTAAATTGGTTGCGAAACGAAATCTACCCAATATACGTTTACCCCTTTTTTGGGCTGGGATAGATTATTTACTAAAAAGGAATACCCTAGCCTATTGCGACTAGGAGGTTCTCCCTGACATAGTTTTCTACCTTTTCGGATCTGTGGGACTATCTACGAAAAGGGACTGCTGAATTTTTCTTTTCCGTTGTCTTTTCAAACTCTCTAAACGTGAAAATACATCGAGTTCTTCCTTTGTCAAACTCATTAAAAACTGATGACATCAGACTTCATCCTAATGACGTTACTCGAGTTCCTCCTTCCTAGGGCTCATTAAATGTACTAGGTAATATTTTTCCGAAGGAGAAACTTATATCACAAGCATATGTTATCCCCTTCAAGCTTGTTTCCAAAAATAACTAGGGTAATCGCCATAAATGGTTAGGGAAAATGGAACTAGTATCATATTCATGTCGCCAGTATGTTGCTCTTGAACATGGCACTTTTCTGCATTCGTGTCGGGTTGGGGATATCTCATCTCATTATCTGCTTACCTCCGTGGTTTTGGGTAATCTCTTTTGACCGCTCATCTGCTCTTTTCCACGTCACCATGACCTTAGATCCCTTGATGTCAAATACTGCCAAATCCAGTGTCGTCCTACTGATATGTTCAAGAGAAGTTGGCCTCTGCAGTTTTCAACCTCCCTCTGATTCTCTATTGATCTTGATTCACAAACATCATGTTCCTCTATCTCGTGTCGATGATGTGGGAAACATTATGGCCCACCTTTGATCGAGGTCACTTCCTGTCAACTTCAGCTCATTATCCAAGAAGCTGATCTAGAGACTCCCTTCAGGTACCTTGAAGCCTGCATGCCTCAATGGCTGGTTCTTCGCATTTGACGCAAGGTCTTCATTATTGGCCTTCGATCAAATGATTTTGTGGGTGTTCGACGATAGCTCACTATTCACATTCCATGGATTGTACCTCTTGTACCTTGAGAGCCATCATCATTATTGGTGGTTCTTCTCGCATCTGTTAACAACTTTCATTATTGGCTGGTAATCAGATGATGTTCTTGCATGTTCGACTGCAGCTCACTTATTTGCATGCTCCGACTTGTACTCTATTCGGGTCGATATGGAGTGCAAGACCCCAGATATTGTCTAATAAAATCTAGGCTACGAATTCTTTGTGGATTATCATGATTTATTACATGAATCATTTGATTGGATGGTTGTGACCATACCCGAGTCTACTTGTTGATCCTTCTTTCCTAGATGGCTGCATCCATACCTTGGATCCCGGTCTCTATTATAGATGGCTATGCCCATACAACATAGCATGTATCAGAGACATTAGTTTTATTTTTATTTGTAGGTCTTCCGATGGCAGTGTTTTTAGTTGCGCACGTTCTCATAAAGCATTTCACCCCTCCCTCTCTCCCGGACCTCATGCTTTATGGGGCATCTATTACACATCATTTTGTCACCATCCTTGCAATCCCTTGCCCTGTATATTGGAGGACTATTCCCATGACTTGTGAACAGTAAAATGTCCTAAAAACACCTTCATAGCATCCTCTTGCATAAGGACAAACATTCTCGTGAAGAACATTTCCTCTGAAAAACGCTAAAAACAGATGTTTTAGCCTTGGCACGACTAGTTAGTTCATCCCTCATGCAAATGGGGAAAATTCACACTAGAGGGCGCGCCAGCTGACACTCTGTCCCTGTGTTTCACTCGTGCCAAGCCTATTAAGGAATGTTTTTTAAAAATAAATGGCAGAAGTTTGATTCTAATAAACTCCAGAATGAATCATGAAAAGAAGTTGAGTGGTTTGGCTCCGGATATCCATGTATAGGAAGTGGTTTTCCACCTCTCATGGAACCTTCCTAAGAGATAGGACCTATCCCATGATTATAGGGATCCCAAATTTCCTTCCTCCATCTATAAAAGCTTGCCCTCTCCATTTTCAAGCTAGCTGAACTTTTGGGAAGGAAATGATAGCTTAGTGACGATAAAGAGCATAGCTAAGGAGAACCCTATGAGAGAGAGAGTTCTATCAAATCCCTGATGAGATTTGATGAGACGTGCTCCACTGCAAACCCCGCCGAAGGAGGATCATAACATCAAATAATTTGGTTGTAATCTCATTTTTTTTTCATCTATAATATAAGCGACTTTGATTTTGGTTCCATTCGTGTGTCTAATTTTTTATGTAATGCAATGAATTATATCTTCTCTGACTAATATAGATTTATACGCTTTGAATATTACATTTTATGTCACCGTTTCTCTACATTTGTACAGGTATCTGAATGTGTCAAACGGAAGGATTGTGATTTTTTAGGATAGGTATGAGGAGCGTCGCTTCTCCCTCGGCAACAGCAGCATGGGATTTGAAGTAGGCTACTTATCACGATCTTTGTCATTCTTATAACTATGAACCAACTTCATTGCGTGATTCGATTGTTGCTAGACCCAATCTAGGGCTAGTGGGATCGCCTCTGTCCACAGAGGGGATTTACATCCACAACAAATATCTAAAGTATAAACAGGAGAGGCACTCTTCCAGGAGGTTAAAAGACACACTCCATGAGAAGAGGCTCCCAAAACAAGCTAGATCTCTGCAGATCTTGAATCCCACTTGTTGCAGCTTGCAAAAGTAGCAAAAACCTCAATGGATTACCGCTGCAATTGTAAGTAGAGGTTGGCCTCAAGCCTAATAGTGGATAAAATCAGCAAATACTGCTCCAAGAATCCTCAAAGGAAGAGGTGAAATCCCTGCGTAGGAACTCCAATTGCTAAGCAGCACAATCCTCCACTAAACAACAAAGAACAATATTTTTATAAACAGATAAGATACTCAGAAATATGATCAATAAACAATCTTCTCTTGCTCCCTTCCCTTTCCTTTTATAATATGAGAGCCTTTGCAAACCCTAAACCACCTTGATGAGTTAGCTCTTTTCACATGAGGGGCCTCCTTCTAGAACTGCACAGTCCCTTTAGGAGATACATTAAACCTAGAAAACAATGTAGATTTGGTCAAGGTTGACCTAGTCTCACAGCTCAAACCCCTTTCACACCTGCAAGTGATTATTTTCATGGCCCTGATTTATCTATGTTCAAATGGGCATTGACTTATTCAGAATTTTTAGGAGTTTTACATGTCCTCCTTTATTCATTTATTCATGCAATATAAATTAAAACAAAAATTAATATTCCTCTTAGCTTAGGCTAATTAGGAATATTACACACCTCCACACACTGCATTTGGCCCGCCATACCTCCATCAGCATAATCCCATCTATGACATCTTCTACTTCATCAACCCCGCACATGAGACCAACCAATGGGACCCCTACCCCCAGCAAAACACCATCTTCACACCTTAAGTGAGTGACCCTCTTTCATGTTTTGGGGTACCCATCTCTGTGTTTTGTAAAAACCAAACCCCATTATTTTATTCTTTTGGTAAGTGTACAAAGACCGCAAATGATGCCCTTTTCCACTTTGCCCTCATATTTCACCTTTTCTCCCATGGCAGCAATCCCCCATCTCCCTTGGTTGAGGTATTTCACCTCCCATTCATGTACCATTACGAGAATCATAGCCAGTTCACACCTGCCCTAGAAGTCCTACCGACTCCAGGGATTTTTCCTTCAGAAAAACCTATGACTGCCGCCAAGCTTCTCAAGTATACTTCGACCTTGGGCCACTAAATCCCCATCATCCATTTTCAGTCATCGCTCACCAGCATGCCTATGTTAAACCCATCATATATTGATCCCAAATCCCTTAGGTCGGTGACTCATGGTTCAGTGAAGGCTTCCGTTTTTGTCGACCTCAACACCTCTTTTCCAAAAAGGAAGTAGTACCATGGATAATCCCTCCCCATGAAAAGGGGAATCCTCAGGTGGCACTATGGGAGACATAATTTTCCACATATGTCATCGATCCTCCTGAAATTCTACCACAACAAAATATTTCATGTCACAATGGTATCATACCTTACAACCATTACACTTTGATCAGATCTGTCGAAGATCCATACCTCCATAAGCGTCTCAAACAAAAATGCTTACATGGGGAGGTCCCACCTAGTACATATGCGTACATGGCATAGTGATATGCCATACCAAGACTACGCATATGGGTACCACATTCCACCTATTGTGAAATAGAAAATGTCCCTGAGGGCATCAGAAATTGTCGTCGACAACCACCAACATCACAACCACAGTAATGGCACAGACAACACATGTATCTGTCAATTTTGTTTAACTAGCCATAGCATCACGAGCATGGGACATGCCCGCCTCATTGAAATTTTGTAAATATGTTGTATATTTTGTCTAATTCCAGGGGGTTCCTTAGGCCATGCTTATCTTGGAAATGGTGAAAGGTGTTGTCAATTTCAAAATACACGTAGACCTCTCTCTCTCTCTCTCTCTCTCTCTCTCTCTCTCTCTCTCTCTTTGCATACGATACAAAAAAAATCTATAATGTATTTGAGCTATACAGTTCTTCCTAGACCTCACACATTAGGGGGAAACTGTTAACACTAGAAAATCATACAGCATAAGATTACGTCAATTAACGTCTAGCCCAAGAATTTATAGGACAGGAATATATTATGGAATCAAGAAGTATTTAAAATCTCTAAGTTTTTTAGAAAATCAAATTTTAACTAGTCATAAATGCTCAAATGCGCACTTTATCCTTCGAGAAGAGCGTCTTCTGCACGCTTTTTTTCCTAATAAGCACACATTCTTGGAAATGGAAAACAATCAATTTCTGGGACCACAACAAGCAAATGACAGTTACTCATTATGTGAAAGCCACCTAAGGATAGCCACTAGCGCCTCCTTAGACATTATGTGAGCACACAAAAGAATATTTGAGCACACAATGGAATCACACCTCTCCCTTGGGCCACAATCCATAATGTACCAAAGGAGGGAAGGAGGATTTCAATCTCACCTATATAAACCCACCAAGATATGAAAAAATGGTGATCACAAGGTTATGTTGGAAAAATTTTCCAAAGCAACACCAGCATTGTGTGTGACCCACAGCTAGAGCTAAAGAGGACTCGATAGTTGGCCACCAAACATCTTAGTCCACCACAGCAAAGAGAGAGAGTGAGACTGCATTAGAGGTAGAGCTTGGAAGGCAGCATCCTTGCATCAGGACCTAGAGCCATTGCCTAGGGGCCCTTTGGCAAGTGGTTAAAATTTCTTCTCCATTTCAAACGTTTCATAAGAAGAGGCCATCGAGCCATCATTTTCATTATTATTCTTTAGAACTCTCTATATAGCTTCTATATATTTGTGTTTTTTAGTTTTAGTTTAACTAGAGCATACTTGAGCATACTATTTCCATTAAATTTTATGCTTTTGAGCTCCTCCACTTTTTTCTTGTTACCAATAATTTAGAGAGTAGACCACACTCTCTAAGCTTGTGCGGTTTCATACACCCCTGCGACTAATCCACAACAACAATAATGATAGAAGTAGATAGTTTTTTTTCGCTTACAAAATAAAATAATGTCAAGGGTTTTCTAGTTCAAATGCACCCAAGGAAGAAACAATGTTAGGCAAGTAGGTTGGGTAGGTAGAGATGAAGTTGAGCTAATCATGTTTTCAAATTATTGAAATCACAACTTCAAGGAAGCATCAACAAATGAAAGAAGAAAAGTCTACCCAATGGTTGAGGCACTGGTCTCCATAAACCATAGATCTGAAGTTCTGGACAACTCCTAAAAAGGAGCTGCACTCCCCAAGTTGAGCCACTATTATTCATCAGTATTTTTTTTTCCTTTGTAGATGACTAAATGTCTATCATAGATTTCTAGAAACAAAATTCATGAATCTTGTGAGTTCTAGAAATATCACTGCCTTCATTATCCTTAGGATAATTTTTTCACTATTCTACTACTCTATCATGTCATAGTCAGCCTATCACTCACGAAAGGTGGACTCATTCCTCTCATATCTATCCCATTTTCATACACATAAATCTCATTACTATGTTTTTCCCTTGCCTATGACTCCATTATCCAACTAGGGTTTTTGAGGGAAATTTTTCTTGGTTTCATGACCTCCATGGTTGAAACATCAACAATAATTGTATCCTCATTCTCTTACACATATTATTATCCTTAATATACCTTCATAAACAATTCCCATCACTCTTATCCCTCAAAATAATCATTTTTCTACAAAGCTTAGCCTATTTCTACAATTTGACACTTTTCGAGACTAGGCCTGTGTTTTTCCTTTTTGGACCCTTTCCCCTCACTAAATTCTTGAAATTACACTAGCCCCTACTCTCTAACATCTATCCCTGTCCCCCAAAATTTTCCCAATAATTTAGGCAACCCTTAACCCCTTCATTCCCCTCCCTCTACAAGGCAGTCCTAAATCCCCTACACCTAACCCTAATTTCCTCTTCCAACTAAGCTAGGGTTTGCTATGAAAAGGAGGCATGAGAGAAAAGGATCCATATGGTAGTTCATATCATAAATCATGGAGACATACCAACTCATAAACATCATGCCTCCATCTTTTTCCTGGAATTCTTTCCAAGAGACAAGCCCTGTGTCACACCCAGGGCCAGTTTTGCTACAAACTGTGTCTCTGACCAAACAGAGATGAATTTGACATAAGTGAGAGATTTTTTTTTTCCATAATAGGTCCAAAAATAAAAACCTCATTCATTTTTTACATAGGTATCATGATTTAGGAGCAATGTAAAAAATACAGGTGTCCCAGGAGAATTTCTGCACTGTTCGAGTGACCTTGGGAAAATTAGGTTTCATCATAGATGGAGTGCCCAAATGACTTCCTTGATGAGTCAACTGACAACTAGACCTGAATATATCTCAAATGATCTATCCTAAGCTTAATTTTGATTTTATAAAGGCATCCAAAAGTGGTCTGCAACAACACTCTGCATTTCTGCACCACCATTCAACACTTTTTTACCAGTCCTGGGAACATCAACTTTTGACAAGGTAAATCTACTTCACTCAAGAAAAAAATGGTATATTTGGAAGGCAGACAAGTTAATATTTCAAATGCGCTATCACGGTCTCAATTTTGACACTGGGATGGCCTCCAAATTCCCTCCACAAAATGGTGTTGCGCTCCTAGGAGGTGGTGGTACGTTCGTGTGTGTTCAGGGCTACCCAAGAGGACCCGACAACCTGTGCTACACCCCTGTGCATTCAGGGCTTCCCAGGAGGACTCGAAAGCCTATTCTATTCTCGTTTGTATTAAGGTATACCTAGGAAGACCTGATGAAGCATGTGGAATGTGCCTCGTTGCGTGCCTATCACGTGCACGACTGCCCAACCGTTCAGCCTGTACCCAACTAATCGTTCAGCAGCTGCAGGAAGACCTGAATTCGTGCGTAGGAGGTGGTGTGTTGTGCTCCTATGAATTCAATAGTTTCTATGAGACATGAATCTACGTGCAGAGAGTGCCCGTGTTGTGCTCTTAGGTGTGAAACATGGAGAATTTTCCCAACGACGTGAAGAAGGCGCCCGACTTGCCCATGATGTTTTTTCAACCTGTTATTTTAGCTATAAGAACATTTTGAGAGGTATTTAAAGTGTTTTTCCACCTTTTCCTATTTTTATAAAAATAATATTATAAAGAAAATTGAAGGGTGAGTTTACAGAAGGAAGTAAAATCCTGAAAGAAATACTTGGTCTCCACACTGCTAAGCCTTGACATCATTACAACCTCACCGTCTCACTCACCATGTTCACATCATTCCAAAAGAAGTGCCAATTATTTTTCAAAAAAGTATTAAGGCAAGGGTGAAAGAAAATATTCATGAAATTAAGGAAAATTAAAACAATGATGAAAGTAGTAATGATGAGGGCAATGAAAATGAACAAAGAAATAAGCCTAATGACAAAGAAGAAAATAATGAGACTAATGAAGATGAAGAGACAGAAGGCAGCCAAGAAACAGAAGCAGATTTTGAGGAACAAAATAGTCAAGGTGAGGGAGAAAATAATGATTCTAATGACAACGATATAAGAAGGTAGTGACTCCATAGAAAATGAAAATAATGATAGCCAAGAGACAAATGCAGAATTTGATGAGCTAAACAGTGCAGATGAAAACAAAAGCAGTGATGAAAGTGAAGGAGGCAAAGAAGACAAAGGGGAAATGACAAAAGCAGTGGGCCAAATGATGAAGATGATGACACTAAATACATAGAGACAATGGAAGATTATAAAGATCAGAACAGTAGGCATAGAAACAATGAAGAAACCAATGAAAGTGCCTATGATAGTGACCCTATAGGAAATGAAAAAAATGAAATAAAGGCAGATTTTGAAAGTGAACACAATGGGTCAAATAATGAAGAGGAGGATAGTCATGAAGATGAAAATGCATCAAGCCATGATGAGGACACCTCTAATCATGACAACACAGAAATTGACATTGAAGATGATGATAATTTAATTATGGAAGATGACATTGTAGGAGACTTGGAAGAAGATAAAAATGATGAAAATCTTGACAGTAATACTAGCATGGGAGGAAATGAAAATGCCTCTCAAGAAGGAAAGCAAGGGTCAAATTGAAGAAGGCTCAAGGCAAGCTCCTGGAACCGAAAGAGAAAAGAGACAAGCTAGGCTTGGAATATTAGCTGAAGCTTCCCTAAAGGTCTCCCAAGAACCATGAGGCATCTACCTACCAAATTTGGGAGAAATTGAGCAAGTTTTTGTTTTTTGCAATTTTTGAGGCTAGGAGCGCAGCGCACCCTGCGTTGTGATTTTTCCCAAGGCATATTTAGGAGAAAATGTTTGCATATTTGGGTTCCTCATCATCCAGATAGCATGCTCAAAAATTTTCAGCCCAATTGGAGTTGTTTTGGTCCCCCAAAAGGGTCAAAAACAACCATTTTTTGACCATTCTGCCTGCTTTTGAGGACATGTGTTGCGCTCCTAGAAGTCTTGGAATTTTCACTTTTTGGATAGGTTGTAGAAGTCATATTGAAGAAATAAATGTGGATCTGGAAATTATATTTCAAGGGCTTTCCAACGAGCCATCACGGAGCCTTCTCTGAGATCAGGAAGGTCTCCAAAACACTGCTACAAGAAGACCTATTTTTCCTGTCTCTGTGCTACACTCGTAGCATAAATTCAAATTTTGACAGTGTGCTGCGCTCTTGTGGTTGAAAAGGAAGAATGTGCATTTAGCAAGTTTTTATATGATTTTTAGGGCCTAAAATTCAATTTAATTTCTATATATGGCCGAAAAAAATATTTGTTTAGATATTTTTGTGCCTTAGGACTTGCAAGGCCTCAAGGACAATATAGATATTTTTTATTAGCCAATAGACTTCTAGATGATCTATTAGGATTTACTCCTCCCTGATTATTATATATAGCATGAGGATTCATTGTAAACAAGGGCTTTGATGTGTTTAAGAGCAATACATGGTTTTCAGAAGTTGATGAACAATCCAGTGTTGTGGAGCTTGTGGATGATTTGCCTTCGTTGATAATGATTAAGGTTTGTTTGCAGGATTCCTGAGTTTAGTTAATGGTGAATTATCTCTTATTTTTTCATGTTTTTCTTGTTTTTCATGTGTCCATATTTCTATATTTCAATATCTCAGAAGAGTATAGGATGGAAAATGTTGTTAGAAGCACTTCAGTCCCCCTGTTTTCTATTGTCTTCATGTTTTCTTCTGTTGGGTTAGTTTAAAGAATTCATAGTTTCTCCTTACACCCACCTAAGCTTTTCTATTTCATTATTGGATTAATATGATAGTTTACAAACATGATTCATGGTAAGCCCTAATTTTTTTATGCTATCTAAACTCTATCTCGAAATCTCTCTTTGATGTATTAATTGATTAGGTTAATCCAAAGGTCTTGTTTCGATATTGCCCTTTGTATATGCTTATCAGTTTACCTCAAAGTTCTTTGTAGTTTAATGAATGATTTTTACGCATTCCCTCTTCATTTATTAACGCTATTTGTCTCTTATATGTTTTCAAATCGTGAAAGTAGAATCATTGAATTTAGATAACTTGTCTTAGTTCATTTTCTCCATTGGATTGTATATATTGAATGTGTATTTGTTTAAAAGTATTCTTATTGAGTAAATGGTGTGCCCTACCTCATGAATAGTATATTTTTCTTATCAGTATTCAAGATCTCTCTGTTCATAGGTATTTGACAAACGATTCTAAACTACCCTTTTCCCTACCTTGGTTCCCAAACTTAATGTCCATTTCAGCTCATACATAAACTTTAAAAATCCATTAACTACACTAGATTTTCCATGTGATGTACCCCGATTCTTTATCAAGATATAAATGAATTTAAAGATTCAATAGCCCCATTGATTTGAGAACCTCTCCCTCCACCTATCTTAATTGATCATCTTACCCCAACCAAAACAAACAACAAACCTACACTTAAAAACTAGCCTAAAATAAACCATCCAAAGTGAACAAGTTCACATCCTTCACATCATAGAGAGATCCCTCTCTAAGACCGGGAAGGCTAGGTCCTAGGACTCCAAATATTGGTCTAATGTTACCCTATAAATTTTGTCTACCAATCTGCTAAATCACAGGAAACTAACACAAGGCACCCGGCTAGTTAAAACTTATCAAATTTGATACAGTTGCCCTCAAATGAAACGACCTGACCTGAACGTGTTTTGTCGGGTGCCCTCACACGAAATGACACAACGCACCCAGAGGAATGAAGGCATAAGGGAGAAAATGGAAAATGGGCCGGACAGACATGCACAAGGCACTCGGGCAGTCACAACTTAGAAAATTTGATATGACTGTCCTCAAACGAAATGACCCGACCCGAATGCGTTTCATTAGGCGCCCTCACACGATGTTGGGAAAAATACTGAGAGGGGGGGGGGGTGAATCAGTATTTAGTGCTGACTGAAAACTTTTTAACTTTTTCTTGCTTTTAAACCCATACACTACTTTAATGAACACAACTCGCGTATACACGGGTATATCCTTAAGTAAACTCGTGTATGCTCTGAGATCTAAATATGCATTTAATTTTTAACTTAGATAATTGCATCATCATATGTTTAGTAAACAGGTGCAGTAAGAATAGAATAAATCATCACACATAAGAAACAAACATGAACACCAAGATTTAAGGTGGAAACCCAATTCGGGAGAAAACCACCGCTGTCGTTGTCTCAGTCTTCAATATTTATTATATAAAGAAAACTTCTTACAATAATGTACTGGCACAGACTCATACTACCACACAGACACCCACCTGCAGAAGGCTACAACCTTCTCTCCTTTACCAGCCTCTCCTGGAAGGGAACTACAACCCCCTACTCTCAATTACCAGCTTCTCCTGGGAGGGAGCTACTACCCCCTGCTCTTGTTTACCAGCTACCACTGGAAGGGAGCTACTACCCCCTTACTGAAGCCTTCAACCCTCAGCACTACTGCCAACCACGTTTCATCAATTTTCAAACTGGATCAAACAGCTGCAACACAACCCTTCACTTATCAACAAATATACTTCGCCCGATGCTTCAAATAGAACAGTGAAACCACTGTAACCAGAATATCAGAGATAACCCAGACTTCAGAATACATATGAAGAAATACATTCAACCTTGAGCAATCATTAGTTCAGATACCATACGCTCTTTTACTTAATCGGACCCGTGTATACATGCGCTTTTCATGAAACTAACCCGCGTATACATCTGTGCATTTTTCAGAAAACCCTAACTACCCATACGCGCTTTTATTGAATCAGATCTGTGTATACACATGCTTTTCATGAAACAAACATGCGTATAGATCTATAAAAGATAAACTTTGCAGAACAGATCAGATCTATGAATTTACCCAGATTTCTTCAATTTCTTCATCAGATTTGTGCCAGGTCTTCATCACTTCTTTTCAGATCATCCTAGAGATTCATCATTTCTAGATCTAGAGATCTTTAACCTTCATCATATTCATAGGTGCATCATAGATTCAGATCTATCAATTTAGAACAGAGTTCAACCATGGAGATATACTTCAAAGTGAAGTATTCATTAATGCCCAGACACTTATGCTCCCCCTTGCACTATGAATTTATTCTCCTTAAGTAGATTTGGCCTTTATCAATACCATGAGTCAAAACCACTTAACCATTGATGGTATTCCTGGATGGAATCAAATATATAATCAAGCGCTCAAAACTTTGGGCCAATACCATGGTAATGCCCCCTGGTTTTATAAAAATAGAGTGCAAATTGGCATACGCAACTTGGCATGTTCATTTCCACGTACATACGCGACTTCTCCTTAATAAAACCGTGTATGCCTTGTGACATACCTTGTTCAACATTATTATGGCACTTTCTCAATTTCTTTCTTCTGCTACTTCTGAACAGATCTGTAGATACATCAGATTTACATCATTTCCATCAAGGACAACTTCATCAAGCAGGTTCCATCAAAGTCAATACATTGTATCACATTGTCAACAATCTCCCCCTTAACTCATCAAGTAGGTTTCCATCAAGTTCAATAGGTTTCCATCAAGAACAACTTCATCAAATAGGTTGCCATCAACTTTATCAAGTAGGATGCCATCAAGGACAACACTCTGCATCATATTGCCAACAATCTCCCCCTTTGGACTTGATGGCAACCATGATGGTGTTTGATCATCGCAACAGATAGATACATTGATTATAATCATTAAGCAAGCACCATGATATTCTCCCCCTATTGAACCACCATGATAAACAAGTAAAACACCATGATAAACACCGTGATACTACTCTCCCCCTTTGACATCAAGGGAAAAGGGTATATCAAAACCAAAACAAGGTTTTTCTTCTTATGTAGAAAGAAGAGCTCTGTAGATCTGATGTGCACTGAGG
The DNA here is from genome assembly GCA_034641835.2 of Pinus albicaulis. Classification (NCBI taxonomy): domain Eukaryota; kingdom Viridiplantae; phylum Streptophyta; class Pinopsida; order Pinales; family Pinaceae; genus Pinus; species Pinus albicaulis. The sequence continues at coordinate 51,212,357 of CM076570.1, forward strand.
TTACCATGCTCCCCCTGAGTTCATGCTGAATCTTCAAACATATTTTTTCAATGAAGTACATGAATCTATAACCAAGGACTCATACTTACATAAAAGTTCCAACCAAGTGGATTTACATATATGACTCATGTACCCAACCTAGTGGGTTTACATAATTTGACTCAACTACCCAACCAAGTGGGTTTACAAATTTGACCAAGCCCTTTACATGACTGAATATTACAATTTACATCATAGGTCATAGCCTTTTCATCAAATTACACATATGAATTTTTATAACCAATATCAAAAATACCTCAAGAGAGATCATAATTGAGAATCATCATAATGCCAACAATGCATTACATTTATTAAGGCTAATGCTCCCCCTAAAACTGTGCATCCAATGCATCCTTTCCATATGACCAAAACTCCTCCTTAGCTTGTGCAACCTGAACACTTTCAATAGCCAATCATCAAGGCATCCTTACCCAATATCAGAGAATGAAACAGAAATATAAGAGCTGAAGCATCATCAGAGATACCATACAACATCAGAGATACCAAACAGCACTACAGCTGTGCTAAAGAATGCTGACCCCAAGTAAAAATTTTCAGCATCTAACCATACACGGTTTTCTTTGTATAAACTCCTGTATATACATGACTGTCTTTCAGGAAACCCGTGTATCCATTTTAATCTTCTGAATTTAAGTAGTTCTGATTTTCTGCATGACAAAGACTACTCCCAGCTTCTGTCTGAGATATTCAAACGCTTCCCTGGGCAGAGGTTTGGTCAGTATATCAACAACTTGTTCTTTGGAGGGAACATACTCCAACTTCACCTTTTTTTCAAGCACTTGTTCACGTAAGAAGTGATACTTGATGGGAATGTGCTTGGTCTTGGAGTGCATAATAGGATTCTTTGAGATACTGATGGCACTTGTATTATCACACATAATGGAGATAGGAGGTGAACATTTTATTTGAAAGTCTTGTAAGGTTTGCATCATCCAAAGAAGTTGAGTACAACATGATGCGACAGCCACATATTCTGCTTCTACTGTAGATAAGGCAATAGATTTTTTCTTCTTGCTGAACCAGGATACTAACTGGGGCTCCATATAGAATGCACCACCACTAGTGCTTTTCCGATCATCAACATTTCTAGCCCAATCTGCATCAGTATAAGAATGAAGAGTAAGATCAGCATTCTTTGGATACCATAGTCCAAAATCTTGAGTTCCTTGTAGATATTTTAATATTCTTTTGACAGCCTGAAGGTGAGACTCTTTTGGATTAGCTTGGAATCATCCAACAATCCCAACTGCATGCATAATGTCTGGTCTAGTCCCAGTGAGATAAAGTAGAATTCCTATCATAGATCTGTATTCTGGTTGATTCACCGTGGGAGAATCATCATGAGAACTGATATTACATCCGGTTATCATTGGTGTACTTATAGGTTTGCACTCTTCCATGCCATACTTCTTCAAAATTTGCTTAAGGTATTTTGCTTGTGATAAGAATATACCATCTGTAGTTTGATGCACTTGCAAGCCAAGAAAGAATGTTAGTTCCCCAAGTAAAGACATTTCAAATTCTTACTGCATGACAGAAGCAAATTTCTGACTCATAGATTCTTCATTACTTCCAAAAATGATATCATCAACATATACCACCACAATCAATAGTTTATCATTTTCAATTTTTGTGTATAAATTGCTATCAGCAGACCCCTTTGAAAATCCTTGTTGATGAAGATATTTGTCAAGACAATAATACCATGCCCTTGGAGCTTGTTTGAGACCATATAGAGCCTTTTTAAGTCTGCAAACAAGTTTTTCATCATTTCCCAAAATGAATCCTTCTGGTTGTTCTATATAAACTTCTTCTTCTAGATCACCATTGAGAAACAAAAATTTAACATCCATTTGATAAGCTTTGATTTGTTGGAAGCTTGAAAAAGAAAGAAACATTCTTATGGCTTCAAGTCTAGCTACAGGAGCAAAAGTTTCTTCAAAGTATATACCTTCTTGTTGAGCATACCCCTTGCAGACAAGTCTAGCTTTATTTCTTATAACCTCCCCATTCTCATTTAACTTGTTTTTGAATATCCATTTGGTTTCAATGACATTTTTTTCATGAGGTCTTGGTACTAATTCCCAAGTGTGATTCTTTTCGATTTGATCAAGCTCTTCATTCATGGCTTGAATACAACATTCATCTTTGCTAGCTTGATTGAAATTGTGTGGTTCAATACTGGATAGAAATTCCATATATTTAGAAGAGCCCACAAGAGTCCTTCTTGTTTGTACACCCGATCCCTTATCTCCAAAAATTTGAGATTCTGGATGATTCTTTTGAACATATCTGGATGGAGCTTTTTTAGATAAATCATCTTCAGGTTCTTCATTGGGTTCACTGTCTATATCATTGCTATTTGATGTAGGAGGATATATGTCACCATCGTCTTCATTTGTTGTTTGTTTTTCTTCTTTAGGGGCTGCAGGAGACTCATCAATAACAACATCAATACATTCAAAAATCTTCCGAATTATTTTATTGTAACATTTATATGCTCTACTCCTAGAGGAGTAGCCAAGAAGTATTCCTTCATCTGCTCTGGATTCAAACTTGCCAAGTTTTTCATCATTATTTTTGATAAAACATCTGCTTCCAAAAACTCTAAAATGCTTCATAGTGGGAGTATTACCATACCAGAGTTCATATTGATTTTTATCACTATTTACTCGAACATGTGCCTTGTTAAGAATATTTACCACTGTATGTGCTGCTTCTCCCCAAAAAGTGTCATTTGTTCTGGAGTCATCAAGCATAGCTCTAGCCATTTGTTTAACTGTTCTGTTCATTCTTTCTGCTACGCCATTTTGTTGTGGAGTGCCAGCTACAGAAAATTGTCTTTTTATGCCATGTTGTTCACAAAATTCAATGAATTGATTTGATGTATATTATCCTCCTCAATTAGATCTCGGACACTTGATTTTAAAATCTAATTCATTTTCAACTAGTGCTTTTAAGGTCTGAAATTTCTCAAATGCTTCATATTTGTGTTTAAGCAGCCCAATCCAACACATTCTGGAGAAATCATTAATAAATAAGATATAGTATTGTTCACCACGTGGTGAATTTTTCCTCACAGGTCCACATATGTCAGTATGAATCAGTTCAAGAGGCTTACTTGATGATCCTTCCTTGGCATTAAACTGTACTCTGGTTTTCTTACCAAATTGGCAAGGTTTGCATATGATATTTTCGGGTGGAGTAATATTGGGAAGATCACGGACAGCTTTAAGTCTGCTTGATTTGTTGATCTGAGAGAAGCTCAGATGCCCCAACCTTCTATGCCATAGCCATTTTTCTGAATATTTGTTCAAGTAACATTGTTCTTTGCAGTTCTTCAACACATACAGGTTGCTTGGAGTTATTTTTCCTTTTATAATTGTTTTACCTGTATCAAGATCACGTACCACACATTCTTTGGAACTAAAGACAACTTCAGTTCCTTGATCACACATTTGACTTACACTTAGCAGGTTATGCCTTAATCCATCCACATACATGACATCATTAGCTTTCACCTTTTCTTTTAGAAACACAGACCCTTTTCCCTTAATTATTGCAGGAGTATCATTTCCAAATGTAACCTTCTTTTCCTTTTCTAGAGCATTATATGTAAGAAGTTTGTTTTTGTCACTTGTAATGTGTCTTGAGCATCCACTATCAATGTACCATTGATTTTATTCACCTTCTGCAAATAACGCTATGCCACAATTTTCAACCTGCAATTCCTTATTTTTCCATACTTTGGAGCTTGAAGGAACATGCTCTTTTGGCTAAACGTTTCTCCTGCATTCAGATTCTTCATGGCCAACGTTATTGCAATAAGCACATTGAACTTCATTTAGAAGAGGAGAAAAGTTGTTATAGGTATTCTTCTCAAATTCAATCCTTTTCTTTCTTGATTCTCTAGTCATGATGGTTTTATATGCAACACATTGAACAACCTTATGACCAAAATTGTGACATGAGAAACATTGTCCATTGAAGAAGAAATTTTTGTGATCATGAAATCTTCTTCTTGAATTTACCTGTTGATTGGTGTTTCTTTGAGAGATATTCCTGTTAGTGTTCTTTGAATTGAGATGATCATGCTTTATCTGTAATGATTCTTTATTCCCTTACAGAGTGGCAGAATTTTGTAAACCAGCTGTAGCTGCTTTTAGATAATTTGGTGCTGAAGCCTGAGAAGAATCTCCGGTATATCCAAGACCTGTCTTTATAAGAGGATAATGTTGTACCTTGATAATCTCATCTAAGGTTTCAGATCCTTTAGCAAATCTAAGATTCAGAGTCTTTAATTTCTCAAAATCTTTTCTTAGACTTACCACTTCACATTCTAATTTCTCAATGTGTTTCTTTACTTCTTCAACCTGCTTTTCCAGAGTCTCTATGGTTATTTTCCTTTCTTCTAGGATTATTTTACTTTCTTCTAAGTGTATTTTGAGTTTATTGTTTTCTTCAAGAAAATCATTGTCCTCTAGAGCATCCACAAAAGTATCCTTTTCTTCTCTAGATTCAAATGCCATGAGAAGTCTAAGATCTTGTTCACATTCTTCCTCACTATCAGATAACTCATCATTGTCTTCATGAGTATAGTAACTTTTTATAGTGTTAAACTGATTCTTATTCCTTCTTGCTACTTCCTTCCCTTTTGCAGGTGTTTCTTTTTTTAGGACACTTAGCAGCATAATGACCAACTCTTACACACTCAAAAAATTTGAAAGGAAGCTTACCTCTGAACCATCCTGTGCCAGGTTGGAGTTTCTTTACAAAATTTGCCTCATCTTCTTCTGAGATATATCCTGATCCTTATACTTCTTGGACTTATTTCCCTTTTGTAGAAGATTTGAAGACAACCTTTTTGACTTCAGATGGTCCTCCTCTTCTCATTTCATATGCGATTAGTATGCCATGAAGTTGTACCACAATAAGATTTTGAAGATCCTATTTTTCTTCAAGAGCAGAAACTTTTGACTCAAATTTTGTTGTTAGCGATCTTAAAATTTTCTCAACCAAAGTAGATTCGGTTATTGTTTCTCCCAGATTTCTCATACGATTTACAACATCATCAAAACGTAGAAAGAAACTGGAAATATTGTCATCATTATGCATTCTTAAATTTTCATATTCAATTCTGAGAGTTTCAAGTTTTGCACTTTTTACCTTTGCATCACCTTCATAACTTAGAATGATTTTGTCCCATATCTCCTTTGTTGTATTCAGCTGCATAACTTTGACAAATTTAGAATTAGTTAGACTTCCTGTTAGAGCATTGAATTCCTTTGCATTTGTTTCATAACACTTCTTTTCAGTCGGATCTGTTGGTACTGCAGCTGGATATTGATATCCTCGTTCAACAATGGCCCATACATCTGCTCCCATAGACTGTAGATAGGATCTCATCCTTATTTTACAAAAGATTAAATTGCTTCCATTAAAGAGCGGAGGCTTGATAGATGTTGTTCCATCTTGGTTGCTCATCTTGCTTGATCTTCCTTCTAGCAGCTAATCTTTTTCAGAAGGACCTGCTCTGATACTAATTGTTGGGAAAAATACTGAGAGGGGGGGGTGAATCAACATTTAGTGCTGACTAAATTTTTTTTTAAATTTTCTTGCTTTTAAACCCATACGCTACTTTAATGAACAAAACTCCCGTATACACGCGCATATCCTTAAGTAAACTCGTGTATGCTCAGAGATCTAAATATGCATTTAATTCTTAACTTAGATCATTGCATCATCAAATGTTTAGTAAATAGGTGCAGTAAGAAAAGAATAAATCATCACACATAAGCAACACACATGAACACCAGGATTTAAGGTGGAAACCCAATTCGGGAGAAAACCACCACTGTCATCGTTTCAGTCTTCAATATTTATTATATAAAGAAAACTTCTTACAATCATGTACTGGCACAGACTCATACCAGCATGCAGGCACCCACCTGTATAAGGCTACAACCTTATCTTGTTTACCAGCCTCTCCTGGAAGGGAGCTACAACCCCCTGCTCTCGTTTACCAGCCTCTCCTGGAAGGGAGCTACTACCCCCTTCTCTCGTTTACCAGCTACCACTGGAAGGGAGCTACTACCCCCTTACTGAAGGCTTCAATCCTCAGCACTACTTCCGACCATGTTTCATCAATTTTCAAACTGGATCAAAAAGCTTCAACACAACCCTTCACTTATCAACAAATATACTTTGCCCAATGCTTCAAACAAAACACTGAAACCACTGCAACCAGAATATCAGAGATAACCCAGACTTTAGAATAGATATGTAGAAATACATTCAACCTTGAGCAATCATTAGTTCAGATACCATACACGCTTTTATTTAATCAGACCTGTGTATACACGCGCTTTTCATGAAAATAACCCGCGTATACATTTGTGCATTTTTCAGAAAACCCTAACTTCCCATACGCGCTTTTATTGAATCAGATCAGCATATACACGCGCTTTTCATGAAACAAACCTGCGTATAGATCTATAAAAGATAAACTTTGTAGAATAGATCAGATCTATGAACTTACCCATATTTCTTCAATTTCTTCATAAGATTTGTGCCAGGTCTTCATCACTTCTTTTCAGATCATCCTAGAGATTCATCATTTCTAGATCTAGAGATCTTGAACCTTCATCATATTCATAGGTGCATCATAGATTCAAATCTATCAATTAAGAACAGAGTTCAACCATGCAAATATACTTCACAGTGAAGTATTCATTAATGCCCAGACACTTGAAATCCCCCTTGCACTATGGTTTTCTTCTCCTTAAATAGATTTGGCCTTTATCAATACCATGAGTCAAAACCACTCAACCACTGATGTTATTCTTGGACGGAATCAAATAGATAATCAAGCGCTCAAAAATTTGGGCCAATACCATGGTAATGCCCCCTGGTTTTATAAAAATAGAGCGCAAATTGGCATACGCGACTTGGCACGTTCATTTCCACGTACATACGCGACTTCTCCTTAATAAAACCGTGTATGCCTTGTGACATACCTTGTTCAACGTTATTCTGGCACTTTCTGAATTTCTTTCTTTTGCTACTTCTGAACGGATCTGTAGATACATCAGATTTACATCATTTCCATCAAGGAAAACTTCATCAAGCAGGTTCCATCAAAGTCAATACATTGTATCACATTGTCAACACATGACGCAACACGACGCACCCGACCGAACAAAGGCACAAGGGAGAAAACAAAAAATGGGTCGCCGAAATGTGCACAAGGCACCCAATCAGTCAAAACACGAAACACGTTCAGAAGTAAGCATGCACAAGGCGACCCAGGTGGTCACAACTTAGCAAATTTGATACAACCGATCTCAAACGAAATGACTCGACCCGAACGCGTTTCATTGGGCACCCTCACATGGCACAACATGGCGTGCCCGACCAAACGAAGGCACAAAAGAGAAAATGGAAAATAGGCCACACGAACGTGCACAAGGCACTCGGATAGTTGCAACTTAGAAAATTTGATATAGCCACCCTTAAACAAAATGACCTGACCCGAATGCATTTATTCAGGCACCCTCTGTTGGGGTTCCCATGTTTTGGCCAGATTGGCAAGACCAAAATATGAGACAACATCAAACCACTTTCAGACCTCAGGATCTAGCCCTTCTGGGTCCAGAGAGGGATATCTCAATGTTTGTTAAAGGTAATGTCTTTGAAGGTCAAAGGTTTAAGATATTAGGCTAGTTATAAGGCTTGGAGTTTGTTTGTTTGATGTATGTTTGGTTGCCGGTCATCAGGAAAGAAGGGTTAAATGTAAGAAAATGATGAGAAAAGAGGATTTAGGTAGAGGTGAAGTATTCTAGGGAGCATTCAAGACCATTGGGAAATGGAGTCAGGAAAGGGTTTACTTGCTAATCAATATGCAGGCTTTCAGTTGGGCTAGTCATCTAAAACATTGGATCTTAAAGATGATAGTGTGGCATGGAATGGTAGGGGAGGAAGAACAATAAAAGTTTAAATCGCAAAGTTAAAGACCTGAGATTAGAGAGAGACTTTGACCTCTCAATGCTTTGGCCTCTAGCTTGAGGGATCTTAGAAAGGCCAGCCGGTTGCACAAGCATCCTAGTGGACAGGGATAACTCTAATCCCCAGTGTTCCCAAATCTTCCAGCTAAATCCTAACAAGAACATCTAAGAACAGATTCATTTAATTCATACATCAGCTAGCAAGCAATAACATCCACTACACTTTTTAAATTAACTGAAATCAACTCCTAGATAACACATTTAGTAGAAAACATCAAAGGCAAGGAGAGTAGAAACATAGGGTACCTAACAAGGGTAAATCCTATGCCAGATTTATGATGCAAGCCAGTAGAGATGAAATTAAAGGAATGCAAGTTAAACACAAATAAAAAGATATAAAACATCACCACTGATTTAGATCAGTATCCAAAGAAATGTGCTTGTCATATTAAAAAGCAACACCAGTCAAGTACAACATTTCCAATAGCTGGATATTCAGTCCAAAAACATCTTCCTCGGCCTATCTTACAACTTTACACAGATACTTTGTCTCAAAAGAAACAGCTTGTAATTCTCTGATAATTGATAAACAACCTTTACAATAAGTTTGTTCATGAATTTATAGCTCAAGTGGAGCTGAGAAGGTAGGTGACACACTAAATGTAGCATTAACACTCAAGAAAAGAAGAGGGTCGAGGCCCATTCTATTTAAATTTTGTGCATTTATCCATGGCACTCTTTTGAGTGAAAGAGTGGTCTTCTCCAGGCTTCCATTTACTCCAGTATGTCTCTGATGTACATTGGCTGCAATACTATGTAGTACTTTTGGTGAAATAAACAAAAATTAAATAAATGATGCTAGGGTCTGCCATACTGTGAATCAAATGCTTCTGATAGCATAGGACTCTTGTGGGGACTTCTCTTGGACACAAAGTATACTGAAACAATAATGTGCAAGGTGTACGTTCTCAGGAAGAAACATTTTTCTGATTTGAAATCCTGATAGCATTGTTTTTTGCGCACTGGACCTTTCGTGCAATCCATGATGTCTTTGAACTGGTACCCTGTCTTATAAAATTCCTGAAAAACTAAAAAACCTTCTTTTTCTTGCCTTGAACTCTCTGCTGCTCCCGTACTGTCTTTGTTTATGAAATTTGAGCTTTAATGGCACGGAAGAGGGTTTTCAGAGCTTGAACTCTGTCCTTTGATGAAATTTACGAGGCAGACACTTTTATGGACATTTTCTATAAGATCAGGCTCTAAATTCAGCTCCTTCTGTGCACTGTGCTTTTACAATAGTGCGTATGAATCATGGTAGTTTTCCACCTGCCTGTAACCCTGTAAAACACGAAAACAAGTTAAGAAAACCGTGCATGGAGAGGGTGGTGTGGATGACTGCAGAAACGTCAACGTGACATGGTGAACGAAGATGCATGCAAAGGATACTCATGGAGGAAAATGTGTAATAGTGAGAAATACACTGGGTGACGTTAAAATAGCAATTCCAATGAAGAACATTAAAACTTTTACCTTGGAATGAAATTATATATGGGGCGGGCGAGAAAATGATGAACACACGTGGAAAAATGATGTGGCAGGACGGGGTTACGGTAGGACAATCTTTAAATTAGGACCGTCCGATCTTAGGAGGAGATCGACGGCTAGGAATGCGTCGGAGGGCGATGGCCAGTGGGCCAGGGGTACGGGTGCCTTGGTTAACTTCCGTGCAACCTCATGGAGCGATCATCGTTGGATGGGGAGCCCCGGATCGGATGGTTGATATGCATATCGCTCCATGTCTTCTGCTGAACAATAATGCACGATGGGAGGGCAGTTTTGAAATAGTGTCGCTACCACGCATCGCGCGATGAGTGGAATCGTTGGCCAATCGAAAAATACCACCTACCCTCCAACGACGGTGCGATAGAAACTGGTGGTTTATGAACAGTGCGCGGGGACCACCGAGGCGAGTAAAATACGGAACGTTGATCTGGTAGTTAAATGGACGGTGGAGATGCGATGAATGGGCGGTGAATGGGTTGAGCAGTGGAAGATGTGGGGGGTGCGACGACCATCCGATATGTATAGATTGATAGCTCAGGATGCTCCCGATATCCAAATACTGTAAGCGCCTTTCACTCTGTCGTCTAGTTCTAGCGTCGTGGTCGCATGAGGGGAAAAATGGTTCAGGGGCTAGCCGAAGGGGGCTAAGACCCATATACATGGGGAATATGGGTTTTTGGCACATTTTCAATGAAATTAAAGGCCAAAGGGGTAACGATAGAGGGAAGAAGGGTTTATTAAACCACACCAGGGATGTGTGTGTGGTTTAGAGGGGAATTTTCGGGAAGTTTTAGAAGGATTAGGAGGGGGATTGGGGGTAAAAAAGGGGGACTTTGAAAAAAGACAAAGGGAATGTAATGGGCAATTCTGCAGGGGTACAAGGGGCAAACGTAGGCCTTTTGGAGCAAAATTTTTGTAATCAGAGAGGCTTAATAATGGGAATTAGCAGAGGGAATTTTATCAAAGGCAAAGGCACAGGAGACTTCAAGGATGATGTGTCTTCAGGGGAGATGCATTCCTTGAAGGCTCAAAAACAAATTAGCCCCTTACTTTGCTTGTCAAAATATCTATAGGGGGCTAATAGTGGCTCCACATGGGGACGGCTTCTTCTTGAAGGAGTCAAGAATTTAGAAAATGATCTTTTGTGGAGGCCAGATGCCTGCTGCTTCAACCACCTTTCTTCTTTGATTTTCAACTGCCACAGTAGTGAAGACATCAATTTAGCAGAAAAAATTTCCCAATCAATCTACCTACCCATTCTACAATCCTAGCATTTTTCTTCTAGGGTGAATTTGAACTAGTAGACCCTTTACATCATTTATTTTTATACAAACAAGAAAATAAACCTATTCTATTTCTACCCTTATTACTCCATGAGACCAAATTAAAATTTTGGTCTCATATGTTTCTCTACCTAATATAATATCTGCTGGGATTAAACTGTCGAGAAGATTTCTTCTCTATATTCTACAATAGAAATTTAAAAACAGTCAAACTAGGATTAGACAGTCTATTTTGCTGTGGATCCAAGGCATAAAGATAGTTGCACATGGACAAAATTTTGCAGAAACCTGCAAAAAAAATCTTGAAGGCTTGAAATTTGAAGTTTGAAGCATCATTCTTCCCTTTGTGACTCAAGTTTTGAGCTTGTTAGAGTCACTTATTTTTTGTCTCAGCTCTGGATTTGGGCTTGTTAGAGCTGAGTCTTTTTCTTCATTGCTGGTCCAGGTTTTGGGCATGTTTGAACCAGCTATATTTGTTTTCTTTGGCTCAGGTTTTGATCATATTAGAGCCAATCGTTACACTTCAGAGGCTCATGTTTTGAGCATGTTTGAACCTCTCCTTTTCTCTATTTATTTATTTATTTTGGAGCATTGTCTCTTTTTCTTGAAAACAAACACTACAATGATATGTACAATGGAAATGAGAATTGGAAATTGGAAATCAATAGAAGTAGTGATTGAGCATCCTGCCATTGAAAGGACCCCCAAACAGCTCTGTACCATGTAATTCTTGTAGAAATAAGGAATTTGGACCCACAGTGGCCTGGACGATGTAGGGACCTTGCCACAAACTGTCAAACTTGTCGTGCTTTCCTTTGTCCTCTCTCCTTGAGTCCCACTTTAGAAATTTATCTCCAATTTTGAAATCAAAGGCCTTAGTTATTTTGTCGAATAACTTCTTTATATTTTCCTGAACCTTGATAGCTCTGTTATATACCTCCTCCCTTGTTTGTTGGAGATGAATTTTCTGGTTTATTCTCCTCACCATATTGTCTTCTTCTATCTGAATCTCTTGAACAAGTTTAATCACTGGTATTCTAAGGCTGGTGGGAAACACTGCTTCTGTTCCATAGACAAGATGATATGGTGACATGCCAATGGATTTATTTGTTGTAAGCATGTCAGCCCATAAGGCATGAACTAAATTGTTATGCCATAACTTTTTGTTCTCTTCCAGTAGCTTTTTGATGATGATCACCAGGCTCTTGTTTGATGATTCAGCTAATCCATTACCTTGAGGGTAATAGGCAGTTGAATGACCGAGTGCTATTTGGTACCTGTGACAAAAATCAACCATTTTCTTGGATCCAAACATAGCAGCATTATCAGTGATTATTTTCTTTGGGCAGCCAAACCAAGAGAGGATATGACCTTCTAGAAACCTAATGATGACCGACTCTGTGGCATTCCTAGTAGGTATGGCCTCTATCCATTTAGTGAAGTAGTCTGTGGCTGTCAAGATCCATGTGTGTTGGACAGAGGAGGCAGGATGAATTTCTCCTATGAAATCTAGGCCCCATTGCATAAAGGGACCTTCAACAATGATGGGTTGTAGAGGTAAGGGGAGGAGTTTTCTTTTGCCTTAAAAAATCTGGCATTTGTGGCAGGCAATAATCATCTTATGGATATCATTGAAGAGTGTAGGCCAATAGTAGCTAGCTCTATGTATTTTGTTTGCAGTGGCTTTCTATTTCAGGTGTCCTCCACACTCTCCTACATGGAATTCTTGTTTGATATTTTCTACTTCAGACTCAGGCAAACATTTAAGCAATAGGCCATTTGGATTTTTCTAGTATAAGCTATCATTCATTATGCAATAGCTCCTGGATTTTAGCTTTAAGAATCTGGCTTTTGTCTTTGATATTTCAGGAGGGGCATTGAGGTGTGTAAGCACATACATAATGTCAGAATACCAAGGAGAGCTCTAAAAATTCTCCTCGACAGTGGGATCAGGCAATCCCTGCTGCTCATCCAAGGCATCTACCATGTTAATTTCTAGGGATTGTAGATTTGATTCAGCCATTAGTTGAGCTAAGCACTGTCCTTTGATCAGTTTGGTGGGTTTTATCTCAAGGTCGTACTCTAAGATCACAACAATCCATTTTCCCCTCTTCCCATCTAGGTCTTGGGCCAAGATGTCTTTGACCACTATGTTGGGTACATAGACTATGTTGTGGGAATGCAGTATGTACACCCTAAAGTATTTCAAGGCCTTAATTAGAGCATAGGAATAATTTTCCATTATGTTGTATTTCAAGGGTGCATCCCTGAGTGCTTTGCTGAAGAAAGAAATGGGTTGTTCCATTCCCTCTAGATTTTTCTGCAGTAGAACTGCAGCTATTGTATGCTTGGAGGCAAATGAAAAAATCAGGAAATCTTTTAAGAAATCTGGGCTGACTAGGACAGGAGTGTGGGTCAGTGCAAGTTTAACTGATTCAAAATATTTCTTAGCTTCAACAGTCCACTTAACTCCTACACCTTTCTTCAGCATGTTAGTCATATTTCTAAGGTGTTCAGCTAGGTTGGGAATAAACCTCCTGAGGAAGTTGATTTTCCCAATAAAGGACTGTAACTCCTTGATGTTTCTCGGGTGTGTGATTTGTAGTATTCCCTCAACTCTTTGTGGATATATCCTAATCCCTTTCTCAGATATGATGTGGCCAAGAAGCTTACCTTCTTACAACCCAAATATAGTCTTTTTAGGATTCAGTGACAGACCAAACCTTCTACATTTTTCAAACACTCTTCTTACGTGTTCTAGGTGTTCTTCCTTAGTCTTGTAGTAGACTGTTATGTCATCCAGGTAGATGACAATGAAGTTTCCTATTTCATCTGAAAAAGCTATGTCCATCGCTCTTTGGAAGGTTGCACCAGCGTTCATCAGCCCAAAAGGCATCTTTGCATACATGAAAGTGCCCCATGGAGTGGTAAAGGCTGTTTGGAGTTGGTCTTCTGGGATTACTAAGACTTGGTTGTATCCTGAAAAACCATCTAGTAGGGAGATCCTTTTAGAACCTACTACCCTCTGAAGAATATGCTCCATTTTTGGTAAAGGGTAATTATCTTTGAGTGAGGCTCTATTTAGATTCATGAAATCTATGCACAATCTGATCTCCCCTATTTTCTTTCTCACAGCCACTAGGTTTGATACCCAATCAGAGAACCTCACAGGAACAATTATACCTGCCCCATACATCTTTTTAATCTCTTTTTCCACTGTAGGAGATTGTTTTGGGTTTATTCTGTGAAGTTTTTTTCTGAAGGGATTCTGATTTTCTTTCAAGGGTATTTTATGTTGTATGATGTTTGTGTGATAGGCCCTTAAGTCCTCATAACTCCAAGCAAACACATCGATGAATTCCTTGAATAGGTCAATGTATTTATTTTCATGTTTGCAGGTAGGGACTTAGCCAATTTGATCATCTTGGGTTTATTTTCAGTGCCTATGTTGCATTCCTCAACATCAGAGTCTGCATGTTCTATATTGGTCTTTTTTGCTACATCATCAAAGTCAAAAAAATCTTCTAAAGGGGCTAGACCTCGAGGTATGTTCTTATATTTGGTATGCAGCACCTCTACTTCCAATATATTCGTTTGGATTTCCAATATATTCGTTTAAAGTGTTTATTTCTATATTATAGGGTGTCTCTTACTCATCTGAGGACTCTTCACTTAGGCAGCTACTGTCAGAGTTGGAGTTTGAATTAGAAAAATCAAACTCATTTCCGCCTAACAGGAAATCTTCAATCTGTTTATCTCCCTTAAAGGCCTGCCAATATTTTTCGTTGTCCGAGACTGCAGGTCTAAATTTGGTCTGAATGATGATCTGTTTGTCACTTGGAGTCTTAGGGTATGAAATAGCTAAGCAAGCTAATCCGCTTGCAATGACATTTGGACTCCTAGGAACAAACACTAATTTGTATTCAATAAATGTTCTCAATATATCCACGGCATCGTTCCTATATGCTCTCAACCTAGGGTGTTTGGCTATGTATTCACCATTTACTTGTTTTATAACCCACTCAGAGTCTCCCTGCACGACTATCCTATGGGCTCCCATTTTCTTCAATAGATTTAAGCCTAGGATAAGAGCCTCATACTCTGCAATATTATTTGTACATTTGAAATGCAGGTTGCAGGCATGGCTCTCTGTGTAGTCACTCTCTGTGTTATGCAGCCACACCCCTGCTCCAACAGTTCTCTTGGTGCATGAACCATCGAAATTAATCTCTCACAAGGGTTAAATTTTTTTTTTATCATCACTTCCTTCCCTACAGCTGGGTTCACCATTATGTTGCATTATAGGAGCTGCACTAGGTTGTGGGTTGTTTTGTTTTTCGTCATGGGTGTGGAAATCAAAGAGGTGACTAGTTGGTTGATTGCATTCTGTTTCTGGTTCACTTTGAGTTTTTGTTTCAGTGCATTGTTCTAAGTTTTCTACATAATTCTCCTCCGAGTCTATAGTAGCCATTATGTCAACTTCCATGGGCTCTGTTTCCTCATTGGTATCTCTATTTTTGGACTCTGACCCTTCTGAGGATTCATCATTACAAAGGATAAAGGAGTCAAGGTCTATATGTACAGAGTATAAAGGTGAATTTTCAGGATTTTTGGGGCTACTGACCAGAAATTTCATTTGTGCCTCTCTATACAGTCTTATAAGTTGGCCAAATATTGGGATTGTGGCATAAGACCCATCCATCTGCATTGTTCCTTGCATCTTGGCTCCCCATGATCTTGATAATAACATGCCATACTTGGGTGGCACATCTGCCACAACAACATCCATGCCCATACATTTTTCTGGAATCTGGGTAAGGTTCACACATAAATATTTGATCAGGCCAAGACACTTTACTCTGCTAGAGTCAAATGAATATAGGTCTTTATAGGGGTGGGTTATCTCTAGGCCTAATTTTTCCATCACTACATTAGGCATCAAGTTGTGTGATGCCCCAGAATCATGCATTGCATTGTGCATAAGCTTATCATGGATATTGAGACTGATATAGAAAGGTGGTGCTACCCCTTACTGAAACTTTCCTTCTATTTTTGGAACAAACAGAAGGGAAGGTTGATCATCACTCAAATTTACAGTGTCACTGTTCTCTCCTAAATTTAATGCTTTCAAAATTTGGCCTTTATATACATCCTAAGTGGCCAGCTCAGAGAGTGGGACAGAGATTTTAATTTTTGCAATCTCACTTTCCAAATTGGAAGTGGACTGACTCTTTGGAATGTTCAACTATGTTTTTTTAGTTACCACCTTAGTGGCTGAATCAGTGTGTTGATTCTCACAATGTACAGTGTTAGGAACTATTTTATCAGGAGTACTAACTTTAGTGTTAGTACTGCTTGTTGGTTTACCTTGTTTATCAGTGTTTTGGTTGTGTTTTTCTTTGTTCTTCCTAGAACTCTCAATTGTTCATTTGTTACTTTCAGCAGTTACTTTAGAAGTTTTCTCAGGAATTTTCTTGATGGTAACCTCAAAATCTTTTGGTTTGGAAGTATCTAAGCTATTTTTGCTTCTTAGTTCATATTTTTCTCTAACCTGGACATGGCATTTTCAAATCCTAACCTGTAATCCTCAGATTCTAACCATTCCTCATCCCAATATGAGGGTGAGGGCTGATCTTCTTTTGTGTAATAGTTGTGGATTGAATTTTCTATTTCGAACATTTTTATTGTGTTCCCCTCAGATTTTTCTATGATTCCCTCATCTTCATCTAAAAATTTCTCTTGGAATGGGGGAATAACTTGCTGATCTGATTCTCTTTGTCTATTGGGGGTGGCATTGTTCCTTCTAAAGTTCTAGTTCTGGTTGTGGTTTTGATTTCTGCTTAGGTTACTCACTGTGAAAGCCATTTTTTCCATCATTTGTTGTAGCTTCTCTATGTTCTTATATATGCGGTCATTATTGGGGTCAGATGTGGAAGCTACATTGTCATATTTATATGTTACCCTTTTCTCAGCTCTCAATCTTGATTTTTTCTCAATCAGATTTTCCTCTACACTCACTCCTCCGTTTTGCATGTCTTCTAATGTTTTTTAATCCCTCTCCCTAAGCTGGTAGGCCATGTCAGCATGAAGGCCTTCAGTTTAATTTACTAAAACCATACCTAGGGGAGGTTTCATGTGTGGAGGGAGAGCATTATAGATGTTGTTAGACCTTGTAGAGTAGGCCTGGACACTTCTACATTTCTTTTCAAGTTCTTGTATTCTACTAGGATTTGGAGAGGATTTTCCTTAACTTCCCATTTGTTTATGAAGGTATGATATATAGCAGGAAGGTCTTGGATACTATTAAGAGGTAGGCTTTTGAACCATTTCTTCACATCACCTCCTAAGCTCTAGGAAAATATTCTCATTTTGACTATATCATCATCTATCTCCATGTAGTCAAAAGAATATTCCATCCTATCTACATGGTGTTGGGCTGTGGTAGACTCTGTTGTAGTGAAGTTTGGGATTTTTGAATGATAATCATTGGGTAAGGGTACTAGAAGCTGGGGTAAAACTAGAGGTGCATACCAGGCTACCATGATGATGTTTTGATGGGGCAAAGGGCTAGCTTGAGTAGCTGGTATATGGATGACAGGGATGCTAGGACCAGTAGAAGATTGATGAGTAGATTTATGGTGGCAGAGCCCCAAGTTTTGAATGAAGTGAATATCAGGAGGTGTATATGTAGGGGTTTGTCTATTCCCAGGGTGTCTACCACTTTGAGGTGGTGAGCTAAGAAGCCCAAAGTCTGGCTAGTCTAGGACACTGAATGACCTATTTCTTGGTAAGCTGTTTTGAGTGCCTAGGTCAAAAAATGGGTCTGATAGAGCTGTAAAGTCTTCTGGTGTAGATTTAGCTCTATGGATGTGGCTGGAAATAGTTTATTGTTTATGTGTAGGAGATCCCTTAAGGATGCTCTCAGGGTTGTCAACTATTTCAGGTGGGTTTGGGTTAGCGTAAGCTCTTGTGTGAATGGTTCTTAAAGCTAGAATGTTGTTTTCTAACCAAGCAACTTAACCCTACTTGCTACTTCTATTGTGGTTGATGTTGTATTGGGCTCTGGTCTCCCAGTGGACTCTTATGTGAAACCAAGATAATAAGCAGGCCTACCGATCACCAGTGGAGTCTTTGATCTTTAAGGAACTATGGAGTCGCTAGGTGGAAGGTTTAGGGTTCTTCTGGAAGGTACACTATCCACCACAGTGCTTATGAGATGTCCCCTTTCAAGAATATCTTTCAAACACAACAAACTCTAACCAGAGATTGACTAGGAGGCTTTTACCAAATATGTCACCTCTGAAAGAGTGTGAGATCTGGAGGATACTTGGCCCTTTCCAGACTCTATCTAAGAGTATGGGAGAAATAGAATAAATGGTATAGAAGTTGATCTGTGAATATGAGTGTTTAGCCAACCTAGCCAGAGTTTCTAGGTTTTCTGAGGCACTTATGATGTAGTAAGATGGAAGGTACTCAGATTTTCCCTAGTGGAGTCGCCATTATGTTGGTGAAGAAAATGGGAGATAGACAAATGTTATCAGTTATAGGCTCTCAGATTATTCCCCAGCGGAGTCGCCATTATGTTGGGGTTCCCATGTTTTGGCCAGATTGGCAAGACCAAAAGATGAGACAACATCAAACCACTTTCAGACCTCAGGATCTAGCCCTCCTGGGTCCAGAGAGGGATCTCTCTATGTTTGTTAAAGGTAATGTCTTTGAAGGTAAAATTTTTAAGATATTAGGCTAGTTATAAGGCTTGGAGTTTGTTTTTTTGATGTATGTTTGGTTGTTGGTCATCAGGAAATAAGGGTTAAATGTAAGACAAGGATGAGAAAGGGGGATTTAGGTAGAGGTGAAGTATTCTAGTGAGAATTCAAGACCATTTGGAAATGGAGTTAGGAAAGGGTTTACTTGCTAATCAATATGCAGGCTTTCAGTTGGGCTGGTCATCTAAAACATTGGATCTTAAAGATGATAGTGTGGCATGGAATGGTAGGGGAGGAAGAACAATAAAGGTTTAAAGCACAAAGTTAAAGACCTGAGATTAGAGAGAGGCTTTGACCTCGCAATGCTTCGGCCTCCAGCTTGAGGGATCTTAGAAAGGCCAGCTGGTTGCACAAGGATCCTAGTGGACAGGGCTAACTCTAATCCCCAGTGTTTCCAAATATTCCAGGTAAATCCTAACAAGAACATCTAAGAATAGAATCATTTAATTCATACAATAGCTAGCAAGCAATAACATCCACTACACTGGTTAAATTAACTGAAATAAACTCTTAGATAACACATTTAGTAGAAAACATCAAAGGCAAGGAGAGCAGAAACATAGGGTACCTAACAAGGGTAAATCCTATGCCAGATTTCTGATGCAAGACAGTAGAGATGAAATGAAAGGAATGCAAGTTAAACACAAATAAAAAGATATAGAAACATCACCGCTGCTTTGAATCAGGATCCAAAGAAATGTGTTTCTCATTAAAAAGCAACACCAGTCAAGTACAACATTGCCAATAGCAGGATACTTAGTCTGAAAACATCTTCCTTAGCCTATCTTACAACTTTACACAGAGACTTTTTGTCAAAATAAATAGCTTGTAATTCTTTGGTAACTGATCAAAAACCTTTACGATAAGTTTCTTCATGAATTTATAGCTCAAGTGGAGCTGAGAAGGTAGGTGACACACTAAATGCAGCATTAACACTCAGGAAAAGAAGAGGGCCAAGGCCCATTCTATTTAAATTCTGTGCATTTATCCATGGCACTCTTTTGATTGAAAGGGTGGTCTTCTCTAGGCTTCCATTTACTCTGGTATGTCTATAATGTACTTTGGCTGCAGTACTCTGTAGTACTTCTGGTGAAATAAACAAAAAGTAAATAAATGGTGCTAGGGTCTGCCATATTGTGAATCAAATGCTTCTGATAACATAGGACTGTTGTAGGGGTGGGGCAACTTCTCTTGGACACAATGTATACTGAAACAATAATGTGTACTATGTCCGTGCTCAGGAAGAAACATTCTGCTAATTTTAAATCCTGATAGCATTGTTTTCTATGCACTAGACCTTTCGTGCAATCCATGATGTCTTTGAACTGGTACCCTGCCTTATAAAATTCCCGAAAAACTCAAAAACCTTATATTTCTTGCCTCGAGCTCTCTGTTGCTCCCGTACTATATTTTTTTATGAAATTTTAACTTTAATGGCGCCAGAGAGGGTTTGCAGAGCTTGAACTCTGTCCTTTGATGAAATTTACGATGCAGACACTTTTCCAGACATTTTCTGTAAAATCGGGCTATAAATTCAGTTCCTTCTGTGCACTGTGCTTTTACAACAGCACATATGAATCATGGCGGTTTTTTGCCTGCCCGTAACCCTACAAAACATGAAAACAAGTTAAGAAAAACGTGCATGGAGAGGGTGGTGTGGATGACTGCGGAAATGGCGATGTGACACGGTGAACGACGATGCATGCAGAGGATACTCATGGAGGAAAATGTGTAACAGTGATAAATGCACTGGGCGACGTCGAAATAGAAATTCCAATGAAGAACATTAAAAATTTTACCTTGAAATGAAATTATATAGGGGGTGGGTGAGAAAACGACGAACACACATGGAAAAATGACGTGGCGGGACGGGGTTACGGCAGGACAATCTTTAAATTAGGACCGTCCAATCTCAGGAGGAGATCGATGGCTGGGAACATGTCGGAGGGTGATGGACAGTGGGCCAGGGGTACAGGTGCCTTGATTAACTTCCGCGCAACCTCATGGAGCGATCACCATTGGATGGGGAGCCCCGGATTGGATGATTGATATACATATCGCTCTGCGTCTTCTGCCGAACAATAACGCGCGATGGGAGGGCGGTTTTGAAATAGTGCCACTGCCATGCATTGCGCAATGAATGGAATCGTTGGCCAATCGGAAAATAACGCCTACCCCCCAAAGGCGGTGCGATAGAAACCGGTGGTTTATGAACAGTGCACGGGGACCACTGGGGCGGGTAAAATACAGACCGTTGATCTGGCGGTTAAATGGACGATGGAGATGCGATGAACGGGAGGTGAATGGGTTGAACGGTGGAAGCTGTGGGGGGCGCGACAAACATCCGATCTATATAGATCGATGGCTCACGATGCTCCCGATATTCAAATATGGTAAGCACCTTTCGCTCTGGCGTCTATTTCTAGCGTCGCGGTCGCGTGAGGGGAAAAACAGTTCAGGGGCTAGCCAAAGGCGGCTAAGACCCATATACATGGGGAATATGGTTTTTTGGCACATTTTCAATGAAATTAAAGGCCAAAGGGGTAACGATAGAGGGAAGAAGGGGTTATTAAACCACACCAGGGATGTGTGTATGGTTTATAGGGAAATTTTCGGGAAGGTTTAGAAGGATTAGGGGAGAGGGATTGGGGGTAAAAAGGGGGGAATTTGAAAAAAGGGAAAGGGAATGAAATGGGAAATTCTGCAGGGGTACAAGGGGAAAACGTAGGCCTTTTGGAGCACAATTTTTGTAATCAGAGAGGCTTAATAATGGGAATTAGCAGAGGGAATTTTATCAAAGGAAAAGGCACAGGAGACTTTGAGGATGATGTGGCTTCAGGGGAGATGCATTCCTTGAAGGCTCAAAAACAAATTATCCCCTCAATTTTCTTGTCAAAAGATTTATATGGGGCTAACACCCTCACACGGCACGACACAACGTGCACGACTGAATGAAGGCACAATGGAGAAAACAACAAATGGGCTGCCCGAAGGTGCACAAGGCACTGGTAGTCACAACTTATCAAATTTGATACGGCCAACCTCAAATGAAATTACCCATCCCAAACGTGTTTTTTTGGATGCCCTCACACAACGCAACATGGCGTGTCCGCCAAACTAAGGTACAAGCGAGCAAATGGAAAATAGGTCACCCAAACGTGCACAAGGAATCTAGATGTGTGACAACTTAGAAAATTTGATACAACTTCTCTCAAACAAAAAAACCTGACCCAAACGGGTTTCATCAAGCACCCTCACATGGCACGACACAACGTTCATGACCGAACGAAGGCATAAGGGAGAAAATGGTAAATTGGTCGCCCGAACGTGCACAAGGCACTCGGGTGGTCATAACATAGCAAACTTGATACGGTCGCCCTCAAATGAAATGACCCAACCCAAATGTGTTTTGTCGGGCGCTCTCACATGGTGAGAAAAGGAGTGCTCAACTAAACGAATTCACAAGGGATAAAATGACAAACGGGGCGCTTGAACGTTCACAAGGCACCTGGGTAGTCACAACTTAGAAAATTTGATACGACCACCCTCAAATGAAATGACTCGACCCAAATGCGTCTTGTTAGGCGCCCTCACATGGTATACCCGACTGAATGAAGGAACAAGGGAGGAAATGGAAAACAGGCCACCCAAATGTATGTAAGGGATTAAACAAAAAACTGGCCTCCTAAATGTGCACAAGGCAACCGAGCGGTCACAACTTAGAAAAATTGATATGGCCGCCCTCAAACAAAATGACCCAACCTTAATGCATTTTGTTGGGCACCCTCACGTAGTGTGACATGACGTGCTCGAACGAATGAAGGCACAAGGGAGAAAATGGAAAACAGGCTGCATGAATGTGCACAAGGCACCTGGGTAGTCATAACTTAGAAAATTTGATAAGACTGCCCTCAAACGAAATGAATCGACCCAAACATGTTTCGTCGGGTGCCCTCATATGGCACGATATGACATGCCCGACTAAATGAAGGCACAAGGGAGCAAATGGGAAACAAGCTGCCCGAACATGCACAAGGCATCAAAGTGATCACAACTTAGCAAATTTGATACTACCTCCCTCAAATGAAAAAACCCAACCCAAACGTGTTTCATTGGGTGCCCTCAAAAAGCGCGACACAACGCACTCGACCGAAGGAAGGCACATGGGAGAAAATGAAAAACGAGCTACCTAAACGTGCACAAGGCACTCAGGAGGTCACAATTTATAAAATTTTATTCAACCACCCTCAAAAGAAATGACCTGAACGGACCACATTTTGTGGGGCACCCTCACACGACACGCCCGACCGAATGAATGCACAAGGGAGAGAACAATAAACGGGCTGCAAAAATGTGCACAAGCCACCAGGGCGATCAAAACTTAGCAAATTATACATCCACCCGCAAATGAAATGACCTAACCCGAATGCATTTCATCAGGCACCCTCACACGGCGTTACACGACGCCAAAGGTACAAGGGAGAAAACGGAAAATGGGCCACCCGAACATGTAAAAGGCACCTGGGTGGTCACAACTAAGAAAATTGGATATGGTCACCCTCAAATGAAATGACCCGACCTGAACACATTTCATCAAGGACCCTCACACGGCGCGCCCATTCAAATGAAGGCACAAGGAAGAAAATTGCAAACAGGTCGCTCGAACATGCCCAAAGCACCTAGGTGATCACAACTTAGAAAATTTGATATCGCCGCACTCAAACGAAACGACCCGATCCTAACGCGTTTTGTCAGGTTCTTTCACACGGAGTGACATAGCATGCCTTACCGAATGAAGGCATAAGGTAGGAAATGGAAAATGGGTGACTTGAACATACACAAGGCACTCGAATAATGACAACTAAGAAAATTTGATACAGTCACTCTAAAACAAAACGACCCAAACCAAATGTGTTTCGTCGAGAGCCCTCACACATCACGACATGACGCGTCTGACCGAACGAAGCCACAAAGGAGAAAACAAAAAATGGGCCACCTGAACATGCACAAGGTACCCAAGCGATCACAACTTAGTAAATTTGATACAGTCGACCTCAAACGAAATGACGTGACCCAAATGCATTTCATCGGCCACACTTACACGGTGCGACAAATGAAGGTAGAAGAGAGCAAATGGAAAATGGTAGCAAACGAAAAATGATAAAATAGAAAATAGAAAACTAAGGAACCAAGGCGGTCACAACATAGAAAATTTGATACGAACGATCTCAAATGAAACAATTGGACCCAAATGCCTTTCATTGAGCACCCTTGCATGGCGCGACACGATGTGCTCTACCGAACGAAGGCACAAGGGAGCAAATGGAAAATGGGCCACATGAACATGCACAAGTCACACGGGTGGTCACAACTTACCAAATTTGATACGATCACCCTCAAACAAAACAACCTGACCCAAACGTATTTCATTGGGCGCCCTTACACAACGCGACATGGCGAGTCCGAGCGAAAGAAAGCACAAGGGAGAAAATGGAAAATGGCCTGCCCAAACGTGCACAAGGTAATGGGTCGGTCACAAGTTAGAAAATTTGATACGGTCACCCTCAAATGAAATGACCCAACCAAAACACATTTCTTAGGGCACCCTCACATATGCGCCCAACTGAATGAAGCCATAAGGGACAAAATGGAAAACAGGCCACAGAAACGTGCACAATGCACTCGGGCTATCACAACTTAGAAAATTTGATACAATCGCCCTCAAATGAAATGACCTAACCCAAACATGTTTCGTCGGGCGCTGTTACACAGCGCGACATGGCGCACATGACCAAAAGAAGGCACAAGGGAAGAAATGGAAAACGAGTCGGCTGAACCTGCACAAGGGAGAAAATGGAAAATAGGCCTCCCGAATGTGCACAAGGCACCCGGATGGTCACAAATTAGAAAATTTGATACGATTTCCCTTAAACGAAATGACTCGACCCGAACACGTTTCGTTGGGTTCCCAAACCCGGCGTGACAAGGGATAAAATGGAAAACGGGCTGGATGAACATGCTCAAGGCACTTAGGCAGTGACAACTTCGGAAATTTGTTATGACCGCCCTAAAACAAAATGACCTGATCGGAACGCGTTTCGTCGAGCACCCTCACACAATGTGACACGAATTGCCCGATAGAATGAAGGAACAAGGGAAAAAATGACAAATGGGCCTCATGAATGTGCACAAGGCACCCGGGTAGTCACAAATTAGCAAATTTGATACGGTTGCCCTTAAACAAAATGACCCGAATGAGTTTCGTCGGGCGCCCTCACATGACGCGACACAGTACGCTCGACAGAATGAAGGCACAAGGGAGAAAACGAGAAACGCGCCACACGAATGTGCACAAGGCACCCAGGTGGTTGCAACTTAGAAAATTTGACATGGCCAGCCTCAAACGAAATGACCCGACCCAAACACGTTTCGTCGGGCGCCCTCACACGACGCACCCAACCGAATGAAGTCATAAGGGATAAAATGACAAACGAGCTACTCGAACATGCACAAGGGATCAAACAACAAATGTGCCACTCAAGTGGGCACAAGCCTCATGGGTGGTCAATACTCAGCAAATTTGATACGAATGCCCTCAAACTAAACGACTCAACCCGAACGCGTTTCGTCGGGCACCCTCACAGGGCGCGACATGGTGAGCCTGACTGAACAAAGGCACAAGGGAAAAAATGGAAAATGGGTCCCACAAACATGCATAATTCACTTATGTGGTCACAACTTAGAAAATTTGATATGGCTGCCATAAAAAAAAATGACCCAACCCGAATGCGTCTTGTCAGGTGCCCTCACACGGTGCGACCTGGTGTGCCCGACCGAACGAAGACACAACGGAGAAAATAGGAAATGGGCCGCCCGAACGTGCAAAAGGCACCCGGGCCATCACAACTTAGAACATTTGATACAACCACCCTCAAACGAAATGACTTGACCCAAACATGTTTCGTGGGGCGCCCTCACACGACGCACCTGATCGAATGAAGGCACAAGGGAGAAAATGGAAAACAGGCCGCAAGAACTTTCACAAGTCACCCGACTAGTCAAAACTTAGCAAATTTGATACGATCACCCTCAAACTAAATGACCCGACCTAAATGCGTTTCATTGGGTGACATAGTGCACCTGAATGAACGAAGGCACAAGGGAGTAAACAAAAAATGGGCTGAACGAACATGCACAAGGCACTCGGGCATTCACAACTTAACAAATTTGATACAACTACCCTCAAAGAAAATGAACCAACTCCAACGCGTTTCGTTGGGCGCCCTCAAACAACGTGACATGATGCACCCCACCGAACAAAGGCACAAGGGAGCAAGTGAAAAATGGGCCACCCGAATGTGCAAAAGGCACCCGAGTGGTCACAACTTAGCAAATTTGATACAATCGTCCTCAAATGAAATGACCTGGCCCAAACGTGTTTAGTTGGGCACCCTCAAATGGCACGCCCGACAGAACGATGGTACAAGGGAGAAAATAGCAAGCGGGTTAACCGAACGTTCACAAGGCACCTGGGTGGTCACAACTTAGCAAACTTGATATAGATGCTCTCAAACCAAACGACCCGACCTCAACGCCTTTCGTCAGGCACCCTCACACGGCGCCCCTGACCAAATGAAGGCACAAGGGAGAAAATGTCAAACAGGTTGCACATCATGCACAAGGCACTCGAGTAGTCATAAATTAGAAAATTTGAGACGAACTCCCTCAATGGAAATGACCCTACCAAAACACATTTCGTTGGGTGCCCTCACATGGAGCGACACAACGCGCCTGATCGAACGAAGGCACAAGGGAGGAAACAAGAAATGGGACACATGAACGTGCGGAAGGCACCCAAGCATTCACAACTTAGAAAATTTGATACGGCCACCCTGGAACAAAACGAAATGACCCAAACACATTTCATTGGGCGCCCTCATAGAGTACGATACAGCATGCCTGACCAAATGAAGGCACAAGGGAGCAAATGGAAAATGGGCAACCCGAACGTGGAAAAGGAATCTGAGTGGTCACAACTTAATAAATTTGATACCGCCGCCCTCAAATGAAATGACTTGACCCGATCGCATTTCATTGGGTGCCCTCATGCGGTGCACCCATTCAAATGAAGGGACAATGTAGAAAATGGAAAACGGGCCACCCGAACGTGCACAAGGAACCCAGGCAGTCACAACTTTGCAAATTTGATGCGGCCACCCTCAAACGAAATGACCTGATCCAAACTCGTTTTTTTTAGCGCCCTCACATGGCATGACAGTGCGTGCCTAACTAAATGAAGGCACAAGGGAGAAAATGAAAAACGGGCTGCCTAAACATGCACAAGGCACCCATGCAATCACAACTTAGCAAATTTGATATGGTAGCCCTCAAACGAAATGACCCGACCCAAATGCGTTTCACCGGGAGCCCTCACACATCGTGACACGATGTGCATGACTGAACGAAGGCACAAAGGAGAAAACAAAAAATGTGTAGCTTGAATGTGCAAAAGGCACCTGGGCGGGCACAACTTAGCAAATTTGATACAGTAGTCCTCAAACGAAACAACCCAACCGAAACGCATTTTGTCGGCTGCCCTCACACAGTGCAACACGACGTGCCCAAGAAAATGAAGGCATAAGGGAGAAAATGGAAAATGGGCTGCTCGAATGTGCACAACAAACTCGGGCGGTCACAACATAGAAAATTTGATACGACTGCCGTTAAAAGAAACGACTAGATTCGAACGCATTTCGTGGCCTGCCCTCACAGGGCGCGCTTGACCGAATGAAGGCACAAGGGAGAAAATGACAAACAGACCGCATAAACATGCACAAGGCACCCGGGCAGTCACAACTTAGCAAATTTGATATGACATCCCTCAAATGGAATGACCCAGCCCAAACGCGTTTCATCGAGTGCCCTCACATGGCACGACATGACGCGCCCGACTGAACAAAGGCACAAATGATAAAATGGAAAACAGGCTGCACGAAAGTGCGCAAGGCACCCAGATAGTCACAACTTAGCTAATTTGATATGACCACCCTCAAATGAAATGATCCTACCCAAACGTGTTTAGTCGGGCGCCCTCACACTGTGTGACACAACGTGCACGAACGAACAAAGGCACAAGGGAGAAAATGGAAAACAGGCTGCCCCAGTGTGCACAAGGTGCACAGGTGGTCACAACTTAGCAAATTTGATACGACCTCCATCAAACGAAATGACCTGTCCCGAACATGTTTCATCGAGTTCCCTTACACAACGTAACACAGCATGCCTGACCGAACAAAGGCACAAGCGATCAAATGGAAAATAGGTCGTCCAAACGTGCACAAGGCACCTTGACACTTCAAAAATTAGAAAATTTGATATGACTACTCTCAAACAAAATGACCTGACCCAAACGCATTTTATTGGGCACCCTCACACAGTGCGACATAGCGTGCATGACCGAATGAAGGCACAAGGGAGCACACGACAAACTGGCCGCCCGAACATGCACAAGGCACCCGGGTGGTCACAACTTAGGAAATTTGATACGACCGTCGTCAAACAAAATGACCCCACCCGAACGCGTTTCATCGGGCACTCTCACAGAGTGAGAATAGGAGCGCCCGACCGAATGAAGTCACAAGGGAGAAAATGACAAACGGGTCACCCGAACATGCACAAGGCTCTTGAGCAGTCACAACTTAGCAAATTTGATACGACCACCCTGAAACAAAATGACACAACCCAAAAACGTCTTTTTGGGTGCCCTCACACGATGCACCTGACCAAAAAATGCACAAGCGATGAAATGGAAAACATGCCACCCGAATGTACACAAGGGATCAAACAACAAACGGGCCTCCTGAACGTGCACAAGGCACCTGGGCGGTCACAACTTAGAAAATTTGATACGACCACCCTTAAACCAAATGACCCAACCCGAACGCATTTTGTCGAGTGCCCTCTGTGATGCAACACGACACGCTCGACTGAATGAAGGCACAAGGGATAAAATGGAAAACGGGCCGAACAAACGTGAACAGGGCACCTGGGTGGTCACGACTTAGAAAATTTGATATGATTGCCCTGAAACGAAACTAACCGACCCAAACGTGTTTCATCAGGGGCCCTCATATGGCGTGACATGACGCACCTGACTGAACAAAGGCACAAGAGATAAAATGGGAAACAAGTTGCCCAAACGGGCACAAGGCACCCAGGTGATCTCAACTTAGCAAATTTGATACTGCCTCCCTCAAACAAAAGCACATGACCCGAATGAGTTTCGTCGAGCTCCATCAGAAAGCATGACATAGTTTGCTTAACCAAATGAAGGCACATGGGAGAAAATGGAAAACGGGCCGCTCAAACGTGCACAAGGCACTCAGGCAGTCAAAACTTAGCCAATTTTATACAACCACCCTCAAAATAAATTACTCAACTTGAATGCATTTCGTGGGGCACCCTCACACAACGTGCCCGACTGAACAAATGCACACGGGAGAGAACAAAAAACAGGCCTAAAAAATGTGCACAAGACAACTGGGTAATCACAACTTAGCAAATTTGATACAGCCACCCTCAAATGAAATGACTTGACCTGAATGCGTTTCGCCGGGTGCCCTCACACGATGTGACATGATGCTGAAGGCACGAGGGAGAAAAGGGAAAATGGGCCACCCAAACGTGAAAAGGCACCTGGGTGGTCATAACTTAGAAAATTTGATACTGCCACCCTCAAACGAAATGGCTTGATCCAAACATGTTTCGTCGGGTGCCCCCAGACGACATGACATGGTGTGCCTGACTGAACGAAGGCACAAGGTAGCAAACGAAAAAAGGGCCACCTGAACATACACAAGGCACCCGGGTAGTCACAACTTAGCAAATTTGATACAGCCACCTTCAAACAAAATGACCTGACCCAAATGTGTTTCGTCAGGAGCCCTCACATGTTGGGACACGACACACCTGACTGAATGAAGGTATAAAGGAGAAAACAACAAACGGGTCGCTTGAACCTGTATAAGGCACCTGAGTAGTCACAACTTAGTAAATTTGATACGGTCGTCCTCAAACAAAATGACCTGACCCAAATGTGTTTTGTTGGCCACACTCACACAACGTGACAAATGAAGGCAGAAGAGAGCAAACGGAAAACAAGAGAAAACGAAAAACGGGAAAATAGAAAATAGCAAATGAAGGCACCTGGGCGGTCACAACATAGAAAATTTGATACGACCATCCTCAAACTAAACAACCTAACCTGAACACTTTTCATCGAGCGCCCTTGCATGGCGTGACACGATGCACTCAACCGAATGAAAGCACAAGGGAGAAAAGATAAAATGGGCCGCACGATCATGCACAACGCACGCGGGCAGTCACAACTTAAAAAATTTGATACGACCACCCTCAAATGAAACAACCTAACTTGAACGTGTTTTTTCGGACACCCTCATACGATCTGACATGGCACACCTGATAAAAAAAAGGCACAAGGGAGAAAACGGTAAATGGCCCACTTGAATGTGCACAAGGTAATGGGGTGGTCACAACTTAGCAAATTTGATACGGCCACCATCAAATGAAAAGACCCAACCCGAGCACATTTTTCAGGCGCCCTCACGCGACGTGACACGGCGCGCTCAATCGAACGAAGACACAAGGAAGAAAATGAAAAATGGGTTGAATGAATGTGCACAAGTCACCTAGTCAATCACAACTTAGCAAATTTGATACGAATTCCCTCAAACGAAACGAACTGACCCAAACGTGTTTCATCGGGCACCCTCATATGGTGTGACTCAGCACGCTCGACAGAACCAAGGCGCAAGGGAGAAAATGGGAAACATGTTGCCCAAACGTGCACAAGGCACCCAGGTGATCAAAACTTAGAAAATTTGATACTGCCTCCTTCAAACAAAAACACCTGACCCAAACACGTTTTTTCGGGCTCCCTCAAAAAGTGCAACACAACGTGCTCGTCCAAACGGAGGCACATGGGAGCAAATGGAAAACGGGCTGCCTGAACATGCTCAAGGCACTTGGGTGGTCACAGCTTAGCCACTTTGATACGGGCACCCTCAAAAGAAATGACCTGACCTAAATGCATTTCATGGGGTGTCCTCACACGACGTGCCCGACCGAACAAATGCACAT
Source organism: Pinus albicaulis (assembly GCA_034641835.2). Taxonomy (NCBI): domain Eukaryota; kingdom Viridiplantae; phylum Streptophyta; class Pinopsida; order Pinales; family Pinaceae; genus Pinus; species Pinus albicaulis. The sequence continues at coordinate 51,243,191 of CM076570.1, forward strand.
GGGATAAAACAACAAACGGGCCACAAAAACATGCACAAGGAAACCAAGAGTCACAACTTAGAAAATTTGATACATCCACCCTCAAACGAAATGACCCGACCTGAATGCATTTCATCGGGCGCCCTCACATAGCATGAAACGATGCTGAAGGCATAAGGGAGAATAGGGAAAATGGGCCACCCGAACGTGGAAAAGGCACATGGGTGGTCATAACTTAGAAAATTTGATATGACCACCCTCGAATGAAATGAACCTATCCGAACACGTTTCGTCGGGCGCCCTCAGACAACATGACATAGAATGCCTGACTGAATGAAGGCACAAGGTAGCAAACAAAAACTGGGCCACCTGAACATACACAAGGTACCCGGGCAGTCATAACTTAGCAAATTTGGTACGACAACCCTCAAACAAAATGACCTGACCCAAACTCATTTCGTTAGGAACCCTCACACATTGGGACACGGTGCGCCCGACCGAACGAAGGCACAAAGGAGAAAACCACAAACGGGTTGAATGAACCTGCACAAGGCACTCGGGCGGTCACAACTTAGAAAATTTGATACGGTCACCCTCAAATGAAATGACCCGACTAGAACGCGTTTCATTAGCTGCACTCACATGACACGACAAATGAAGGTAGAAGAGAGAAAACAAAAAACAAGAGCAAACGAAAAATGGGCAAACAGAAAACAACAAACGAAGGCACCTGGGTGGTCACAACTTAGAAAATTTGATACGACCGCCCTCAAACTAAATGATTTGACCTAAATGCTTTTCATCGAGCACCCTCACATGGCGTGACATGATGCGCTCGACTGAATGAAGGCACAAGGGAGAAAATGGAAAATGAGCTGCACAAACATGCACAAGGCATGTGGGTGGTCACAACTTAACAAATTTGATACGACCACCCTCAAATGAAAAAACCTGATTCAAACATGCTTCGTCAGGTGCCCTCACACAACGTGACATACTGCACCCAATAAAATGAAGGCTCAATGGAGAAAACGGAAAACGGCCCGCTCGAACGTGCACAAGGAAATGGGGTGGTCACAACTTAGAAAATTTGAAATGACCGTCCTCAAATGAAATGACTTGAAAAAAATGCATTTCTTGGGGCGCCCTCACACGATGCACCCAATCGAATGAAGGAACAAGGGAGAAAAAAACAAATGGGCTGGAAAAACATGCACAATTTACCTGGGTGGTCACAACTTAGAAATTTTGATACTACCGCCTTCAAATGAAATGATCTGACCCGAACGTGCACAAGCCACCCGAGTGGTCGCAGCTTAGAAAATTTGATACGACCACCCTCAAACGAAATGACCTGACCTAAACATGTTTCGTCGGGTGCCCTCACATGGCGTGACACAGCGCACATGACTGAACGAAGGCACAAGTGAGAAAATGGAAAAATGGTCCCCTAAACGTGCGCAAGGCACCTGGACGGGTCACAACTTAGAAAATTTAATATGACCACCCTCAAATGAAATGACCCGAACCGAACGCGTTTTGTCAGGTGCCCTCACACGGTGCGAACCGGAGTGCCTGATTGAATGAAGTCACAAGGGAGTGAACAAAAAATGAACCACCCTAACATGCACAAGGCATGCAGGTAGTCACAACTTAGAAAAATTGATACAACTGCCCTAAAACGAAATGATTAAACCTGAACGCGTCTTGTCAAGTGCCCTCACATGGTGCGACACAGTGCGCCCAACCAAAAGAAGGCACAATGAAGGAAACGAAAAATGGGCCGCCCGAATGTGCACAAGGGACAAAATTGAAAACGGGCCTCCCGAACATGCACAAGGCACCCAGATGGTCACAACTTAGTAAATTTGATACGGTCGCCCTCAAATGAAATGACCTGACCCGAACGCGTTTCTTCGAGCGCCCTCACCTGACACGACACTGTGCACCCGACCGAACGAAGGCACAAGGGACCAAATGGATAGCAGGCAGACAAACATGCAGAAGGCAATTGGGAAGTCACAACTTAGCAAATTTTTTATGACTGCCCTCAAACGAAACGACCCGAACTGAACGCGTTTCGTCGGGCACCCTCATATGGCGCGACACGGTGTGCCCGACCGAAAGAAGGAACAAGGGATCAAATTTCAAACGGGCCACATGAACATGCACAAGGCACCCAGGTAGTTACAACTTAGAAAGTTTGATATGGTCGCCCTCAAACAAAACTACCTGACCCGAATGTGTTTTGTTGGGCACCCTCACACGACGTGACACAACGCGCTCGACCGAATGAAGGCACCAGGGAGAAAATTGAAAACGGGCTACTCAAATGTGCACAAGGCACATAGGTGGTCACAACTTAGAAAAATTGAAACGACCGCCCTCAAACGAAATTATCCGACTCGAATGTGTTTCGTAGGGCGCCCTCACACAGCTTGACATGATGCACTCGATCGAACAAAGGCACAAGGGAGAAAACAACAAACGGGCCACCCGAACGTACACAAGGCACCTGGGTGGTCACAACTTAGCAAATTTGATATGGCCACCCTCAAACAAAATGAATCGAATGCATTTCCTCGTGCACCCTCACACGACGCAACACGGTGCGCGTGAAAAAACAAAGGCAAAAGGTAGTAAATGGGAAACGGGCCACCCAAACATGCACAAGGCACCTGGGCGGTCACAACATAGCAAATTTGACACGGCTTCCCTCAAACGAAACAACCTGACCTGAATGCATTTTTTCGAGTGCACTCACACAGCATGCCCGACTGAATGAAGGCACAAGGGATCAAATGACAAAGACACTGCTTGAACGTGCACAAGGGAGAAAACGGAAAATGGGCCTCCCAAACAGGCACAAGGAACCTGAGTTGTCAATACGTAGCAAATTTAAGATGGCCGCCCTCAAACTAAATGACCCTACCCAAACGCGTTTCATTAGGCACACTCACATGACATGACATGGTGCACCCGACCGAACGAAGGCATAAGGGAGAAAACAAAAAATTGGTCGCACGAATGTGCACAAGGCACTTTGGTGGTCACCACTTAGAAAATTTGATACGGTTGCCTTAAAATGAAATGACCCGACCCGAATGTGTTTTTTTGGGCGCCCTCACATGGTGTGACCCGACGTGCCCGAACGAATGAAGGCACAAGTGAGAAAATGGGAAACGGGCCACTTGAACATGCACAAGGCACCTATGTGATCACAACTTAGAAAATTTTATACGACAGCCCTCAAACTAAATGACCTGACCCAAATATGTTTTGTCAGGTGCCCTCCAATGGCGAGACACGACACGCCTGACCAAACGAAGGCACAAGGGAGGAAATGAAAAATGGGCTACCCAAATGTGCACAGGGAACTCGGCGGTCACAAGTTAGAAAATTTAATACGGTCGCCCTCAAATGAAATTAACCAACCCAAACACATTTCATGGGGTGCCCTCAGATGGCGTGTCCGACAAAACGAAGGCACAGGGGATAAAATGGAAAATAGGCTGTAGAAAGGTGCACAAGGCACCCAGCCAGTCAAAACTTAGCAAATTTGATATGGTTGACTTCAAAGGAAACGACCCAACATGAATGTGTTTTTTCGGGCACCCTCAGATGGCATGACATGGATTGCTTGACCAAACAAAGGCACAAGGGAGCAAACAGAGAATGGGCCAGATGAACATGCACAAGGCACCCCAACAATTGCAACTTAGTAAATTTGATACGAATTCCCTCAAATGAAACGACTCAACTCGAACACGTTTCATCGGGCACCCTCACACGGTGCGACATGACGCGCCTGAACAAACGAAGGCACAAGGGAGAAAATGAGAAACAGGCCACCCGAATGTGCACAAGGCACTCGGGTGGTCACAACTTAGCAAATTTGGTACACCCACCCTCAAACTAAATGACCTGATCCGAATGTGTTTCGTGAGCACCCTCACACAGTGTGCCTAACCGAATGTAAGAATAAGGGAGAAAATGAAGAACAGGCCACCTAAACATGCACAAGGCACCTGGGTAGTCACAACTTAACAAATTTGATATGCCACCCCGAAACAAAATGACCCAAACCAAATGCATTTTTTTGGGAGCCCTCGCACATCGTGACATGGCGTGCCCCACTAGACTAAGGCACAAAGGGGAAAATAGAAAATGGGCCACCCAAACGTGCATAAGGCACCTGGGTGTTCGCAACTAAGAAAATTTGATATGGCTGCCCTCAAACAAAATGACGTGACCTGAACGTGTTTCATTGGCCTCCTTCACACGATGTGAGACGATGCGCCCAAGGAAATGAAGGCACGAGGGACCAAACAAAAAACGGGTTGCCCAAATGTGCACAAGGCACCCGGGCCATCACAACATAAAAAATTTGATACGACCACCCTCAGACGAAATGACCCGACCCGAACGTGTTTCGTGGGGTGTCCTCACACGGCGCCCTGACCGAACGAAGGCATAAGGGAGAAAAAACAAATAGACCGTACAAACGTGCAAAAGGCACCTGGGCAATAAAAACTTAGCAAATTTGATATGGCCGCACTCAAATGAAATGACATGACCCAAACATGTTTCATCGAGCACCCTCAGACGACACAACATGGTAAGCCCGACCGAACAAAGGCACAAAGGAGAAAATGGAAAAAGGGCCGCACAAACATGCAAAAGGCACCCGAATGGTCCCAACTTAGCAAATTTTATACGGCCACCCTCAAACGAAACAACCTGACCTGAATGCATTTCGTCGGGCGCCCTCACACGGTGCAAGACAGCGTGCATGATCGAACAAAGGCACAAGGGATAAAATGGCAAACGAGCCACCAAACTGTGCACAAGGCACATGGATGGTCACAACTTAGCAAATTTTATATGGTCGCCCTCAAACGAGATGACTTTCTTGAACGCGTTTCATCGGTCACCATCATATGACGCAACAGGGCGTGCCCGACTGAACGAAGGCACAAGTGAGAAAACAGAGAACAGGTATGGGTGCTCTGATACCAGATGTAGGTTTTAACCCTGAACAGAAATTATCTACACACGAATCTTATAACAGAAAATAAACAATAGCAAGAGCATAAAACATAAAACAGATAAACATAGAGATTTTCCCTTGGATCCCAAATCAGGACGACCAGCTTGATTTTTCATTATATTCCTTTTAGTGTTACAACACATATATATACATGTCGAAGCATAAATAAACCCCAATCTTCTCCCACTTGTTGTTTTCTTTCCACAGGGGGCCACAGGAGAGCTTAGTCATTGGGCCAATTCTTCAACATTCATTCTTTCTCTACACCAAGAGAACTTCTGAGTGCTCACAGACTTCGTCAATGCATCTGAAACGTTCTTCAAAGTCTCCACCTTTACCAACAACACCCTTTTAGCCTCAACCATATCTCTAGCAAAGTGATATTAAACATCAATGTGTTTTTTCTTTGAATGGTAAGCAGGGTTCTTAGCCAAGAAAATTTCACTTTGGCTATCACAGTCTATCCCTATAGCTCGCTGTACCAAGCCCATACTTGAACACAATCTCTGCAACCAAACTGCTTCCTTGCTTGCATGAGTGGCTACTATGTATTCCGCCTTTGTAGTTGAAAGAGCCACTATAGACTATCTTTTACTCATCCAACTGACTGCGCCTCCAAATAGGTTAAACACATACCCACTTGTAGATCTTCTTTGGTCTAGATCTCTAGCCTAGTCTGCATCAACAAAACCATGAATGTCCAACATTCTTTCCAATCCTGGTCTTCCCTGGTAGCACAAGCCATAATCACTAGTGCCACGTAAATATCTGAAAACCCGCTTCACTGTTGTCCAATGCTCCTTCCCTGGGTTTGACATAAACCTGCTCAATACTCCCATTGCATGTGTAATGTCTGGTCTAGTACAAACCATTGCATACATCAGACTACCCACTGCACTTGCATATGGAACATGGGACATATCCTTCTCTTCTTCTTGTGTCTTGGGACACTGTTCAGCAGACAGTTTTACACGTACAGGAATAGGAAAATTCACCGGTTTACTATCCTGCATATTGAACCTCTACAATATAGTCTCGACATACTTCCTCTGGTTTAACCAGAGCTTCCTCTTTGCTCGATCTCTCTTAAATTCCATGCCCAAAATATAGTTTGCAGCACGAAGATCCTTCATGTCGAATTTGGAGAATAGTTGGGTCTTCAAATCTTGGATAATTTCTTTGTCATTTCCAATCAACAACATATCATCCACATACAAGACCAAATAAATAACACGGTCACCAATTAATTTAAAATAAACATATTGATCCTCCTTGCTTCTGGTGAAGCCAGGTCCTCGTATATAGGTATCAAATTTCTGATATCACATCCTTGGTGACTATTTTAACCCATACAGAGACTTCTTCAACCTGCATACCAGTTCTTTCTTACCCTTCACCATAAAGCCTTCAGGTTGTTTCATGTAGATCTCCTCTTATAGATCCCCATGAAGAAATGCTGTCTTCACATCCATCTATTCTACCTCAAAATCAAATGCAGCAGCAACAGATAAAAGTAATCTAATAGAAGTAACTTTGGCAACAAGAGAAAAAATATCACCAAAATAAATTCTGGGCACTTGGGAATAACCTTTTGCTACAAACCGAGCTTTGTATTTTTCTACCTTGCCTTATACATTCATATTCTTCTTAAACACCCATTTTCTCCCAATGGGCTTCCTTCTAGCCGGCAACTCCACCAAATCCCATGCCTTTTATTTGTGCAAGGATGCCATTTCATCAACCATGGCCTCCTTCCAGAGTTTTCCATCCTCGGAATCTACTGCCTCCCTGACAGTTCTAGGATCATCATCAGTTATAGTTATGGAAAAACCTGAACAGAAAGCGGATGGACTATACCTTTCTGGTTGCCTTCTTTCCCGAACTGATCTTCTCAAAGCTGGAGTTTGTGGCTCTTCCTCTTCTGAATCTTCTTTTGCTGTAGAGTTTGATTCATCCTCCTTTAGCTCAAACTCTATCTTCTCAGGTTTATTTGGTATGATTTCATGTTTAACAACATATTTCACCTCTCTAAACACCACATCTCAGCTGTACACAACCTTCCTTGTTTCTGGGTTCCAAAGCTTGTAACCTTTTAAACCATCCTTATACCCAATAAAGATGCACTTTTCAGATTTATTATTCAACTTGGTCCTTTTCTCCTTTGGAACATGTACATATGCATCACATCCAAATACCCTTAGATGTGAAAGAGAGGGTTTCTTACCAGTCCATACCTCATTTGGAGTCTTATCCTCCAACGCCGATGAAGGTATCTATTAATTAAGTAACATGCAGTCTCCACTGTCTCTGCCCAGAATTCTTGTCCTAACCCGGTACCACTGAGAATGCTTCTTGCCTTTTCCATCAGCATTCTTTCCATTCTTTCTACAAATCCGTTTTGCTGAGGTGTGTATGGAGTAGTCTTTTTCCGTGCTATACCACACTTCTTACAGAACTCTTCAAATTCCTTCTTGCAGAACTCCCCACCATTATCTGTCCTCAGCGCCTTTATCTTCTTCTCTGTATGGTTTTCCACCAGAGCCTTAAATTCTTTAAATCTATCAAAGACTTCAGATTTATTCCTCAAGAAATATATCCATGTATTCCTTGAGAAGTCATCTATGAATGAAACATAGTACATATACTTTCCCAGTGATGGAACAGACACAGGTCCAAACACATCACTGTGCACAAGTTCTAATATCTTGTTGTCCCTATTAGCACCAGAAGGAAAAATCACCCGATTTTGCTTCCCATATCCGCAATGTTCACAGAAATCGAAATCCAGAGAGAAATTAGACATACCTTCTACCATACCATTTCTATGTAGTATCCGAAGGCCCTTCTCTCTAATATATCCAAGCCTTTGATGCCATAGCATGGTATTTTCTCCAGAGATAGCTAGGCTTTCCGCTCCACTTTCAGGAACCACATAAATATTACACCCATAAATAACAATGCTACCTTGTAGCTTGTACACAGTTCCAGTATGAACTCCCCGCATTAATACCAGTGCTCCCCGAACCATCTTGCAGGCATCTTTCTCGAACATGGTTTTTACACCTGTATCATCCATCTTGCTTACAAAAATCAAATATCTAGCCAATGCAGGAATATGCAGAACACCAAGAAGTGTTATAATCCTTCCACCTTGCAGCTTCAACCTGACCTTTCCACGTCCGATGATTTTGGCCATCCTATCATCCCCTAGGAAGACATCACCATAATATTTCTCATACTCGCAGAACCACTCCCTATGGGGAGTGAAGTGAAAGGATGCACCTGAGTCAATCAACCATGACTCATGATCTACATGTGTATTTGAAGAAGAATCCAAATACAAATCCCCACCTTCATCCAAGGTGGTTTTACCTTTGCAGAAGTAGCATCATCATATCCCTTTCCTTTCTCAGGAGCTTTAGATCTGCACTCCTTTTTGTAGTGCCCTTCCTTTCTGCATTTCCAACATACCTTTACAAAATTTCCAGCAGATTTAGATCTCCCTCTAGATTTGGATCTCCCACTCGTAACCTTATTCTTGTTTCTATTTTGGGACATTCCTCATACAGATAAGGCATCTCCATTCTGGCCCTCCATATTTCTCCGTCTCATTTCCTCCGACAGCAAGGCTGAGGCAATGTCATCAAAATTCAAGGTAGTTGTATTACTACCTATTGCAATAACCAGAATATCCCATGAGTCTGGTAGAGAACACAACAAACTGATGCATTTATCTTCATCTGATATTTTAATATCAACAGATGACAACTGAATTACCACAGTATTGAAGGTGTTCAGACGCTCTGTCACCGAGTATCCATCCTTCATCCTCAAGTTATACAACTTTTTCCGTAGGAACAACTAATTCACCAGAGACTTAGATTGGTAAAAAGTCCCAAGTTTTTCCCACAAATTCTTCATCGTAGCTTCCCCAAATACATTCAACAATACTGAATCTGATACACACAACCGTATTGTGCTCTTAGCCTTCCAATCCAGTTTCTTCTAGTCTTCATCTGACATTTCCGTTGGTTTAGTACCTAGATCTGCTGCGATCCACTGATCTTTATCCACTAGCAGATCCTCCATCTTGAGCTTCCACAACATAAAACTTTGACCATTAAATTTCTCGATCTCTATCTTTCCTCCACTCGCCATCTTCTTTCACTGCAAGAATCGATCCCGTAGATCTCCCACTAAACAGGGTCTACCTCAGGTCAGAGCAAAAAACCCTCAGCAGCAAAGGTGTCCCCTTGAAGCCGAAAAAATTCTGATACCAAATGTGGGTTTTAACCCTGAACAAAAATTATCTACACGCGAATCTTATAACAGAAAATAAACAATAGTAAGAGCATAAAACATAAAACAGATAAACACAAAGATTTTCCCCTGGATCCCAAATCGGGATGACCAACTTGATTTTTCATTATATTCCTTTTAGTGTTACAACACATATATATACATACTGAAGCATACATAAACCCCAATCCATTAACCCTTGGATTAGAACATAACCGTAGTTCCCTTGACCGGATTTACAAAATACCAGGGGTCGAAAACCATCGTACCCCAAAACCATGTGCAAAATAATGCACAAAACATGGGTGGGTCCGCCTATGAGTGGGTCCACACACCAAAACAATTTTCGTCGAGGCACTGCCCCGGACCCCAACAGTGGGGGCTGCCTCCCCCCTTGTGACCCCCTTGCTGCGCCCGGTGCAACGTATAGTGCGTGGGGCTAGTCGTGGAAAGAATATAACACATACCCAACAACAACCACCCTCAAATGAAATTAACTGACCTAAATGCATTTTATCGGGCGCCCTCACATAGTGCAAGATAGCGTGCATGACCGAACGAAGGCATAAGGGAGAAAACGGAAAACGAGCCACCCAACCATGCACAAGGCACATGGGTGGTCACAACTTAGAAAAGTTTATACGGTCACTCTCAAACAAGATGACTCATCCTGAACGTGTTTCATCGGTCACCATCATACGGCGCAACAGGGCATGCCCAACTGAACGAAGGCACAAGTGAGAAAACAAAGAACAGGCTGCCCGAACGTACATAAGGCACCCAGACAGGTCACAACTTAGAAAATTTGATACGACCACTCTAAAAAAAAATGAACTGACCCAAACATGTTTCATCAGATGCCCTCACACGGTGTGAAATGAAGCACCCGACTGAACAAAGTCACATGGGAGAAAATTGCAAACTTGCCGCCCAAACATGCACAAGGCACCTCGACAGTCACAACTTAGAAAATTTGATACAGCTGCCCTAAAAAAAAATGACCTGAAAAACACATGCCTCGTCGGGTGCCCTCACACAGCGCGACATGGCACGCCTGACTGAACAAAGGCACAAGGGAGGAAACGGCAAACAGTCATCCTGTAATGTTCCAAATTTTTCCTTTAATAAATTGGAACATTATATTTTGACAATTTCACTTACAAGTTGAATAATTGGGTAAGGAGGCCCAATCGCAATAAAAACATAGATACAATCCCTCTAGTATAAAAATGGATTGGCCATGGAACTAGATTTCACACCCTCATGTATGAAAGGAGACTTTTGCAAAGAGGCTTGGTTAAGTTAGACCAAGTCAAGCAGTATTGGGTATGAGGTGGAAAGCACTACATGGGACAACGCAGAGATAGAGGAGGGAATATTCCTTTATGGAGGAAACCCTAATAGATGGGGCCCATGGAGAGAGAGCCTTCACTTGCTATATATGGAGAGGAGGAGATCCATTTTTATTCATGCTTGTATTATTCATTTCATGTCTATTCAGACATTGTGCATTATTTGTTGTTTAGCAAGAATTTCCGGGGAATTCCTGTTTAGGATTCCTCTTCCTTCCTCGAGGGCATCATATTGAAGGAGTTGTACTGATTTTTCTCACATCTAGGCTTGTGGCCAAGCATCCTCCTCCAGGATAGTGTTATTTGTAGCAACATAATTCTTTGTTGTAGGGTGTTGTAGTGAGTAGTTACAACACCTCTTCCATTGCTTGTTTTTCAGAGGGATACTCCTTCTTTTCTTTGGAGGATTAGTTTGGAAGCATTGGAGCTTATTTTTAGATATTGGCACTTGGCCAACTCAGTATATTCCACCTACAACGCAGTTACCCTGCCAGACTATGTTATTTACATAGAGCACTTGCAGTGAGGGCTTGCAGTGTTGTTTTGAGGGTGAGATCTCAAGTGTAAGGATCAGCCTTCCACTTCGGAGATCCATTGGAGAAGGTCTAACTCATATTTCTGATCACTTTTAGCCTTCTCTATTGAGTTCCATATTTGAGTTACTACAACTACCCAGCAACTCCGACATTTTTTCCATTTTGTATATTTCAGCCAATCCCTGGGAGGATTGATGTTTTAGTGCTTATAAGGGTTAGAGCTTTGATCCACTAATGTATTTGAGCTATATCATTTCCATATCCATGTTTTTAAATTTTATTGCAGCACTATTCTATAATATATTGCACTGTCATAGCCAAGGGTTTCATTTATGTAGCAGTGTTTTGTCATTTCATGTACATGTATTGTTGAGGCTTGAATTTCCTTTCTTGAGTGGATGTTTCTTCAAGAACTTGTAATATTTTGCTGCTATAACATTATTTAATGGCTATTCAGATATTTGTATGCTCATGGTTGTAAAATAAAGTTATCTTTCCATTTCTTGTTCAATAATTGTTGCAGTCCCTCACCGGGCACTTTCTAAGGATATCTAGTAGTGGGAGATCTGTTTAACCACTCTAGAAGGATTTATTTGGCCCCAAATATTCGATTTTGGTCTTATACACATTGTTCTAAGGGATCTAGGTCTTGGTATCAAATCCTACAGCCTCCATTTCTAGAAAATGAGTTTTCTAGCCATGGATTGCTAGCTGCCCCGATTTGGGAATATTACACGTCCGAACGTGCACAAGGGAGAAAACAGAAAACGAGCCTCCCAAATGTCGAAAAGGAACTTGGGAGGTCACAACTTAGTAGATTTTGTATGGCCACCCTAAGACTAAATTACCCGACCTGAACATGTTTCATCAGGCGCCCTCACACGACGCAATACAATGCATCCGACTGAACAAAGACACAATGGAGAAAATGGAAAACGAGCCACTTAAATGCGCATAATGCACCCGTGCAGTCATAACTTAGAAAATTTTACATGAAATCCCTTAAATTAAATGACACGACTTAAACACATTTCTTCGGGCACCCTCACACCACGTGCCTAACTGAACGAAGGTACAAGGGATAAAACGACAAACGGGCCACCCGAACGTGCACAGGGCACTGGGGAAGTCACAAATTAGCAAATTTGATACGACTACCCTCAAATGATTCAACACAACCTGAAAAAATTTCATCGTGTGCCCTCACAGGGTGCGTTATTGAACAAAGGCACGACGGATCAAAGGAAAATGGGCCGCAAAAACATACACAAGGAACCTGGGCGGTCACAACTTTGCAAATTTGATACGACCGCCCTCACGCAAAATGATCCAACCCGAACACATTTCATCGGGCACTGTCATAGGATGTGACACGATTCACCTAACTAAATGAAGGCACAAGCGAGAAAATGACAAACAGGCCGCTCAAATGAAGGCACAACGAAGAAAATGACAAACGAGCCACCTAAACGTGGAAAAAGCATTCGGACGGTCACGACTTAGAAAATTTGATACGACCACCCTCAAATGAAATGACCCAACCTAAACGTGTTTCATTAGGTGCCCTCACATGGTGCAACACGACACGCCTGACCGAACAAAGGCACAAGGGATCAAACAACAAACAGGTCACACGAACATGCACAAGGCATTTGAGTGGTTGTAACTTAGCAAATTTGATACGGCTGCCCTCAAATGAAACGACCCGACCCGAAAGCCTTTCATCGAGTTCCCTCACATAGTGTGACACAACACGCCCGACCGAACAAAGGCACAAGGGTGAAAACAAAAAACGGGCTACATGAACGTGCATAAGGCCCCTGGGCAGTGAAAACTTAGAAAATTTGATGCAGACGCCCTAAAACGAAATGACCTGAACTGAAAATATTTCTTTGGGCCCCCTCACACAGCGTGCCTGACTGAACAAAGGCACAGGGGAGAAAATGGAAAATTTCCCACCCGAACGTGCACAAGGCACCCGGGCGGTCACAAATTAGCAAATTTGATACGGTCACCTTCAAACGAAACGACCTAACCCAAATGCATTTCGTCGAGCACCCTCACATGGCGTGCTTGACTGAACAAAGGCACAAGGGAGAAAATGGAAAACGAGCCACTCGAACGTGCACAAGGCACCCGGGCGGTCACAACTTAGCAAATTTGATACACCCACACATAAACAAAATGACTTGACCCGAACGAGTTTCATTGGGTGCCCTCACACAACGCGCTCGACCGAACGAAGGCACAAGGGAGCACAAAAAATAGGCCACACAAATGTGTACAAGGCACCCAGGCAGTCATTGTTTGTTCCTTGTAATTTTAGCAAATTAGCAAGACTAAAGCTGCAGAGACAACATTTGAACCACTTTGGGATTCTAGGATCTAGCCCTCCTGAATCTAGAGAGGGATCTCTCTATAAGTGTGTTTAAATATGTGATCTTTAAGGCTTTTGATTATGATTTTAGGCTAGTTATGAAGAACAAGGGGTTTTTTTTTTTTTTTGGTTGGGCAGGGATATGATGAAGATGAAGGATGTCTATATGAAGGGTGAAGGTGTAAATAAGTTGAAAGAAAGCTTCAAATGATAGGAAAGGTCATCAAAAGTATTAATCCATTGGGCTATGGAGTCGTAGAGGATTTAATTGAAACAAAAAGTCTACACAGGTTACCATGGGGCAAGTCATCTACATCTCAAGATCCTTTAAGTTGAGTTTGTGGTATGAAAAATTAAGAAATGAAGGGAAAGAAAGAAACCAAAGTATAACCTAAGATCAGGTAAGGACTTTGTACCTATCCTGCTTTTGAAATACTTTCAGAGGAAAATTTTAATAAGAAACAAAGGGTAGCCTAAGATTAGTTAAGGACTTTGAGCCTAACCTACTTTTGTAATACTCTTAGGGAAACTTTCAACCAACCTTTGGAGAAAGAACTAGAAGACAGGGCAAACCATAGACTTTCCTAGTTTAACTCTTCTTAGCATGTTATGAAAATATCATTCAAGAAAAATGTTTAAAGTTTAGACAGTAAGACGTGGGAACACCAACATTCCTTGACCGTTTGGACTATTATTGAATCATTATTAAATACACAAAGGAGGAAAACATACAGATAAAGCTTATTAGTGAGATTAGGGTACTTTAAGAGTAAATCCTAGCTCTATATTTGCTATTCTTTATCAGAGAAAAATGGACAATCTTATGGAAAACATAAGAATAACATTTACAATAAGAAAAACATCACCATTAATGTAGACTAGGATCCCATGAAATTTGGCTTGTATATTGATGTTCAAACTATTACAATCTTCAAGTCCAATGTTTCAGTACAGCAACAAATTCTCCTCTTAGCCTAACTTGTTCTATTACAAATAGAGCTTCAACAGCTTCATAAAACTATTTACATGCTACAAATATCCAGAGACCAACCTCTATCTCATCTTCTTCAGAAGTATGTATAGAAGAAACAAGGAGGTGGGATGAGAGAAAAGATCTCTAGTTCAATTAATACGAGTTAATGCTTCTCGGCCTTTGACGGGCTCAATAGAGATGATTTCTGATATTTCCTCTGTATTAATGGGTTCTCATTAAGTATTTAGCCTCTTAGCAGAGTTTTATAATTTTCAATAACTCTGGATGCTTTAAACAAAATATCAGTGACTAAGGTAATAACTATGCCTTCTTAGATTTATTGAGGTCGTAGGTGGAGCTTTAGTAGCTGGAGAGGGTTCAATTAGCCTCTGATGTGGCAGTGGAGGCCCTTTAATGATATTTCTTTTTGTTTTCCTTAAAACACTATTAATTTTATTTTTCTTCTGTGTTTTAGGCCTAATTAGGCTTAACCTTTATCTTCTAGTCCTCACACTGTAACACAGACTTTATCTCTGTGGATTAGGCTTTTGATTCTTGAATTGATGCGTAAATCCCTTTAAACTCTATTTAAGATCATAAATTCTTCATTTCTGCTTTGATATTATGCTATAACACTAATACTCTTTGTCTGCCTGATATTCACTATGTTTTTTGTTGTTTTGCAAGTGCGCACAGGTTTTGTGACTTCACAAATGCTCATGAGGCATGGAAAAATCACAGTTCGAACCTTTTTAAATTATTTTTCTTCGTGAATAATGGCTGGAGGGATCATCATCCCTGGCATTTTGTTTTACTTTGAAAATGTGGAAAAAACCTTTATAACTTGAAAAAACAAACAAAACTTATAAAAATCCTACAAGGATAGGTTTAAACTGCTTTGGAGGCCTTGGGTGTGGGATTAAATCCGATGGATGAAAATAACCAACGGTCAGGATTAAATGGTAGGTTCATTTGAGAGGTCAGATGGCAGGGAAAGGTAATGGAGGGGAAGTTAAATCAAGGCCGTTCAATCTTCAGAGATCGACAACGGAGAAATCTCAATGGATTGTTTGGAAGGAGAGGCAAAGGGCAAGCGAATGGAGGATGAAATATAACACGAGGCGTCTGATCTAGAGGATCAACGACCAGGTTTAAAAGGTGAAAAAGTAATGCGGAGGGTAGGTGGTTTGGAAAAAAACTAGCAACGGTTTTCCCGCAGCTCTCAAGTGGTTTTAGATTTTGGTCAAAAAAACGTGATATAGGTCAGCATTCAACATGTCGATTTTTAAAACCACCCATATCACGTAATTTTAAAACGTTAACTTCTGGGTACAAAATCATGCGGTATCACTTGCTGGCCATTAGATCTAGGGTGTCAGATCAGACGGTTGTGAGGAGAGTGCGATGGAGGTAAGATGCATGGGCGGAAAAGGTATATGGGGTCAGTGATGGTTTAGATGTGGACTATCAGATCAGAGGAATGGATGGCGGAGATCCGTTGATGGGGAGAAATGAGAAGGGTGGGGTTTGAAAGAAGAAGAAATGCAGACCGTTGGATTAGAGGAAATCAACGGCAGGGATTTAATTGGAGGTCGGGATGGTGGAGGGCCATGTTATGGGCGAGAGCGATGCGATTAAGCGCTGGCCATTAGATATTTCTGAATGGATGGTCAACATTTAATTAGGGATCGCAAATCGGCAGAGGCAAGGGGATGGCCCTTTGAGACTGGCACAATGTGATTAAGCGCTGGTCATTGGATCTGGGAGTAAGATCGATGATCAATACTCAATTGGATGGGTAAAGGAGAAAAGTTATGTGCAGAGTGTGAAGAAATCTTAACCGTTAGTTCTTGTGGATTCAATGGCTAAGATTCAATATAGGATATGAAGGAAATGTAAGGCAGGGAATCGAGAAGAGATCAGGCACAATGTGGACCGTTGATCCGCAAAGATCAACGACAGAGATCCAATCGCAAGGGCACATCGGCGGAGGGAAAAGGCAGAGTGACAATGTAATGCGCCGATGCGATTGAACGCGGGCTGTTTAGATCTAAGAGAGATCAATGGTGGAGATTTAATTGGCGGGTGCGATGGTCAGAGGGCTATGGTGGTGTGCGATTAAATCTGGGATGTTGGTTCTTGTGTTTTCAATGGCTGGGATTAAATCATGGGATCGGGATCAGAGGAGGGAAAAAGGAATGGACAAAAGGAATTGTGATTGCCAATTGAGATTAGCGATTGCGATTAGCTCTCAGTCATAGCTCCAGGTCATATGTGAAAAAAGGGGCTGGGGCTAAGGCCGAAAGGGTCTTAAGGCCTTTAGAAAAAATGAAATTTTTTTAGGATTTTCAAGGTTTTTTCAAGGATTTTGAAGGTTCCGATAAGGGAGAAAATGGAGCTCTAAACTTCCTAAAGATATTTTACAAGATTTTGAAGGGGAATTCGAGGGAATGAGAGGTAAATGAGAGGCTTTTCAAAAGGAATTAATGAAGGGAAAGAGGGGTCAAAAATGGTGGAATTTTTGAGTGAAAGGGGGGAGTAAAATGAGGGAAACTGGGGCCTTTAAGCAGTCTTCTTTTGGAAAACAACAGATTTTTAGGATTTATGAGGGAAATAGTAGTGAAGATTAACTAAAGGATTAGTTATCTTCATAAGACTTTAAGAACTAACAATTTGGTCATGAAATTGTTTCTTAAAGGATTGAAAATGATCTAGCCACCATTTGATATGACAAATTTTTATAGGTGTTTAAAAGTGGCTCCACATGGGGATGGCACCTTCTTGAAGGTGTCAAGAACTTCAGACATGTCTTCTCTGGAAGCTGTTCAATGCCTCATCCATTGGGCTCCAACTTTATTTACCTTTTCTAATATTATTTTGCTCTGACAATATTAGCAGTCATTAAAACAATGGAATTCTATCAAAACAAGCTTTCTACTTACCCAATCCTAATGATCTAACATTTTTTGTTCTTTCAGAGTTCATTTGGATTGGAAAATTCTTTTTACAAACATTTTGGATTGGCAAATTATTTTTACAAACATTTCTATTCTTCTGAGAAAACATAAACCGAATCTAAATCTACCCTTATTTCTCCATGAACTCGGATTAAGAAATTGAGTTCATAAGCTTCTCTACCTAACTACACTCTGTCAGGATTAGACTGTCTGACAGAGTTTATTCTCTAAATTCTAAAACAAGAAATTTAAAAGAAGACAATTCAGGATTGAACAGTCTAACTTGTTGCTGGTCAATGGCATAAAAACAAACTGCACATAGACTAAAATTTGCAGAAAATTAAAGCAAAATTGTGAAGGCTTAAGATCTGAAAACTAAAACATCCTTCAATAAATTTTCAGCTCAGTTTTGAATTTGTTTGAGTTGTCTTTCATTCCTTCCTGGTTCAAGTTTTGGGAATATTATAACCAACTTTTTTTCTACCTTAGGCTCAAGATTTGATTTGATTAGAGCCATTGTTCTCGTGAATTTCATAAGTTCAGATTTTGAACTTGTTTGAACCTTGGTTTTTCTATCCTAATCTACCTTACTGATAAGCCAAGATTGAGTTGTTTGGCAAATCTAATTCACTAACCTATTAGCAATAAATTTAAAAGCTAATTAGTCATGATTAGGCTATATGACTAACTAGAAGTGTGTTTTTAGGAGTGGCATTTTGAGCTTGCACACTTTCAGATTTTGTTTCTCTTTTTTGGTATGGGGTTGTACCTTTCTTGTTTTATTTCTGCCCTCGTTTCTTTTCTATTGTTTTTTTTTGTATTTTTTCCTTTTCTTTCAAGAAAAAAATCAACAAATAATTAAATGCTCAAAGGTTGAAATTTATGGACACTCCTATCTAACCTAATCTAACTCTGAATATTTATAATTCTATATAGTACAATAGTGCCAATGTAGCCAGTTGAGTAGTGACAAAAAGAAATAGAGACACTGGCTACTAGTGAGAGGTAACCACAACACATATTGAATTTTAATTTTTAAAATCAAGGCTATCTCAAAAGGTGACAACATTTTATGTCTTTGGCTCCTGCAAAGGATCCTTACTTGAAAATTTGAGCCAATTGGGACCTCCACACACTCTTCTATAGGATCAACAAAGAAAATATGAGAATTCTCTTCTTTTTGGCCCTCCATGATTGGTAGATTGTCTACCTCTAAGACATCAGCTTTGAGGATTGCACCTTCAGCATGTCCCTTGGAATCATCATCATTTTTTACTTGCAAAACAAAATTCAGTGAATTTTTTTTTCTCTAAATCTATGCTTGCTTCTAGTGTGAATTCAGGTTCTTTGGATGACAGATTGATATCAGCAATAGGAAACGGTTTCTCTTGAAAAGATAATATGTCCTTAGTAGGATAGTCTTCTATTTGTTTTTATTCCCCAAAGACTTGCCAGTACTTTTTATGGTTTTTGACAGCTGGTCTAAATTTTTCTTGAATTGAATATTGTTTGCTTTCCCAAGGTCTCAGACATGCATTAGAAATAAGGGCTAATCCATTGTCAAGAATGTTTTGGTTTTTAGGGACAAGGATAAGTTGGAACTCTTCAAATGTTTTCAACAAGTCCATAACATCCTCCTTATAGGCTCTAAGTCTGGGATGTTTAACCATGTATTCTTCATGTACTTGACTAATTTCCAATTCTACATTTCCATGGACTGTTATCCTCTGGGCTCCTAATTTCTTCAATAAGTGCAGCCCTAAAAGAAGTTCCTCATACTCCACTATGTTACTTGTGCATTGAAAATTTAATTTATATGCATGGCCTTCAGAATGATTGTTTTCTGTATTGTAAAGCCATATTCCTACACCTGCACTGGTTTTAGTACATGACCCATCAAAGCTCATACTCCAAACAGGACTAGTTCCAAAGTTATCCTTCATTTCCTTACTATCCTCTTTGTCTCGAGTTCCATTTGGTTGTTCTACAGAGTAGGCACTATGTTGATGATTGTTTTTTTCAAATTAAGGTTTGGAGGGGAGCTTCTTGTTTAATATTTGATCAATTTCTTATTTTTTCGAACGAGAGATCTCCCTTTTAGCATAAACAGAAGTACTGCAAACTTCTTTCTCTACTGGATCAAGGTAAAGATTCTTTTGAGAAAGACAGTCTTCCCCATATTCATTGTCATCTGAACTAGAAAAATCATTATACACTGCAGTGTTATCCTCTAGAAGTCCTGATGTGTCTTATTTTAATGGAATGAGCTCTGTGAGGAGGTTATTATATTATTGAGCAAGGGTAGGTTCAATTACTTCCTCTTTTTCAAGAGAAGGGTCTTTGGTCTAAACCTACTCAAAAGTTTCTTCATTTCTTTCCTCCTCAACCTCTGAGCTAAAAGGTTTCGAGCTTTCATAAATTTCTTCATCAGTATCATAAATAGCCTGCATTGGCTCATAATTTTATTGAAGCTTATGGATATGATCTTCCTCCCACAAATCTACTGATGATGGTCCTGCAATATTAGCTTCTCTTTGGAAAAAATCATCATCAGATAGATCAAAATTAGAAAAAATGTTACCAATCAAACCTACTAGATCCTCAGCCATTCTTTTTTCAAAATAATCTGCATGTTGGTTTTCTGATTTAAAATATTGATTATCATGCATGCTTTGTATTTCGTTTATGTCTTGTAGTGATTTGGTTTGTTTTTCCTGAGGACAAGGTGTGGGTATTTTTGAATAATAATTTCTATTTTTACCCTCATAGTCTTCCTCCTTTATGTTTATCAAGCTGTGGGCTGCCACTACAAATTTTTCCAGCTTGGTTTCTGCAAAGATCAGCCTTTCTTGCTCTGCTTGCTCCTTCTTTATTGCATTTAATTTTTCCTCCCTATCCCATATGTTTTATTTGACAGTAATTTCTACGTTATGCGTTTCTTCCAGGTTTGAAAGCTCTCTTTATCTTATCTGGAATTCCACCTCAGGGTGAAAATAAATCGAATAGTGCAATAGGGCCCATCCCAAGGGTGTTTTTATCCTAGTAGGTATTGCATTGCACACCTTATTGAACCTGGCTTAAAAGTCTTGTACTGTCTCTTTTGGTTGTCTCTTTAAATTCTTATATTCTCTTATGATTATAATTTCATTTCCCATGATTTCCCACTTATCTAAGACGACTTGAGTAAATTGATGAAAATTGATAATGCTTGCAGCTAGAAGGTCCTCAAACCAACTCCTAATTTTTCCTTGTAATGATAAGGAAAACATTCTAATACGCACATCATCTTCTTCTATTTCATAAAGGTCAAGTAAATTCTCAAGATTTTGCATGTGTTTCTCAGTGGTATCTGTTGAGATTTCTCCATCAAATCTGGGTAGCTTATCTGTAAGTTTTGTAGGGAGGGATTGGAAGTTAGGGGGTAAAATCATAGGCTTGTATCTTTCCAGAATATTTGTGGGTACAGGTAGTGTAGAAAGAGATTTATGGTTGTTTGAGTTTTCAGGTAGAAGAGGAAAGGTAGCATGAGGTTCCTTATTCACTATATTTTCCACAAGTGAATTTGGGGTGGGCACAGGTGTATAAGACTGATCATGATCTAAAATTTGAGGCTTAGTTTTCAGAGGCTTGAGATTATTCCAATAATAAATGTAGATCTCATCAGTGTATTCTTGATAAGGCTTAAAGTAGGATAGAACATATTTATAGATAAAAACAATAATTTCTTGAATCCAACTTAGGCCTGAATGCTCTTTCTTTCTAGGATGACTGGTCATGTTTCAGGTTCTTCATCTAGTGCAGTCTTTAGGTATTTTTAGGAGTTATGGAGTCACCAGGTGGTTGATTTAAATTTTTCTATCCACCAACAGTATGATTGGGTTTGCTCAATGCATTCCCAAATGGAGTCTACAAATATTGAAAGGGTAATAGGCCTATTGGAGGCTAGTGCAATCACCAGGTGGAATTTTGTAGCTCTTTTGGAGGTCAAATGTTTTATGATCCACCACCATATACCAATCTAAAACAATTTTGGGTCTCCTGAGGTCCTTAAGATGTATAAAATGTAATTCACTCAGAAGTCCCCAGTTGAGTCGCCAGAAATGTTGGTTCCCTATAATTTTAGTAGATTGGCAAGACAAAAGCTGCAGAGACAACATTTGAATCATTTTGGGATTCTACGATCTAGCCCTCATGAATCGAGAGAGGGATATCTATATAATTTTGTGTTTGAATATTTTATCTTTAAGGCTTTTGAATATGATTTTAGGCTATTTATGAAGAACAAGGGTTTTTTGTTTGTTTTGGTTGGGCAAGGATATGATGAAGATGAAGGAAGTCTATATGGAGGGTGAAGGTGTAAATAAGTTGAAAGAAAGCTTCAGCTAATAGGATAGGTCATCAAAAGTATTAATCCATTGGGCTATGGAGTCATAGAGGATTTAATTAAAACAAGAAGTCTACAAAGGTTACCATGGGGAAAGTCCTCTACATCTCAGGATCCTTTAAGTTGATTTTGTGGTGTGAAACATTAAGAAATGAAGGGAAAGAAAGAAACTAAAGTGCAGCCTAAGATCAGGTAAGGAATTTGAACCTATCCTGCTTTTGACATACTTTCAGAGGAAACTTTTAATAAGAAACAAAGGGTAGCCTAAGATCAGGTAAGGACTTTGAACCTAGCCTGCTTTTGGCATACTCTTAGGGAAACTTTCAAACAACCTTTGGAGAAAGAACTAGAAGACAGGGCAAACCATAGACTTTCATAGTTTAACTATACTTAGCATGTTATGAAAATATCATTCAAGAACAATGTTTAAAGTTTAGACAGTAAGACATGGGAACACCAACATTCCTTGACTGTTTGTACTGTTATTGAATCATTCTTAAATACACAAAGGAGGAAAACATATAGATAAATCTTATCAGTGAGAGTAGGGTACTTTAAGAGTAAATCCTAGCTCTATATTTGTTGTTCTTTATCAGAGAAAAATGGAAAATCTAATGGAAAACATACGAAGACAATTTACAATAAGAAAAACATCACCATTAATGTAGACCAGGATCCCATGGAATTTTGCTCGTATATTGATGTTCAAACCAGTACAATCTTCAAGTCCAATGTTTCAGAACAGAAACAACTTCTCCTCTCAGCCTAACTTCTTCTATGAAAAACAAAGCTTCAGCAGCTTCAGAAAAATATTTACATGCTAGAGATATCTAGAGACCAACCTCTATCTCATCTTCTTCAAAAGTATTTATAGAATAAATGAGGAGGTGGGATAAGAGAAAATATCTCTAGTTAAATTAATATGAGTTAATGCTTCTCGGCCTTTGAGGGGATCAACAGAGAATATTTCTGATATTTCCTCTGTATTAATGGGTTCTCATTAAGTATTTAGCCACTTAGCAGAGTTTTTTGACATTAGAACTCTTTCAGGCAGAATTTGCAATAACTCTGGCCACTTAAAACAAAATATCACTGACTAAGGCAATAACTATGCCTTCTTAGATTTACTGAGGCCGCAGGTGGAGCTTTGGTAGCTGGAGAGGGTTCAATTAGCCTTTGATGTGGTATTGGAGGCCCTTCAATGATATTTCTCTTCGTTTTCCTTAAAACACTGTTAATTTTTTTGTTTTTCTATGTTTTAGGTCTAATTAGGCTTAACCTTTATCTTCTGGTCTTCACACTATAACACTGTCTTTATCTCTGTGGATTAGGCTTTTGATTCTTGAACTGATGCCTAAATCCCTTTAAAATATTTTTAAGATCATAAATCTTTCATTTCTTCTTTGATATTATGTTTTAACACTGATACTCTTTCTCTGCTTGATATTCAGTGTGTTTTTTGTTGTTTTGCTGGCGCGCAGAGGTTTTGTGACTTCACAAATGCTCATGAGGCATGGAAAAATCATAGTTTTAAACTTTCTAAATTATTTTTCTTTGTGAATAATGGCCAGAGGGATCATCATCCCTGGCCTTTCATTTTACTTTGAAACTTTGGAAAAAAACTTTATAACCTGCAAAAACAAACAAAAGTTATAAAAATCCTGCGAGGATAGGTTTAAAATGCTTTGGAGTCTTTGGGTGCAGGATTAAATTAGACCCGTTGGATGAAAATAACCAATGGTTGGGATTAGACAGTAGGTTCATTTGAGAGGTCAGATGGTGGGGAAAGGTAATGGAGGGGAAGTTAAATCAGGGCCATTTGATCTTCGGAGATCGACGACGGAGAACTCTCAATGGATTGTTTGGAAGGAGAGGCAAAGGGAAAGTGAATGGAGGATGAAATATGACGTGAGCCGTCCAATCTAAAGGATCAACGGCTAGGATTAAAATATGAAAAAGTAATGCAGAGGGTAGGTGGTTTGGTGGAAAACCAGTAGTGGTTTTCACACAGCTCTCAAGTGGTTTTAGATTTTGGTCGAAAAAACGCGATATAGGTTAGCATTCGAAACATGGATTTTTAGAACCACCCATATCGCGTAATTTTAAAATGTTAACTTCCAGAAAAAAATCATGTGATATCACGTGTTTTCTGTCAGATCTGGGGTGTCAAATCAGACAGTTTTGAGGAGACCGCGATGGAGGTAAGATGCATGGGCAGAAAAGGTATATGGGGTCAATGATGGTTTAGATGTGGACCGTCAGATCAGTGGAATGGATGGTGGAGATCTGTCTATGGGGAGAAATGAGAAGGGTGGGGTTCGAAAGTGGAATAAATGTAGACCATTGGATTAGAGGAAATCAATGTGAGGGATTTAATCTGAGGTCGGGATGGTGGAGGGCCATGCGACGGGCAAGCACGATGCGATTAAGCGCTGGCCGTTAGATCTTTCTGAACGGACGGTCAAGATTTAATTAGGGATCAAAAATAAGAGGAGGCAAGGGGACGTCACTTTGATACTGGAAAATTTTGATTAAGTGCTGGCCGTCAGATCTGGGAGTAAGATCGACAATCAATACTCAATCGGAGGGGTAAAGAAGACAAGTTATGGGCGAAATGCAACAAAATCTTAGCCATCATTTCTTGTGGATTCGATGGCTAAGATTCAATCAGGGAGATGAAGGAAATGTAAGGCAGGGAATCGGGTAGAGATCAGGTGCAATGTGGACCGTCAATCCGCAAATATCAACAGCATACATCCGATCACAGGGGCGCATCGGCAGAGGGAAAAGGTAGAGTGACAATGTAATGTGCCAATGCGATTGAACACAGGCCGTTTAGATCTAAGAGAGATCAATGGTGGAGATTTAATCAGTGGGTGCGATGGTCATAGGGCTATGGTGGAGCGCGATTAAATCTGGGCCGTTGGTTCTTGTGTTTTCAACGGCTGGGATTAAATCGCAGGATTGGAATCAGAGGAGGGAAAAAGGAACAAGCAAAAGGAATTATGATTTCCAATTGCGATCATTGATTTCGATTAGCACTCAGTCGCAGTTCCAGGTCATATGAAGAAAAAGGGGCTGGGGCTAAGGCCAAAAGGGGCTTAAGGCCTTTAGAAAAAATGAAGATTTTTTAGGATTTTCAAGGGTTTTTCAAAGGTTTTTGAAGGTTCCGATAAGGGAGAAAATGGAGCTCTAAACATCCTAAAGAGTTTTTACAAGGTTTTGAAGGGGAATTCGAGGGAAGGAAAGATAAATGAGTGGTTTTTCAAAAGGAATTAATGAAGGGGAAAAGGGGTGAAAATTGGTGGAATTTTTGAGTGAAAGGGGGGAGTAAAATGAGGGAAACTGGGGCCTTAAAGCATTCTTCTTTTGGAAAACTGCAGATTTTTAGGATTTATGAGGGAAACAGTAGTGAAGATTAAATAAAGGATTATTTATCTTCATAAGACTTTAAGAACTCACAATTTTGTCATCATGGAAAATTTTAGGGGCTAATATTCACAGATGGGCTAATTTTTCATGGTTTTTCCAAAAAAAAATTCGCCAATTTCCATTTTTTTTATAAAAGTGATTCGCCCAAATTTTACAGTATAAAATTATTTTACGTTAAAAATTTCCAACATTGTATAGACAATATATATATTATTATTATAAATTTGAATAATTTTACAAATACATCAATAAACATTTTATAGTTTGCATATTAGGGACTAGTGAGATTCGCCAATTTTTTAAACTTCAAGATAATTTTCCATCCTTAAAATTATCACTGTTTTTCATGAAATTATTTCTTAAAAGCTTGAAAATGATCTAGCCACCATTTGATATGAAAATTTTTTATAGGTGGCTAACAGTCACAACTTAGCAAACTTGATACAATTGTCCTCAAACAAAACGACCCAACCCAAAAACGTTTCGTTAGGTGCCCTCACACAGCATGACACGACGCACCCGACCGAATGAAGGTACAAGGGAGAAAATGGAAAACAGGCCACATGAATGTGCACAAGGCACCCGGACGGTCACAACCTAAGAAATTTGATTCGACCGCTCTCAAACGAAACGACCCAACCCAAATGTGTTTCTTCGGACGCCT
Organism: Pinus albicaulis; assembly: GCA_034641835.2. Taxonomy (NCBI): domain Eukaryota; kingdom Viridiplantae; phylum Streptophyta; class Pinopsida; order Pinales; family Pinaceae; genus Pinus; species Pinus albicaulis. The sequence continues at coordinate 51,269,194 of CM076570.1, forward strand.
TCACACGATGTAACACTTCATGCACGACCGAACGAATGCACAAGGGAGACAAAGGTAAACGGGGCACCTGAACGTGCACAAGGCACCTCGGCAGTAAAAACTTGGAAAATTTGATACAGCCACCCTCAAACGAAATGACCCAAACCAAATGCGTTTCATCGAGCGTCCTCACCCAGCGCAACACGACATGCCCGAATGAACGAAGACATAAGGGAGAAAACGGCGAATAGGTTGCCCGAACATTCATAATGCACCTCGATAGTCACAGCTTAGAAAATTTGATATGACCATCGTCAAATAAAATAACCTAACTCGAATGAGTTCCATCAAGCGCCCTGACACGACACGACACAACATACCTTACTGAATGAAGGCACAAGGGAGAAAATAGAAAACAGGTTGCTCGAACATGCACATGGCACCCAGACAACCACAACTTAGTAAAATTGATATGGCTACCCTCAAATGAAATGACCCAATCTGAATGCGTCTCGTCGGGCGCCCTCACATGGTGCAACACAGCGTGCCCGACTGAAAAAGGGCATAATAGAGGAAACGAAAAATAGGTCGTCTGAACGTGCACAATGGAGCAAACGAAAAATGGGCCTTCCAAATGTGCATAAGGCACCTCAGTGGTCACAACTTAGAAAATTTGATACGGCTGCCCTCAAATGAAACGACCTGACTCGAACGCATTTTTTTGGGCACCATCACATGGCGCGACACGATGCACTTGACTGAATGAAAGCACAAGGGAGAAAAGGAAAAATGAGCTGCACGAACATGGACAAGGCACCTCTATAGTCAAAACTTAGAAAATTTGATACGGTCACCCTCAAATGAAACGACCAGTCATGAACACGTTTTGTCGAGTTCCCTCACACGGCGCAACATGACATGCGTGACCGAACGAAGGCACAAGGGAGAAAATGGAAAACATGGGAGCACAAGGCACTCAGGTAGTCATAAATTAGAAAATTTGATATGGCTACCCTCAAATGAAATGACCCAACCCAAACTTGTCTCGTCCCGCACCCTCACATGACACGACACGACACACCTGACCAAATGAAGGCACAAGGGAGGAAACGTCAAACATGCTATTCGAATGCGCACAATGGAGAAAACAACAAACGGGCCTTCCGAACTTGCACAAGGCACCTGGGCGGTCACAACTTAGAAAATTTGATACGATCACACTCAAATGAAATTCCCTAACCCAAACACATTTCGTTGAGCGCCCTCACATGACGTGACATGGTACGCCTGACCGAATGAAGGCACAAGGGAGAAAACAACAAACAGGCTGCATAAACATGCACAAGGCACCCGTGCAATATTCACAACTTCACAAATTTGATACAGTCACCCTCAAATGAAACGACCCAACCCAAACGCGTTTTGTGGGGTGCCCTCACACGGCTTGAAACTACACACCCGAATGAACAAAGGCATAAGGGAGAAAACAACAAACAGGTTGCCTAAACATGCACAAGGCACTTGGGCAGTCACAACTTGATAATTTTGATACATCCACCCTCAAATGAAATGACTTGACCTGAATGTGTTTCATCGAGCGCCCTCACACGACCCGACATGATGCACACGACCGAATGAAGGCAAAAGAGAGAAAATGGAAAACGGGCCACCTGAAAGTGCACAAGGCACACGGTCGGTCACAACTTAGCAAATTTGATACGACCAACCTCAAACAAAATGACCTAACTCGAACACATTTCGTCAGGCACCATCAGACTGCGCAACACGGCGCGCCCGACTGAATGAAGTCAGAAGGGATAAAATGACAAAAGGGTCGCCCAAACATGCACAAGGCACCCAGGTAGTCACAACTTAGAAAATTTCATACGATGACCCTCAAACAAAACGATCCAACCCAAACACATTTCGTCAGGCGCCCTTAGATGGCGCAACATGTCGCACCCTACTGAACGAAGGAAGAACGGAGCAAACAAAAAATGGTCCACATGAATGTGCAAAAGGAACCTAGGAGGTTAGAACTTAGAAAATTTGATACAACCACTCGTGTACCATGTGCAAGACATGCGAAACAGTGTTGTGTGATCCATCATTTTATCATGTAAATATTTTATACCTTGCAGCTCTTGCATCCCCAAGATGGGATTAGAGCCCATACACACTACATTCCGGGGACATGCAAAACAAATGTCGGCATCAAAGGCAATCGATGATGGATGCAAGATCCATAAAGAGAAAAAATAGTTCACCTCGCTGAGTCACATTGCACCGAGGTTGCCTAAGAGTTGTTAATCACCCCCCAAACAACAAGAATGGAAAAATCCTTATCACCCACGACATCCATAATGAAAAAGCAAAGCGGAGAAAAGAAAAACAGGACTCTCTTAGAAATTCCCATCAAACACTCCTTGCCCCGCACCAAGGCCACCTAGGATTTCACCCAGACAGCAGAAATAATGGACCTCGAGCACCTGCGGTGACCTCGATGCAAAGGAAAAAAAATGAAACAAATGGAGAATGACCAACCCTAGACACTCTCTCTCTAAGATGCCTCCCAGCCATCCTCGCCTTGCACCGAGGCCACATAGGAGTCAACTCAAATAACAGAACCAATGGACCTCACTCACTTGATCACCTATGGTGACCTCGATGCGAAGGAAAAGTAAGGAAATAAAGGGAGAATAACCGACCCCACAACATTTCTTAAAAATTCCCTCCAACCCTTCCCATCCAGTAGCGAGGCCACCTAGGAGTCCACCGGGACAAAAGCAATGGTGGACCTCAATCACTTGATCACCTGCAGTAACCTCACTGCAAAGGAGAAATAAGGAAGTAAAATGAGAATTACCAAGTCAAAAACCTCTATTAGAAAATCCACCCTCACCCTCCCATCCCCGCACTGAGGCAACCTAGGAGTCCACCTAGTCATCAAAAATAGTGGACCTCGATCATTTGATCACCTATATCACCCTTGATGAAAAAGGAAAAAGGAAGGAAACAAAACAAGAACGACCGAGAATTCAACCACTCTTATAAAAATCCCCCCCCCCCCAAACCCTCTCTAGCATGCATCGAGACCACCTAGGAGTCCACCCAAATAGCAGCAATGGTGGACCCCGATCTATTGATCACCTGCGACAACCTTGATGCGAAGGTAAAAGAAGAAAATAAATGTAAATTAGGAGGCTCACTACAAAATGCATGAACATATCCGAACGGGAGGAGGGATCAGGCAGCCCCATACCCCACACACCCTATGTAAAAGAAACATAGGAGACTTCCCCACCGACTTACCAACTAGACAATGAATACTTTTCACCTGCAGCCACCTCGACACAGAGGAGGGAGGTCAAAGTGTTCAACCTTGAAGTCCTCCTTCAATATATAGCCCCCACCATCAACGTCACAAGCCTCCTCCCCATTGGACCATAATCACATACAGGATCAAAATAAGAAATACCCATCACCTTGTGTCTCAACATTCCAAACCACAAAATTCTACTGTGCACACAAGATGCAAGGAAAAATCTGACGGCTCGATCAAACATATGGGCCACGACATCTATCAAAACCTCAAAGTGAACACAGGGACATACGACATGCATTCTAAAGTGAATTCAAAACCTTAATTATACAATAAGTAGAACCTCACCTCACATCGCCCAATGGAAAAATCAAGTAAGAGGTGTGGCTTACAACCAAAAACCTTCCACATTCATCTTAAATGTATGTATCTCAACCCACAATGCTGACATAGAAAGAGTACAAGCACAAGAAACCGACACCATAAAGATCCAAACAATGAAGAGGATAGTGATCTCAAGCAACCACACACAACAACCCATCCAATTTTGAGAACACAGAGCGAAAGGGGAATTTTTCACATATGCCTCCAAGGAAGATCATGGCCAACGTTACCGCTCAAGTGCTACGAAGTGGGGATGGAGAGAATATGAATGTCAGCCACTCTACAAATGACCCAAGGCCATTATTCAGGCACACCAGAACAAGAAACTCAATTACCAACCCAAATTTCACATGAAAATCCAACCCCTCCCGCCCACCAAAACAAGAGGAGGTGAACAATATAGCGAAGAGTCAATTTCACGGAGCCAATGAAAGAAAAGGAAACCTCTCCCACCGAACAAAAAGGGAGGAGGTGAACAATATACCAAATAGCTAATTTCAATGGAGCAAATGAGTGACCAAGGGGCACAAGAGAAACAAAGGTGAGTTGCAGTTGTCTCATGGAGCCACACACAACAACCTCATCCAACTCTGAGAACATGGAGTGAAAGGGTAACCCTGTTCACATATGCCTCCCAGGACAAGCATCGCCAACATTACCACTGCTACACTAACAAATGGGGATGGAGAGAATATGAGAGTTGATGACCCTATAAATTACCATAGGTCATTCTTAAGGCACACATGAACAAACAACTCAATTACCAACCCACCTTTCACGCGAAAAATGAACCCCTCCAACAATATAACGAAGAGCCAACTTCAACAAAGCCAACGAGTGACATAGTGAAGAGCCGATTTCAATGGAGAAAACATGCTACCAAGGGCCATGAGAGAGACATAGCAAAGATCTGATTTCAAAAAATCCCACGAGGGACTAAGCAGCACGGGAGAAACATAGGCGAGCGGCTAGTCATCTGAAGGATCCATACACAACAACCCCATCCAACTCTGATAAAACATAGTGGAAGGGGAATATTTTTCACATACGCTTCCCAAGATGAGCATGGCCAACATTACTACTCCTATGCTACTGAGTGGAGATTGAGAGAATAAATTCGATGACCCTACAAATGACCCAAGGCCATTCTCTACGCACACCCAAACAAAACAAATCAATTACCAACCCATATTTGACACGAAAATCCAACCCATACCCCGACCTGAAAGGGGATAGTTGAACGACTGAATGAAGGCACAAGGGAGAAAATGGAAAATGGGCTACAAGAGCTTGGACAAGGCACCCAGTCACAACTTAGAAATTTTCATACGGCCACATGCAAATGAAATGACTCGAGAAAAACATGTTTCATCAAGCGCCCTCACACGGTGTGACAAAGCGCGCCCAACCGAGTGAAGCCACAAGGGAACAAACAGAAAATGGGCCGCACAAACGTGTACAAGGAACCCAGGTGTTCACAACTTAGAAAATTTGATACGGCTGCCACCAAGTGAAATGACCCAACCTGAACGTGTTTCGTTGAGCACCGTCACACAGTGCACCTGATCGAAGGAAGGCACATTGGAGAAAATGACAAACAGGCCGCTCGAATGTGCACAAGGCACCCAAGCAGTCACAACATAGAATATTTGACACGATCACCCTCAAACAAAATGACACAACCTGAACTTGTTTCATTGGGAGCCCTCATACGGTGCGCCCAACCAAATGATGGCACAAGGGAGAAAATGGAAAACGAGCCACCCGAACATGCACAAGGCACCCTTTTGGCATAACTTAGAAAATTTGATACGACTGCCCTCAAATGAAATGACCTAACCTAAAATAGTTTCGTTAGGTGCCCTCACATGGCGCGCCTGGCCGAATGAAGGCACAAGGAGAAAATGACAAACGGGCCACACGAACGTCCACAAGGAACCCAGGTGGTCACAACTTGGAAAATTTGATACAACCACCCTCAAACAAAACGACCCAACTCGAACGAATTTCATCAAGCACCCCCACACGGTGCAGCACGACACACCTAAGTGAATGAAGGCACAAGGGATTAAACAAAAAATAGGTCACACAAATCTATACAAGGCACCTGGGCAGTCACAACTTAGAAAATTTGATACAGTGGCCCTCAAATGAAATGACCCGACCCGAATGCGTTTCATCGGGTGTCCTCACATGGCGCGACACGGCGGGCTTGACTGAGTGAAGGCACAAGGGATAAAATGGTAAATGGGCCTCCCGAAAATTGAAATGGCACCTAGGCAGTCACAACTTAGCAAATTTGATACGACCACTATGAAACAAAATGACCTGACCCGAACACGTTTTCTTGGGTGCCCTCACATGATGCGCCCGCCCAAACGAAGGCACAATGGAGAAAATGGAAAATGAGCCACTCGAACGTGCACAAGGCACTCAGGTGGTCACAATTTAGCAAATTTTATAAAGATGCCCTCAAACGAAACGCCCCGACCAGAACTCATTTCGTCGGGTGCCACCACACAATGCAACACAACACGCCAAACCGAACGAAGGCACAAGGGAGAAAATGGAAAATGGGTGGCACGAACATGCACAAGGCACCTGGGTATTCACAGCTTAGAAAATTTGATACGACCCCACTCAAATGAAATGAACTGACCCAAACATGTTTCGTCGGGTTCCCTCACACGGCGCGACACGGTGCCCCTGATCGAATAAAGGCACAAGGGAGAAAATGACAAACATGATGCCTAAATGTGCACAAGGAACCCAGGCGATCACAGCTTAGAAAATTTTATACGATCACCCTCAAATGAAATGACCCAACCCAAACGAATTTCGTCGAGTGCCCTCACACGACGTGACATGATGCACCCAAGCGAACAAAGGCACAAGGGAGAAAATGATAAACAGGGTGCCTGAACATGCACAAGGCACCTAGGTAGTCACAAATTAGCAAATTTTATACGGTTGTCCTCAAAAGTAATGGGCTACCACGAACGTGTTTCATGGGGCACCCTCACACGATGTACCCGACCGAACGAAGGCACAAGTGAGAAAATGGAAAAAGGACCACAAAAACATGCAGAAGCACTCGGGTGGTCACAACTTAGAAAATTTGATACAACCACCCTCAAACGAATCGACCCGACATGAACGTGTTTCATCGGGCGCCCTCACACGGCATGCCCAACTGAATGAAGGCACAAGGGAGAAAATGGAAAACGGGCCACACGAATGTGCAGAAGGCATCCAGATGGTCACAACTTAGCAAATTTGATACGACCGTCCTCAAACAAAATGACCCAACCAGAACATGTTTCGTAGGGCGCCCTTACAAGGTGCGACACGATGCGCACGATCAAACGAAGGAATAAAGGAGAAAAAATTAAACGGGCTACCCCAACGTACACAAGGAACCCAAGGATTGACAACTTAGCAAATTCGATACAACCTCCCTCAAACAAAATGACCTGACCTGAATGTGTTTCGTGGGGTGCCCTTACATGACGTGACATGGCACGCCCGACCAAACAAAGGCATAAGGGAGAAATCAAAAAATAGGCCACCTGAACGTACACAAGGCACCCACACACTCACAACTTAAAAATTTTTATACACCCACCCTCAAAGGAAATGACCCGACCCAAATATGTCTCGTTGAGCACCGTCACATGGCATGACACAGGGCGCCCGACCAAACGAACGCACAAGGGAGGAAATGGAAAATCGGTCGCCCGAACGTGCACAAGGGAGAAAATGGCAAAGAAGCCTCTCGAACATGCACAAGGCACCCGGGCAGTCATAAATTAGAAAATTTAATATGGCTGCCCTAAAAAAATGACTTGACCTGAACGCATTTCGTTGAGCACCCTCACATGGCGCACCCAACCAAACAGAGGCACAAAGGAGAAAATGAAAAATGGGGTGCCCGAACATGCACAAGGCACATGGGTGGTCACAACTTAGCAAATTTGATACGGCTGCGCTCAAACGAAATGACCCAAACCGAGTGCATTTTGTTGGGCATCCTCACACGATGTGACACGACACACCTAACCAAATGAAGGCACAATGGAGAAAATAAGAAACGGGCCACAAAAACATGCACAAGGCACCCATGTGGTCACAACTTAGTAGATTTGATATGGCCACTCTCAAATGAAATGACCTGACCAGAACGCGTTTTTTCGGGCACACTCACATGGTCCGACACAACACGCCAGACCGAATGAAGGCACAAGGGATAAAATAACAAACAGGCTGCCAGAACGTGCAGAAGGCACCTGGGAGGTCACAACTTGGAAAAGTTGATATGGCTTCCCTCAAACAAAATGACCCAACCCGAACGCGTTTCATCAAGCACCCTCACACTGCATGATACGGAGCACCTGACTTAATGAAGTCACAAGGGAGGAAATGAAAAATGGGCCACTCGAACATGCACAAGGCACCCAGGTGGTCACAAGTTAGAAAATTTTATACGACTGCCCTCAAACAAAATGACCTGACCCGAACCCATTTGGTCAATCACCCGCAAACTGCACGACACAGTGTGCCCGACTGAATGAAGGCACAAGGGAGCAAATGAAAAATGGGCCACTCGAATGTGCGCAAGGCACCCGAGCGGTCACAACTTAGAAAATTTGATACGACCGCCCTCAAAAGAAACTACTGGACCCAAATGCATTTCGTCGGGCACCCTCACATATCGTGACATGGAGCACCCAACCGAATGAAGGCACATGGCAACAAACTGAAAACATGCCGCACGAACTTGCACAAGGCACTCGAGCGGTTACAACTTAGCAAATTTGATATGGTTGCCTGTGTGCCTTGTGCAGGATGTGCAAAACAGTTATGTGCTATCCGTTGAGTTATCATGTAAAGCTTTTATACCTTTCACATCTTGCACTCCTCAGAAGGGATTAGAGCCCACACACACTACATGCCAAGAAAATGAAAAAGAAATTCCAATAGAAAAGGCAATGGATGATGGATGCAAGATCCACAAAGTGAAAAAATGGTTCACCCTAACGATTCACATTGCACCAAGGCCACATCGAAGTTGGAAATCATGCCCCAAACAACAAGAATGGAAAAAGACTTATCACCCATGAGAACCACAATGAACAGACAAAGGGGAGAAAACAAAAACAAGATTCTCTTATAAATTTCCCCCAAACCCTCCCCGCCCCACACCAAGGCCACCTAGGAGTCCACCCAGATAGTCGAAATAGCGGACCTCAAGCGTCTACAGCAACCTGAATGTGAAGGCAAAAAAACGAAACAAATGGAGAATGACCAACCCCACAAACTCTATCTCTAAGATGCTTCCCAGCCATCCCCACCCTGCACCGACGCCACCTAGGAGTCCACCCGGACAATAGCAACGATGGAACTCAATCACCTGATCACCTATGGCGACCTTGATATGAAGGCAAAGTAAGGAAGTAAAGGGAGAGAAACTGACCGCACAAATTCTCTTAAAAATTCTCTCCAACCCTTCCCATGCAATAGCGAGGCCACTTATGAATCTACCCAGACAACAGCAACAGTGCTCGATCACTTGAACGCCCATGGAAACCTCACTGAAAATAAAATTAAGGAAGTAAAAGGAGAATGACCAAGTCAAAAACCTCTATTAGAATTCCACCCCAACCCTCCCAACCCCACACTGAGGCCACCTAGGAGCCCACCTGGTCAGCAAAAACAATGGAACTTGATTGTTTGATCACCTATGGCACCCTAGATGGAAAAGGAAAAATGAAGGAAATAAAACAAGAATGACCGAACCTTCAATCTCTATTATAAAAATTGCCCCCCAACCCTTCCCACCTCGCACCAAGACCACCTAGGATTCCACCCGGACAATAGCAACGGTTGACCTCAATCACTTGATCACCTATGACAACCTTGATTTGAAGGCAAAGGAAGAAAATAAATGAAAATCAACATGCTCAGTACAAAAGGCATGAACATATCTAAACAAGAGGAGGGATCAGGCAGCCATGCACCACACACACCGTACGTACAAGAAACCTAGGAGATTGCCCCACCGAATTACCAACTGGACAATGAATACTTTTCACCTGTAGCCACCTCCACATAGAGGAGGGACGTCAAAGCATTCAACCTTGAAGTCCTCCTTCAAGATATAGCCCACGCCATCAATGTCTTAAGACTCCTCCCCATTGGACCACAATTGCATATGCGATCAAAACAAGAAATAGCCATCAAGTTGTGTCTCAACATTCCAAGCCGCAAAATTCTGATGTGCACACAAGATGCAAGGAAAAAACCGACCACTTGATCAAACATATGGGCCACCACATCTATCAAAACCTCAAATCCAATGTGGGGACATATGACGTGGACTCTAAAAGGAATTTCAAACTTTAATTTTACAACAAGGAGAACCGCACCTCATATCGCCCAATGGAAAAAGCAGGTAATATGTGTGGCTTACAACCAAAACCCTTCCACATTCCTCTTAAATGTATGTATCTCAACTGACAATGCTGACATAGAAAGAGTACCAGCACAATAAACCAGTGCCATAAAGAGCCAAACAATGAAGAGGACAGTCATCTCAATCATCCACACACAACAACTAATCCAATTCCGAGAAAACAGGGTGAAAGGGGAATTTGTCACATATGCCTCTGAGGACGAGCATGTCCAATGTTACCACTCATGTGCTACCAAGTGGGGATAGAGAGAATATGAATGTCGGCCACCCTAAAAATGACCCAAGGGAATTCTTGAGGTCCACCCAAATAAGAAAATCAATTACCAACCCACCTTTCACATGAAAATCCAACCCCTCCCCCCCACCAAAAGGAGAGGAGGTGAAAAATATAGCAAAGATTCAATTTCGATGGAGCCAACGAGTGACCAAGAGGCACAAGAGTGACAAAGGCAAGTGGCCAGTCATCTCAAGGAGCCACACGCAGTAACTTCATCCAACTTGGAGAACACAGAGTGAAAGGGTAATTTTTTTCACATATGCCTCCCAGGAAAAGCATGGCAAACATTACCGCTCATGTGCTACCAAGTGGGGATGGAGAGAATATGAGAGTCAATGACCCTACAAATTACCCAAGGCCATTCTTTAGGCACACCCGAACAAAGAACTAAATTACCAACCCACCTTTTACATGAAAATCCAACCCCTCCCCCGACACCAAAAAGGGAGGAGATGAAAAATATAGTGAAGAGCGAAATTCAATGAAGCCAACGTGCAACATAGAGAAGAGATGATTTCAATGAAGCAAACGTGCGACTAAGGGCCATGAGAAGGACATAGCAAGGAGCCAATTTCAAAAAATCCTACGAGCAACCAAACAACACGAGAGAAACATAGGTGAGTGGCTAGTCATTTTAAGGAGCCATGCATAGCAACACTATCTAACTCCGACAAAATAGAGCAGAAGGGAAAGATTGTTCACATACACCTCCCAAGACGAGCATGGCCAACGTTACTGCCCCTATGCTACCGATTGGAGATGGAGAGAAGAAAGTCGGTGATCCTACAAATGATGCAAGGCCATTGTTCAGGCACATCTAAACAAGAAAACTCAATTACCAACCCACCTTTCACATGAAAAGCCAACCCCTACCCCTGACCGAAAAGGGGATAGCTAAAAGATCTAATGAAGGCACAAGGGAGAAAACAGAAAATGGGCTGCAAGAACATGCATAAGGCACTCGGGTGGTCACAAATCAGAAATATTGATACGGCCGCATGTAAATGAATTGACCTGACTCGAACACGTTTCATCGAGCATCCTCACATGGTGCACTTGACCGTACGAAGGCACAAGGGAGAAAATGCGAAATAGGCCACATGAATGTGCACAAGCCACCCAAGCGGTCATAATTTAGCAAATTCGATATGCCAGCCCTCAAACAAAATGACCTGACCCGAATGAGTTTTATCCAGTGCCTTCACACAACGCGACACGATGCGCCTAACCAAACGAAGGCATAAGGGAGAAAGCGGAAAATAGGCTGCCCAAATGTGCACAAGGTAGCTGGGAAGTAAAAAATTAGTAAATTTGATACGGTCGCCCTCCAATGAAATGACCCGACCTAATCACATGGTGGGCTCGACTGAATGAAGGCACAAGGGAGAAAACGATAAATGGGCCGCCCGAACGTGCACAGGGAACCCGGGCAGTCAAAACTTAGGAAATTTGATACGATCGGCCTCAAACGAAATGACCGGACCCTAACGTGTTTCGTCGCATGCCCTCAGATGGCGCACTAGACTAAATGAAGGCACAAGGGAGCAAATGGAAAACAGGTCGCCCAAATGTGCACAAGGGAGAAAATAGCAAACAGGCCGCTCGAACGTGCTCAAGGCATCGGGGCGGTCACAACCTATAAAATTTCATACGACCATTCTCAAATGAAACGACCCGACATGAACACATTTCATTGGGTGCCCTCACATGGCGCACCCGACCGAACAATGGCACAAGGGACAAAATGGAAAATGGGTAGCCCAAAATTCATAAGGAACCTGGGTGGTCACAACTTAGAAATTTTGATACAACTACCCTTAAACGAAACGAACCGACATGCTCGACTGAATGAAGGCACAATGGAGCAAATGGAAAACAGGCTGCATGAACATGCACAAGGCACCCAAGCGACCACAACTTAGCAAATTTGATACAACCATCCTCAAACGAAACGACCCAACATGAACGTGTTTCATCAGGCGCCCTCACACGGATTGACACAATGCGCCCGAGCGAATGAAGGCACAAGGGAGAAAATTTCAAATGGGCCACCCGAACGTGCACAAGGCACCCAGGCAGTCACAACTTCTGAAATTTGATAGGACCAGTTTTGAATGAAATGACCCAACGCAATTGCATTTCGTGGGGCGCCCTAACACGGCTTGCCTGACCAAACGAAGGCACAAAGGAGAAAATGGCAAAAAGGTTGCACAAACATGCACAAGGCACCAAGGCATTCATATCTTAGAAAATTTGATACGTCCGCCCTCAAAATGACATGACTCGACTCAAAAGCGTTTCGTTGGGTGCCCTCAAACTGCGCAATATGGCACGCTCGACCGAAGAAAGGCACAAGGGAGCAAACATCAAACGGGCCGCACAAACGTACACAAGGTGCCCAGGTGGTCACAAATTAGAAAATTTGGTATGACCACCCTTAAACTAAATAACCCAACCCGAACACATTTTGTCGGGTGCCCTCACATGGCATGCTCAACCGAATGAAGGAAAAAGGGAGAAAACGTAAAACAGGTCTCCCTAACGTGCATACGCCACCCGAGAAGTCAGAACTTAGCAAATTTGATATGACTGCCCTTAAATGAAATGATCGGACTGGAACGTGTTTCGTTAGGTGCCGTCACATAGCCTGACATGGCGCGCCTGACCAAATGAAGGCATAAGGGAGCAAACAGCAAATGCGTTGCACAAATGTGCACAAGGCACCTGAGTGGTCACAACTTAGAAAATTTGATATGACCACCCTCAAATGAAGCGACCCGACCTGAACGTGTTTCGTCAGGCACCCTCACATGGCACGACATGACGTGCCTGACCGAACGAAGGAACAAGGGAGAAAACGACAAACAAGGTGCCCGAACGTGGACAAGGCACCCAGGCGGTCACAACTTAACAAATTTGATACGACTTCCCTAAAACGAAACGACCTGACCTGAACACCTTTTTTCAGGTGCCCTCACACAGCGCACTTGACCAAACGAAGGCGCAAGGGAGAAAATAGAAAATGGGTCACCCAAACATGCACCAAGAACTTGGGCTGTCAAAACTTAGAAAATTTGATATGGCTGCCCTAAAAAAAAATGACCTAACCCGAACGCGTTTTGTTGGGTGCCCTCACACGATGCGACACTACGTGCTCGACTGAACTAAGGCACAAGGGAGAAAATGAAAAACTCGCCTCCTATACCTACACAAGGCACCCTAGAAGTCACAACTTAGCAAATTTGATACGGTCGCCCTCAAACAAAATGACCCGACCTGAATGCGTTTCTTCAGGTTCCCTTACACGGCACGACACGGCGTGCCTCACCGAACGAAGGAATAAGGGAGAAAATAGAAAATAGGCCACCTAAACTTGCACAAATAACTCGGGCTATCAAAACTTAGCAAATTTTATACGAATGCCCTCAGACAAAATGACCTGACCCGAACACATTTTGTTAGGCGCACTCACACGATGCGACATAGCGCACCTGACCGAATGAAGGCACAAGGGAGAAAATGGAAAACGAGCTACCTGAACATGCACAAGGCACCTAGGTTGTCACAACTTAGTAAATATGATACAGATTCCTTCAAATGAAATGACCTGACCAGAACATGTTTCGTGGGGCACCGTAACACGGCATGCTCGACTAAACGAAGGCACAAGGGAGAAGATGAAAAACAGGCCACACAAACGTAGACAAGGCACTCGAGCGGTAACAACTTAGAAAATTTGATACAGCTGCCCTCAAACGAAATGACTCGACCCGAACGCGTTTCGTCAGGCGCCCTCACACGACGCGACACGATGCACCCGATCAAACGAAGATATGAGGGAGAAAATGGAAAATGGGCCACATGAACATGCACAAGGCACCCGAGTAGTCACAACTTAGAAAATTTGATACGTCCACCCTCAAACGAAACGACCCAGCCCAAACACATTTTTTTGGGTGCCCTCACACAATGTGCCCGCCTGAACAAAGGCACAAGGCATAAAATGGCAAACGGGCTGCCCGAACGTGCACAAGGCACCCGGGCAGTCACAACTTAGCAATTTTGATACGGTTTCCCTCAAATGATACAACCTGAACCAAACGCGTTTCTTGAGGCACGCTCACATGGCGTGACATGGCATGCCCGACAAAACGAAGGCACAAGGGAGAAAATGAGAAACGAGCCACACGAATGTGCACAAGGCACACGAGTAGTCACAACTGAGCAAATCTGATACGGCCACCCTCAAACGCCCTCACACAACATGACACGACGCGCTCGACTGAACGAAGGAACAAGGGTGCAAATGAAAAATGGTCTACATGAACGTGAAAAAGGCACCTGGGCAGTCACAACTTAGTGAATTTAATACAGCCGCCCTAAAAAAAATGACTTGACTCGAACGCTTTTCGTCGGGTGCCCTCACATGACGCGCCTGACTAAACAATGGCAAAAAGGAAGAAATGGAAAATGGGCTGCTCGAACATGTACAAGGCACTCAGGTGGTCACAACTTAGCAAATTTGATACAGCCAACCTCAAACGAAATGACCCAACCCGAACGCGTTTTGTGGGGCACCCTCACATGGCGCACACGACCGAACAAAGGAACAGGGGAGAGAATGGAAAACAGGCCACAAAAACAGGTAGAAGGCACTCGTGCGGTGACAACTTAGAAAATTTCATATGGCTGACCTCAAAGGAAATGACCTGACCCAAACGCGTATCATCGGGCACCCTCACATGGCGCAACATGGCACGCTCGACCGAACAAAGGCACATGGGAGAAAATGGAAAACGAGCCGCATGAATGTGCGCAACGCACTGAGGTGGTCACAACTTGGAAAATTTGATACGGACGCCCTAAAATGAAACGACCCAACCTGAATGCATTTCCTTGGGTGCCCTCACACGACGCGCCCAATCAAATGAAGGCGCAATGGAGAAAACGAAAAATGGGATGCACGAACGTGCACAAGGCACCCAGGCGGTCACAAATTAGCTAATTTGATATGACTACGCTCAAACGAAATGACTTGACCTGAGTGCATTTGGTCGGGTGCACTAACATGGCATGCCCGACTCAACGAAGTCACAAGGGAGAAAACAACAAATGGACCAACAAACGTGCACAAGGCACACAGGTAGTCACAACTTAGAAAATTTGATAGGACTGTCCTCAAATGAAATGACCCGACCAGAATGCATTTTGTTGGGCATCCTCACATGGTGTGCCCAACCAAACAAAGGAACAAGGGAGAAAATGACAAATGGGTCACCTGAACGTGCACAAGGAACTCGGGCAGTCACAACTTAGAAAATTTGCTACGACTGCACTCAAAAGAAATGACCCGACCTGAATGCATTTCATCAGGCACCCTCACATGACGTGCCCGACCAAATGAAGGCACAAGGGAGCAAACGAAAAATGGACCGCCTAAATGTGTACAATGCACCTGGGCAGTCACAACTTAGCAAATATGAAATTTCTGCCCCCTTATGGAACGACCCGAGCCAAATTCATTTCATGGGGCCCCATCACACGATGCGCTTGACCAAACAAAGGCACAAGGGAGCAGACAAAAAATGAGCCAAAAAAATGTGCACAAGGCACCCGAGCAGTGTTAACTTAACAAATTCGATACTATTGCCCTCACATGGCCCGACACTGCGCACCCAACTGAATGAAGGCACAAGGGAGAAACTGGAAAATGGGTTGCATGAACGTGAACAAGGCACCTGGGCTGTCACAACTTAGAAAATTTGATACGGCTGCTCTAAAATGAAACGACCCAACCATAACACGTTTCATCAGGTGCCTTCACACGGCATGTGTGACTAAACAATCGCATAAAGGAAAAAATGGAAAATTGGCTGCTCGAACATGCACAAGGCACCCGGGTGGTGACAACTTAGAAAATTGTATATGTTCGCCCACAAACTAAATGAAGCAACCCAAATGCATTTTGTGTGGTGCCCTCACACGATGCACATGACCGAACGAAGGCAGAAGGGAGCAAATGAAAAATGGGCTGCACAAATGGGTAGAAGGCACCCGGGTGGTGACAACTCAGCAAATTTGATACGCCAACCCTCAAACAAAATGACCTGACTCTAATGCGTTTCGTTTGGCACCCTCACACGGCACGACACAATGCGCTTGAATGAATGAAGGCACAAGTGAGAAAATAGACAACGGGCCACCTCAATGTGCATAATGCACCCGGGCGGTCAAAACTTAGGAAATTTGGTACGGCCACCCTAAAAAAAAATGACCCGACCCGAACGTGTTTCATCAGGCGCAGTCACATGGCACGACACGATGCACCTGACCGAATGAAGGCACAATTGAGAAAAAGGAAAATGGGCTACCTGAATGTCCACAAGGCACTTGGGAAGTCACAACTTAAAAAA
This sequence comes from Pinus albicaulis, assembly GCA_034641835.2. Classification (NCBI taxonomy): domain Eukaryota; kingdom Viridiplantae; phylum Streptophyta; class Pinopsida; order Pinales; family Pinaceae; genus Pinus; species Pinus albicaulis. The sequence goes on from CM076570.1 coordinate 51,286,041, forward strand.
TATGAAACTGCTACCCTCAAATGAAACGACCCAACCCAAACGCGTTTTGTGGGGCGCTCTCACATGGCGCACCCGACCGAATGAAGGCACAAGGGGGGAGACGAAAAACGAGCCACACAAACGTTCACAAGGCACCTCGGCAGTCAAAACTTAGAAAGTTCGATATGGCCAACCTAAAATGAAATGACCCAACTCGAACGCGTTTCGTCGGGCGCCCTCACACGGCATGACACAACACGGCTGACCAAACAAAGGCACAAGGGAGAAAATGGAAAATAGGTCGCACGAATGTAAACAAGGAACCAAGGCTGTCACAACTTAGCAAATTTGATACGGCTGCCCTCAAACAAAACAACCCAATCCGAACACATTTCATCATGCGCCCTCACATGGCACACCCGACCAAAAAAAGGCACAACGGAAAAAATGAAAAATGGGTTGTTGGAACGTGCACAAGGCAACTGGGTGGTCACACTTAGAAAATTTGATATGGCCACCCTCAAACTAAACGACCTCGAATATGAAGGCATTTTGTGGGGTGCCCTCACATGGCATGCATGACCGAATGAAGGCACAAGGGAGAAAATGGAAAATGGGCCGCACAAACAGGCATAAGGCACCTGGGTGGTGATAACTTAGAAAATTTGATACGACTGCCCTCAAATGAAATGACCCGACCCGAACGCGTATAGTCGGGCACCCTCACATGGCGCGCCTGATCGAACGAAGGCGCATGGGAGAAAATGAAAAATGGGCCACATGAACGTGCGCAAGGTACCCAGGTGGTCACAGCTTAGCAAATTTGATAAGGCCGCCCTCAAATGAAATGACCTGACCCGATTGTGTTTCATTGGGTGCCCTCACATGGCATTCCTGATTGGATGAAGGCACAAGGGAGAAAATGGAAAATGGGCTGCTCGAACATGCACAAAGCACACGGGTGGTCACAACTTAGCTAATTTGATATGGCTTCCCTCAAATGAAATGACCCAAGCTAAGCGCATTTGGTTGGGCACCCTAACACGACGCGACATGGCGCACCCGACTGAATGAAGGCACAAGGGAGAATACAACAAATAGGCCACTTGAACATGCACAAGGCACACAGGCAGTCACAACTTGGAAAATTTTATTAGGCCACCCCCAAATGAAATGAATCGAAACATTTTGTTGGGTTCCCTGACAAGGCGTGCCCAACCAAACGAAGGAGCAAGGGAGAAAATGGAAAACGGGTCGCCCAAATGTGCACAAGGCACTCGAGCAGTCACAACTTAGCAAATTTTATACAACTTCACCTAAATGAAATGACCCGACCCAAATGCATTTCGTCAGGCGCCCTCAAATGGCACAACACGGCGCACCCGACTAAATGAAGGCACAAGGGAGAAAATGACAAACTAGCCACCCGAACATGCACAAGGCACCCGGGCGGTCACAACTTAGAAAATTTGATACGACCACCCTCAAACAAAATGACCCAACCTGAATGCGTTTTTTTGGGTGCCCTCACATGGCACGACACGAAGCGCCTGACTGGATGAAGGCACAAGGAAGAAAATGGAAAATGGATCACCTAAACGTGCACAAGGCACCTGGATAGTCAAATCTTAGAAAATTTGATACGTCCGCCCTCAAATGAAACGACTCGACCCGAACGCATTTTGTTGGGCACAATAACATGATGCGACATGACGCACCCAACCGAACCAAGGCACAAGGGAGAAAATGGAAAATGGACCGCCTGAACATGCACAAGGCACCTGGGCAATCACAACTTAGCAAATATGAAATGGTTTCCATCAAATTAAATGACCCGACCCAAACTTGTTTCGTGGGGCGCCCTCACATGATTCCCCCGACTAGACGAAGGCACAAGGGTGAAGACAGAAAATGGGCTGCACAAACATGGACAAGGCACTCGCGTCATCACAACTTAGTAAATTTGATATGGCCACCCTTAAATGAAATGGCCTGACCCGAACGTGTTTCGTCGGGCGCCCTCACACTGCGCGACACGGTGCACCTGACAGAACGAAGGAACAAGGGAGAAAATGGAAAACAGGCCAGACAAACGTACACAAGGCACCCAGGTAGTCACAACATAGCAAATTTGATATGGCCTCCCTAAAATGAAACAACCGGACCCCAACACATTTCTTCAGGCGCCCTCACAGGGCACGCCTGACCGAACAAAGTCACAAGGGATAAAAAAGAAAATGGGTTGTCTGAACATGCACAAGGCACTCAAGTCGTCACAACTTTGCAAATTTGATACAGTCGTCCTAAAAAAAAATGACCCAAACGTGTTTCATTGGGCACCCTCACACAGCACACCCGACCAAACGAAGGCACAAGGGAGAAAATGAAAAACGAGCCACACGAACAGGCACAAGCCACTTGGGCGGTCACAACTTAGAAAATTTGATACAACCACCCTCAAATAAAATGACCCAACTAGAATGCATTTCGTCTGGCACCCTCACATGGCGTGACACATCATGCCCGACCTAACGAAGGCACAAGGGAGGAAACGATAAATGGTCCGCTCGAATGTGCACAAGTCACCCGGGCAGTCACGACTTAGAAAATTTAATATGGCCACCAATAAATAAAATGACCCGACCTGAATGCATTTCGTCGGGTGCCCTCACACAGCTCACCTGACTTAGCAAAGGCACAAAGGAACAAGTGAAAAATAGGTTGCCTGAATGTGCACAAGGCACTCAGGTAGTCACAACTTAGCAAATTTGATACAGCTACCCTCAAATGAAACAACTTGACCCGAACACTTTTTGTGGGGTGCCCTCACACAGCACGCCCGACCGAATGAAGAAAAAAAGGAGAAAATGGCAAATTTTCCACACAAATGAGTAGAAGGCACTTAGGTGGTGACAACTTAAAAAATTTGATACGACCTCCCTCAAATTAAATGACCCGACCCTAACGCCTATCGTCTGATGCCCTCACTTGTCGCAACATAGCACGCCCGACCAAGCGAAGGCGCATGGGAGAAAATGACAAACGGGCCACCTGAATGTGCGGTAGGCACCTGGATGGTCACAAATTAGAAAATTTGATATAGACACCCTCAAACAAAACGACCCAACTTGAATGTGTTTCGTTTGGCGCCCTCACATGGCATGCCCGATCGAACAAAGGCACAAGGGAGAAAATGGAAAACAGGTCTCCCGAACATGCACAAGGCACCCTGGAGGTCACAACTTAGCTAATTTGATATGGCTTCCCTGAAATGGAATGAACTGACCAGAGCACATTTGGTTGGTCTCCCTAACACAGTGCGGCACGGCGTTCCCGACCGAACGAAGGCACAAGGGAGAAAACAACAAACAGGTCGCCCGAATGTGCACCAGGCATACAGGTAGTCACAACTTAGAAAATTTGATACGGCCACCCTCAAACGAAATGACCCGAACCAAACGTGTTTTATCATGTGCCCTCACATGGGGTGCATGACCCAAACATGTTGCCCAAATGCCAAATGGGTTGGCCAAACATGCACAAGGCATTCGGGCAGTCACAACATAGAAAATTTGATACGACTGCCCTCAAATGAAATGACCCGACCCGAAAGCTTTTTTTCAGGTGCCCTCACACAGCACGCCCGACCGAATGAAGGCACAAGTGAGAAGATGACAAATTGGCTGCCTGAATGTGTAAAAGCCACCCGGGTGGTCACAACTTAGTAAATTTGATACGACTGCCCTCAAATGAAATGACCCGACCCGAAAGCTTTTTTTTAGGCGCCCTCACACAGCACGCCCGACCAAGCGAAGGCACAAGTGAGAAAATGACAAATTGGCTACCTGAATGTGTACAAGCCACCCGGGTGGTCACAACTTAGTAAATTTGATATGACCACCCTCAAACAAAAGGACCTGACCTGAATGCATTTCATCAGGCATCCTCACACGGCGCAACATGACACACCTGAATAAATTAATGCACAAGGGAGAAAATGGAAAATGGGTTGCCTGAACGTGCACAAGGCACCCAAGCAGTCAAAACTTAGCAAATTTTATATGACTTCCCTCAAACAAAACAACTCAACCCGAACGTGTTTCGTCATGCACTCTCACATGGCGCGACATGGCGCACACGACCAAACGGAGGCACAAGGGAGATAATGGAAAATGGGCCGCCTGAACGTACACAAGGCACCTGGGTAGTAGCAACTTAGCAAATATGAAATGGCTACCCTCAAATGAAACAACCCGAACCAAACATGTTTCGTGGGGCACCCTCACATGTCACGCACGACCAAACGAAGGCATAATGGAGAAAACTGCAAACGGGCCACACAAATGTGCACAAGGCACCTGGGCGGTCACAACTTAGAAAATTTGATACGCTCACCCTCAAACAAAATGACCTGACCCGAATGCGTTTCATCTGGCTCCCTCACATGGCACAACCCAACGCGTCCGACCGAATGAAGGCACAAGGGGGAAAATGGAAAATGGGCCACACGAACATGCATAAGGAACCTGGGATGTCAAAACATAGCAAGTTTGATATGGCTACCCTAAAGTGAAACGACCTGACCCAAACAGGTTTATTCGGGTGCCCTCACATGACGTGCCCGACCAAATAAAGGCACAAGGGAGAAAATGCAAAACAGGCTATCTGAAAGTGTAAAAGGCACCCGGGCAGTCACAACTTAGCAAATTTGATACGACCACCCTCAAACAAAAATACCCTACTTCAATGCATTTCATCGAGTGCCCTCACATGGCGCAACACGGTGCACCAGAACGAATGAAGACACAATGGAGAGAACGACAAACGGGCCACACGAACGTACAGAAGGCACTTGTGAGGTCACAACTTAGCAAATTTGGTACGGCCACCCTCATGTTGGGATCCTGTGATTTGGACGATTGGTAAACCAAATGACAAGGCAACATATAAACCAGTCTTTAGAGCTCTAGGATCTAGCCCTCCTAGTCTAATAGAGGGATCTCTCAATTTTTTTGCAAATATATGACTTGTTTTCTTGTAAAGGGTTGATTTTAGGCTATTTATTAAGCATGAGTTTGTTTAATTGTTTTGTGGGACATGATGATCTAGGAAACATAGATAGAAAATGGAAATCTCTAAGTCATTGGGCAATGGATTCAAATGGAATTTTGTAACAAGTTTGTTGATGAATTAGGGATATCAAAGGCCAAATCTAACTTGGTTGTTGGATCTACAAAGTTTTCAGGTGGAATGAAATAAACATCAAGGTTTTAGAATGAAAAGTAGAACTAAGGGAAACTAAGAATCCTTAATTATATGTACTCTTAAACAAAGGGACTTGAAGCATCATCTGAACATGAAGAAGTATTTTATAGACAAGGCTAACCATGAATTCTATAATTTACACTTCAACAAATAACAATTTCAAGACAAACTTTCAAAGTGAAATCTAAGAGTCGAGGAGCGCTCTATTTCATAAAAGATTTCACTATTAAAGATAAGAAAACATTTAAGATTCACAAATAACTACATTCATAGAAGAGGGAACTCCTAAACATCTAGGTTTGCAATTATAAAGGCCTTAAAAACAATTATTTGAGCAAGTGCAAAGGGTATGATCAAAACAAACCTCTTTGGTAGACTTTGGACAATGGTACTTTGATAGGATACTTTAGAAACAGTTTTTAAGAGGCAACAAGCAAGCAAGGAGAACCATAAATCATTCTTGAGGCCACTGTATTAAACTATTCTTTAAATAAACAAGCTTAAGGTTTGAAAAGTTTTAAAATACTCAATCAAACATTCATCAGATGAAAACATAAATACAGTGAAGAGTAAACAGGTCTAAGGCGCTTCCAGGAGACATTTCTTAGCCTAAAACTTTTACTCTACTATAAGTAAGAGATGATGAAAATAGAATGAAAACAGGAAAAACATTAAACAGTTTAGAATACTTCACCAATATCCAAGGTCAGGGATCCAATGACAGAGCTTTCTCCATCCACAAACAGGTCAAAAAATCCATAGGTTCCAGTACATCAATTTATCTTCAATTTCAGCAAAACTATGTATTACTTCAAAGAGTTATCAAATTCCCCCAATACAATGAGTTATAATGTATTATTTATGCTGCAAATGAGGAGGTGGAACTATCTAGGGTTGAAAATGTTATTAATGACACAGTAAATGCACTCCTATCCTTAAAAACCGTGTAAGGCATAATGTAGGAATGCTTCTCAACTACTTCTCTATGTATTAAATCTGTCTCTACTTCCTAAGGATAAAACAACTGAAAATATTGACTTTGAGGCTCTCTTCTGTCTTTTAAAATAACCGTCTAATAGTTTTAAAATATCCTTTTGTGTAATAACTGCCAATTTTCCCTTTGAGACATAAAGTAAGTGAAAGGTGTCAATTTTGAGTTATTAAGTGAATAACTGCTCCTTTGATGTATTCAAGGCTATCTTTAAGTCTAAGTTTCCTTTATTTTATCATCAAAACTCTGTTTTTAAGGCCTTTTAGCCTTCATTTGCTAATTAATCCTTTAAATCTTCTGTCTGCCTCTTTATATCTTGATGCTCAGTTTTTCTGCCTTTATCTCTTTTTATTTTTAGCAACTATTTTATTCATTAATCCCTTGTGCTTTTTAAAACCTTTATTAGGTTTTAATCTTCTGTTCTAAGGCTTTGATTTCACCTTAAGCCTTTATAATGCATTTATACTGTATTTTTCCCTTTTGCTGTTGTGGACAGGTGCCTACGAGATGATGAGGGTTTGATGATGTAAAACAATGTTCATACAACATTGATCGAACTATGAAACTAACCCTGGAATTCCCTTTCTTCGTGATTCGACCCCTGTTCAGACCACAAAGGTTGTAACCTCCTGGTCCATCGCTTTATGGACTGTGGGAGGTTTTTAACCTTTTAAAACTGCTATCCAACCTGCACAAGACAAATAAAATGTTAATAAAACCATGCGGGGTCAGAAATATTTCTTTGGAGGCTAGCGGAGGAGGTTGCAGAGAGGCAGAATGCATGGAGGAAGGATTTTAATCGAGAATGATGAAAAAATGGTTTTAAATGGACTTTGGCGTGAAAATTTCCATAAGTGGTTTTGGAAAACCATTGGCGGTTTTCGCACGACAAACATGTGGTAAGTGGTGTAGCTTGGAGGGAATGCGATCTAGTTATATCGCACCACACATTCTCTGCAATACCATTGGTCGCGCGTGGCTTTTGGTTGTTAAACCTCGGACGCAGAAATCATGCGATATGCGATATCAACCATGGGATGAGAAGGGGTGGATCCAATGGTAAGGAGAGCAACGCGATGGGAAAGGTGCGCGGGCGGGGAACTAGTAGAAACTAGGTGGCAACCAGAGAGATTGGATGGGCAGCTTTGTGGGTGGAAGGTGGGCCATGTGATGACGTAAGTAGTTTTTGTTTGGTAGTGGGGTGGTTGATTGGCGGGGTGTAAATGATCGGGTTGCATGGTAGCCGTCGGAACTAGGCCTAAGGCCTTTTATCTATGGTCAAGAATGGACCGAGAGAAAGCAAGACGGGGTGAAATAAAAAAAGGGGAGGGGGGCTTAAGGCAAGGGCTTTGGGGAGTGGTCCTGTGGATGGAGCAAAGGATTGGGAGCGAGTTTTGAAGGGTATTATCACGTTGGGAAATCGGTAAATAAGAAAGATAAGGGGGAGGGAGAAAAAGGGGAATTTTGATGTGATGGAAGGGCTAATAACTAGGCACTAGGGCACGGTCCCGTGGGGGAATATGTGACCAGGGGCTAAGGGTAGGGTGCTAATCACATTGGTGGGGGAGAAATTTTCAAAGAAAAAGTGGATTTATAGAGGAAGGCTGATGCGATGGGGTTTAGGGCACTTGGTCATAGCGCTCAGACATATGGAGGAAAGGGGCCAAAGGTTTTAAGCCCTCAGGGGCTTATACCTTTATTTATAAGAAAATATTGTTTTTTAGGCCCGAAAATGGGTTTTTAGGCCAAATTGGAAGTTTCGATAGGTGAAATGGGTGTTTTAAACCAAAAATATAGTGGGTGTATTGATTTAAATAGGTTTTTTCAAACCATATAAAGGGGTTATGATGGTTTGGAGGGGTTTTTTTAGGGAAAATGGAGGATAAATGAGAAAGGAAAAGAATGAACTAGGCTTAGAAAATGATGGAAAAAATTTCCTACATACAGTCTCTTTTTGTTCAATAGTGTTTCTTGAGGATTCTGAATAAGGAACAACTGCAACAGCTTAGGGAACAACAACTGCTAAGGAACAACAGCTTAAGGAACAACACTTCAGGGAACAACATTGTTTTAAGGAACAACACTGATAAGGAACAAAAAGATAATATTTTTAGGAAAAATAGATGAAGATTTCAGTGGACTAATGGATTTGAAATGCTGAAGGCAGTGAGATTTGTAGAACTCATCATGTTCTTGCAATTTTGTTCTAGAAATCTGGGTTTGTTATATTTAGTCATCTTTGGATAAAGTAAAAATTATGGATGACTAACAGTTGCTCCATTTGGGGAGGAAAGTTGTCCTTTTAGGTGTCCAGAACCTCAGTTTATATATCTGTGGCTTTTAGTAGACCAGTGCCTTATCTATTAAGTAGATTTCTTCTTTTCTTGTTGATCTTTCTCTGAAAAGGATAACCTTTATCAATCTGCAACATGAAATTTCTTCAAACGACATCTCTACCTACCCAATCTTACTTTTTCCTAGAAATTTTTCTTCCCTTTTGAGTGCATTTGAACTAGAAAACTCTTTGACATTTTATTTTTGAAAACAAAAATAAACCATCTAATCATATCCTTATTTCTTTCATGAGTTCAGATTAAACTGTTGAACCCATTAATTCTCTACCTAAGCTACTATATGTCAGGATTAAACTGTTTGGTAGATTTTATTCTTTATTTTCTAAACATAAATTTAAAAATAGTCAAATCAGGATTAGACTGTCTGATCTGCTATGGTGTCTATGGCTATATGTACAAGCTGCACATAGACCTTATTTGCAGAAAATGAAACAAAATTGTGAAGGCTTAAGATCTGAAATTTAAAGACATCCTTCTATTCTTTCTTAGATCTAATTTTGATCTATTTAGAGCTATGTCCTTTCTATCATAATCTATTCTACTAATAAGCCAATTCTGAAAAAATCTTATCAATCTGTGCTTCTACTACTTATCAACATAAATTTAAAGAATGTTCAGCCATGATTAGGTTATATGACTATATATCATTTTTAATCAGCAGTGGCACTTATATTTGCTCACTTTTAGAAAATTCTCTTTCTGGGTATGGGGTTGTACTTCTTTTGAATCTGCCCTCTCTTCCTTTTCTATTTTTGTGTTTTTTTCTTCTTTTTTCAAATTGAAGCAATAATGTTATACACAGTGGAAAACATAAAAAGTTTGAAATTTAGGAATCTTGGCAGAAATAGTGCTTGAGCATCCTGCCATTGACAGGACCTCCAAATAAATCTTCCCCATTCAACTCTTGCAGAAATAATGCATTATGACCCCTAATAGAATGAATAATTTAGGGCCCTTTCCACAAATTTTCAAATTTTCCATGTTTTCCCTTTTCTTCTCTTCTAGAATCCCACTTTAGAACTACATTTCCAACTTGGAAATCATTGTCTTTAGTCCTCTTGTCAAATAATTTCTTGATACTTTCTTGGACTGTTTGTGTTGTATTGTACACTTCCTCTATGGTCTGTTGTAAATGAATGGTTTTATTTATCCTTCTCAGCATATTATTTTTCTCATATTGTACTTTTTGGAGGAGCTTCATGACTGGAACTCCTAGTGAGGTTGGGAAGATTGCATCCATGCCATAAACTAGCTGATAGGGGGACATATTTATTGAATTTTTGGTGGTTAATCTATCAGCCCATAATGCATGCACAAGCTTACTATGCCATGATTTCTAATTCTTCTCCAACAAGTTTTTGATAATATTGATAAGGCTTTTGTTGGAGGATTCAGCTAATCCATTTCCATGAGGATAGTAGGCAGTGGAATGTCCCAAGATGATATGGAATTTATGGCAGAATTCAACCATTTTCTTGGATTTGAAGGCAACAGCATTGTCTGTGACAATCTTTCTTGGAAAACCTAATCTAGACAGTATGTTGGTTTCAAGGAACTTGATAATGACAAAGTCAGTAGCATTCCTAGAGGGTATGACTTCTATCCACTTGGTAAAATAATCAGTGGCAATGAGGATCCACTTATGTTGGGTTGAATAATATGGGTGAATTTCCCCAATGAAGTCCAAGCCCCATTGTTGAAAGGGAGCCTCAACACTGATGGGATGTAGGGGTAAAGGCAGGAGCTTTCTTTTGCCATAAAAAATTTGACACTTATGGCAAGACATGAAATTTTTTGGAGTATCTGGGAAAAGGGTGGGCCAATAGTAACCAGATCTGAGTATTTTATTTGATGTAGTCTTCCAGTACAGATGTCCACCACATTCTCCTTCATGCAGCTCATGCATGATTTTTTTTGCATCACTCTCAAGAAAACATTTAAGCAATATTCCAACATCATTCTTCCAATATAAAACCCCATCTAATATGTGATAATTCAAAGCCTTCTGTTTCAAAAATAGAGCTTTAGTTTTAGACAAAGAAGGGGGGTATTCAAATAAAGCAACACATAGATGATATCAACATACCAATGTGAATTCACAAATTTTTCTTCAATGAATGGAGCTGTGAATTCCTATATTCTTCTAAGACATCGACCATATTCATATCAAGTGCTTGGAAGTTTGACTCAAACATGAGTTTAGCTAATCCCTACCCTTTGACTAGTTTGGTAGGCCTGATTTCTAAGTCATATTCTAGAATAATAACAATCCATTTTCCCCTTTTACCATCAGGGTCTTGACTTAGAATATCTTTGACAACAATGTGTGGGACAAAATAAATGATGTGATAATGTAAAATTTAGACTCTAAAGTCTTTCAATGCTTTTACCAAGGCTAAGGTCTGTTTCTCCATGATGTTATATTTGAGTGGAGCATCTCTTAAGGCCCTAGTAAAAAATGATATAGGTTGTTCATGCCCCATAACATCCTTTTGCAGTAATACTACAGTCATTGTATGTTTAGATGAAAAAGAAAAGATATAAAAATCCTTGGTGAAATCAGGACTAATAAGAACTAGTGTTTGAGTTAAAGCTTGTTTCACTAGTTCAAATGATTTTTAGCCTATATTGTCCATTTAACACCTACATATTTCTTGAGCATGTTTGTGATATTTATCAATAGCTCAGCAAGGTTGGGGATGAATCTCCTTAAAAAAATTATCTTCCCAATGAAATATTGCAATTCCTTAAGGTTTCTAGAATGGTTGATCTTCAATATGCCATCAATCCTTTTAGAGACTACTTGGATTCCCTCTTCAGAAATAATGTGGCCAAGAAGTTTTCCTTCTTGGAGACCAAAGAGTGTCTTTTTGGGATTCAAAGATAATCCATATCTCTTACATTTCTCAAAAAAATTTCTCAAATGAATCAAGTGTTCTTCATCAGTTTTATAAAAAATAGTAATGTCATCAAGATAAATGATTACGAAATAGCCTATGTCTTCTGAGAAGGCTATGTCCATGGCCCTTTGGAAGGTGGCCCCTAAATTCATTAAACCAAATGGAATTTTGACATACATGAATGTACCCCAAGGTGTAGTAAAAGCAGTTTTATGTTGGTCACTTGGGAGTACTAAAACCTAATTGTAACCTGAGAACCCATCCAGAAGTGAAATTATTTTAGACACAACCACCCTTTGAAGTAAGTGATCCATTTTTGGAAAGGGATAATTATATCTAAGGGAGACTCTATTTAGATTTCTGAAATCAATGCAAAGCCTAATTTCGCCAGTCTTTTTCCTAATAGATACCAAGTTGGAAACCCATTCTGAATACCTAATAGGAACTATGATCCCAACCTCATACATTTTCTTAATCTCTTTCTCAACTAAAGGCAATAAAATAGGGTTTATCCTTCTAAGTTTTTGTTTGAAAGGTTTCTGATTTTCCTTAAGAGTAATTTTGTGTTGAATGATGCTGGTATCATATGATTTTAGATCCTTGTATCCCCATGCAAACACATATTTAAATTCCTTGAAAAGTTTTATGTATTGGTGTTTGATATGAGCTGGGAGAGTGCTAGATAGTTTTATTATCTTAGATTCTGCTAGGATACCTATGTTATGTTCTTATATGTTTGTTTCCATAGGTTCCATTCTTGGTTCTTTGGATACATCATTGAAATCAAAAAGTTGTTATAATGGTGCAAGACCTCTTGGAATTGTATCATTTTTACATTATAAAACTTCCACGTATTTCTTATATGCATTGTCAATTATTTCTACTAAAAGGATGTTCAACATGGTTTATATCAGCAGAAAAAGACATCTCTATTTCAGTGTTTTGTTCTTCATTAAAACAATTTTCTTCATGGCTTGAAAAAGGTGTTGGTATGGCAAAATCATTCTTTTATTGCAGAAAATCATCTATGTGTTTGTCTCCTTCAAACACTTTCCAATAATCCTCATTGTCAGGTATCGAAGGTCTATTTTTTACCTTTATATCGGATTGTTCATTTGTCTGATGATTACTAGTTGCAAAGGCAAGTTCATTTTCTAGATGATTTTGAGCTCTTGGGATGAAAGTGAGTTCATATTTTTCAAAGGTTTTTAGGAGATCAAGGGAAGCATTTCTATATTCTTTGAGTTTTGGGTTTTTTGTTGAGTATTTCCCTTTGATTTGTCTAATAATTAGCTCAGAATCCCCTTGGAATGATATTCTTTTATCTCCTAAATCTTTGAGTAAGTGTAGGCCAATAAGTAGGGCTTCATATTTAGCAATGTTTTTTGTGCATGGAAAATCTTGTTTATAGGAATATCCTTGGTTTGTGTTCTGTATCCATACAGCAGACCTTGCACTTGTTTTTCTACAAGAGCCATCAAAGTTTATTTTCAAAGGTATTTCAATCTAATTTTCATTTTCTTTTTTATGTTCAAGGTTGCTGAAATCTGGACTATTCTTTTCTTGAGTTAAGGGCAGATTTGAATATTCTAGTAGACTAATTTATCCCTTGTTTTCCTTTTCCTTTTGGCTGATTTCATCTTCATTATACAAGATAAAGGAATCCAAATTTAAATGGATGGAGTAGATAGGAGAATTTTTTGGTCTATCTATGTTTCTCACCATGTATTTCATGTGGGATTCCCTGTATAATCTTCTAGTTTGGTTAAATACTGGGATGGTGGCATAAGACATGTCCATTTAAATGCTTCCCTGTAGCTTGGCTCCCCGTGATCTAGATAGAAATATGCCATACTTAGGGGGAATATCAGCTACCACTATTTCCATTACTAGACTCTTAGCAGGAATTTGAGACAAGTTAACACACAAATATTTAATTAAGCCTAAGCATTTGACTCTGCTTGAATCAAAAGAGTAAAGGTATTTCTATGGTTTAGTAATTTCTAAGCTCACATGAGTCTAGCATGTCATTATGCAAGATTTTTTCATGTATATTCAAGTTGACATATAAAGGAGGGACATACCCTTCTTGGTATTTTCCTTCAACTTTAGGACCAAACAATAACTCAGGTTTATCATCTGTCAAGTTTAAAGTATCAGTGTCACTTTCTATATTCAAATCTTTCAAAACTTGGTTTTAAATACATCCTGAGTTACTAGTTCAGCTAAGGGTATGGTGATTTTGATTTTGGAAATTTCCCCTTCAAGGCTGAAAGGAAATATTGTTCTCGACATATTTACATATGTTTTGTCATTTACAATTCTTTCAACAATTCTGATTTGCTGATTTTTATTTGGACTATTATTTGGAACAAATTTGTTAGGGCCACTAGCAGAAGTAATAGGGCAGCTTTGTTCAACACTTTGCTGAATGTTTTTGTATTTATTTTGATAAGCTTTCTTGGCTAAAGTGTTGTTGTTACTTGTTGTCTTCTTAGGCTGATTTCCTGAGGTTTTCTTAGCAGCAGTACTAGTGTTTTTGTAACTGGAACTCTCTAGGCTACCTTTGCTTCTAAGATTGTATTGTTTGTGTACCTCCATGATAGCATTTTCAAACCCCAATCTATAATATTAAGAATTCTCATTATTGTAGTCCATTTTTTTTTAAGAGAATAATCCTTGTTCTTCTTCAGAGAGAAAAACATCTGTCTCACTATCAGATCCTATCAAGTTTACATGATTTTCTTCCAACCTTTCAACTTCCCTTTCTTCTTCTTGATCAATATAGTTTTTTTGAAATGGAGGCCTAATCTGTTGGTCATTATCCCTTTGCTATCTTGATTAGGGTCTCTTCTAAGATGTTGGTTTCTATTTCTGTTTTGGTTTTCTCTAGGAGGCACTCTATCATTCAGATTTATCTTTTCAAGAATTCTCTCTGTTACCTTCACTAAGTTATCAATTTTAGTATTTGATGATGAGGTTGAAGCCATTTTAGCATCCTTGTATGTAACTCTTTTTTTTGGTTTCAACCTAGCTCTTTTCTCAATCATATTTTCCTCTACACTCATGGCTCCCCTCTGCATATCTTATAAAGTTGAGGGGTCTCTTTCCCTTAGCTAGTAGGCCATTTCAGGATCAAAACCTTCTGGGAATTTAGCCAAGGCTAAGCCTAGTGGAAGTTTCATGTCTAGGGGAAGTGCATTATACATAGTATTGAATCTAGTGCAGTAATCATGGACACTTTCCCCACTGTTTCTTTTGATATTGGTATATTCTGACAGGATTTGGAGAGGGCTCTTTCTAATTTCCCATTTGTTTATGAATGTGTGATATAAATAAGGTAGATCATTTATGCTGTGAGGAGCTAAGTTTTTAAACCATTTCTTGACTTATCCTCCTAAACCTTGAGAAAAATTTCTCATCTTAATAGTCTCTTCTTCTATTTCCATGTAATCAAAGGAATCATTCATTTCATCTACATTTTGTTGGGCAATAGTAGATTCATTTCCAGTGAAATGGGAAATTTTGGATTGGTAATCATTTGGTAAGGGAACCAGAGGTTATGGTAACACTAATGGAGCATACCATGCTACCATGATAGGAAATAATGGGTAAATTAAAAGAGGTAGATTAACAAGAGGGAAAGTGGGTTTAAATGGAGTGTTTTGAACCGTGGATGTGTGAATAGGAGTGGAAGAAACACTTGGGCTAGAAAACTGATGATGAGAAGATTTGTTATGGAAGGAGATGAAATGATAGAGAAGCTGAGAATCAGGTGGAGTAGAAGGTGAGGCCTCTCTGCTAAAGTTTTGTTGCAAATCTGTGAGTTCAAAATCAACTTGATTTAAATCACTTTGAGACTTATTTTTGAATAGGTTCTTTGTGTAAGGTAAGTCAAAGTGAGGACCTTCTAAAACTATAAGATCTTTAGGGACAGATCTTGTTCTTAGGATGGTCCTATCAGTAGTTGGTTTTCCAGATCTAGAAGTCTGCCACAAAATATTCTCTTGATTGTCAACTATGGTAGGGAGATTAGGATCTCGATGGGATCTAGTATTAATCCTATGTGAAGCCGGATTTTAGTTTTCAAAATTTAGAGAGGAAGAGGTTTTTAAGACTTTTTTTCAAAAAATTTCCTCTCACAGTGATTTCTATAGTAGGATAAATAGGCTTCTAAACTTCCTCAAGGATGGTTAACAAATATTTAAGGAAATACGGATATTTAGAGGATTAAATGGCTTAATGGGGCTAGTGGAGTCGCCAAGTGGAAATTTTTAGCTTTTCTGAAGGTAAAATATTTTATGGTCCACCACCAATGGTTTATTTGAAAACCAATCTGAAATGTTTTTGGGATTTTCTGAGTTTTATGTGGTTATCTAGCTATGAGAGTGTCATATACCTGATTCAACACTTAACTAAGGTGGTGAAACAAACAGAGTCTACTCTATGGCTTACTAGCTGATTTCCTCAAGGTTTGATAAGGGTCTCTTAGAATCCTAAAGGTTACTTAGATTTCCACTGATTTAGACAGATCCTATCATATTCGCCATTATGCTGGTAGTGCTTTAAGAAGTTATATTTCACTTAAATGAATACTGAGTATCTTTTTTAGGGACTTTTACTCAAAAGGTCCCACCGTGATCGCTAGAATGTTGGGATCCTGTGATTTGCCCGATTGGTAAACCAAATGACAAGGCAACATATAAACTAGTCTTTAGAGCTCTAGGATCTAGCCCTCCTAGTCTCAGAGAGGGATATCTCAATTTTTTTTCAAAGATATGACTTGTTTGCTTGTAAAGGGTTGATTTTAGGCTAGTTATTAAGCATGAGTTTGTTTGATTGTTTTGTGGGACATGATGATCTAGACAGCATAGATAGAAAAGAGAAATCTCTAAGTGATTGGGAAATGGAGTCAAATGGAAGTTTGTAACAAGTTTGTATATGAATTAGGGGTATGAAAGGGAAAATATAGCTTGGCTATTTGATCTACAAATTTTTCAAGTGAAATGAAATGAACATCAAGGTTTTAGAATGAAAAGTAGAACTAAGGGCAACTAAGAATCCTTTACATACTCTTCAACAAAGGGACTTGAAGCATCATTTGAACATGAAGAAGTATTTTATAGATAGGGCTAACCATGAATTCTACAATTTACACTTCAGCAAATAACAATTTCAAGAAAAACTTTCAAAGTGAAATCTAAGAGTTGAGGAATGCTCTATTTCATCAAATATTTCACTCTCAAGGATAAGAAAACATTTAAGAATCACAAATAACTGCATTCATAGAAGAGGGAACTCCTAAACATCTAGGAATACAATTATAATGGCCTTCAAAACAATTATTTGAGCAAGTACAAAGGGTATGATCAAAACAGACCTCTTAGGTAGACTTTGGACAGTGGTACTTTGATAGGAGACTTCATAATCAGTTTTTAAGAGGTAGCAAGAAAGAAGGGAGAACCATAAATCATTCTTGAGGCCATTGTATTGAACTATTCTTGAAATAAACAAGCTTAAGGGTTGAAAATTAGTTAAACTAATCAATCAAACATTTAGCAGATGAAAACATAAATACAGTGAAGAGTAAACAGGTCTAAGGTGCTTCCAGGAGACATTTCCTAGCCTAAAAATTTTACTCTACTGCAAGTAAGAGATTATGAAAATAAAATGAAAAGAGGAAAAAAATTAAACAGTTTAGAATACTTCACCAACAGCCAAGGTCAGGGATCCAATGACAGAGCTTTCTCCATCCACAGGTTCTAGTACATTAATTTCTCTTCAATCTTAGCAAAACTATGTATTACTTCAAAGAGTTATCAAATGCTCCCAATACAATGAGTTCGAATGCAGTATTTATGCTGTAAATGAGGAGGTGAAACTATCTAGGGTTAAAAATGTTATTAATGACACAGTAAATGCACTCCTATCCTTAAAAACCATGCAAGGCATAAGGTAGGAATGTTTCTAAACTACTTGTTTTTGTATTAAATCTGTCTTTACTGCCTAAGGATAAAATAGCTAAAAATATTGACTTTGAGGCTCTTTTCTGACTTTTACAATAACTGTCTGACAATTTTAAAATATCTTTTTTTGTAATAACTGCCAATTTTCCCTTTGAGACATAAAGTAAGTGAAAGGTGTCCATTTTGAGTTATTAAGTGAATAACGGCTCCTTTGATGTAACTGAGGATATCTTTAAGTCTAAGTTTCCTTTATTTTATCATCAAAACTCTGTTTTAAGGCCTTTTAGCCTTGATCTTCTAATTAATCGTTTAAATCTTCTATTTTCATCTTTATATCTTGATTCTCTATTTTTCTACCTTTATCTCCTTTTCTTTTTAACAACTATTTTATTGATTAATCCCTTATGACTTTTAAAACCTTGATTAGGTTTTAATATTCTATTCTAAGGCTCTGATTTTTCCTTAAGCCTTTATAATGCATTTACAATGTATTTTTTCCTTTTGCTATTGTGCACAGGTGCCTGTGAGATGATGAGGGTTTGATGATGTAAAACGGTGCTCATATAACATTGATCAAACTATGAAACTAACCCTGGCAATTCCCTTTCTTCATGATTCAACCCCTGTTCAGACCACAAAGGTTGTAACCTCCTAGTCCATCCCTTTATGGACTGTGGGAGGGTTTTAACCTTTTAAAATTACTATCCAACCTACACAAGAAAAATAAAATTGTAATAAAACCACGCAGGGTCAGAAATATTACTTTGGAGGCTAGCGGAGGAGGTTGCAGAGAGACAGAATGCATAGAGGATGGATTTTAATAGCAGAGGGAAAAAAAATGGTTTTAAATGGACTTTGGTGGGAAAATGGGCATAAGTGATTTTGGAAAACCATTGGCAGTTTTTGCGCGAAAAACAGGTGGTAAGTGGTGTAGCCTGGAGGGAACGTGATCCAGTTATATCACGCCATGTGTCCTTCGCAATACCACCGGTCTCACGCGAATTTTGTTTGTTAAACCTCGGACGCAGAAATCGGGTGATATGTGATATCAATCGTTGGATGAGAAGGGGTGGATCCAACAGTCAGAAGAGAAATGTGATGGGAAAGGTGCACGGGCAGGGAATTAGTAGAAACCAGGTGGCAGCCAGAGATTGGACGGGCGGCTCTATGGGTGGAAGGTGGGACATGTGGTGACGTAAATAGTTTTTTTTTAGTAGCGGGGTGGTTGATCGGCGGGGTGTAAATGATTAGGTTTCATGGTAGCCGTCGGAACTAGGCCTAAGGCATTTTATCTATGGTCAAGAATGGACCGAGAGAAAGCAAGACGGGGTGAAAGAAAAAAAGGGAAGGGAGTCTTAAGGCAAGGGCTCTGGGGATTGGTCCTGTGGATGGAACAAAGGACCGAGAGCAAGTTTTGAAGGGGATTATTGTGTTGGGAAATCGATAAATAAGAAAGACAAGGGGGAGGGAGAAAAAGGGGAATTCCGATGCAATGGAGGGGCTAATAACAAGGCACTGGGGCACGGTCCCATGGGGGAATATGTGACCAGGGGCTAAGGGTAGGGTGCTAATCACATTGGTGGGGGAGAAATTTCCGAAGAAAAAGAGGATTTATAGAGGAAGGCTGATGCGATGGGGTTTAGGGTGCTTGGTCATAGCGCTCAGACATATGGAGGAAAGGGTCCAAATTTTTTAAGCCCTTGGGAGCTTATACCTTTATTTATAAAAAAAGACTATTTTTTAGGACTGAAAATGGGATTTTAGGCCAAATTGGAAGTTCCGATAGGTGAAAGGGGTCTTTTAAAACAAAACAATAGTGAGTGTGTTGGTTTAAAGAGGTTTTTTCGAACAATATAAAGGGGTTATGATGGTTTGGCGGGGTTTTCTTAGGGAAAATGGAGGATAAATGAGAAAGGAAAAGAATGAACTGGGCTTAGCAAATGATGGAAAAAATGGCCTACATACAGTCTCTTTTTGTTCAATAGTGTTTCTTGAGGATTCTAAATAAGGAACAGCTGCAGCAACTTAGGGAACAACAGCTTAGGGAACAACAACTGCTAAGGAACAACAACTTAAGGGAACAACATTGTTTTAAGGAACAACACTTCTAAGGAACAACAAGATAATATTTTTAGAAAAAATAGATGAAGATTTCAATGGACTAATGGATTTGAAATGATTAAGGCAATGAGATTTCTAGAACTCATCATGTTCTTGAAATTTTGTTCTAGAAATTTGGGTTTTCCACATTTAGTCATCTTTGGATAAAGTCAAAATTATGGATGACTTGTTAGTTATCAGTATTTTTTACTTGTTAGTGATGACTAGTTCTCACAGCAAAGTTTTCTGGGAGCTGATCCAAAAATTTGTCATATTTTCCAGCTGGGAAAACACCCATAAAAAATTTTCGCCCTCCTACCTTTTCAGTCCGCCCATGACAAGATGAAACCCCATCATCAAATCCTACCTAGCCTCAGCCATACTAGTCTACCCATCAGCTCTAAAAAGACAATCCAAATCTATTCAAAAAGCCTCCCCTAAGTTAGGAAGTGGCACTTTAAGGAATTTCACCCTTGGAAACCATCAAAGAGCCAAAAACCTCCATCTTCTTTAGACCAGTCACAACAGGCCTCCCACTCTGCTAATGAAGTCAGTCACAACCCTAAGTCACGTCACTTATACGCCCTTGAGTCTCAGCGATACACAGACCATATTCTTAAGCTGATTTTAGGTGTTCTACAGTGTTTTATGGATCTTTCAAGAATAAAAACATATCAGCATCTCAGAAGACAATTATTGGCTCCACATAAATAAGAAATCTACTTCTTAATGTGATGTCAGCCTGAGATGCATCTGCAGGGCAAAGATTTATTCATCAAATTCTTGCAACCTCATTCACAGTCTGAAAGGACAACATAAGAAAAGCAACATTGTCAAGAGACTGTGGATAAGTCATGGCTAAAACCTCCTTCATTTATAAGCAGAGGGTTAAGGCGCCTCCTTCATCTACAAGCAGAGGGCGACGACCAATGCTTGACTTGAAAAATTGTAACTGACTGTAAGACAATGACACAGATTTTTTAGAGAACAGTGATGATTGAAGACTGAGGTAAAAGCATCAATGTTTTCACTGTTGTTTGCCTGCCATAATATGTAAGAAAACCCTTGTCAATATGCTCATCAGGCAGCCTACATGTGACTGGGATAGAAGGTCGACAAAGCACAGATATTCTGCCAAGAGAAAAAAGCCTCCTTCATTCATAAGCAGAGGGCCAGCACATTGACTGTTTTCAAAATTTGATTGAGCAGAGAAAAATGTAAAGAGAACAAAAAGGAAAAAGCAGGGGTACCACTGCCATAAAATGAGATCAAGCTCATCTCTTAACATGTTTTCTCTCAAAAGAAAGTTTGCATCTCCAACAAAACAAAATTTGAACAATAGTGATAAGATGAGTCATTGCAAAGATAAGAGGACATAATAGTGATTATGTTTCAAAGTACTGGTCTGCTCCAGTCATAAAAAGGTGTTTCTCAAATAGGGTTATCATGGTTGACAAAGAAAATCTGGGCTTGTCTCCTCAAGAGGCATTACAACTGAAAACAATTATTCATAATCTGCAAAGGGGTGCTTTGACATACTGTCAGTTTCTATAGAAATATCTTAAGACAAATATATGTGTTCATTATTTAAGGGCCAGAAACACCATATTGGTACATTTTGAGCAGAGGAAGTGTGTTGGAAGAGGCACCCTTCTTGATCAACAGAAAATGGCAAAGTCTGAATAAATGCAATAAATTTTTGGCACCTATAGTTGGAGGAAAAATTGATGAAGCACCTGGGGGCAGAAATTGTCAACCAAGTTGAAAAGGATAAGCCATCTCCTTTCAAAAAGACAAAATAGTTTTCAATACTTTTTAACATATTCAGAGTGGATTTTACATAATGAATGTCGCCAAAAGTGTTAAACAAGTGGCAAAGGATGGTCCATAGTTCATTAGGGTATTACTCAAAGTTGGAGCTTCTGTGTTAAATTGTCACCAAAGGGACAAAATTAGCAGAAATCACCTTTTCAAACCTATATGCATAAATGAACAGAGTTTTGATATTTTCAAAATAGGTTTTCTTTTTATAAAAAGGTTGATACATGTTAACATGGTTTAAAGGTGCGAAAACCCTGCTGCCAACATCATTTCAAAAGGGGTTTGATTTCCTTTTGCATTTCTAAAATAACAAGGGACCGTTGGCCTTTGTTCTTTTTCAAAGGGATAAAAACCATGGAAAAATCATTTTGAAGTCCCCCAAGCACAAGAAAGCATCCCTTTGCAGTTCACAAGGTCAGAAAGGGAGTTTTCAAATCATTTTTCAGGGTTTTGAAAGTGTTTGCACCACGCGGCGCTCCTGTGCAACCGCGCGGCGCTCTTGGGCGCATTATTTCCACTACGCTACAAAGGCGCGTGGCGCTCCTGTGCGAGCGTGTGGCGCTCCTGCAGCCGCGGGCCCAACAGTGACCCGACACTCAGTTTTGCGCAACGTTCTTCCTCCTAAAGGTGCCGCGCATGAATTCAACCCTCCAACATGCCTCCAAATCACATGTAAAGCTGCTCCAACTCTCCAGAAGGCCTTTCATCGAGTTTTAAAGGTATTTTTATGTGCCCCCCCCCCCCTTGGTTTTCAAAATTGCTAAGTGTTGTAAGAGGTTTAAAAACCACAGTTTGATTTTATAAAATAAGCGAGGTGTTTTTAAAGGTGAAAACAGTCGGCCAAATTATCTAGACACAATGATCATGAGATAAACACTTATGACCTTCTGAAATATCCTCTGTATATCAAAGGGGGAAAAGGGAGTGTTTGGTTTTCATTTCCATAAAGCAGAGTCAGTAATACCACCATTGCATTTAGAGGTGTTTTTTCAAAATAGAGAGAGAGCAGTAAGGTTCTTAAAAGGTGAAAACAGTAGGTGTGTTAAACAGAAATTAAGGAAGTATGAAGTATAAAGAACAATATTTTGTTGAAAAAGAATTGATGGTTGATCAAACATTTCAAACTTTGTCACCATATCTATAAACAATTACCTTGACTGTGTTTATGATTTTTGAATCCATTGGTGGAAAAGCACACCAAAAGGAGCAGTATTCTGGTTAAAGGGAGCCTTGATTGTTTAAAAAACTCCTACAAGCCTTTGTTAAAACCTCAGAAGCATTTCAAAGCTCAGTCACCATTGTCCTATAGACAGTAAATTCTAACTGTGTGAATACATAATTTGGTTGAATGTGTATATGTTTGAGTTGCATACCAAGAAGAGGGCAGGATTTTGAAATTAACAAGTTTACCTTGGTCAAAGACACAAGAATATATTGTTGGCCTCCAAACTTCAAAGAGCAGGGTGACCTTGTCACTATACACAGCGAATCCACTTGACTGTCTATCTTCATTTGACTGTGTTTTTTCTCCTTACAAGTCTACTTTTGGATATTTTCTGATTGATATACAAGGGTTGGAAAGGCAGATTCCTAAAGGAGCATGGGTTTTATATCAAAAAGAGACATTTTAAGCAACATCTAAGATCATTGTTGCCTTGTTGAAACAGTGAGTTGACAGGCTGGGACAGAGTTAGGTTTGAAGAACATTTTTCACAAACTTTGAGATAGTGTGGTGTTTTTGGAGTGCATCCAAGTCAATATGCCACCTGGGCCAGATAACAGAAGTGGTTTACACAAGAGATATGAGCCAATTTCTACTGAGGAAGTAAATGCACACCCATCTATCCTTTTCAATTTCCATGAGGTGGGTTGTTTGTATTTATGCCAGAGGGTACAAGAAGTCAAAAGCTTCTCGCCCTTAACACACTTATGCACCTTGAGGTTCAAAGGCAAACATTTCCAAGTGGCGGGCCTTGATTTCAAGTTCTCTCCGAGATCAATATCCAAGGCGACTAAAATCCCATACATTGGCGAGAAATGGTTCAAGCAAGCCTATCTAGACTTGGATGACTACAAGCCTTTCATCAAACCCGATCACAGAGAAACATGCATTGTTTTTTTTCCTTTCTCTCATCTTCTTGCTAGCTATGCTCCTCTTATGAAGATCATAATGAAGTATTTCACTTGTGAAGGGAGATTTACCCGAGTTTATGCCTACCATGTCCGACTATTGATGCACTTCACTAGAACTAAGGAGCTCAATCTCCCTTACTTCTTGTGCAAAAGCATTGAAAAAATGGCCTCTTTAGTCTAGAAGAAACCTCCATCACAGCAAGTAGTTTCTCTTTTCCATCATTCTCTAATTAAAATCATCATCCTTCACCAGTTGGAGAAGAAAGAGGTTTCTTGGGATGTTTTTATCAGTCACCCGGATTTCTCCACTGTCCCTCCGGTCCATACATCTCCCACATCGCCTACTCATCGCCCCTTGCCTTCCTCTAGAAAACCTACTCCTAGAAGGCTCAGATTCACCACGGGACAGTCAAGAGAGCATGGAGAAGGAGAGGGAAGTGGCCAGCAAAGGAAAGAGGGACATGAACAGGCAGAAAAAGATGACGAACAACAAGAAGAGGAGGGACATGAACAGGAAGAAAAAGATGAAGAACAGCAGCATGATAGTGATGAAGGTGAGCAGTATCAAGAGAAAGAAGAGGAGAATGCTTATCAACAACAACTCAATAGTGATGAACAGCAGGAACAAGTGGAAGGGCAACATCTTGGACAGCAGTTGGAGCAACAACTTGAGCCACAAAGTGAGCATGAAATTGAAGCACAGCAGTAGCATGATCTTGATAATCAAGGGCAGCAGGTTGAACCACAAAATGAACAGGATATTGAGAACATTTGGAGATAATTTTCTCCTCCGAAATGGCGAAAAATGCTCGCTTTTTGCACACTCTGCCCGGTCTATCAGCAGACTGTAATTTTCTGGTTTTTTAAACACATGTGTAGTTTTAGAGCACTTATAGGCATCATATTGGGGAAATTTCAGTTGTGCTAGAAAGTAGACACTCAGATCTTTCCAACAAGCTATCATGAGCCTCGTTTCGACATCGGAAAGGCTGCCAAATGTTGCCGGCAAGTTAGGGGACCTTTTGCTGATATAAATTTTGAATATTTTTGTAATTTTTGAACCTCTAAAATCTGCTTTTTCCAAATGTGTGTTTAGCTATTTTTGCACATGGAAAACGATGCAAAGTCAATATATTTCCCGTTTTTAGAATTTTTTAGATATTTTATGAGATTTTTTTTTGCCTTGGGCTTTGCAAAGCCTCAAGGACAAGATTAGATATTTTGATTAGGCCAATAGGATGGCAAGTTGAACCATGAGGTTTTCCTCACTTGAGCCTATATATTCCAAAGGCTTTCATTGTAAAACAAGGCTGAACTTGAGAAGAGAAGCAATAAATGTTCATATGAGCTTTGGAAGGAAATACTTGTGTTATGCTTTTGGATTTCCTCTTGGATGTTCTTGGATGAATGATGAAGGATTGTTGATGGATTCCATGACTTGGTAGAATGGTATAGTGTCTCTTGCTTTGTGGTTGTCTTCTAGTTTTCATTTATGAATACATGTTTCTTGCTTGCTATAGATCAATAGAGAACAAATTTGAGACATGCCCATGGAGGCACCTCAAATTTCCTGTTTCTTCATAGCCTCTTTGTTTTCTTCTTCCTAAGTAACATTAAAGAATTCTTGACTGCTCTTTAATATTTAGGATATTGTTGCTAGTTTCATTCATGGTTTTATGCATGCTAAGAAGGACTTACAGTATGCCCTGCTTACCTATGGCTAGCTATAGTTCCATCAATGAAATTTCTCTTTGACTGATTAGATTATCATTTTGTTTGAACCAAGGAGGCCTAGTTTCGATCTAGCCCTTTGCCTAAAACTATGCAAATCTTGTTCTTCAAAGTTCCCAATAACTTGAAGTACTGTGTTTAGGCATTCTGGCATAGTGTTTTGAGTTGTTTGTCTTCCTTAAGTGTTTTACCCAAAGTCTGAAAGCCATTTCCCAAGGTTAGAGGGTCTTATAATTCTATGCATGGCTTGAATGTTTATTTCTATGTATTGATTAGCTTATAGTTACATTTTGCATGATTAATGGTTTGCCCTACCATGTTTATGTCTGCTATTAAACTAGTTATGCTTGAAATCATTTGTCGTTCACAAACTTGATGTCCATTTACTCCATTTTGCCCAAAGATCCTTTCTACCTTGAATCAAATTGCCCCTTCAACAGCCTTGTATCATCATCTAATAGCTTTCTTGACCTTTTGACCCCATAGCCCAGTTGATCTGACATCTTGTTACCTATTTCATATCTTTGATCAGTTTCATCCCTCACAACTTAAAAAACCAAAACCAAAAAACATACTCCATAACTAGCCTAAAATCATAAACATAATAAGCAAACACACAGATATCCCTTACACATATAGAGAGAGCCCTCTCTGAGTCTAGGAAGGCTAGGTCCTTGGGCTCCAAAGCTTGGTTTGATGTTACACTTTCATTTGGATTTCCAATTAGCCAAATCACGAGACCCTAACATGACTAACACCTCAAACGAAACGACCTGACCAAAACGTGTTTCGTTGGGTGCCCTCACACAGCGCGACATGGAGCGCCTGACCGAATGAAGGAACAAAGGAGAAAATGAAAAATGGGTCGCCCAAACATGCCCAAAGCACCTAGGCAGTCAGAAATTAGAATATTTGATACGGCCTCCCTCAATAAAAAGGAATCGACGGGAACGCATTTCTTCGGGCGCCCTCACACGGTGCAGCCGAACGAATGAAGGCACAAAGGAACCACCAAAAATGGGTTTCCCAAACGTGCACAAGGCACCTGAGTTGTCACAACTTAGAAAATTTGATACAACCACCCTCAAATAAAATGACCCGTCCCGAACACGTTTTGTGGGGTCCCCTCACACGACGCACCCGACTGAATGAAGGCACAAGGGAGAAAATGGAAAAAGGGCTACACAAACGGACACAAAGCACACGAGCGGTCATAACTTAGCAAATTTGATACGGTTGCCCTAAAAAAAAACAACCCAACCAGAACGTGTATCGTCAGGTGCCCTCACATGGCGTGACATGGTGCGCCCAACTGAATGAAGGCTCATCGGAGAAAATGATAAACGTTCTGCACAAATGTGTGCAGGGCACCAGAGTGGTCACAACTTATCAAATTTCTTATGGTTGTCCTTAGACGAAATGACCTGAATCGAATGCATTTCGACAAGTGGCCTCACACAGCGTGCCCGATCAAACAAAGGAAAAAGGAAGAAATGCCAAATGGGCCGCCTAAACTTGAACAAGGCACCCAGATGGTCACAACTTATCTAATTTGATACGGCCAACCTCAAACGAAATGACCCGACCTAAACGCATTTCATCGGGCGCCCTAACACGACGCGACACAACGTGCCCGACAAAACGAATGCACAAGGGAGAAAACAACAAACGGGTTGCCTAATCATGCACAAGGCACACAGATGGTCACAACTTAGAAAATTTGATAAAACCTCCCTCAAACAAAGTGACATGACCCAAACATGTTTCGTCAGGTGCCCTCACATGGCGCACCCAATCGAACGAAGGCATGAGGGAGAAAACAACAAACGGGCCGCCCGAACATGTACAAGGCACCATGGCGGTCACAACTTAGCAAATTTAATACGGTCCCCCTCAAATGAAATGACCCGACCCAAACGAAGGCACAAAGGAGAAAATGAAAAATGGGTTGCACGAACGTGCATAAGGCACACAGGCAGTCACAACTTAGAAAAATTGATACGGCCACCCGTGTGCCTTGTGCAGGATGTGCATAATAGTGCCGTAGGGTGTCTGCACTACAAGTCGAGTCGGGTCAGGCAGAGCATAGGTCGAGCTAGCCTTGAGATGTGCAGGACATATAGAATATTACTGCAAGGTGTTAGTAGTTCAGGTCGGGTCGGGTAGGGCATCCGCACGAGTCTGAACGTCACTTCAGAGCTCGTTGTGAAGTCATCATAAGAATGAATTAAGTGCCAAAAGTTGCAGTAGGTGCGTATTGACTGACCAAAGCCAACCATACATCCGGGAAGTGGGTTGGACACACAAAGAGCTTCGGGGAAGGTATTTAATCATAGGCAGTAGCCGACCCAAGTGACCCAAGTGACTTGACAGCACTTGGGCAGACTTATGCAAAAAATTCCCAAGGTGAAATCTAATGTTGTAAATCAATTTTGTGGGATAGTTTTATGGTTGAAAAGCCTTTAAGCTTGGTCAAAAGGATAACTTGCCTTGCTAAGGAGAAAAATAGGTCTTTTTTGGATTGGATTGTATTAGACTTATACATTTTATGAAACATATTATCAGGCAGACTTATTAACAGGGAGTTTCCCCTCCCTTGTATGTATGGGCGTACTTGTGGATTGATAATGGTGTTTATGTTTATTTATACATATTGGAAGAAAATTTGATTAATAATGAACAAGTGTTTCTAAAGACGTAGTCTACATACTTGAGTATTTGGAAAAATAAAAAGTATGGTAGTGCCACACTCGTCTATAGCATGGTTGAAAGACATTGAAGGTATAAGGGTGTGACAATAAGGCACACGGGTGCTCACAACCTATAAAATTTGATATGGATGCCCTCAAATGAAATGATCTGACCTGAATGCATTTTGCTGGGCACCCTCACACGGTGCACCCAACTGAAAAAAGGCACAAGGGAGCAAATGGAAAATGGGTTGCACGAATGTGCACAAGGCACACGGGTATTCACAACTTATCAAATTTGATATGGCCACCCTCAAATGAAATGACTCAACTCGAACGTGTTTCGTTGGGTGCCCTCACACGGCATGACACACTGCGCCTGACCGAATGAAGGCACAAGGGAGAAAATGGAAAACAAGCCACACTAATGTGCACAAGGAACATGGGCGATCACAACTTAGAAATTTTGATACGCCCACCCTCAAAAGAAACAACCTGACCCAAACGTGTTTCATCAAGTGCCCTCACACAACGCGACAGGACGTGCCTGACCAAATGAAGGCACTAGGGAGTAAATGGAAAATGGGCTGCACCAATGTGCAGAAGGCACCTAGGCGGTCACAACTTAGCAATTTTGATACGACTTCCCTCAAACGAAATGACCCGACCCGAACACATTTCATCGGGCAACCTCACACGGTGTGACACGACGTGCCAGACCAAACGAAGGAACAAGGGAGAAAATGACAAACAGGTTGCATGAACATGCATAACACATCCGTTTAGTCCCAACTTACGGTCGGTCTCAAATGAAACGACCTGACCCAAATGCGTTTCATCAGGATCCCTCACATGGCGTGACACAACGTGCCCAACCGAAGAAGGTAAAAGGGAGAAAATGGAAAACGGGTCACACGAATGTGCATAAGGCACTTGGGTGGTCAAAACTTAGCATTTTTGATACAACCACCCTCAAACAAAACCACCCGACCCGAGCGTGTTTCATCGGGCACCCTCACGCGGCGTGACCCGACACGAACGCGTTTCCTTGGGCACCCTGACACGATCTAACCTAACCCAAACGTGTTTCCTTGGGTGCCCTCACATGACCCAACCTGACCCAAACATGTTTTGTTGAGCACCATAAAAATACCTAACTTGACCTAACCTAACACAAATGTGTTTCCTTGGGCACCCTCGTACGACCCTACCCGACCCGAATGAAGGCACATGGGAGGAAATGGCAAACAGGTCGCACGAACATGTAAAAGGCATAGAGGCAGTCATAATTTAGCAATTTTGATAGGACGTCCCTCAGAGAATCTGATTGATCCAACGAGAATGCATTTCCTTGGGCGCCCTCACAAGACAGACTCGACCCACCCGAATGAAGGCACAAAGGAGCAACCGGAAAATGGGTCGCATGAACATGCACAAGGCACACGAGTGGTCAGAACTTAGCATTTGATATCACCTCCCTCAAACGACCCAACGCAACCAGACCCAAACGCGTTTCCTTGTGTGCCCTCACATGACCTGACCTGACCTGGCCCAAACGCGTTTCCTTGGGCACCCTCACATGGCACAACCTGACCCGCCCGAACGAAGGCACAAGGGAGCAAATGAAAAATGGTTCACATGAACGTGCACAAGGCACATGGGCAGTCACAACTTAGAATTTTTGATACGGCCTTCCTCACACGACCCAAGCCGACTCAACCTAAACATGTTTCTTTGGGTGCCCTCACATGGCACGACCCGACCCAACCCACCCAAACAAAGGCACAAGGGAGAAAATAAGAAACAAGTCACACAAACATGCACAAGGCACACGAGCAGTCACAACTTAGCATTTTTTATATAGCCACCCTCACACGATCCGACCTGACCGGAACGTGTTTCGTTGGGCGCCCTCACACGACCTGATCTGGCCCGACCCTATTCGACCTGCCTGAACGCATTTCCCTAGATGCTCTCGCAATTCACGACCCAAACCGACCCGACCCGCTCGAACACGTTTCCTTGGACACCCTCACACTGCACAACTCGACGTAACCTTCCCAAACGCGTTTCCTTGGGCACACTCACACGACTTGACCCAAACACGTTTCCCTGGGCACCCTCACACGACCCGACCCGACTCACCCGAACTAAGGAATGAGGGAGAAAATGGAAAATGGGTCGCATGAATGTGCACAAGTCATATGGGTGGTCACAACTTAGCATTTTTTATAGGACCACCCTCACACGAGCTAACCCGACCCAAGCACATTTCCTTGGGCACCCTCCCACAGCAGGACCCAACCCACTAGAATGAAGGCACAAGGAACAAATGGAAAATGGGCAGCACGAATGTGCACAAGGCACACGAGTGGTTAGTACTTAGCATTTTTAACACGGCTGCCCTCACATGACCTGACCCAACCTGCCCAAAAGCACTACCCGACCTGCCCGAATGCATGACTCGACCCGCTTGAATGCACTATGTGAAAGACATGACCCAACTTGCCTGAATGCACGACACAACCTTCCTGAGCGTGTGACCCAAACAGCACAACCCAACCTGCCCGAATGCATGACCTGGATGGCACGACCCAACCCACTCTAACGTCACTACCTGAACCACAAAACCAGACCTAAACGAATGTGCACAAGGCACACCCATGATCACCACTTAGCATTTTTGACACGGTCACCCTCACATGATAGGACCTGACCCGACCCACCTGAAATCATTTCCTTGGGTACCCTCACACAAGTGAAGCATTGGCACCACTACCACTTTGTGACAGATGGTATTAAAGCTCAATTCAGGGTGAGTTGATCTTTGTTGAAGATTGAATATTGAAGCAAGGATATAACGATAGGGCTGCAGTTGGTATCGAAGCTTGGACATTATATTGGTTGGTCTCAGTGAATCATTGGCAAGGGAAAGAAATTGGTTAGGGTCAAAGCTGCATAACAAGAAATGGAAAGTTGGGAAGAATGTCAAGCGAGGCTATTTCAGAACTTTTACAGGTTGAGGTTTTCATTTACTGTCATTTGTTGCATGTCAACCGAACACTTCCAACACCCTCGGTCATCATCCTCGACTCGTAGGTATTACATAATCCCCCACTTAAGATAATATTTTCATCCTCGATAGTGCTATCATTATTGTCGCATCATATTGTCGTAATATATTGTTGCAACTTCCATCCCAACGTACCATAACATAATATCATCACATAAACCATCAAGGTTCATGTCTAACATATCCAAGGGAAATATCTCCTCAATCGATGATCATCAACACATCTGTCACAATCATCATGTGCTATACCATTGTGGGAAGTCAATATCTCCATCATGGCCACATGCTACTGCAACATATATCATGTCAACCCATCATATATCATCAATATCATGTGAATCTTTGCATCGAGTACTCTAACCAAATCAACGTTAAAAAACCTCCTATGTGTCCAACATAACTCTGCACACTGCTATAGCCCTTGTAAATTGAACTAGTCAGGTGATCAGTCTAACCATACATTCTCATCATGAGAATGAACATCCTCATACCCTGCATTAGTTGTTCCTCTCACATATTGTCACATCCATCAACTTAATCAATAATCTATCCCATATGAGTGTAAAGTAAGATGTGTTTAGGTCCATGAAGCGTCATTCATCTAATCCGCGACATGTTGTCCATCTAGCAAGCCATCTCTATCTGAAATGTGCGACCCATGATGTTAATATCCATGTGCTGTTCAAAATACAGTCACAACTATTGTGCATCATCCACATGTGAAAGGTCCTCCTCAAATCAAGTCAAGAACATCCTCTCAAAAAGGTGCGATATTAAGGTCCATGAAGCTATGTTCATCCCATCTGTAATATGGATCCAACAAGCGTACCAAAGTTAACTCAAGAAGGCTCAACTGTTACACAACATTTTTTCACCTTCCCTGCAATCCCTTTCCCCACATATTGGAGGGTCGTTCCCGTGACTTGTGAACAATGTCATACTTTGAAAACATTTTCTTTGCATCCTTCCGCATAAGGACATCATTTCTCTTATTGGACATTTCCTCAAAAAGAACACAAAATATATGTTTTTTCCTTGGCGCGGATAGCTAGTTCACCCCTCACGCCAATGTGAAAGATTTTCACTAGAGCCTGTGCCCCCTGGTACTTTGTCTCAGTGCAGCCCCCATGCCAAGCTGTTTTAGGATTTTTTTTTTTAATTAGAGGCAAAAGTTTCATTATAACCACCTCAGGGATGAGTCACTGGAATTGGTTAAGTTGATGAGCCACGTATCTCTCTCTTTAGGTAGTGTTTTTTACCTCCCATGGAACACTCCTTGAAGATATGCCTCCCTTCCATGATTATAGGGATCCTAACTTCTCCCTTTCCCACTATGTAAACATGCCTTCTCCCTTTATGAAATCTAGCTGAACATATAGCCAAGGAGCTAAACTTGGAGAAGAATACTATAGCTGAGTAATTTCTATTGAGAAGGTAGAACCAAGGATAACTACATAGAGAGAGTCCTGTCTGAATTCCTGACTAGCCTTTATGAGACGCACTCTGCTTGAGCCCTGCTAGAGGAGATCGTAACGTCAAAACTTGGTTGTACTCTTCCTTTCATTTATTAATAGACTCGACTATGGTGTTGGTTCCATCGTTGTCGTATGTTTTTTATGTAATGCAATTGATTTAGTCCTCTTCGAATGACAGATAGTTATGAATTTGAATTAGTATGTTGTATATTGTCATTGTTTCTTGTGTGTGTGTAGGTGTCTGAGCATGAAAGCAAGTGGATCGTGATCTGTCAAACCAGGAGTGAGGAGCAAACCACTCTTTCCAATGACAACAATAGCATAGGATCTCCGGTAAGTCATCTATCAAATCTCCATCCATTCATTAGCTAGGAGTCAATATTATATCTTGTCTTGTTTGTGGCTAGACCCACTCTAGGGCTAGTGGGATCGCCTCTGTTCGCAGAGGGGATTTACCTCACCAACATATTGGTGACTCTGTTGGGGAGCTCAATGCGAGTTTTTCTTTCACCCATTAGGTCTTCTTTTAGTCTTTGCTTTCTTTTTTTTCCTTTTCTAATTATTCTGCTAAGCCTAAGACCCTTGTTCAGCCCCAGAGGATCAGATCTGATCTCTGTCTTTCAAAATTTTCCCTTTTGCCTGAGTGAATTGGCTTGGTGCATTTTATGTTTAGGCAAACAGGTCGATTGGCACTAGTTGCTAGTGTTGCACCCGTGCCATCCCTTGTTTGGCATTGATTACAAACAAATAGCCGCACCGACCCCTGTAGGTTTTAGGGTTTTCTTTGTTTTGGAGATTTTTGGTCAGTGCTTGTGCTTCTAGGTAATTTTATGCATGCATTGAGTTCTTTAGAATTGTTTTTTATTGTGATTATTGTTTGTGTCTAATTGATGATGTCAATTAGAGTTTAATTTAATGTCAACCTGAGAAGGTAAACATAGAAGTGCTTATCTAAAATATATAGATCTAGAAAGATTCGTAATTTGTCCAAGATTTTAAATTTCCCTTACAAGAACATATTCATTAAGATATCTTTCAACAATTAATCAAACCTATATCTAATAATTGTTTGAGATCTATGGTTCTCTTACAAGAACATATTCTACAAGATCTCTTCCAACATTAGAACATCTAATAAGAACTTAAAAGCTGAAATGAAATAAACCTAGATCTAATAATTGTCTGACATCTTATGGTTCTCTTAAAAAAACACTTTCAAATAATATCCTTCCAATATTATAACATTTAACAAAATTTAAAAGCTGAAATCAAAGAAAAACATAAATTAAGTTATACCTAAAATAAAAAAATAAGCATGCAAGTGAGGCCATGGGGGCCCTCCATAACTCCACAATCACACCACTTCAATGGAGACTCAGATGTAGAAGCAAAATTGAAGTATGATCCTTTATTTCAAAATCTCCATTACAAACCAACTCTAAGGTTACAACTCTAAGCTTCTAAGATTACATACTCCAAAATTCTAAGATTACAAAACTTCAAGATTCCAAAACTTCAAGATTACAAATGGAGGAGATTGTACTCCTATTTATACAATGGGATGAGTAACAAACGCATAATGATCATCCACTAATGTCTCTTTAGTTCCATACATCTCTCAACCATCTAGACACATAACCCCCTTTTGTCCTTGATCTTCTCCATGAGGTTTATCTCTTCAAATTCGAATTTGATCATCCAAGGCCACATAAAGGTGTCTTGGAAGCTTCCTTGGCACCTACACATGTCACAAAAACAACCCACTTTCCATATATAAAGTAAAATATATTATTTTATAATATTTAATCAATAATTTCTCTTAAAAATTCTTAAAAATAAATAATATTTGGAAATATAAATGAGACCCATTAATGGTGAATAATAGGGAAAATGAAGTGACATGGTGGTGAATAATGGGTGATATAATGGAAGCATAGGTGAAAAATGTATGGTAATGAGTGACATTTTGGAACCCAAACATACTCCCCAACTGAAGCTCTTGCATGTCCTCATGAAAGCTACTACAATGACTTGTTTAATTTAATTCTTGGATGAGATTCCTTTTACAAGATGTTTGGTTCTTGTGTAACAAACATCTTTCAATCATGGTATTCCTTTTAACTTTGCACATCTTTGGATAACTTTTTATTTTTGCAAAGCATTTACATCTTTTAATGCTTGGTTCTTGTGCTACAATCATTATTTACTTTGTTGAGATCTCTTTTTAATGATTGGTTCTTGTGTTTACCATCATTATTTACTTTGTTGAGATCAATCATTTTAAGAAGTCATTTAATATGCTCATCATATTTAAGAAGTCATTTAATATGCTCATCATTTTGTAGTAGTTTTTATTGTGGGAATATTATGTGGGTTAAGATGTAATATGAATGAGGGAAAAAAATGAAGTGTGAAATTCCCCCCTCCCCAACTGATGGTTTTTGACAATTTTTAATGAGAAAGGGAATAGTGAAATAGTGGAATATTTTCCAAATATCATCATTTTAGCATCTAAAAAGAATTTCAAGATTAAAGGCTAGAAAAAATCATACCTTAATTACCTAAAAAAGTGGATGAATCATGCATGTTCAGCTGCTGCAATTCTGATATGAAGCAAGTTGTGGATGAAAGATGGATATGTATTGCCGTATCTACTGCTGGATCTTCTGTTGGATAGTCTGATGAATCTGATGAGTCTGCTGAATATGGATGAAAATGTATAAGGCTTGGAAGGTCTACAAAATATAAAAGTTACATTTTCCTCCCCCCAGCCTTATTTATTGACTTGTCCTCAAGTCAGGACAAACTAAAAAAACAATGAAAGGAATTCTGCTTCATCTGCTACAAATATGGGTCTTCAAGTCTTCCACACTTGATGGCATAAATCTTACTATGTGATTAAATGTGCTGGTGTCGAACATAGCAATAATTTTTTGACTTAGTGGCAATTAATGAATGCCACTAGCCAACACGAGAGCTCCCACAATTGATTCCAATGGGAGTCAAGATGCCTAACACATCTTTGTAGGTACGAATAAGTTTGTTGTGGTTGAGTCACCTACAAGATCCAACGAACAAGGGGTATTAATGTACTCCCATTGTTCATTGGAAAGAGTACTTGCCATTAGGGCATGCAAGCCTCTAGGTTTTTTTACAAATATAATTAGACTCTAAGACTTTGACTCAATGATATACATAGAAGCAGTGTTTTATTGGCGGAAATGAAAGGGGAAGGAAATGACAAGGAAAATTAGAATGACAATAAGCTTGTAAGTGAGCTTCTTGGTTTTATTTTTTGAGTTAGGAATGGATGAAAGGAAATGCATGGTGAATGATCAAGAACTCTTGCTTTGAAAAATGGACACAAAAATGGTATGCTTTATGGATTGACAATTGGTGGAATTCAAAATCTTTTGCAAAAAGGGAGGTGGAAGGTAGTGGTTATGGACATGGATTTGTCTTTAGAATTTTTTCATGAATTTAGTCATTTGAAGATCAATTTTTGTCACAATGTAATCTCCTTAATGATCACTTGATTATCCTGTAACCTGTAAAAAAAACTTGGTAGAAAGAAACATAAGTGTGTTCAAGAAGGAATGCGCATTTCCTTCATGATTCTTACACAAAAATTTCATACCAAATAAAAAAAATTAAGGACAATCAAAGTGTTTAAATTGACTCAATCATGATATTAATATCAATCCATTCTTAAAAATAACCATGAAAAGTAATACTCCCTGTTTGTGTCAGATAACTCATGAAATGTGTTCGGCAAAAAGATTGGCATTAGAAATATCTGTTGTGTTCTGCATATTAGTATGTCACATAAAAGCATTCAACAGAGAGATGTTATGAGTTTAATGCCAACTTGAAGCTATCAAAACAATATAATAATCATCTATAGAATCCTCCAAATGTTTGATAAATCGATCCTAAAAATTTGTTTCCAAGTGTTCCATTATTTATTTTCAGACCTGCGTGAATTTTGTGGAATTTTTTTTTTATTTCTTATTTATTTTGCACTTGTACCAGCTCTTGCAATTTCAAATAGTCCTGTAATTCTCATGATTCTCTCAATTTTCATCTCACCAAAGTTTTTTTAATGCCAATATCCTTCACATGCAAATATTTACCCTTTAAATCCTTCAAAACAATCACAAAACACATAACAATTTATTTATTTATTTATTTTTTATTATTTTTTAAAAAATGATAACAAACATAACATAATAATAACAATCATAATCTAATATTATAAAACAACATAACAAACATTATATATATTACAACTATATTAATACAACATAACAAATATTAAATATTACATTTAAAAATATAATAAATAATAACAAATTACAATTAATACAATTATATCAACATATTAATATATTAATCAATAAAATTAATATATTAATATAACATAACAAAAACTAACTATAATAATAAATTATAACTAAATACAAAAATAAATAAAAACAAATTAAAACTAAAATTGGAAAACAAACCCAAAAGAATTGGAAAACAAAACATGTGAGGATTTTTCATCATGCAGTTGCTTGCTATGAGAGGATTTTTCATAATCGCATGGTTGAAGCTTCCATGGTAGCACTCAGCTCTTGGCTATTTGTAGCACTCACACCCGAGCTGCAGCAGTCAACAAACGTTGTAGCCTCTCGGCCCACCTTATGCAGCAGCAACAAGAACTCAAATACGATCTACTATATCGGTGTTGTCTTTGTTTTAATTAGCTGAGCTCTGCTATGATTTTTTTAGTTACCTTGGTTTATTTGGGTGAGAATGGCGAAGGAAGATCAGTTAGCTCACAAGAGGAAGAGTTTTTTTTTTTCTTCACGCTGTCACCAAAACAGGGTCCCGAAGAACCGTGATTTCCTCTCAAACCATTAAGACTCAAAGGAAACAATTTCTGTGTTATGTGATTCATTCAGTTCCGGAAAATGCCCATATCTTCTTTTTTTCAAATTTACCTTGGTTCAATTAGAAACTGCTTTTTAAATATGACATTTTTGCAGAGGTTATGTTTCTCTGTTTCCTAATGACTGGATAAAGTAGTTATTCAGAGTAGAACAAGAAGAGAAAGAGAGTGAGACTATAGTGCAGCAATTGTGTATAGTTTCGTATGGATCTGTACAGCCAAAATCATAAAGGAGAGCCACATAGGAATA
Source organism: Pinus albicaulis (assembly GCA_034641835.2). NCBI lineage: Eukaryota > Viridiplantae > Streptophyta > Pinopsida > Pinales > Pinaceae > Pinus > Pinus albicaulis. The sequence goes on from CM076570.1 coordinate 51,323,702, forward strand.
TAGAAAGTCATACAGTGGTTTGCTATTATTTTTTCGATTTATATGTAGCCAGATGTATCAATTTTTTTTTTTTTTTTGTGCAACTCTGTTTTGCATTGATTTTATTTACCATGCAATGTGCTTGTTTAGCATAGTGTGGAGGTTTCCTTGTCAGATTGAGACCTGGAATCAGTCAAAGTCTATGGGAAGCACCAGTCTTATAGTAGGGAAATATGATTCAACGATGGTAAAATTCATACATACAAATAAATGAGACCCTTTCTAGTGGCCAACAAAATCTACACTATACTTTGGTAGCACAAAAGTATAGCCATTGGCATTTTCCATATATTTCCAATTCCTTATTGGGCATATTCATTTTCATTTGTTGTGTGCAAAACCCATGTTTTCCATCAACGTAATACATTGTGTAATCAAACAAATTGGAAATACCTTTGATATGATTTATCAGTATTGAAAGCATTGTAGTTTTAATGATTTTGTGTAAATTATGAGAAAGAGTGTTTTTATTTAATTTTGAAAATAAATCAATAGATTTTCTGATCTTCCCGATCGCACGAAGCGCAGGAAGAGAGCATACTAATCTCTTGATTTTTTTATTTATGCAGGTTAGCATGGATGGATAAAACACAATTAAGATCTACGACAAAACCTTGCATTATCTACACTCTTTCTGCAATGTCACGGGGGCGTTTAGACTCTCGGAAGACAAAGCTTTCCGATAATCAAGCTCCTGGCTCACCCGTGATACAGAAACAAGACATATAAATGCAAATGTGAAGCAGCTCTTTTTATTCATGATGATATTTTAAAAAAACAAGGCTAAAAGAAAATTCTACAAGGAAATTCTACGAAAAAAAATTCTACGACAAAATTCTATGAGATCTCATTTTATTTTTTATTTTTAAGCTATTCTACATTAACTTGAAAGATGTTTTATTTTCTAAGTAAAAGAATGCTTCCAGTGAAGCCATCTACGGACTAAAAATTTGAACATGCTCACATCAAGATTTAAAATTTTTACGTTATGTTTTACAAGTATGTGAGAATCCTATCTTAGAGTTGGCTCAAGGTTATTATCCTTGCTCTCCAAGAAGTACCTGTTCAACATTGCCAAAATCCTCATCCGTAGATGGATTAGTGAGAAATGGGGGGTTTAAAATAAAAACTGAATTTTAAATTAACTATGTACGAAAATAAAAATGCTCCAAACTTTTAACTCCTTTATGAACCTATTGTCACCAAGTTCCACAAATTAGTCCATAAAAACAAATGCATAAAATAATTACTAAATCCTTCTAGTTGCACTTCCCCGGCAACGGCGCCAAAATGTTTGTGTCTAATTGATGATGTCAATTAGAGTTTAATTTAACGTCAACCCGGGAAGGTAGACTTAGAAGTTCTTATCTAAAATATATAGATCTAGAAAGATTCCTAATTTGTCCAAGATCTTAAATTTCCCTTACAAGAACATATTCATTAAGATCTCTTTCAACAATTAATCAAACCTATACCTAATAATTGTTTGAGATCTATGGTTCTCTTACAAGAACATATTCTACAAGATCTCTTCCAACATTAGAACATCTAATAAGAACTTAAAAGCTGAAATGAAATAAACCTAGATCTAATAATTGTCTAAGATCTTATGGTTCTCTTACAAAAACACTTTCAAATAAGATCCTTCCAATATTAGAACATTTAAAAAAAATTAAAAGCTAAAATTAAACAAAAACATAAATTAAGTTATACCTAAAGTAAACAAATAAGCATGCAAGTGAGGCCATGGGGGCCCTCCATAACTCCACAAGCACACCACTTCAATGGAGACTTAGATGTAGAAGCAAAATTGAAGTATGATCCTTTATTTCAAAATCTCCATTACAAACCAACTCTAAGGTTACAACTCTAAGCTTCTAAGATTACATACTCCAAAATTCTAAGATTACAAAACTTAAAGATTACAAATGGAGGAGATTGTACTCCTATTTATACAATGGGATGAGTAAAAAACTCATAATGATCATCCACTAATCTCTCTTTAGTACCATACATCTCTCAACCATCTAGACACATAACCCCCTTTTGTCCTTGATCTTCTCCATGAGGTTTATCTCTTCAAATTCGAATTTGATCATTCAAGGCCACATAAAGGTGTCTTGGAAGCTTCCTTGGCACCTACACATGTCACAAAAACAACCCACTTTCCATATATAAAGTAAAATATATTATTTTCTAATATTTAATCAAGAATTTCTCTTAAAAATGCTTAAAAATAAATAATATTTGGAAAATATAAATGAAACCCATTAATGGTGAATAATAGGGAAAATGAAGTGACATGGTGGTGAATAATGGGTGATATAATGGAAGCATAGGTGAAAAATGTATGGTAATGAGTGACATTTTGGAACCCAAACAATTAGCTTCCTTCCTTCAGTTGTTTGTCCATTTCCCCTCAGCATCACAGCCTTAGGGTTTTTAAGTGCTTTGGTATGATGAGCCTCCTGTAGGAGTTTGAGCCTTTTGTTTCGCAATCAACTTTCTTCTTGGTTTGGTTGCATTCATTTCCCTTTATCCGTGTGAGTGATTGCATTGGTTGAATGATTCTTGACTCTTTTGTTCAATTTTTCTTCTTGTCACTCCAGGCATAGGTCACTGCTTGCATGGGTCTGTTTGGAAATCTTTCTTCAATTCGAGAGATTGCAACATTGGTTTGAGTTTTGTTATGTTTGTCCTGGGTTGATTGAAATTGTTTCACTTCAACTCTTGCATTAACATTCTCGAGCTAGTTTTTTGGTTTGCTTCTCATGTCATTTAGTGCACTGTTTTCTCTATTACATTGAAAAATAAAAATAAAAAATTTGTTTGCATTCTTGTTTGCATTGTAAAATTGGAAGTCTTACGCATATCTAGCATTGGACATTCTAGGAAAGATTTCTCATTTCATTAGCTTGCATCAGATACTGTAGTGGATGTTTATGCGTGTTCTCATTATTTTCTATCATTTGAAAACTCCTAAATTTCTCGTAGATATATTTTCATCGAACAAAATGGTATCTTTTGGGATGTAGCTTGCATTTAGGAATTTTTGAGATCCAACATTCGATAGGACCTTGGAATTGAAATGTAAATACAAGATCAACTTAAAATTTACTCAATTAACCTAAGGCAACATTAAAACCTGACGGAACATATAGTGGTCTAAGTTAGAGACGTGTTCTGGCGTCTTTAAACCTAGCAGCTGTCGCTCGCCATATGGCTTTAGATAGCACTAGTATAGACTTGTGCTCCCCGTACCATCGAGTATATAAAGGGAGACCCCACTAGGTTTCTATCCTTTTATCTGTAGGAAGTTGAGTCTGTCGCCCTGTAACCGTGATACACATAACATAGAATTCGGGGAGACTACTTGTACGTACGTCAAGTCCTTGGTCAATTCTTATTTAATTTGATCACCAAGGTGTATCTGGCAGTTCAAGGAAACCTGGTACACCCTTCTACCTAAGACTACCTGAGTAGTCATTTTCAATCTTTACTGGCTCCATAAATTTGAAAATATCATCGAGCACTTGTCCTTTCACGCTCGCTTAAAACTAAAAGTGACTAGAGTCATCTTTCTCCTATTTCTTGACTCTTAAAACATGAAACATCGAAATTTTGGTTTCAATGTGGTAAAATAAACTACCTACGATTACACGCCCATTAAAGTTTGATCGCTTGGCCTGTCTTTTTTTGCCTTGGTCGTTATCTAAGAGTTTTAATTTTGATCTCTCTTCCTTTTCTAGTGTGCTACAGTCACAGTGGCGGAACCATCGATTTCGTCTAGTGGTAGTCATTTCTTGGATGATTCATCTGAAAATTCTCAAACCTTTAAGTCTAAAAAGCTTCAACAGCCTATTCTCCCATTAGAGTACCCCTTTGGAGAACCATTTGAGTTCACTTGGCCTCTTTCAAATGCTTGGTTTGGGTTTGGGTTCGGGGAGCATCTTCCCCCTCTTACATCGGGATCACCATTTTTGGATGCTATCATACCTCCTAGTCCTTGTATTCTTTTACAAGATCTCATGGTGGATTCAGATATGGACTCGTCTGGTCCTATTGGCAGTGAGGGGATTCTTGTTTCTGATGAATAATAGCAACTTTTCCTAGAAAACTTCCCTTAAGAGTCTGCATAATCTTCACCATCGGTGTCACTTCCAGCCGGATATAGGTCTTTGGGTCAGATTATGGCCAGTGTTGCCTCCATGGAAGCATCAAATCCATCAAGGGGTTCAGTCCTTCCATCATTAAGGATTTCACCAACAAAAATTTTCTCGTCAACACCTTTTCTTACATCTATCCCCACTAGACCTAATGTCTACATGGCTTCATCGGCATCGGTTGTCACCAGTCAGTCGTCAGGAGCTTCACCTTCAGTAGAGACTTCAATTGCCATGGAAATCCCTGATGGCTCATCTTTCGAGGAGCATTAGCTAGCTACTTAGCAGCAGACCTCCCAGACTTACCAGTACCGTGAGGATTCTGGTGAGCCTTATATTTCTCATTATGACACGGTCGGTAACCCCATTTAGACACTTCCATTTCATTATGATGAGTATGGTAACCCTATCTATTTGCCTGCTTCAGAAGCTTATGAGTTTCTTTCCGGTTTTAGACCTACCTTGCCTGTGCAACCTTCTAACCAACAAGGACAACCCTTTCAGGGACAACCTTCGGTTCAACAAGGGTATGCTTATGACCAACAAGGACAACCCTTTTAGGGACAACCTTCAGTCTAGCAAGGGTATGCTTATGACCTGCAAGGAAAACCCTTTCAGGGACAACCTTTGGTCCAGCAAGGATTGTTTTACGGTTGGTGAGGATTGTCTTACAATCCACAAGGAAAACCTTTACAATTTCAGCCTATGATCCAACTTGGGCAACCTCAAGGACTTTCTGGGCAACCGATATATAAACCAGGGCCTTCATACGGTCTTGGGGGGGAAATTTATACATCTCAAGGGCAACCTTTTGTGCAACCACAATATCCATACCTTCCAATTGGTCCAAATGTTGCACAATCAGGGTCGTCTTATGGTCCTTTTCTAGCTCAATCTAGTCATCAGGCACAGCCTAGCCCATCACAGCCATCAGGCCAACTTGCTCTTCTAAAGCAACCTGGTGGCCCTCATCAGTTAGGTCAACCTGCTCAGCAGGGACAACCTGCACAGACAGTTCACCCTGCTCAGCCACCGCTCTACTCTACACCACAGTCAGGTCAACCTGTGCGCCTGATTTATCCAGCTCAGCAGGGCCCTACTTATCAGTAGCCCATTTGACCCCAAGGCACTTATTATCCTTGAGGTCAATATCGATCGATTTATAATGCGCCTCAAGGTTCTACTTATTACCCTCAACCGCCGGGCTATACTTACATTCCGTAGAAAAATATTTATGATGCTCAATCAAGACCCTCATATACTCAGAATCAGTATCCTATTCCTCAACCTCTGTATCCTCGTCCTCAGCAGTCGTATCAGTCTAACTATCCGGGTTATACCCCTTATGGTCTGAATCCTTTGGGATAGAACCAATGGGGGTAGTGCTACACTCAACTAGGATGGAATGTGGGTACGGGTCCTTATGGAGGACCTGTTATGCCTTCAATCCTTAATTACCCTTTCTCACCACGTTGGAATTATCGGATGTGTCCAAGTTAATGAATGATCCAATCCTTCATAATCTGTATTGGCCTTCGGTTCTAACTAAGGTTCCTAGTGATTACCCCAAATTTGAGGGCAAGGCTATAGAATACCCCAAAGCACATGTCATGACATACCATTTATGGTATTCTTAAAATTCTTGGGTGGATAAATCTATTCGACTCCATCTTTTCTAGCGAAATCTCACTGGAGCTACTGCTAAGTGGTACATTGAGCTGTCTCGCAGTATATTTCAAGATTTCAACTCTCTTTCTATGGTGTTCCTTACTCATTTCCAGTTACTGGTTCATTATGAAGCTGGGATGCATCTCCTAACATCCTTGAAACAGGACTGGGCTACCCATATCTTGGATCACATTCATGAATTGAGACATCATTGTCGTCTGATCAAATTTGAAATTCCTGATCAGCTTCTTACCCATTGGTTCACCACCTCTTTTGTCAATCATATTACAAAAGATATAGCCATGGGGGCATGTGTTACCGAGGAACAAGCCATTGCTCATGCCCAGTACATTCATTTAGTGTACTCTCAATTGGGCATTTTGTATGATATCTTGATTGATTCCTCACATCATGGGACTTCTAAAGCACCAACCACCCCATCCGTCAATGACGTTATTGGTTCCATGTCTCAGACTTCACAGAAGTCTTCCAACACTGGGAAGAAAAAATAAAATTCTTCCAATGATTCTGCTTCTCATCCTACCCCGGATTCTGGTAAAACCTCGGAGGTCAACACCATTCAGGCGAATCCTCTAGACAAGACATCCAAGGGGAAAAATAAATGGAAAGGCGAAGGAAAAGTTGATTCCCCAAAACTAGAGTTGTCTAAACCTCGTGTTGATGACGATTCACAGCGCAAGCCAAAGTATCCCTATCTGATTTGTGATGAGGAACACTACATTGACGATTGTCCTAGATGAGCTGAAGTTAGTAAATTGCTCAAAGGCACTAAGGGAACCTCGAATGTCCTCAAGGAACCTTTTCCATCTCAGCAAACTCATATGGTCGATCAACTCACGCCATCTACACCGTTTGGCTCTCAAGTGTTCATGAAGAATGGTTCTGCACCCGTTTCCAATGCTACTTGGTCGAAAGATTATATTGGATCACGTCAGGTAGTCAGGAAAGTGATCACTAATGGTCCTCCTCCTCAACTTGCCTCTGGTCCTCTTGAGATTGAAAGGCCCAATGCTGAACTCATTGTATCGCCACCTTCTAAAGGTGTTCTCCGGAAATCTTCTTATAATCCTAACACTCGTGCTGCTCAGCATTACAATATTGTTGAGGATTTAGCATAGGCACCATCCGCGATGTCCATGTTATAAGTGCTTCAGAGTTTTTCATATCAACAGAAAGTGTTATTATCTAAGATTGGTAGGATCGATCCTGCTGATTCTAGCCTTCTCTCTTTCAACTTAGAGAATTTCGTTCCCCGACTTCTACACCAGATTGGGCTTGTCATACAAGTCGGTATTAATAGTCTCAACATCCATAGAGCCATTTTGGATGAAGGTGCATCCACTTGTGTCATTTCATCTACTTTCTGGAAGGCTATTGGTTCGCTAGCCCTAACTTCATCACCTAATGCCCTTGAGTCATTTGATGGAAGGGAATTGAAACCCTTAGGTGTTCTCGCTAGCTTGCCAATCACGTTGCAAGAAAATATGGTCAATTTCGAAGTAGAAGTAGTTGACACTAAACTTAATTAAAATCTTCTACTCGGTCGTAGTTGGACTCACGCTATGTTGTGTATTCCATCCACCCTCTTTCATCTTCTAAAGTTTCCACATGAAGGAAAAATGATTAATGTTGACCAGTTGTCATTCTTTACCTCATCTTCTAAGAACAACGTTCCATACATGGATCAGATTCCTTCTCCTCCCAACAGCATAGGGCTGGGTATTTTCAAAGACCCTGCCCTCATGGGTATCTTTCCCCTTCCGCCACCAAATACCGTTCAAGTTAATATGATATCTAGGTCGGATGACTCGTGGATTGTCCCTTTACCTGAACGGTTTGACTCATTTGGGGATTTGATGATACTTAGTCCAATTGAAATCAATTATTGTGAGCTTGTAGTTGCATCAAATTCTTCCCCTTATGAAGATTCTCCTTTGAGCATGTCTCTCGACATTTATTCTCAATCCCCCTGGCTCGGTGATACAGATTGGCCTGATCTTTTGAAAGAAGTGTTTTCATCCGATGAGGCTATCGTGGAAACCATGTCTCTCAAAGACCTACCGTGGAGTCATGGGCATCACCGTTCCTCGTTTATGCCTGGCCTCGGGGCAATGTCTAATTGTCTTGAGCATTTTGCGTCTCAAGTTCCTTATCCGCCACTTCAAATGCCTATCTTGACTCATCAAGTCTTCACTGAGGGTAACTTGAGTAACATCACCCAGACGATGCCTATCAACATTTCCGTGAAATCGGGAATTGTCGAGAAGATCCATGTTAGAGTCACTTACTCACTTGATGAAGTACAAGTGTACACTAGTCTCTTTCATGAATTCCATGATTTTTTCGCTTGGTCTTACGAAGAGATGCTAGGAATAAATCCCAATATTGTGGTGCATGAGATTCCCACCTACCCTAGTGTGAAGCCTATTCGCTGGCATCTTCGTCCAGTGCATCCTCGGAAAGTCATCACCATAAAAGCTGAAGTTAAAAAAATTCTTAAAGTGGGTTTCATTTCTCTGATTCTTCTAACAGAGTAGGTTTCTAACATTGTTCCTATGGATAAGAAGTAGTGAACAATTCGCGTATATGTTTACTATCTCGATATTAATCAGGCCTGCCCTAAGGATAACTATCCCACCCCTTTCATCGACTGGATCATTGACGATTGTGCGGGGAGTGAGATTTTTTTCCCTTATGGACGGATTCTTTGGCTATAATCATATCAAAATCCTCCTGTCCGATCAACATAGGACCACTTTTATCTGTCCTTGGAGAACGTTCGCATATAATAAACTCCCTTTCAGCTTGAAGAACACTGGGGCTACATTCCAGCATCCGATGTCTTATGCCTTTCATGATATTTTTCATATTTTTCAACCATACCTAGATGACCTTCCATCTCATTTAGGTGTGCAAAAAGACCATCCAGACCATCTTCGCTAGATCTTTCTTTGCTGTAGATGCTACAACATTCGGCTCAATCCATATAAATGCATCTTCTACGTTGACTACAGTAGGCTATTAGGGTTTATCGTATCCAAAGATGAAATTTTCCTTGATCTTTTTAAGGTTGAGGCTATTGTTAATCTCCCTGCTCCATCCTCGTTACACCAGCTCCATAGTCTCCAAGGGAAAGCAAATTTCTTACATCGTTTTATCCCGAAATATGCCAAAGTAGCCAAGGGGTTCACATGAATTTTAAAACAGGATGTCCCTTTTTGCTGGGATGATATTTCTCAGCAGTCTTTTGATACGCTTAAGACGTTGCTTGTCAATTCTCCTCTATTACATCCTCTAGATTATCATCATGATTTCACCCTCTATCTAGCTGTCACCTTTAGTACAATTGCCATGGTTTTGGTTAAAGATGATGATGATGGTAACGAGCATGTTATTTACTACTTGTCTTGAAACCTTCTCGACCCTGAAATGCATTATGCACATGTTGAGAAGTTAGCGTTGGCTACTGTCTAGGCCATCTAGCATTTTTTTCATTATATCCTTTTACGAACGGTCACTGTGATTTCTAATTCTAACCCCATGACCTATATTCTGTCTCGATAGTTGCTGGGGGGAAAGTACTTGAAGTGGATCGTTATCCTCCAAGAGTTTGATTTGGAATTCACTACCACCAAATCAAAGAAATCACTCATTTTCATTGATCTAATTTTTTGTCTCCTTGCCGACTCTGCTCCTTCTTATTCCGAGGATAATATTCCGGATGAAACTGTTTTCTTGATTAGAACCCTCGATCCATGGTATGGAGATATCATTCTATATCTCTAGACTTCTAATTTTAGGTCTGAGTTGATGAAAGATGCCTGACGCTACATTCGGCATCAGTCAAAACCTTATCATATTATCGGAGATACCCTCTATCGTGTTGGAGTCAATTCCATGCTCTGCCGATGTCTGACCCTCGAGGAAGCTGAGAAAGTTTTAAATGAATGCCATATTGGTGCCTGTGGTGGTCACATGTTCGATTATGCCACTGCACAGAAGATCCTTCTTATTGGCTATTTCTGGCTGTCCATTTTTAGAGACTGCATAGTCGCAGTACGCAAATGCCATGGGTGCCAAAAATATCAACGCAAGATGCGTGCGCAACCCATTCCTTTACACCCTGTCATTATCATTGGTCTTGTTTCCAAATGCGGCATCAATTTTATGACGTGTAACCCTTGCTCTGTGAGGCGGCATGACTATATTATCGTTGTCATCAGTTATTTTACGAAATGGGCCGAAGCAATGCCTACACTCACTATGCATGGTAAGACAGCAGCATAATTCATATTCAATCATGTTATTACTCAGTTTGGTGTCCCTCAAGCCATTGTTACTAGTCATGGTTCACATTTTTGGGACTATATGATGGCAGAGCTGACGTCTAAGTTGGTTCTGCATCACGACAACTCAACGCCATATTACCCTCAAGCGAACTGCCAATTTGAAGCTGTAAAAAAATTTCCTGTTACGATGCTTCAACGAACAATTTGGATCCATAAATCAAATTGGCATCTCATGTTGTTTTCAGCTCTATGGTATTACTGAACATTGATTAAGATTTCAACTAGATTCACCCAATTTCAGTTGGTGTGCGAATTGGAAGATACTCTTCCGATTGAGTGTGGAATTCCTTCACTCAAATTAGCTATGGAATTACTGCCTAATACTTCACCTAAGGAAGAGCATCTCCTCTATTTAGAGAGATTGGATGAAACTCTTCACTTAGCTGCTTTGGTCATCGAAGCACAAAAGAAGCGAGTCAAAGCTCACTTTGATCAAATAGTTTCCCCTCATTCTTTTATCGAAGGTGACCTCGTTCTCGTATACGACCAAGCTCATGACTAGCTGGGGGCAGGTAAATTCCAACACATGTGGCATGGGCCTTACATCATCAAATGTGTATTACATAATGGGGCTTATGAGTTTATTGATTATGAAGGTTATCCCTTAGCATAGCCCAGAAACGGGTTGTATCTGAAAAAGTATTATGATTGAGTCATTAATGCATGATATGTGTACATAGGTGATTTTTTTACATTTTTGTGCAGGTTTAGGTTTTATGTGCTTTGTAAGATTTTTCTTCTTATTGGTTCTTTCTGGTTATGCAGATGTCTATTACCCCTTATGTCTGTTTCATGGATGGTGCTTCTCGCAGTACCAAGAGCTTGTCTTCGATAGCCTAGGTAATTTAATTAAACTACAAGGTATTTGTCGAAGAAAAACTACAAAAAAACATCATTGAATATAGTGTTTTTCTGGAACTATTAACCGAGGGAGTTAACCTCAGCATACGTGCATTGCTTGTAAACCTAGATTCATAGCTTGTTGTTCTTCAACTTAACAGTCATTATTCGGTCTGTAACCCATGCATTTTGAGATTGTATTTATGTATTCTTTTGCTTGAGAGACATTTTGATTTCATCACATATCAACATATACCAAGATGAATGAATACATTAACTGATGCAGTGGTTAAAATTGTATTAGATAGACATTTCCGCAATTTATAAAACATCATCATATGTAAATAGACCCATGTAGAAAATAGATATATATATATATATATATATATATATATATATATATATATATATATATATAGATGTATATATATATATCGATTGTTTGCAGTGTGTGCATCATAAAAACCAAAAATATATATGTATGTTTCAGTTACATCCCGAGACAACATGTCTCTAAAAAATATGCTGAAATAAAAAAGCCTAGGTGCCTAATCAGCGTGGTGCTCATGATAGCACGTCACCGCCCATACCAACCGCCTCAGAAAGCGGTGGATACGACTCGGAACCCCTACAGTATTCCTCTGGTAGGCCCGAGGAACATCATCAAGGCAAGCATAGTCCAAGATCCCACGGGCAATCCCCTCCAGATTTTGTACTATCTCCTCCTCGTCGCCCTCACCATGAGGATCGAAATCACGAGGAGTTCGCCTCGCTATCGGCGACATACCTGCAAGCCTCTCTGGGCCAACATCTGCATACATATAAGATTAACTGTCAGAACATGCATATATACCAAAAAATCATAAACTAATGAAAATAAAAAATGAGTCTTACCTAGCTCTTCATCCCAATCCTCTCCCTCCGAGAGCGAGAGGTTTGGATCACCGGTGAAGTCTATACCAGAGTAAGGCCAGTCCTCCACAACAATCATTTGTCGATGGAGCCAATCAAAAAATTCTGGCCTCCAGGACATCTGTTGGCCACCCCCTACTCTAGGAATCAGCACAGCCCATCGGGCCATCTGTGGTTCTTTGGGTGGTGGCATCGGGAAAATGACCTCCTGATGCTGGAATATCGATAGTCATTCCAAGAAGAGCGATACCAGAAATTATCCATATCCAAACTATTTTAGTTTTCCCTTCTTGCACTTGGTGAGTTGCCACTTAATGTTAATAGTCACAACCTCTGCCCAGTTGTAGAGAGTGGGGTTCATGCACTCTGAGGCAAGAAGCAGTTGTGTCTTTGTGGCCTCATGCAGTGCTTACGATCCTGCAGCCCGCGTGATAGTGGGAAACACTACCTTTTGTGCCAGATTAGGAATGGTTTGGATGTCAACCTTTCCACTCCCTATTCCTTTTCGTGCCCATCGGCACACCTTGTCAATCACCATTCCCATGCTTCCCCTGGAAGGATGGGTACCGGTCAAGATAGGGACTGTACCCCTACTCGACAATCCTGTGATAAAATAGACATCAGAAACTTCAAGTTCAAATTCCTGATCTCGAAGCACGAACTTTTCTTGGTCTTCATCCCAGATGCTTATCAAATACTGAAGCAATTCTAGCTGAGCCTGAAGGCACAGTGTTAAGAAGAATTTATTTAGCCCACAATATATGAGGGCGTCCATGCACCGATCATTCTCCATGGCAAGTTCATCTTCCTCACTGTGTTCTCTCTCTTTCCACTCAATCACCATTCTTTCTGCTTGGTACCTGCACACATTGTTCATATGAACATTGTTAGTATACTTAGGCATTGAAATTTGCAAGAAATTGACTTCATTTTGCTCAAATTTATGCAGATTTTTGGGTTGCGCGGTTGGCGCGACTGTTTTGCAAACATTCGCGCCAATGGGCGCACCCTCTGTGTAAAAAGGGGGCGATTGGCGCGGGTCCGTGCCCGAAACCCACGCCAACTGTGATGCCTTATTTTTGACAAATCTTATCCTAAAGGAATCAAAATGACAAATACATGTAATGAAATTTAGCTCAAAAGATGGAAAATGGTGTCATCTCTTACCTGAGACTGGCGGAATCAAGATTGGTTCACTGGATCACTCGCAATCGTCGCCACAAGATCGCAAGGCAAAGGGTCATTGTTGCTCCACAAAGGGGTAAAAGTGAAAAGTAAATAATTTTTACCACTTATGGCATTTTATAACTTTTCAAAATCTTAAATTAGGTTTTAAAACATATTTTTCGTTTATTTTATCATATTATTTTCGAGAAATGGGTTTTACATGCGTCTTTTGTGCAGCAATAGGTTTTCACATGGTTATGATGAAGAACGAGTTGTATTTTATACTTTTTCAAACTTGGTAAAAACATGAAAAAGTCCCTACTGGAGTCACCTTTCAGCTCTTTTCTGACTCTCTAAAACTGAAAAGATTGTCGAGACTCTTGTCGTTTTGAACTCATTAAATGGCTGAGAAACTATATCTACTCGGTATATGTTTATCCCTTTTTCAGGTCGGGATAGATTATTTACAAAAAAGGAATACCTTAGCCTATCACGACTGAGAGGTTCTCTCGAATGTTGTTTTCTACCATTTTGGATCTGAGAGAATATTTACGAAAAGGGCCTTGCTGGAGTTTTCTTTTCCTCTTTCTTTTCAAACTCTCTAAACATGAAAATATGCCAATTTCTCCCATTGTCAGACTCATTAAAAACTGATGACATCAGACTCCATCGTTAAGACATTACTCAAGTTCCTCCTTCCTAGGGCTTGTAAAATGTACTAGGTTGGATTTTTCCGAAGGAAAAACTTACATCGCAAGCATATGCTATCCCCTTCAAGCTTGTTTAAAAAAAATATTGGGGTACTTGCCAGAAATGGTGGGGAAAAATGGAACTAGACTTTAGTCAGTAGTATGTCACTCTTTAACATGGTACTTGTCTGCATTCGTGTCGGGTTAGGGACATCTCTCTTCGTCATTTGTTTGCCTCCATGGGTTTGGGTAATCTCTTTTGACTGCTCATCTTCTCTTTACCTTGTCACCATGACCTCAGATCCCTTGATGTCAAATACTACCAAATCTAGTGTCGTGCCACTGATATGTTCAAGAGAAGTTTTACCTCTGCAATTTTCAACGTCCCTCTGATTCTCTGTTGGTATTAATTCACGAATCATCATATTCCTCTATCTCATGAAAATGATGTGGGAAAAATCATGGCCCTCCTTCGACCAGGTCACTTCCTTTCAACTTCAGTTCATTTTCCAGGAAGCTGATCTAAAGACTCTCTTTAGGTGCCCTAGAGCTAGCATGTCTTAATGGTAGGTTCTTTGCATCCATCGCAAGGTTCACATCATTGGCCTTCGATCGGATGATTCTGTGGGTGTTCGATGCTAGATCATTGTTCACATTCCGTGGATTGTACCTTCTGTACCTTGAGATCCATTGTCATTATTGATGGTTTCTCTCGCGTCTATTAACAACTCTCATTATTGATTGGTAATCAGGCGATGTTCCTGCATGTTTGAATTCAACTCGTCTATTCGCATGATTAAATTTATACTTTGTTCGGTTCGAGATGGAGTGCAAGACCATGGGTTTTGTTTGATGAATTCCAGGTTGCATGTTCTTTGTGGATTACTATGACTTATTACATGACTCTTCTGATTGGATGGATGTGACCATACCTAAGTCTATTTGTTGATCCTTATTGTTGGATGGTTGCGTCCATACCTCGGATCTCACTTTTTATATACTCTATTAGATGGTCAAGACCCATGCCACATATCAGGCATCAAAGATCACTATTTCACTTCCCCAGGTTCTTTATCAGCATATATGGGTTGAACCACAATAAAGCATATCTCACCCTCCCTCTCTCTCAACCTCATACTCTTTAGGGTGCATTTTTTACACATCTGCTCATCTCTAGTCCCCTGCCCCGTATATTGGAGGGCTTATTCTCGTTTGTGGATCATTTTCATATCTTTTTACTTTTAGTTTGTCTTGAAAATTAGGAAATAAAAAATTTGAAACTCAGAAAATGCATATGATATAGTATAATGTTTTATGCTGTATTATAAAAAAAAAGGGGAGAGAAGCATCCTTACAACCTTAATGCAAATCAATTTTATCATTAAAATTTATTTGAATGTATTTTTGGGTTTCATTCTTAAGTTACGAGAAACTTCCCAAGTGGAAGTAGTGATCGTGGAAGAACGTGGTCGCGTGACAAGAAGTTTAGGTATAAGCTACTGCTCATTATCCTATCTCAACACTCGCATTTTGATCATTGACTCAGGTGAACCTGACTCATCTTTAGATTCATTATGTGCTGCTTGTGTTCACCGCATTCAAGATCTCCCCACGGCACTTTAACGTGAGGGTACAACTGTCATCCTATTTCAACGGCTTTTTCCACGTCATGTCAGCATTTATTATCGGTTTTTTGTAGCTGTTAAAGAGTTATTTTGTCCCATTCCCATACATTTTTGTTTGTTTTTTCCATTCGAACCCTGTTCTTGCCACCTTTGCATTATCCGCTATTCCATGAATTATTTCCATTGCCTGTCAGCCATGGAAAAGCGAGTCTTCATACCCGGTATTACAAACCTCAATCCTCTCCTGGATAGTGAAAAAGACGTCCAGGATACCTTGTCTTCTGCCAACAATTCCTTGTTGTATCACCAAGTGACCCTAAATGCTGAGAAATCCCAGTGTTTTCAACCATGAAGAGTTCTGGTATCTTGTCCGTCTGTACCCCAAAAGCCCACTTTTTCCCCGAATTCATATCATGGCTGGTCTCTTCAATGTACCCTGGTAAGTGTTTCGTCATGAACTCGCAGGGAGAAAACGTTCTGCAGGTATCGACGAAATTAATTCGATAAGCATTGTGCTTTCCCGAAAATAAGTCACCATTGCAGTTTTCTGAAGATTCATTGGCTCATTATTTTGAAGATCTTTCAAATGAAGAATTTAGTCTGTGTATGTCACACTTGAGATCAAATTCAGAGAAAGCCCAGCTCGAAGGAGAAGAGTTTAGTTTGGAAGCGTTCGGTGCTGAGTATAGACCAATTTTAAGTTGCATTGCGGAGATTTTGGGCAAAGACAATGACCAGACAGTTGATAAATCAGTCTTGGGAATGTACGTGCTCATGATGAAGCCAGGGGTTGTTCTCGACATTCCATCTTTCTGGCAGGAAATTGTAAATTCTCAGTTGATGGCCTTTCCTCTTACAGGTTTCTTTAGATTCCCATCTTTGATTGTTTATTTATTTCTATATCAGAATGTCGAAGAATTTATGAGTTTGGGATTGAATATATTTGATGTCAATAAGCAAAAGCAATATGTGTTATTTTGGACTGATATGACTAGAAAAGAAGGAAATGAAGCAGGGCTATTTGAGTTTGCTAGTCATTATATGTCTATTGCCTATAGAATTTTCAATGGAGTTCCTCCTCCATGTTTTTTACCAAAAGCCCGGGAGTTCCTACAGCTAGGACCGAGTTGCAGATTTGGAGACTGGTTTGTGTTTGAAGAGTATTCAGAGATAAGGTTGTATGGAGCTAGCATCGAGCCCTATAGGCTCCCAAATTTTGTACCCATGCGGCTTTTCGCCTTGGAATTCATAAGACAGAGCCTTAATGTGGATCAGGTACACTTTATTCCCAAGAATAAAGGTTTTATGTTTAAATTGCCTATGAGTGTGGGACCTTTCGTGGTCAATACGAGGCAAGATTTTGATGAATTTTCTAAAATGTTGGAAGAGACACAGTTGCTACTAGGAGAAAAGTGGTCTTATGATTCGCATGGAGTAATTTCTCAGAGAAGAATTGAGAATGGATATGCTACGCTTTGTCATGTAAGCAGACCTGATCAGGAGAAGCTAGCAAACCAAGGCGGAATAAACGCATCAAAAATGAGCATTCAAACACTTGTTATTACTGAAAAGGAAAACAAAAGTGGTAGGGAAGATGTTGTTGAAGTAGATGATGAAGAGCCCAGGGAAGAAAAGAGAACCAAATTGGTTGAGGATCATTCTTCCAACTCGTCTGGTTTTACCTTTCATATCAATGAAGAACGAAATGTCCCTTCTTCTCCTGGAGGACATGAACTTTATTCAGAGAAGATGCCTTCAGTAAAACAAATATTTACACAGATTGAAGAAAGAAATCAGAGGATAAAAGCTAATGTAGAAGCTCAGGCAGAGCATCACGTAGCTGCTGATCAGACCAGGTTATTGACTGTAATGGACCTCGAAAAGGATCAATTTAGGATGGCTCTGACACATCCAACCGGGATGTCCCTTGGATCTTCGAGCAGTTTTAATGAGGTAAACATAATTATGGATGTTAAAAATATCCCATTGTGGGATAAAATGAATCTTCATATGCAGACTGGGCGATTAATTGTAAATGATTTAACCAAGACTAATGCCATAGCAATTAAGGCTGAGAACATGCTTGCAAAAGTTATTAAACAGATCAAGATGGAGAAGGCTAATTCAAGGGCGTTGTCGACTCAAAATGAAGAATTGAAGAAGATCATTATGAAAATAAGTGTTGATCCCAATGATAAAGCTGCAGTTCAAAAGCTCATGAAAAGTGCAGAAATGGAAATATCCTCATTGAGGAAAAAGCTAAAATTACCAGCTGCAGAGCACTCAATGGCCGCAGAAGTAGCTGAAGTGGAGAAAGAAAAAGAAGAGCTACGTCTGCAGTTGTTGTGGAAAGATGAAGAGTTGTCCAAAGTGAAGCAGACTGCTATTTCATTACAGAACCATATCGAAAATCACACTTGCACTTTTGTTCTGACTACAGGTGATGCTGATTATGATCCTCAAGCACAGGTTCTTCAGCTCAGCACCGAATTAAAGTTAGCAGAACGAGATCGTAAGCAGACTCAATCAGAGTTGGAAATAGCTGCCAAGATCATGTGAGCATGGGAAGATAAAGCGAATGAAAACAAGCAGAAATTACAAAAGGATGAGGATGAAATTAAAGATCTCAAGGAAAAGTTAAAGGGTAATATCTCACTTTTAAGAGCTAAAGATATCATCTGGGGTGAAATAATCTCTGAAATGAAGTCCAATTGGGATTCCCTAAATATAATTGCTAAGGAAAAACGCCTCATCTCGGAGCATGAAGAAGAGATATTATCTGAAAAGAAAATGGTCATTAAAAGAGAAAATTGGGCTAGAAAGTTTATAAATTTTATCAATTCCAAATTAGATGAAGAGTTAGAAGATATGGAAATACAAGACAGATATTTTTATGCCGAAGAAGTTAATAAGATGATAATTAAGAATAATCTTCGGCAAGTAGCAGAGAAAAGGTTACTGGGAATAAAAGAGGTGGTAAAGAAGTTTGATATAACATTTGATAAATTGATCAGAACAAGTTTACCTTCATGCTGGACAGAAAAGGGAAATATTTTGACGTGGAAGTTTTATGAAGATGCACTAACACTGGCAAAAGGCAGGGCAGATAGCAGGCACGAAAAGACACAAGTTTTAAAGGGAGAAACAATGTTTAACTTTTTGCAGAGGCATTTCAACTTTCTATGGATGGTAAAAACACTCTTCACAGAAAGACTTACTCACAGTCAGGCTGTTGCATTTAGACTAGAATATCTTAGTTATAAGAATGCTTCTACAACTCAAGGTGAACTTTGGAAAAAGTGCAAAACCTTCTCCATGGATACAACAAAAGAGATCCCAACGGCTCAATTAAAAATAGCCGTTGATTCAGCAACCGCTTCAGGACCAGATGTTCTCATAGATTAGAAGTTTTAAAATTCTCATTATGTTATTTTTCAAAATTATGTAAATGTAGTAGGACTTTCCGAGGCATGTGCCTCCATAACAGTTAGTAGTTTAAGCAGTTAGAGTTAATTGGAGCAGTTAGAATCAGTTGCATTACTGGAAACTATTTTGTGATACTGTATAAAAAGACAATTTCAAGAAAGATGAAGGTTCTGATTTTTTGAACCTTGAAGCAAATTTTGTACTCCAGAATAGAAAATCAATGAAAAAGTATGCAAGTTTCTAGCATTTGTTTATGCTGAAAAGTTTATCCAGTTTACATATTGTTCTCATATCTGTGAATGAAATATAGTGATTTGAGCTGCGGGTCTCTTTATACTTGTGTATCTAAGAGTTAAACACACCTTAATGTGCGCTCCTCTATTTTAACCTTACCTTTACATAATTCTTCTGAGTTTTAAAGTGGTAGATTCTGTTTTTAAACAACATATCAGTTTGAAATTCCCTTCTCATTTCTTTCCATTCAACCATTTCAGCATAAGTGGAATTTAGCATTGCATAACATATATGGGTTTGCTGTCTAAGGAGTCATACAATCAATGTTTTGAGAGTTTTTAATACAGAGACAAAATATATTTATTTGTGACAGAATTAGATAATGTCTCAAGCACTGATTCCTTTTCACAGCAAGGAATTATTTCTTGAGGAACAACATTAATTGGCGCCGTTGCCGGGGACCGAAGATTCAAAAATTTTCCCTGGGTTTTGTTTGATATTTCCTCTGGTTGTTCAGAGAGGAGGAAATAATAAGCTGTGTTTGTTTAAAATAGCTCTGGCTCCTAAGAAACCTCATACGAGGTCAGATACCTCTCAGCAAAGAGTTCCTGTTCTGTCTGATCCTGAGAATCTTGTTTCAAAGAAGAGCTAGAAACCAAAAATATTAGATACACCAGAAGCTACACTGCTTGCACCAGGTAGTAGTTCACGCACGTTCTCATCCAAGAAAGCTTCCAAGAAACTCATTTTCTCGGAAGAAGAATCGTCACCATCACCCGTTCGTTTTCAAGAACCCACATTAGAAGAGCAATCTTTGGAGTTTGTGTCTTTTCCTTTTACAGAAACTCAGCCCCATATAGTTGTCAGCTCTTCTGCAATCATTCATACTCCAACTCCTATATCAGTTGTTCCACCTCATTCATCCCCACCTACAACTGGTATTCATTTTACCCCCGCTCAAGGAGCAGTTAACCCGGGCGTAAACATGGCAGTCCCTGCAGCCCCTGCTTTCTTGATGAATAGATATGCACCATTAAATCTACCCCAACCACTGCATGATATGCCTCAGGAGTATCTCAAGTTACTCCCTAGATTTACTGGTGAAGATGAAATAACTGCAGAACAGCACTTGCCCCTGTTTTGCACATTTGCTGAGAATTTAAATGTTGAACATTTGGACGTTGTAATGAGACTCTTTGTTCAGTCTCTAAGTGGAGAGGCAAGGAAATGGTTCAAAGGATTGCCTAATGGTTCCATAAATGATTGGGATGGACTAGAAAGACGTTTCATTGAAAGATGGGGCGAAAAAAGGGACCATGGTTATTCTTTAACCGAATTCAATGCAATAAAGAAGAAACCTGATGAAAATATGAATGATTTTGTGAAAATATTTAACAAATTGTATAATAGTTTGCCTGTGGAAATGAAGCCTCCTCCTATTGGAGCAAGGGTCGTTTTTTCTAGTGCATTTGAGCCAGAGTTCAGTTTTACTTTGAGAGAAAGAAGGTCTCCTACTTTAGACCAGATTCAAACTGATGCTCTGGAGATCGAGGCTAATATGTTTGCTGCTGGTAAAGTTCAAGATAAAGGAAAGGCTAAAGAAGAAGCCTCATCCCAAGAACAAAGAATTGACGATATGACCAAGGTCATAAAAAATCTGTCTAATAAATTGGTGAAGTTGGAAATAGATAGTAAGCCTGCAAGACAGAATAGAGGGGTTTTTAATCCCCAATTTAAAAAACAGCCCCTGCAGATTCTACAAAGAGAAAAGAAAGATCAAGATCAGGTGCAAGCACCTTTGTATATTGAGGCAGCTCCATCCCGTTCGGCAGATGATGATGATGAAAGAGAGGATGATGCTCGAATTTCTGCTGTGTACATGGAAGATGATGAAACAGAAGAAGAAGTTGAGGAAGAAGGAGTGGAAGAAAGTGATCTTTCATTTGATCAAGAAGAGATGGATGATTACTGTAGACAGTTTACAGTCTTCACGCAATCCGAGTTACATAAAAAGTATGATTTGAGGTCAAAGAAGAGGCTAAGAACTCAAGAGAATGAATAAAAAGAACCAGAATCAGTGCCTGCTCCAATGGCGACTCCATTACAAAAAGACCAGACTAAGAAATTAGATAAGGGGAAAATGCCCATGAATGAAGAAAAAGAGAAGGAAAAGCAGCAAGCCGAAGCTTCTCAAACAAAGGTTAGAGATTCTAATATTTTGGAGAAAGTGGTTACTGTTTCTAATCAGAATCCAAGTTCCAAGAAAGATCAAGACGAGCCTGAAAAGTTGACAAAACCAAATCAAACTTTCAGTTTGACAAAAGAATTGGAAAAAGTGAAAATTCAAGTTCCTCTTCTTGAATTAATGAAAACACCTGGTTATAAGAAGGAGATTGCTAAGTTTATCAATCTATCTCAGTCTGATGAAGTGGGTGATATAGTTAATCTGCAAGAAGAAAAACCAGTGGTTACATTTGGGCCTCATGTTGAAGAGGTAGATTCATCTGTCCCTCCTTTCTATATTTCACTTCTGTTACACGATTTTGTTCTACATAATTGTATGCTAGATTCTGGCGCATCCCACAATTTGATGCCATTGTGTGTGATGAAAGAGTTGAATTTGCAAATCACTAAGCCATACCTGGATCTTTATTCTTTTGATTCAAACAAGGTGAAGTGTGTGGGTCTTATTAAGGATATGGTTGTTTCATTGGCTCAACTCCCAGCCAAGAGCATTATGATGGACGTGGTAGTGGCTGATATTCCAGAAAGATTTGGTATGCTATTATCTAGATCGTGGGGAGAAAAGCTAGGAGGAGTTTTGAAGCTAGATTTCACATATGCTATCATTCCTGTTTTCAATGGGGAAGAAATAAGGCTGTATAGAGAAACTAGGTTTCAAAAAATTGCCACTAAGAAAGATGCAGGTAATTCACCAATTTATGTCAAAGAGAAGGATGACCTCTCTTGTTTCATGCTGCATGAAGATGCAGAATTTGCTGATGAATAGCAAGGGCAGCTCCCTTCAGCAATTGTACATAAGGAGCTGCATTCAAACAAGCCCTGGAAGTGTTATTTTGATGGTGCATTTTCAAAAGAAGGCACTGGTGCTGGTTTCATTTTTGTTTCTCCGGAAGGTAACCTTGTGCCTTTTTCTTTCAAATTGGAGTTTGAGTCCACTAACAATGTTGCAGAATATGAAGCATTAGTCATTAGTTTGCAGACAGCTAAGAAAATGGGAATTCAGTCTATGACCGTGTTTGGGGATTCTGAATTAATTATAAGACAGATTAAGAATTTCTGTCAAATTAAACATCCCAGGTTAAGAGCATATCGGAATGAGGTCTGGGATCTAATTGAGAATTACTTTGAAGCTTTCAATCTGCAGTTTGTTCCAAGGGATGAGAATAGAATGGCTGACTCTTTAGCAGTTGCAGCTAGTACATTCAAACCTCCAATCAATCCGAGACTAAGATATGAAATTGAGATGAGATATAGACCTTCGATCCCTGACAATATCAAACATTGGCAGGTCTTTGAGGATGATGAACAGATCAAGCAATTTTTGTTGATGATTGAAGATTTTGAAGATCATCCGATTGATTTAGAAACTGATGAAGATGAGTTGGATGGTAAGACTCTGAAGAAGAAGATTGGTGGTCAGAAGATTATTCATTTGAAATACAATGTTTTTCCAAGAGGCTTGGTGCCTCTCGAAATACTGTTTGATGCAAATGACGTGGTCGTGAATTAGAAGAGAGCAAACCAAGATGAGAATGTGGAAGATTGTAATTTAGGAACTCAACAGGAGCCTAAAATGATCAAGTTGTTCAAAGGAGTCTCGCGGGATTATAAAGAAAGGTACATCGATCTGTTCAAACAATTTAAAGATGTATTTGCTTGGTCTTATGATGATCTGAAGACGTATGGTAAGAGTATCATACAACATAAAATCCCATTGAAAGATAGAGTCAAACCGCATAAACAGAAGCTTAGACAAATCAATCCATTATTGTTGGCTCTGATTGAAAAAGAGATAAAGAAATTACTTCAGTCTAAAATAATTGTTCCTCTTAGATATTCGGATTGGGTTTCCAATCTTGTACCAGTCCGAAAGAAAAACGGAGAGATAAGGCTGTGTGTAGATTTTAGGAACTTGAATCAGGATTCATTGAAAGATAATTACCCTTTGCCTAAAATGGATTTCGTCTTACAAAAGTGACTGGAGCTGGTAGATTATCAATGGTCAATGGTTTTTCAAGGAATAACCAGGTTGCTGTGGAGAAAGGAGATCAAAAGAAAACTGCTTTTACTACGCCCTAGGGAACATTCATGTATGCCAGGATGCCATTTGGCCTAATGAATGCAAGAGCCACATTCCAAAGAGCGATGGATATTTCATTTGTAGGAGATGAGTTTGTGGTTATTTATTTGGATGATGTCACAATTTTTTCAAAATCTGATGAAGAACGTCTACAACATTTGCAGAAATCCTTCCTGAACTGTAGGAAGTTTGGGTTATCGCTGAATCCTAAGAAGTCCTTATTTGCTCTGGAGGAGGGTAAACTGCTGGGCCATATTGTTTCCAAAACAGGAGTGAAGATTGATCCAGCAAGGGTTGAAGCAATTCAGTCGATTCCACTGCCCCGAAGTAAGAAAGATATTCAGATATTTCTTGGAAAAATTAATTTTTTAAGAAGGTTTGTTCCCAATTACGCAGATATTGTTAAGAAGATAACGAACATGTTGAAAAAGGATGTTGAAGTGAAGTGGGACAAAGAAGCGAGGGAGTCTTTTCAAAGAATTAAAGAAGCTTTAAAGGAAGCGCCTATTCTAATTAGTCTAGATTATTTGAAGCATTTTCATATTTTCTCATTTGCGTCTCCTTCCACAATTGCAGCTGTGTTCTTACAGAGGAATGAAGAAAAGTATGAACAACCTGTAGCATATTTCAGTAAAGTCCTATGAGATGCAGAATTGAAATATAATATATTGGAGAAACAGGTTTATGCTCTGGTGAAAGCATTGAAAGCATTCAGAACCTATATCCTTCATTCTCAAATCCTGGCATACGTTCCTAATTCTGCTGTAAAGGATGTCTTAGTACAAAGCGATGTAGAAGGAAAAAGGGGAAAATGGATTGCTAAAATCCAAGAATATGACCTGGATGTCAAACCAACCAAATTGGTCAGAGGACTGGGATTGGCCAAATTATTAACAGAATCAAATTTCCAAGCATTGGGAATTAATTTGCTAGCCCCTGTAGAAGCAGTCGATGGAGAAACAAGTGATAATCAGCTAAAGCCAGCAATTAAATATAAATTCCTTTGCTCAGATTGGTACAAAGATATTGTTCATTATTTATGCTTTCTTTCTTGTCCTCCTTCAATAGACAGAACTAAATACAAAGCTTTAAAACTTAAGGCTCAACCTTATGTCATAATTGAAGCAAAGCTATATTGGAAAGATCCTGTTGGTGCCTTATTGTTATGTTTGACAAAGGAAGAAGTTCCAGAAGTAATCAAATAATATCATGAATGTTTATGTGGAGGTCACTACAGTTGGAAGGTAACTACTCATAAATTTTTTAAATTAGGTTTCTATTGGCCATTTGTGTTTTTTGATGTTTATAAAGCAGTCAGAAGTTGTCAAAAATGCCAGGTGTTTGCAGAAAAGAAAAAGTTAGCTCCTTTACCTCTTCTTCCTATTTTTGTTGAAGAACCTTTCAGACAGTGGGGATTGGATTTCATTGGAGAAATCAATCCACCATCCAGTGGACAATTCAAGTGGATCCTTACTGCTATAGATTATTTTACAAAGTGGGTGGAGTCGATTCCCACAAGGAAGGCAAATGATTTGGTTGTTATGAAGCTTCTAGAAGAAAATATCTTTAGCAAGTTTGGATGTCCAGTAAAGATCGTGACAGATAATGCCCAAGTTTTCATCTCACTTAGGTTTATTAATTTTTGTCAGACTTATAGTGTGATATTGTCTCATTCTAAAACTTATCATCCATAGGGAAACGGATTGGCAGAATCTTCCAACAAAACATTAGTCAAAATCTTGAAGAAGATAATAAATGAAAACTAGAAGAATTGGGATACAAAACTAGTTTTTTCTCTTTGGGCCACAAGGATGACTACTAGGAGGTCCACTGGCAAGTCTCCTTATGAGCTCGTATATGGTACTCAGGCATTTTTTCCCACCCAGTTGGTGAAACCTATGATTTCCTTCCTCCAAGATGCTCAAGAAGAACCTAATGCCATGATTAGAAGAATGAATAATGTAATGGAGCTAAATGAAAGCAGAAATAAAGTTCGAGATAATTTGATTGTTTACCAGAAGAAAATGAAGACCATATTTGATAGGAAAGAAAAGGAGATCATGTTCCAAAAGGGAGACCTGGTATTGAGATGGGATACCCGAAGAGAAGACAAAGGGAAACACGACAAATTTGATCCCTTGTGGTACGGTCCGTTCAAAATCAATGAAGTCAGGATGAATAACACTTTCATGCTGGAAAATCTTGAAGGAGAAGTACTAGATATGCCTGTGAATGGGAAATATCTAAATCATTATTTCTGGCACTAAGGGACTGTTTTATCACCATTGTATATATTCGCTGTGATCACTGTACATTTTCCATCAAGCAATTTTTGACTCCATGCCCGAAGTGAAGGCACTAATCTGCAGGTTCTTAGTGTTTCATGGTAAAAACACTATCCCCAGGTGGAGCCAGATGTTGTGGATCATTTTCATATCTTTTTACTTTTAGTTTGTCTTGAAAATTAGGAAATAAAAAATTTGAAACTCAGAAAATGCATATGATATAGTATAATGTTTTATGCTGTATTATAAAAAAAAAGGGGAGAGAAGCATCCTTACAACCTTAATGCAAATCAATTTTATCATTAAAATTTATTTGAATGTATTTTTGGGTTTCATTCTTAAGTTACGAGAAACTTCCCAAGTGGAAGTAGTGATCGTGGAAGAACGTGGTCGGGTGATCAAATGCGGGGGTATAAAGCGCTCGTTCATTATCCGATTCAGCACCCCCGCAGTTGACTGGTCAGATCGCAGGTGAACCGTGATCGACGGCTAGGATTCATTGCGGGGGTTGTTGGCCGAGGTTCATCGCCGTACTCCAAGACCCCCCGCGGTGACGTCATCAAGTGAGGTGGAAGACATCTGTCATCCTCTTTCAACAACTTTTTCCATGTCATGTCGGCATTTATTACCGGTTTTTCGTAGCTGTTAAAGAGTTGTTTTGTCCCATTCCCATCCATTTGTGTTTTTTTTTCCATTCGAACCGTGTTCTTGCCACCTTTGCATTATCCGCTATTCCACGAATTTTTTTCATTGCCTGTCAGCCATGGTAAAGAGAGTCCCCCTACCTAGTATTACAAACCTCAATCCTCTCCTGGATAATGAAAAGGACGTCCAGGATACTTTTTCTTGTGTCAACCATTCCTTATTGTATCACCAAGGGACCCTAAACGTCGAGAAATCCCCAGTGTTTTCAGCCATGAAGAGTTCTGGTATCTTGTCCGCCTGTATCCCAAAAGCCCACTTTTTTCTCGAATTCATATCATGGTTGGTATCTTAAATATACCCTGGTAAGTGTTTCATTATGAACTCACAGGGCGAAAATTTTCTGTAGGTATCGACGCAATTAATTCGACAAGCATTGTGCTTTCCCGAAAATGAGTCACCATTGCAGTTTTCTGAAGATTCATTGGCTCGTTATTTTGAAGACCTTTCAAATGAAGAATTTAGTCTGTGTATGTCATACTTGAGATCAAATTCAGAGAAAGCTCAGCTCGAAGGAGAAAAATTTAGTTTGGAAGCATTCAATGCTGAGTATAGACCAATTTTAAGTTGCATTGTGGAGATTTTGGGCAAAGACAACGATCAGACAATTGATAAATCAGTCTTGGGAATGTATGCGCTCATGATGAAGCCAGGGGTTGTTCTCGACATTCCATCTTTATGGCAGGAGATTGTAAATTCTCAGTTGATGACCTTTCCTCTTACAGGTTTCTTTAGATTCCCATCTTTGATTGTTTATTTATTTTTATATCAGAATGTCGAAGAATTTATGAGTTTGGGACTGAATATAGTTGATGTCAATAAGCAAAAGCAATCTGTGTTATTTTGGACTGATATGACTAGAAATGAAGGAAATGAAGCAGGGCTATTTGAGTTTGCTATTCATTATATGTCTATTGCTTATAGAATTTTGAATGGAGTTCCTTCTCCATGTTTTTTTACCAAAAACCCGAGAGTTCCTACAGCTAGGACCGAGTTGCAGATTTGGAGACTGGTTTGTGTTTGAAGAGTATTTAGAGATAAGGTTGTATGGATCTAGCATCGAGCCCTATAGGCTTCCAACTTTTGTACCCATGTGGTTTTTCGCCTTGGAATTCATAAGACAGAACCTTAATGTGGATAAGGTACACTTTCTTCCCAAGAAAAAAGGTTTTATGTTTAAATTTCCTATGAGTGTGGGACCTTTCGTGGCCAATACGAGGCAAGCTTTTGATGAGGTTTCTAAAATGTTGGAAGAGACACAATTGCTACTAGGAGAAAAGTGGTCTTATGATCCGCATGGAGAAATTTCTCAGAGAAGAACTGAGAATGGATATTCTGCGTTTTCTCATGCAAGCAGACCTGATCAGGAGAATCTAGCAAACCCAGGTGAAATAAATGCATCAAAAATGAGCATTCAAACACCTGTTATTACTGAAAAGGCAAACAAAAGAGGTAGGGAAGATGTTGTTGAAGTGGATGATGAAGAGCTCAGGGAAGAAAACAGAACCAAATTGGCTGAGGATCATTCTTCCAACTCGCCTGGTTTTAGCTTTCATATCAATGAAGAACACAATGTCCCTTATTCTTCTAGAGGACATGAACTTTATTCAGAGAAGATGCCTTCAGTGAAACAAATATTTACACAGATTGAAGAAAGAAATCAGAGGATAAAAGCTAATGTAGAAGCTTAGGCAGAGCATCACGTAGTTGCTGATCAGACCAGGTTATTGACTATAATGGACCTCGAAAAGGATCAATTTAGGATGGCTCTGACACATCCAACCGGGATGTCCCTTGGATCTTCAAGCAGTTCTAATGAGGTAAGCATAATTATGGATGTTAAAAAGATCCCATTGTGGGATAAAATGAATCTTCATATGCAGACTGGGCAGTTAATTGTAAATGATTTAACCAAGACTAATGCCACAAAAATTAAGGCTGAGAACATGCTTGTAAAATTTATTAAACAGATCAAGATGGAGAAGGCTAATTCAAGGGCTTTGTCGACTCAAAATGAAGAATTGAAGAAGATCATTATGAGAATAGGTGTAGATCCCAATGATAAAGCTGCAGTTCAAAAGCTCATGAAAAGTGCAGAAATGGAAATATCCTCATTGAGGAAAAAGCTAAAATTACCAGCTGCAGAGCACTCAATGGGCACAGAAGTAGCTGAAGTGGAGAAAGAAAAAGAATAGCTACGTCTGCAGCTCTTTCGGAAAGATGAAGATTTGTCCAAAGTGAAGCAGACTGCTATTTCATTACAGAACCAGATTGAAAATCACACTTGCACTCTTTTTTTGCCTACAGGTGATGTTGATTTTGATCCTCAAGCACAGGTTGTTCATCTCAGCACCGAATTAAATTTAGCAGAATGAGATTGTAGCAGGCTCAATTAGAGTTGGAAATAGCTACCAAGATCATGCGAGCATGGGAAGATAAAGCGAATGAGAACAGGAAGAAATTACAAAAGGCTGAGGATGAAATTAAAGATCTCAAGGAAAAGTTAAAGGGTAATATCTCACTTTTAAGAGCTAAAGATATCATCTGGGGCGAAATAATCTCTGAAATGAAGTCCAATTGGGATTCCCTTAATATAATTTCTAAGGAAAAATACCTCATCTCAGAGCATGAAGAAGAGATATTATCTGAAAAGCAAACGGTCATTAAAAGAGCAAATTGGGCTAGAAAGTTTCTAAATTTTATCAATTCCAAATTAGATGAAGAGTTAGAAGATATGGAAATACAAGACATATATTTTTATGTCGAAGAAGTTAATAAGATGATAATTAAGAATAATCTTCGGCAAGTAGCAGAGAGAAGGTTACTGGGAATAAAATAGGTGGTAAATAAGTTTGATATAACATTTGATAAATTGATCAGAACAGGTTTACCCTCGTGCTGGACAGAAAAGGGAAATATTTTGACATGGAAGTTTTATGAGGATGCAATAACACTGGCAAAAAGCAGGGCATATAGCTAGCACGAAAAGACACAAGTTCTAAAGGGGGAAACAATGTTTAACTTTTTGCAGAGGCATTTCAACTTGCTATGGATGGTAAAAACACTCTTCACAGAAATACTTACTCACAGTCAGGATGTTGCATTTAGATTGGAATATCTTAGTTACAAGAATGCTTCCACAACTCATGGTGAAATTTGGAAAAAGTGCAAAACCTTCTCCATGGATATAGCTAAAGAGATCCCAACGACTCAATCAAAAGAAGCCGTTAATTCAACAACCGCTTCAGGACCAGATGTTCTCATAGATTAGAAGTTTTAAAATTCTCATTATGTTAGTTTTCAAAATTATGTAAATGTAATAGGATTTTACGAGGTATGTGCCTTCATAACAGTTAGTAGTTTAAGCAGTTAGAATCAGTTTCATTACTGGAAATTGTCTTGTGATACTGTATAAGAAGATAATTTCAAGAAAGATGAAGGTTCCGAGTTTTTGAACCTTGCAGCAAATTTTGTACTCGAGAACAGCAAATCAATGAAAAAGTATGCAAGTTTCTAGTGTTAGACTCCTATACCAATAGGTGTCATTTTTCATGATTGTCTTCATTGAACTATGCAATATGTTCAAACCTTTTTCTTGTGCAAAGGTGTTCCATATTCTTGAAAAATCAAAAAATCAATTTTTTTTAAAAAAATGTAAAGAGGGTATACCCTAAAAGAAAATCAAAGGGTAAAAAGAATAAAATGGTCAAAAAAGTGAAAGAAATGAAACCCAAACAAAAATAGACCAAGGAAAGTGTGCAAGTCTAAATGCCACTACTATTTCATTTTTGTAAATAAGCAATTGTGTGCAGCTTGTCAAAACTTTTGCCACAATTCATGAAGAATCAAACTGTTTAAACTTGACTCATTCATTTTTCAATTTTATGTTGTAGAATAGAGAATAAATATCTGACCAAACAGTTTAATCTTGGTAGATAATTATATAGGTAGAGTTAATAAAAGGTGCTCAATAGTTTAATCGGAGCCCTTGGATGCAATAAGTGTATAATTAGTCCCGGCTGCGGGTGATTAAGGGCGTCCGGAGGGATGTAATGCCACGGGAGAGCACGTGGCCAAGAAAACGGCTGCATTTACTTCCCACAGCCATGATCTCTGCGGAAATCCACCACCCCACGCAGCATTTACGCTGGTGGGATAGCCGAGGATACGATCCTCCCTTCATGAATGCCCGTCTATGCTCCAAGTTCATTCGGTTTTTCAATTCCTCTCTCCGTCTGGTCGCTTGGCCTCTCTGCAACACCCTCCGGAGCTTCATGTCTAGGCAGGTTAGGCCTCTCAATTTCAGATGCACTGAGGAAGCCTCCTCACCCAGCTTCCGCACTCAGGTTGGCCGACGTTGTCCGCTCACCTGTTGCTTCGATTTATCTCCTGGCCTGCACTTTACCCACAATCCTTTCTGTTCTGGTTTGGTGGCCACCTCGTCTGAACTCTGGGATACTCTGCCTCCTCGCTTCCTGTCTGGTCCTACCCTTGACCTTTATCCCACTATGCCTAGACTGTGGCATAGGCTTCGATGTCGTCGGGGTAGCGCGCGAGCTTCCTCTGCCAGAAGATGGCGCTCTCATTCCGACTCCTCGGCGTCGTCTTCCTCTGCTCCCAGCTTCGAACAGCCTCGAGAGGGACGCCAGTCTAGCCCTGTGCACAGACGCAGATCCCTCGCCTCGCTTAGACCCCGCTTCGGCTCCTCCAGGCCTCCTGCTGACTCCCGCCCTGTCGCACCCCTTCACAATCCTTCCACCGCCATTTTCCACTATCAAAGCAATGCCAACAAGCCTCTGATCATAGCCACGGTCACTGTTTCTTTCAAAGAGGTAGCCGAGACCATTCCCGCCCCTACGCCTTCATCCCATCCGAATAATGAGCCTGCGTCCTCTCCCTCTCTGCACTCCACTCTCCCTGCAGGTTTTGTTGCTGCGCGCAAAAGAGGAGAAGGCTGTTTCACCAGCCCTCAGGCTGAAGGTTCCCAGGCGGGCGTTCAAGATGCTGAGCCAGCTGCAATTCCGAGCAACCCGACCCACACAGATGAAAGCGCAGAATGGTGCAGGATAGAAGAAGAACAACCCTCAGGCGACTACGGCCTCTAGTTGCTCTACAGGTCCAAGTAATCCTGCTAGGACTCTTTGACTTTTTGGCATGTACTGTTGTTTTAGTTCTCAGGCACAAACTTAGAATGAGTCGGTTTCCCCTCGTGGGCGACTCTGTTTTTTTGTTCAGTACTGATATGCTAAAGCTGGTTTCCTCGGAAGAGGCAGCTCTCAAACAATGCTCGAGCTGGTTTCCCGCACAGGGCAGCTCAATCTTTGATATTTTGCTGACAGTATGCCTATTGCAGGCCATGATCACTTTGTACCATATGTTTCCATAATATATTTAGACTTACTTAGAAAAAAAAAGTGTATAATTAGATAGATTTGCCATGTAAAAGAAAAAAAATATTGATAAGGGTTTGCCACCCTAAGTGCACCCTAATAAAGAAGAGAAAATGGTAGAGTAAAGTAGATAAGGTAGGTAGATGGTGTTGCAAAGTTTCATGTGATGAATGATGGTGCTAAATGT
Organism: Pinus albicaulis; assembly: GCA_034641835.2. NCBI lineage: Eukaryota > Viridiplantae > Streptophyta > Pinopsida > Pinales > Pinaceae > Pinus > Pinus albicaulis. Next base: position 51,355,723 of record CM076570.1, read on the forward strand.
GTTTAATCCTTTATTTTCATCACCAAGTGCAGAGAACACTACATTGGTAGAATTTCAGAGTAAAGAAAAGTCAAAATCATTAACTTCCCATCTCACTTTTTCCCTAAAGATTTTACTAATTTCCCCTAAGTACTAAGGAGTTTGAAGATTAAAGGGGCTCAAGGCATTTCCTTGACTTTTGGAGGGACCGGACCCTCGGCCTAATAATTGAAAAGCCCCTAGTACTTGAAGTTATCCATCATTTCACTCATTCACTTTTAATCTTCTCCTAAGTAAAATCCCATTTTACTTAGGGAAATCATGCAAAATTCCACAATAAACCCTCAAAATTACTTGCTATTCTAAATCTAAGTGTTGAAGATGATATAATGAAATTTGCTTCAGAAATCTTCACTTTCCTAGATTTGTAAAGTATTTTGAGTTTTCCTTGTCCTTTTGTTATATTAACATCTCATTTTATTTATTAAATCCCTAGTGAAAATACCTTATCCTATTATACATAACACCCTTTTATAATATCCAAAAAACCCACTTATTATGATTTTTAACCAAAGTATTTATTCCCTATTTGTTTAAACAAAAACCCAATATATACTCCCTTTGGTTAAAAAAATATCCTTATAAACTATCCCCGCCCCCTATGGTTAATAAATTTCATTAATTTATTACCATATAATAAAAAATATTTGAAAAAAGGTTTAAACATATATTTTATGTTTTAAACGAAAAAACAAATAAAACCTAAGTCTCTGTAACCCCGACCCTTATTAAACCACCAAGATTAATTAATCATCCGAATTAATTAATAGGTTAACCTCCAATGAAAACCCTCCCGGAATAATTAACTTATAATTAATCGTGTCGGGCCCGTGCATTAACTCCCCCGCCTCTTCCCTTTCAGACCACCGTTCGATCCCTCCAGTCGAGATCTACGGCCCACAATGATTCCGCTACCCATCCCTTGTCTGACAATTAACATGCGAAATCAAAGTGGTTTCCAAATAGTGTCCCTACCACGTGTTATTCAACCAATGGAATCGCTGCCATTTCACCAAATACCACCAACTCCCGAAAGCAGTGCGGAATAAAACCGCTTACCACCCGACCTTGGTGACGTGTCCTTCCCGTACCATTGATGACGTCATTCTCAAAAAATAATAAAAAATTCTTTTGACTTTCGAAATAAAACAAATTTCGCGCATTTTTCATCATTCTGTCTGTTGAAAGCGACTGCGCCCTCCACTGAGAAATTTAAAAAACGATTGTTAAACTACCATTAATCGAAATAGTTCAAGACTATTGTTAGACCAGCATCCAAGCGTCTATCCGCCATCTGCCTATACCTGTTGAACATCACCATTTCCTAAAAAACAGGTATTTACATCATTTCCCATTTCAAACTCTGTGAAATCATGTCGTTCGTTTAAAATTCTATACCAAAGAACTGTTACAGAGTGTTTTGAGTCTTCCCTTTCCTCAGAATTTCACTTGCGTCCACAGAAAGTTGTAAATTTCATCTTCAAAACTGAAATTGTGCCCTTTCCGTGAAAAAACCCCCGAAATTTCCACTTTGAATACACAAGAACCAAAATGGAAGTTCCTTTGGCCCTGAATGTAGTTCCATTGAATGCCCCCCATAGAGATTTGGATTACTTATCATTAGTGGAAAAATATTTTCAAATAAAGGACTTGAAATTTACTGAAAATCCCCTTCGAATTTATTGTCGCTGTAGAGACAATTACTTGAATGGCGCAGATATTATTGGGTTATGGGAGTCTGGTATTCCTAGATAGCTTTTTTCCCTCAGTCCATATCTTACCTAAAATTATCCACTATTGCCATGCCAATTATGATCCAAATCAGAGAGCAGTATTGACCCCAAGCCAGAACATCCGTTTTCCCATTACTGCTCAACCCATTAGTGAAATGCTTCAATTTCAACCTGGTCAAGCCTTGACTCCCCTGTCCATAAGAGATATGCTTGAGAAATCTGCCAATTTATCTCATGAAGAGTTAAACCTTCACAGACTGGTCTCATTCCACAGGTCTTTCAAAAATCCTAAAATCACCTCCCTGCAGACCTAGATTTCATTAACAAATTGTTTGATTTTAGCAGGTTACTATCAGAATATGGATTTGGACCAACAATTTCAATACTAGTTGACAAAATTGTTTGCTCCAAATTCTCAGATTTTAATTCAATATCTTCATTCAAAAAAAAGTTTGTATACAAAGTCAGAGAGAGATTAGAATGATGACATGTGCATAGTGAATGGTAAAAGTGAAATGAGAATTTACAGGTATAGTAAAATCATAACAGTTAAAGAGTATCAGTGGTTAAAGTGTATTAGGTAAAAGTCAGAATGAAAGTTAAAGTGAAGTTACAGAGCAGTCAAAGGTAAATAGTAAAAGTAATTACAGAGACAGTAAAATGGTAAAAAGAGGAAATTAAAATACTTTCACCAACATTGAATTTTGTCTAAAGTGAAAGTAAAATAGTCAAAAGAACAAAAAAGTGAAAAGATGAAAAACACAACAAGAAGGAATATTTTTGAAGAAATTGCATGTTTTAGTCATTGTTTTGCAGACCCTATTGTGATCAATCCAAGATGAATTTTGAAAAACTGAAGGAGGTTTATGTTCTTAATCGTACCATATACAAAAACCTCTCTCATGTTTCTAACAGCTATTATGGTTTTGGAAATATTAAACAATGTGGGAAAGCACTTTTTGCAGAAAATTCCAGTTAAGTCATCATTTTGCAGAGAATATTGTGGCCAATAAGAAATAAATCATACAAAACTGAAGGGGGTTTTTGTTCCTAAGAGACCCATCTAAAAAAAACTATCTCACTTTTGGCACAGAGATTTCAGAATGAGAGATACATGCACATCTTTACAGGCTAGTTTTCAGACATTGTAAAACTCTGTTTTACGCATATTTTTACAGAGCCTATTGTGCACAGCTGGAGAGGAATTTTTAGAAAATGAAAGAGGTTTATCTCACCAACATATCAATCCACAATAACCTCTTTCAAGTTTTACATATCTATTATGGATGTAGAAATAAAAAGATATCATTAGACCCCAAGTTTGTAGAATTGTTGGAGCAGAATGCACAAAGAAAGGAAGCAGTTAGTGACTTGGATGCCTCATCATCAACTAAGAGTTGGATCAAATTCGAATTCATCTCTTTTTCATCACCTATCCATCAAAAATAGTGCCAAATAGATGCATTAGTTTGAGTTTCCTTTACTTTATTTCTATTTATGTAAAATAGTTGGAGAGATTTGTGAACCAATTTTGATATTTTTTCAAGATATTTTAGTTTAGAATTTGTATAAATACTTCACTCTTGGAAGTATTTTGGGTGGATTCTACTACTTCGCTGTGACATTGATGTTTTTGGAATAAAAGTGTTTTGGAGAAATATATTTGTGGCTTGCTGGATGACAATTTGAAGCTCAGGACTTTTTGCAGGATTCATGTGTCGGACTGCAGTTCAATAAGTCTTTCTATCCTATGTCTTAAGTTTTATATCTGTTTATAATATCATTGTGTCCATTTCTGAATAATTGACATAAAAGAATAACTCAGAATTTACTTAATTGTACTCTGAGTTCAGTTGTGATTATTCTAAAATGTTTTCTTCTAGATTGGTTATAAGCAACGAATTCTTAAATGCTCTTGCTTCGCTAATTTAAACATTTTGATTACTATAGTAAAGAATTCTTCACTACTCTTTATTTGTAATCATTCCATTTCTTTCTTTTGAACATGTTGAAAGATTCTTAACTGCCTTTCATCCCTTCAAAAATCCATTCCATTCACTTTAAATTCTAAAATTGTTCTCTGTTTGGCTATCTTGCCCTGCAAAGCCATCTTGTGTGTAGAATAGTAATCCAGTAAAGCCATCCTTTGACTCCATAGCCCAATGGACTGAAAATCTTCAACCTTGCCCTTAGTTGGCAGATTCCACCATTCGAACAAAATCAAAACTCTTGGACTTATAACTAGCCTAAAACTTTCTAAGAACAAAGTTAAATCATAAAGAGAGAGCTCTCTCTGGCTGCAGATTGGCTAGATTCTGCATCTGAAGGTTGGTTTGTGGTTACCTCGGGTATACTTTCCTTTTCCACAACTTCAAGGAAAACCTGAGTGATAACATAGTGTCGACCATACTGGGAAACTGAATCATTTTATTGTTATTATTGCTTATTTTATAAACTATAGACAGAGCCTGAAGTTAGCCAGGTAACCTTTGAAATTGCTTTTGCTCTGCAATTGCAAAAGTAAATAAATGCTGCTTCAGTCTATCTCTGTTTAGTTTATGACCTAAGCTTTGATTTCAAATATTTCATCAGTTCTCTATTTTAATAAGTCTTTAAGAAATATTAAATCTCATATCTAAAGCGTCTTAAAGAAATCATAGAAGTTGTTTTGAAAATTAAAAAAAAAAAACAAAATAATCATAAAATACTCAAAATTTGGTTTCCTGAAGAACTAACTTTTTCTTCAGAATTGTTTTATAGTTTTAGATCTGATCTATGATGGTGGACAGTGATCAGACACACAAAGGTTAAAATCATCCACCTGGCAACTCCAAAATCAATTTCACTACTAAGACTCCACTGGAGGAATGAACCTGGAAGAACAATATGGAAAGATCAGGCTTTCAACTTGGATTGTTATCCAAGACATTATGTTCTTTCTAAATTGATAGAGTTTTCCAATGTATATTGTATTTTAGAGAAGATCTTAGAGTAGTTTTTAATTTATCTCTTTTGAAAATTGTAAATATAAAATCGCCATGCACATTTGAGCATCATTCTTCTGACTCTTTGATATCATTTTCCAATCAAGACACTGTTGATCAGAGATCTAGAGCTTCAAGTTTCAGAGCAATTCCACAACCAAATAATCCATATTCCAAAGCATTAATAGTGATACTCGATGACAGGGTTTGTGGAAAATCTTTCATTTGAAGAAATTTTAAATGAATTCAAGGATGAGTTATCAAAACTTCAGTTTGATGAGGATTTTCTAAGAGTTTTATTTCTTCTTTTTAAATCAAGAAAATGTTCTCCTCAAGTTAAAAAATGGCTTCTTGATATAATTTGCGAAAATTATGAAAATGAAATCAAACTTTTGCATTCTCAAATTCAGTCATATAATTTCCGAAATCCTAAATAATTCTTTGAAAATCTTCTTTCTCCAAAGCAAGAGGAAATTGTACTATCTTTTGACCTGCATATTGAGGATGATTATTCTTTCAAACACAAGACTGAGGAAATAGTTTCAAGGATTAATATTCAGAATACAACTGAGCAACTAGTCATTGAAGGCCTAGAAACACAAATCATACATTATGCTTTTAATGATCCTATAGCAAATTATATGGAGAATATTTTTACCTCAGATCTGCAAACATGTTTTATCTATGAGGATCAAATATATCAACAATTTCCATTTAACATCTTATCGTTGATTATAAAGGCACATGATCATAATATACTTCCAATTTTGATCATAATCAATCAAGTTAACCATTTATTGTTACATCTACTTGATTGGCTTCATTGGCATTTTTGTATTACCTGATTCAATAAGATTTTTAGTAGATTAGAGTAGGTAAATGAGTGCTAATAAGCTCATAATTTTGAGCCCTTTTTTGTTCTCAATTTTTAGTTAGTTTTTCATTAAGTTGGTTTGAAAATTTTTGTGTGTTATTTTAGTTTCAGATCAAATTTCAGGTTGTAGAAAAAGGACTATAGTCAATTCAATATTTTCAACCACGACAAATGCATGTTTGGGATTGGAACAAGGCAGAAGATTTCCAACTGGGAAACAAAGTTTTATGTTTTGAATGGATAGTAACTTACTGGAGTTGAAGCCCGACGAGAAAGCCCTAAGCTTCAGAAGTATTACTATCATACATACAATAAAGCTATCAGAAGAAGGAGATTACATGGTTCAGTTTGAAGACATTTTGAGGCATCTGACCTGCTGTTCTTGACTTTTCACAAGGAAAATCCATCCCCAAGTGGAGCCAGTGTTAGACTCCTATACCAATAGGTGTCATTTTTCATGATTGTCTTGATTGAACTATGCAATATGTTCAAACCTTTTTCTTGTGCAAAGGTGTTCCATATTCTTGAAAAATCAAAAAATCAAAAAAAATTTAAAAAATGTAAAGAGGGTATACCCTAAAAGAAAATCAAAGGGTAAAAAGAATAAAATGGTCAAAAAAGTGAAAGAAATGAAACCCAAACAAAAATAGACCAAGGAAAGTGTGCAAGTCTAAATGCCACTACTATTTCATTTTTGTAAATAAGCAATTGTGTGTAGCTTGTCAAAACTTTTGCCACAATTCATGAAGAGTCAAACTGTTTAAACTTGACTCATTCATTTTTCAATTTTATGTTGTAGAATAGAGAATAAATATTTGGCCAAACAGTTTAATCTTGGCAGATAAGTATATAGGTAGAGTTAATAAAAGGTGCTCAACAGTTTAATCGGAGCCCTTGGATGCAATAAGTGTAGAATTAGATAGATTTTCCATGTAAAAGAAAAAAAAGATTGATAAGGGTTTGCCAGCCTAAGTGCACCCTAATAAAGAAGAGAAAATGGTAGAGTAAAGTAGATAGGGTAGGTAGATGGTGTTGCAAAGTTTCATGTGATGAATGATGGTGCTAAATGTGTTTAATCCTTTATTTTCATTACCAAGTGCAGAGAACACTACATTGGCAGAATTTCAGAGTAAAGCAAAGTCAAAATCATTAACTTCCCATCCCACTTTTTCCCTAAATATTTTACTAATTTCCCTTAAGTACTAAGGAGTTTGAAGATTAAAGGGGCTCAAGGCATTTGCTTGACTTTTGGAGGGATCGGACCCTCGGCCTAATAATTGAAAAGCCCCTAGTACTTGAAGTTATCCATCATTTCACTCATTCACTTTTAATCTCCTCCTAAGTAAAATCCCATTTTACTTAGGGAAATCATGCAAAATTCCACAATAAACCCGCAAAATTACTTGCTATTCTAAATCTAAGTGTTGAAGATGATATAATGAAATTTGCTTCAAAAATCTTCACTTTCCTAGATTTGTAAAGTATTTTGAGTTTTCCTTGTCCCTTTGTCATATTAACATCTCATTTTATTTATTAAATCCCTAGTGAAAATAACTTATCCTATTATACATAACTCCCTTTTATAATATCCAAAAAACCCACTTATTATGATTTTTAACCAAAGTATTTATTCCCTATTTGTTTAAAGAAAACCCCAATATATACTCCCTTTGGTTAAAAACATATTCTTATAAACTATCCCCGCCCTCTATGGTTAATAAATTTCATTAATTTATTACCATATAATAAAAAATATTTGAAAAAAGGTTTAAACATATATTTTATGTTTTAAACGAAAAAACAAATAAAACCTAAGTCTCCGTAACCCCAACCCTTATTAAACCACCGAGATTAATTAATCATCCAGATTAATTAATAGGTTAACATCCAATGAAAACCCTCCCGGAATGATTAACTTATAATTAATCGTGTCGGGCCCGCGCATTAACTCCCCCGCCACTTCCCTTTCAGACCACCATTCGATCCCTCCAGTCGGGATCTACGGCCCACAATGATTCTGCTGCCCATCCCTTGTCTGACAATTAACGTGCGAAATCAAAGTGGTTTCCAAACAGTGTCCCTACCACGTGTCATTCAACCAGTGGAATCGCTGCCATTTCACCAAATACCACCAACTTCCGAAAGTGGTGCGGAATAAAACCGCTTATCGCCCGACCCTGGTGACATGTCCTTCCCGTACCATTGATGACTTCATTCTCAAAAAATAATAAAAAATTCCTTTGACTTTCCAAACAAAACAAATTTTGCGCATTTTTCATCATGCTGTCTGTTGAAAGCGACTGCGCCCTCCACTAAGAAATTTAAAAAATGATTGTTAAACTGCCATTAATCGAAATAGTTCAAGACTATTGTTAGACCAGCATCGAAGCATCTATCCGCCATCTGCCTGTACCTGTTGAACATCGCCATTTCCTAAAAAACAGGTATTTACATCATTTCCCGTTTCAAACTCTGTGAAATCATGCCGTTCATTTAAAATTCTATACCAAAGAACTGTTACAGAGTGTTCTGAGTCTTCCCTTTCCTCAGAATTTCACTTGCGTCCACAGAAAGCTGTAAATTTCATCTTCAAAACTGAAATTGTGCCCTTTCCGTGAAAAAACCCCCGAAATTTCCACTATGAATACACAAGAACCAAAATGGAAGTTCCTTTGGCCCTGAATGTAGTTCCATTGAATGCCCCCCATAGAGATTTTGATTACTTATCGTTAGTGGACAAATATTTTCAAATAAAGCACTTGAAATTTACTGAAAATCCCCTTCAAATTTATTGTCGCTGCAGAGACAATTAATTGAATGGCGGAGATATTATTGGGTTATGGGAGTCTGGTCTTCCTAGATACCTTTTTCCCTCAGTCCATATCTTCCCTGAAATTATCCACTATTTCCATGCCAATTATGATCCAAATCAGAGAGCAGTATTGACCCCAATCCAGAACATCCTTTTTCCCATTACTGCTCAATCCATTAGTGAAATGCTTCAATTTCAACCTGGTCAAGCCTTGACTCCCCTGTCCATAGGATATATGCTTGAGAAATCTGCCAATTTATCTCATGAAGAGTTAAACCTTCATAGACTGATCTCATTCCACAGGTCTTTCAAAAAGCCTAAAATCACCTCCCTGCAGACCTAGATTTCATTAACAAATTGTTTGATTTTAGCAGGTTACTATCAGAATATGGATTTGGACCAACAATTTCAATACTAGTTGACAAAATTGTTTGCTCCAAATTCTCAGATTTTAATTCAATATCTTCATTCAAAAAACAGTTTGTATACAAAGTCAGAGAGAGATTATAATGATGAAATGTGCACAGTGAATGGTCAAAGTGAAATGAGAATTTACAGGGATAGTAAAAGCATAACAGTTAAAAAGTATCAGTGGTTAAAGTGTATCAGGTAAAAGTCAGAATGAAAGTTAAAGTGAAGTTACAGAGCAGTCAAAGGTAAATAGTAAAAGTAATTACAGAGACAGTAAAATGGTAAAAAGAGGAAATGAAAATACTTTCACCAACATTGAATTTTGTCTAAATTGAAAGTAAAATAGTCAAAAGAACAAAAAAGTGAAAAGATGAAAAACACAACAAGAAGGAATATTTTTGCAGAAATTGCATGTTTTAGTCATTGTTTTGCAGACCCTATTGTGATCAATCCAAGATGAATTTTTCAAAACTGAAGGATTTTTATGTTCTTAATCGTACCATCTACAAAAACCTCTCTCACTTTTCTAACAGCTATTATGGTTTTGGAAATATTAAACAATGTGGGAAAGCACTTTTTGCAGAAAATTCCAGTTAAGTCATCATTTTGCAGAGAATATTGTGGCCAATACGAAATACATAATACAAAACTTAAGGATTTTTTTGTTCCTAAGAGACACATCTACAAAAACCTATCTCACTTTTGGCACAGAGATTTCAGAATGAGAGATACATGCACATCTTTACAGGCTAGTTTTCAGACTTTGTAAAATTCTGTTTTACACATATTTTTACAGAGCCTATTGTGCACATATGGAGAGGAATTTTAAGAAAATTAAAGAGGTGTATCTCACTAAAATATTAATTCACAATAACCTCTTTCATTTTTTACATATCTATTATGGATTTAGAAATACAAAGATATCATTAGACCCCAAGTTTGCAGAATTGTTGGAGCAGAATGCTCAAAGAAAGGAAGCAGTTAGTGACTTGGATGCCTCATCATCAACTAAGAGTTGGATAAAATTAGAATTCACCTATTTTTCATCACCTATCCATCAAAAATAGTGCCAGATAGATGCATTAGTTTGAGTTTCCTTTACTTGAGTTCTATTTATGTAAAATAGTTGGAGAGATTTGTGAACCAATTTTGATATTTTTTCAAGATATTTTAGTTTAGAATTTGTATAAATACTTCACTCTTGGAAGTATTTTGGGTGGATTCTACTACTTCGCTGTGACATTGATGTTTTTGGAATAAAAGTGTTTTGGAGAAATATATTTGTGGCTGGCTGGATGACAATTTGAAGCTCAGGACTTTTTGCAGGATTCATGTGTCAGATTGCAGTTCAATAAGTCTTTCTATCCTATGTCTTAAGTTCTATATCTGTTTATAATATCATTGTGTCCATTTCTGAATAATTGACATAAAAGAATAAATAAGAATTTACTTAATTGTACTCTGATTTCAGTTGTGATTATTCTTAATGTTTTCCTCTAAATTGGTTATAAGCAACGAATTCTTAATTGCTCTTGCTTCGCTAATTTAAACATTTTGATTACTATAGTAAAGAATTCTTCACTGCTCTTTATTTGTAATCATTTCATTTCTTTATTTTGAACATGTTGAAAGATTCTTAACTGCCTTTCATCCCTTCAAAAATCCATTCCATTCACTTTAAATTCTAAAATTGTTCTCTGTTTGGCTATCTTGCCCTGCAAAGCCATCTTGTGTGTAGAATAGTAATCCAGTAAAGCCATCCTTTGACTCCATAGCCCAATGGACTGAAAATATTAAACCTTGCCCTTAGTTGGAGGATTCCACCATTCAAACAAAATCAAAACACTTGGACTTATAACTAGCCTAAAACTTTCTAAGAACAAAGTTAAATCATAAAGAGAGAGCCCTCTCTGGCTACAGATTGGCTAGATTCTGAATCTGAAGGTTGGTTTGTGGTTACCTCGGGTATACTTTCCTTTTCCACAACTTCAAGGAAAACCTGAGTGATAACATCTAGCATTTGTTTATGCTGAAAAGTTTATCTAGTTTACATATTGTTCTCATATCTGTGAATGAAATAGAGTGATTTGAGCTGCGAGTCTCTTTATACTTGTGTATCTAAGAGTTAATCACACCTTAAGGTGCTCTCCTCTATTTTAGCCTTACCTTTACATAATTCTTCTGAGTTTTAAATTGGTAGATTCTGTTTTTAAACAACATATCAGTTTGAAATTCCTTTCTCATTTGCTTCCATTCAATCATTTCAGCATAGGTGGAATTTAGCATTGCATAACATATATGGGTTTGCTGTCTAAGGAGTCATACAATAAATGTTTTGAGATTTTTTAATACAGAGACAACATATATTTGTTTGTGACAGAATTATATAATGTCTCAAGCACTGATTCCTTTTCACAACAAGGAATTGTTTCTTGAGGAACAACAGTTCCTGTGACTTGTGAACAATTTCATACTTTGCAAACACTTTCTTTGCATCCTTCTACATAAGGAGATCATTTCTCCTATTAGACATTTCCTCAAAAATCATGCAAAGCCTCTCTTTTGGCCTTGGCGCGGATATCTAGTTCACCTCTCGCGCCGATGCGGAAGATTTTCACTAGAGCCCATGCCACTTGGTGCACTATCTTAGTGTATCCCCCGTGCCAAGCTATTTTAGGAATTTCTTTTAAAAATTAGAGGTGGAAGTTTCCTTCTAACCACTTTTGGGATGAGTCACTAGAAGTGGTTAATTTGATGAGCCACCGATCTCTCTCTTTAGGTAGTGGTTTTTACCTCCCATGGAACACTCCTTGAAGATAGGCCTCCCTTCCATGACTATAGGGATCCTAAATTCTCCCTCTCCCTCTATAGAAACATGCCTTCTCCCTTTATTAAAGCTAGCTGAACATATAGCCAAGCAGTTGAACTTGGAGAAGAATACTATAGCTGAGTAATTGCTATTGAGAAGGTAGAAGCAAGGAGAACTCCATAGAGAGAGTCTTGTCCAAATTCTCGACGAGCCTTTGTGAGACGTGATCCGCTTGAACCCTACTGGAGGAGATTGCAACGTCAAAGCTTGGTTGTACTCTTCCTTTCATTTATTAATATACTTGACTATGGTGTTGGTTCCACGTTGTCTTATGTTGTTTATGTAATGCAATTGATTTAGTAATCTTCGACTGAATGATAGTTATGAATGTGAATTAGTATGTTTTATATTGTCATTGTTTCTTGTGTGTGTATAGGTGTCTGAGCGTGAAAGCGAGTGGATCATGATCTTTCAAACCAGGAGCGAGGAGCGAGCCACTCCTTCCGAAGACAACAAAAACATAGGATCTCCAGTAAGTCATCTATCAAATATTCATCTATTCGTTAACTAGGAATCAATATTATAGCTTGTCTTGTTTGTGGCTAGACCCACTCTGGAGCTAGTGGGATCACCTCTATCCATAGAGGGGATTTACCTCACCAACATCAACCCATGCCCAAGTGTATACTACGAAGGCATCTCATCGCTGCATCTCCATCAAGCTCCAAAGTGTCCCATTGATCATATCCATCAAGTGACTCCTCACAAACATGCCCCATAAATGTGCTCAAAGGTATGCATCCCATAGTGCATCAAAATCAAGATCAATATCGATCCCAGCTCCTTAGTGAACCAAATACTACAAGATCATTTTATTTCTAAGCCTTTAATGAATGCAAATCCATCATGAAATCCCATGCATCATCCTATCCAAAGGATTGGAAAGTGTTAGTGTCCCATGATTTAGCAGATTGGTAGACCAGATGCACAGGGTAACATGAAACCAATCTTTTGAGTCCTAGGACATAGCCTTCCTGGACTCAGAGAGGGCTCTCTCTTTTATATGCAAAGGATGTGAAATTTTTTACTTTAGGTGATTTATTTTAGGCCAATTGTTAAGTACAGATTTTGTTGTTTTTTTTGGTTGGGTATGATGATCAAGCAGAATTGATAGAATGAGGAAATCTTCAAATAATTGGTTAATGGAGGCTATAAAATTCATGAAAGGTTTAATCAATAGACCAGGGAGCATCACAAGGAAAATCTAACTTGGTCAATTGATCTTCAAGGTCTTTAAGGGCAATGAGATGGACATCAATTGTGAGAATAAAATTAGGATGAAGGGTAATTAAGAATCTTTTATCATGTAATTTTAACAAGAAGGGACTCAAATGTCATAAGCATAAAGACGAAATCAATAGACACGGCAAACCATAAATTCTTTAGTCCAACTTAAGCATATAATCATTCAATAAAAACATTCCAATGAAATATAGAAGGTGAGAAACTCATTTAACTTCTATTGATTTGACCTTCAAGGACAGAAAACATTCAGGACACCAGAGGGAACGCCTAAACATCTTTGATCATAGCTATGAAGATCTCTAAAAAAATTATTTGAGAAAGTGAAAAGGGTATGATCAAAACAAAACCTCTTTGGAAGAGATAAGTAATGGTACTTTACAGAGAGACTTCAGAAACAGTGTTTTAGTGACATCAAATAAGTAGGGCTAGCCATAAATCATGCTTGATACTTACTGTACTAAAAATTCATGTAATAAAAAATCTTAGGGGTTCTAGAGAGAAATTAATAATTCTCTAAAATATCCTAGCAGAGGAAAATATTAAGGCAGTGAAGAACAAATAGAACTAAGGTGCATTTAGAAACATTTTTTAGCCTAAATCCTTTTTCCTACTACAGTATAGAAATATGGAAACATAATGAAACAGGAAAAGTAATAATAGAAAAGAAGAACTTCACCATAAACCAAGCTCAAGTATCCTGCAAGCAGACCTTCCTCCATCAACAAACATATCAAGGCATTCACAAGCTTCAAAACATCAATTTCTTTTCAACTTCCAAAAGACTATGTATTACTTAAAAGAGTCATCGAATGGCAATAAGAGAATGAGCTCAAATGCATTATTTATCTGCAAATGAGGAGGTGAAGCTAAATATTAGGGTTTGGGTGTCATTTATTATAGAGTAAATGAATTCTCTGTCTTGAAAACTATGCAAGGCTCAAGACAGTAATGTTTGCAGATATTTCTCTAAAGAATAACTTCTATCTTAACTCCTAAGGGAATACAGGTGAAATTTTTGACTTTAAGGCCTATTCATAACTTTTACAATAACTACTTGGCAGATATAAAATATCTCTGACTAGGCTCAATAACTGCTAAATGCTTTATTGAAGGAAACAAACCATTAGGTGGCAGAAATATCTTTGAAAGAGTAACTGCCATAGGCTTAGTCATTCAAATGCATTCCTGTAATTAATCTACCTTTGTATTATCTTTAAACTCTATATTAGGCCTTTAAACTCTACCTTTATACCTTGATTGTCTATTTGTACTTATGATTTTCTTTAATCTGTTCAATCTCTGTTAACTCTCTGCCTTTCTTTAATTGTTGCTTTGATTGGATAATATCCTAATTTGGCTCTTTGATTAAGTATTATCCCTTTAATATTTCAAAAATCCTTCTCTTCACTGTTTCTGTTGACTATGTTTGTCTTATGTGTGTAGGGGAGGCTTCTTATTTGTTGCAGGAGGGTTTTTATCCATTGATGATCATGTTTCATCGATGGAAAACATTGATACAAGCTCTCTGACCATCATCGATTTGTTCAAGCTCTTGGATTGGCATCCAGGATTTCTATGTAACCGAATTTGGCCCTGTGGAATGTATTTCATACATTTCCACCATTAAAACCTGCATGTAAACATAAAAAATTAGTCTTAAAGCTTGCGGGGAGGGTTTCATTGCACTTTTTCGAGGTTTTGGTCTATCAGAAGGTGTTTGCAGTAGGAGGAATGGTTCATGGGGGCAAGGTTCCAGAGGGGGAACCAGGAGAATTTTGAATGGGGGTGGGAAAGGTTCAAATTAATGGCACGGAGGTCAGGCGATATTGAAAACTTGGAGTGGTTTTATCACATGGAAGAAAAGTGGTAAATGGTTTTTGATGGGAGGCATGCGATATGCCTTAGGATGAGACACATGGTGGGGTAAAACCACCTATTTCACACGGGTTATGAAAGGTTAATCCCATCGCAAATTTATTTGCGATATAAGATGAAGGCCATCGGATCTCAGGATGGGAGATCAATGGCTATTGCACATTCTAGAGGTAGTAAATAGGTGATTGGGCCAGCATAAGTGGGAGATAGGTGGCAAGGTCTGGTTGGATGGCAGGGTTAAGTGGAGGATGGGGCCAGGGGTCTTAATATTTTAATAAGAATGTGTTAAATTATAAGGTTTTGGGAGGGGAGCTAGGTATAGTGGGAGCTGGGGGCCCGTATTTTAATATTTCAAAGGGTCAAGGAGCCGTTTTATAAGGTATATGAGGGTTTATGATATGAAAATAGGGTGGAGGCTTATTTTATACAGGGAAGGGGATTTTAATAGCGGAGTTCAGGGTCTGAAGGGTGAAAAATGGGTTGGGGTTTAGAAGGAAAGGGGGCTTAGGCTCACAAACCATAAGGGTAGGTTTATGATATAAAACACAGTTTTATATTTTCACAAAAATATAACACCCAAAAGGCTTAATTTTGGGTTTTAAACAATGTAAAAGTTGACTTTTACATTTTTTAATTCATGTAAAGGGAAATGAGGAATAGGGGTGTGCTCCATGAGGGTTTAGTAAAGGGGAATGGGATTTTTCAGAGGGAAAAAGGGAGGGAATGAGAGTGTAGGTAGGGTAGTGGAAATGAGATCAGCGGGCCTAGAAAATCAAGCCTTTTTTGGAGTAGTGAGGTGAAATTTAGAAGGCAAAGAGGAAGAAATTTAGTGAAACATTTTGACTTAGGATAATGAAGGAAGTGAGATTTCTAAAACTGAAACTATTTAACAAATCTTATTTTTAGAAATCTAGGACCATTACTTATTCATCTTCAGAATCAGCAAAAATTACTGATGACTAATAGAAACCATACTTGTATTAGCCATGAGTGGCACCACAAGTTGTTCTCAACCTGCAAGTCATATGAATGTGCTCATACGCTTCTCATCAAACCAATGTATTGTTGCTCAAAGGGAACAACACCCATTATCCCATCTATAAAATATCTCCATGTAGCACCAACAATCGATCTTGCTCAAAATCCTTTGTGACACTCCTCCATGATGCTCATAAGTGGTACCTAGTAAGTGCACTTGCATAATGTCTCCACATAATGTCCTGCCATGCCCTCATGTCAATGTAGATGACTTTGGCTACCCATGTGTCCATCAATATTAAACTCATCTCAACTCTAGTCATCATTATGCGTATAGTGTATAGGTTAGGTGCCCTCAGTCACTTCTACCATCACCATCATGAATACTTCCTTCAAGGCTTCTCCCCCACTAAAGGTACACCAAGAGTTCCTTCTTGGTTGTAAGCCATGAAGAAGTATACCCAAACAATGTGCCCTACTACCAAGGCAGTCCATGAGTCATGCCGGGCACCTAGTCAATTTCCATGTGGCTAAGCATGACCCATACCTATCACAAAGATCATCAAGTTCCACCATTGTCATGGGAATTTGAACCTACTAGAGTGAGGCCACAAATTTCCCTATCAAGGTCTGCAACAAGAAATGCTCCTTGCTTCTCCAATGTACAAGGTTCCATCAAGTCATCCAAGGAAACGTCCTCCATGGTATTGGAAAAAAAAATCATCCTCTTTCTTGTCCCTGCATATGGTCCATGTCCCAAATGATCAATTGAAGCACAAGTCATATATTCATGAAGACACTCTAACCAAGTGTCCTCCATCCTCATCAATGTCTGTAATGCTTCTGATCCTGGTACCGATTGCTCATAAATTTCCTCCTCGATCATTGTCACTTCTGCAACATTTTCATGTGGTTCATCCCCAAATGCCTACAATAAGCTTGGTCTATGTTCAAATTGTTCCACAATTTATTCCTTGATCATATAAGCATCCTCAAAATCCTCCCAATAATCATCCATCACCGATGCTTGTAATGCACTTGGCCCTAGTCCAACCTGTTCATCAAGTTCATCCTTGACTTCCACCACATCTGCAGCATCCTTGTGGGAATCGTTCAACATCAATTCTTGTAATGTGCTTGGACCTACTTCAACTTTTTCATAAATTTCTTCTCTGACTTCAATCACATCTACAACATCCTTTGGTTTGGCCATAGTGGGCTTCATGCCGCCATGCTTCATATTTCCAAGGTCTCTTGGTTTGAGAAGCTTCTGAAGTAACTTCCTTCGCTGTTCTTCCACCTTGTCCATTTATGCTCGAAGAATTTTCACTTTCTTCATAAGTAAAAATATTTCATCTTTGTTCATGTTAGATGTCTTCGTCTTGCACAATGTATCAATGGTCCGACTTGTCTCATCAAACTCCTTTGCCACTTCCTTTGACTTCTCTTTGATTTTTTTAAAGTTCATTTCCAATGAAACAAAATCATCCATCAAGCTTCAATACCACCTACAACGTGGAAAATGTATCCCTGCTCAATAATCAAAGACCCCTGAAAAGGTAGCTCTCATACCAACTGTCACACTCCTATTCCTATGGTAGTCTCCCAACCACTCTATAGACAGGTGCAACACTACCTTATTTTTCTCTTTTCAAATACTCAATAAGTAGACTACACCTAACTCAACTCTTTTTTAATCAATCTTCCAAATTGTTCTTGTGCGGAAATAAAACAACAATAAACATCAATATCAAAACACATGAATTCCCATATATGCAAGGGAGGGGCAACTCCCGTTAATAAGTTTTCTCAATATTATGTTTCAATAAATACGTACAATCCGAAATAATTATAAAACCAAGCCTGCATAAACTGTTTATGCTTCTTTTCAAAAGTTTTTGTAACATGGTCTAGCCTTAATAGATTCCCAACAGTGCAAACAATCCAAAGGAATGTTGATCATCGGTTGTCATTGATGTCAACCCAAGTAGCACCAGGGGCTACCCCAATATTGCATGGGAATTTTTGCCTACAAAATTAATATATTCTGGGTAAAGAATTCCTTTTATGGTTTTTTCTTGTCGAGATGTTTCCACTGATATATGGCATGCCATGTAATTTTTCACGATTTGAAAGATATTCATGTTTGAACTTTGTAACCCCAGTTAGTGGGATAAAACCGCATGGGGTTATGGCATGGGTCATTGAAAACTCATAATTAATATTTTTTAAGCTCATAAAATCCCTCCCATGTTCACTTGTTGAATCCCCTCTCAACCTAAGCATTTATATAAATTTTGATCCTCATATCCTCCTTATGCAAGGGATTTCGCCATCTGAAAAAAGTAATTGTGGCATTTTCACTCTAACTTGTTTTCTACGAAGGTTTAGAAGCTGAAATTTTTATGAGACGAAGCCAAAATCCTAAGGTAGCTCCTGCGAAAATTTAAGATCAAGGTGTGTAATATTTTCGTCGATATGATCTATGGAAGGCAATGCTTTTGCAGGCTCCTGAAATTCATCTCAAAAAAGTGACATTGGGAAAATTGTCATAAATCTCTCTCTAAGTATCGGATCGGAATTCTGGAAATAGTGTTAGATATTTCACAGACTGTATTTTCCTCTCTATCAAGTTTAGAGCTGAAGGAAGAAAGAGTGACACGTGGCATACCGTACAAGTCTGCTCTACTAAAAAAGTCCATAATTATGGAATTGTGAAAGATTGGGCATAAATATCTCTTGAAGAATCCAAATTGGGTCATACTTGTGGAATTGGAAAGATGAATTAGAGGACTACTACAAGACCAAAAATAACATATTTAGGAATTGAAATAACAGAGATGCACCAGATTCAATAACAAGCTTCTAGAAGGCAAGAAAAAGCTAGATCATGTGTTGTTAAGAGCTGCAAAGGACCAGAATTTCTAGGGAAGCAAAGCAAAGCAAGGTGCAATAGAGGGTAGCATGAAAAGAGAAGAAACCAAGTGTAGAACAACAACAAGAAGTTCATCACATAAAGTCTTCAAGTGGGCAGCACTGCATACAGTCACTGTAAAGGTATCATTGTACTAAGTCATTGCAAATACATTATTGTAAAAATTGTACTAGTGTCTATCTACCAAGAGTTGAAGAGACAATGTTGGGAGGTCTAAGATCATCATTAGGTGTTTGTGTCATAGTTAGGGTTATGGTCTAGTGTATATTATTCCTCTACATCATTCTATATCATTGTAAAGTGGAACATTTTCCCTGGTACGAGAGTCCATTCTTCTTTTATTCTTCTATGGGGTGGTAGGGTGGTGGTAGGGTGAGTTGTAGCTCATTGGGTGTTGTGGAATTCGTTCAGTTGAATATTGAAGAATCTTGGGTGTTGGACAATCCATCTAGTCGGAGCTACAGAAGAATGCTTTTCTAGATTCTAGGAAGTTGGAGCTTTATTTTCAGTTGGAGTTGAATATTAAAGAATTATTAGACAAGAATTAGGTGGTTTTTGTCCCAGAGTGGGTTTCCACCTTAAAAACTATGTGCATTTGTGTTCCTTTTGTTTACTTCTATCATTGTACAAATAATGATAATAATTGAAGATTAACTAATGCTCTAATTGAAAGGAATACTGATTCACCCCACCCTCTCAATATTTCCAACAATTGGTATTAGAGATTGGTTCCTTCAATAATAGTTTAATAGCTGGAAGGAGGTCATGGAGCATACCAAGAATGGTGTACCTCTGTTAAATGAAAATAAATATGCACTCTGGAAAGGAAGAATGGAGGTCTATCTCTTGGTGCAAGGTTACGAAGTATGTGACATTGTTCAAAATGGATTTACATCAATTGTGGATGAACAAGGTAAGAAGAATTTGGTAAATGCCGCAAAAGCAAAGAATATTATTATCAGTGGACTTATTGAATCTTCTTATCATAAGGTGTTGGGTTGTAAAACCACAAAAAATGTATGGGACAAGCTTGAGAATATATATACAGGTGACTCAAATGCCAAAGAAGCAAATCTTCAAATCTATAGAGCAAAATTTAAGGAACTCAGAATGAAAGAAGATTGCAACATTGTTGCATACTTCCAATATGTTGATGAAATAACCAATAATCTAGAAGGATTGGGAGAGCCAGTTGACGAGAAGAATATTATACGAAATATTCTTAGAACGTTACTAGGGAGATTCAACCCAAAGGTATCGGTCTTAGAAGACAGTGAAAATCTGGAAAAACTCAGCAAAGAGGAATTACATGGAGTTCTCATAGCATATGAAATGAGACTTGATGAAGAAGAGGGTACTTCACATCTAGAAACTGCGTTTTTTGCATCTAATAAAACCAATAAGGATAAAAAACCTTTAATTGAAAAGACATGCACTTGCAAGTGTGAAGAAAAAGGTCATGATGAAGAAGGTATTTCAGATGAATAATAGCTTATTTTACGAGAAAAATAAAAATTGGTAAGGGAAAATTCAAAGGTAATATTCCATTGATATGTTTTGGCTGTGGTGAGGTTGGGCATTTTTCATCAAAATGTCCGAACATAAGTGACGTCAGCTCAAAAGGAAATAAAGGCTTTTATAAATTCAATAAGCAAGGATCCAAAAGGAAATCTCTCTATAAAGAAGATATCTCATCATCCAGTGAAGAAAATCATAATGAAGAAGAAGGCAATGGGAGAGTATTGTTTATGGCCAAGAACAATAAACAAGAGCCATCAAAAAATGAAGAAGAAGGATTGACCATAGAAGAATTTTCTAAGGAAGCAATCAAGCTTATAAAAGAGCTCAAGGCAGAGAAGATACATTCCAATACTCTTGAATAACAAGTTCAAGGTCTCAAAATTGAATTTGAAGAACAAAAATGCATTAAAGAGTCACTTCAAAAGAAGTTGGAAGGAAGAAAACAAGAAAGGGAAGAATTAGAAGCCGAAGTAGTCTCGCTACGTAAGAAAGTGAAGAAAGGAAAAACCATCCAAAACTATGCCAACAACTCAAGGGCATTGAAAGAACTCATCAACAATCAATGATCTTACAATGACAGAACTAGCATCGGTTACAAAGAAGAAGAAGTAGGACTTTCTACAAAAAAATACAATGAACCTATGAGATCTGACATGGATGTAGACTTCATTGGACAAGATTCACAAGAACAACCTTGGAAGACAATTCCTCAATGAAAATTTCCATCCAGGTACCAACATATCTTTTGTGGCTACAATTATTCATGTGGAAAATTTGGTCATAAATTTGTAGAATTTCACATGTACCCTAGGAACAAATACAATTCTAGGAGATCTATCAAATATGAACCTCCCAGGGCTCAGTGAACCATCAATAGATTTGAACATTCAAGAAATAATATTGAATGTTAAAAATTTTGAAACTTTCGACACATAACCAGAGACACAGACTTGAAAATCCTCCAGAAGAATATTCAAAGCCACAGAATGAACATGTTAGGGTCCCATGATTTGGCTGATTAGAAATCCAAGTGATAGGGTAACATCAAACCAATCTTTGGAGCCCAAGGACCTAGCCTTCCTGGACTCAGAGAGGGCTCTCTCTATTTGTGTAAGGGATATCTATGTGTTTTGCTTCTTATGTTTCTGATTTTAGGCTAGTTGTGAAGTAGGTTTTCAGTTTTTGTTTTTAGGTTTTTGATGGAGAAACTGATCAAAGACTAAGATAGATAAGAATATTTTTAGATCAACTAGGCTATGGGGTTGAAAAGGTCGAGAAAGCCTCAGATGGCGATACAAGGTATGTTGATTTGATCAAGGTAAAATGGATCTTAAGGTAAAATTAAGTGGGATGGACACTAAGTTTGTGAAGGACAAGGGATTTCAAACATAAATAGTTTAATACCAAACATTTATATGGTAGGGCTAACAATTAATCATGATAAATGTAACTATAAATTGATAAATGCATAGAAATAAACATTCAAGCAATACATAGAGATATATGACTCTCTAACTTTAGGAAATTGCTATCAGACTTTGGGGAAAGATAATTAAGACAAAAAAATAACTCAAACTACTAAGAGGAAACTCCTAGACATATTATTTCGGGCTATCAGGCACTTTGAACTAATATTGCATAGTTTTAGGCAAAGCAAAAGATCGATACAAGACCTATTTGGTTCAACTAGGACAATCAAACATTCAAAGAAAGGTTTCAGAGGTGGAGCTATGACTAGCCATGAGTAAGCAGGGCATACTTTGAATCATACTTAGCATGCATAAAATCATAAATGAAACACTCAAACAATTTCTTTAGTGATCAAAGAGCAATCAAGAATTCTTTGATATGACTAAGAAGGAAGAAAACATAGAAGCTGTAATGAAACAGGAAATCTGAGGTGCCTCCAACGGCATGTCTCAAATCTATTCTCTACTGTCTTATAGCAATAAAGAGCATGAAATATGTATGAAAACTAAGAAACATAACAGAGAGGGACACTATACCATTTTACCAGGTCAAGGAATCCAACAACAGTCCTCTTTTATCATCCAAAAACATTCAAGAAACTATCCAATGCATGAGACAAGTATTTCTTCCAAGCTTGTATAACCATATATTGCTATATATCATCAAGTTTAGATTTTTATTACAATAAATCCTCTTGGAATATATAGTCCAAATAGGAGGAAAGCCAACCAAGGTAATTAGGTAGCCATTGGCTCAAAAACAAATATCTTATCTTGTGCTTGAGGCTTTGCAAAGCCCAAGGCACAAAATATCCAATAAAATATCTCAAAATGCTAAAAAAGGGAATAAATTTGACTTTTTATGACTGAAAATTTCCCAAAATAGCTTAACACACATTTTGAAAGGCCATTTCATAAATCTTCCTCTTTTGGTAAAAAAGCACTAAGGGTGCATCAGCAGAAAATTTCCTGTCTTTCGGATGACTTTTGAGGGCCTTCCCGATGTCAAAATGAGGCCCATGATGGCTCGTTGGAAATATATGGATGTTTAATTTTTGGAACAGCTTGAATTTTCCCAAGATTATGCTTGAAAGTCTATCAAAAACTGAACTGAGTGAAAAAAAACCAAAAAATAGGCCTTGCTGATATGTGGGCAGAGTGTCAAAAAAGTGAGTGTCTTTTGCCTCTTTGGGGGACCAAAACATCTTCAATTGCTCTGAAATTTTCTGAATAGATGCCCCTGAATTTAATGCATCCAATGGTGTCACTCTCAATAGCTGAGGATGCTCCAAACAAAGATGGTGGCGCCCACGGTTTTATGCAATTAGGCCGAAAAATGTCAAAAAATAAAAACATGTCAAAAATTTCTCAATTTTGGTGAGCAAGTACCTCAAGGGTTCTTAGAAACATGTCTAGAAGCTTGGGCCAAACTTCCAAGCCTAGTGGTGTCTTTCTCCTTTTTTCTCACCGGGCGCCCTCTTTAGGTGATTTTGAGTTTTTCTTGTGCATCCTTTCATTTCCTTTGGGCAAACTGATTTGGCTTTTTGTAGCACCCGTTGCTTCTGATACTCTTCACTAACTTACCAAGACCGACCTTTGAAATAATCATTGGAGAAAATCGTCAATCAAGACACCTTTTACTCTTTGTAAATCAATTTTTTCTTTGATGCTAGCAAACAAGTATTTGTCAAAATGAAAACAAAATTACTTCTTTATCACTGTTCTTGATTTCTTTTAATTTATCAAACAAGGTATGTTTTTTGTTAACATGGTTAAGACACCTTTTCAAACAAATTGGAGACCTCTTCACAACTCTGCTCTCTTGATTTTGGAGTTTGCACAAATCCTTTTCTTCTTCACAACATAAGAAAACCTCCTTCAATTTTGACAAAAGCTCTATCCTCTAATCACTGTCTCTCGCTTTTTAAGATGGTCATGGCACCTTTGAAAATAATGTAAAATCACCCCTTTAAAATGATTTGAAAACCTCAACCTAAGTCACCTTTTCTCTTAGAGACTATGTATGCTCTAAGCCATTCATAGTACCAAAAAGACTTTCAAATTGGCACATCAACCCTTATCCCTTTCACTGTCTGTTTGTGGTTATTAGAAACAAAAACGGGACTCACTGAAAACACTTTTTAAATACTCTTTCAAACTAATTATGAGACCCTTCACAAAGTATGTTTTTATGTTTATCAACTGTGGGTAGTCTAAGCTATTTTATAGCACAAAGAACTCTTTCATATTGGTACATTAACCATCCTTTCTTTCACTGTTTCTCTCATTTACTATTCATAGTAAAAAGACCTCTTTAAATTTGACAAAGTCCTCATCCTTTTGCCACTGTCTCTCTGATTTTAGATGATCATGGCACTTTTGAAATAAATGTTTAAAGGCTCCTTTAAATTGACAAAAAACTTCATCTTCTAGTCACTGTTTTTCTCTGAGTTTAACAAACATGGTGCTATTTGGAAAACACTGTTAAGACACCTTTTTAAAATGATTTGAAGACCTGACAAACAAACTCTTTTTTTCCTTCTATCAACTATGTGTAGTCTTAGCTATCTCATAGCATAAAAAGGACTCTCAAATTTGCATAGTATCCCTTTTCCTTTTCACTGTTTCAATAAACAACCCTTTTGCAAACAGATCTTCAATAAACTGTGATGATTTTACCTTTAAATCCCCGTTTTTCACTTTAGAGGCTGTGTAAATCCTTAGCTTACTCACAAGAAACAGTCTTTAAACTTTCATAAGGTAAAGGTCTATAGAACAATGATTTCATTTTTATGTAGTACAAGTTTTAACCGGAAATGTTGGGTCCTCTGCTAAAACTGAACTCTATTCCTTACTTAGCATAAGGGCCCCTTGACACTGATCATTGCTCCTCTATTTCTTTAGTAGATATGATAAATTGAAAAAAAAAATTGTGTTCTTTTCAAATTTCTCTCAAACTGATAACAAAAACCCTTGCATCTTTTAACCATTGTCCCTTTGAAATCACTATTAATTGGATTCCTTTCTAGGCTAGCAAACAATTCTTTTGATGAAAACAACGCTACTCAAACTTCTTTAAAAATGTCAATGCATCTCTTCCTCTTATCATTGTTTCCCTTTGAGCTCTGATTTTAATCCTTCTCTTAAATCAAACAAATATGTTCAGAGATATGAATACCTTCAAAAGATGTCTTTTTGCTACATTTGGAGATGAAATTGTTGTGTGAAAACTGATTTTGGCATTTTTAGAGACTTTGGCAAGTTTTCCACAAACCTGGTTGACAGTGGCCCGGGTACCCGGGCAGTGGGCCATTCAGGGGTGACCCGGGCCATTCAAATATAGGCCTGTAGGGATGAACCAGGAGAGGTGAAAATGGTATGCAGAGTTTGATATGTGGAGGGTGAGCTATAGGTGTGAGGAGAACCGCTTTGCAGATGCAAGAGATAATGGATTTAGTAGCAGCCTGGGTGGGTAGGACCACGTTTAGCAGTGGCCTGGGCACTGGGCCATTCAGAGATGGGTCAGGTGAGGTGGAAAATGGGTTGTGCAGACAGTAGAAATGTCAAAATGAAAGGTGAAAATGAGAGATGGATATGGAAAGAGGGGAAAGAAGGTGAGAGGCCCTCAATTTTACTACCCATTTGTTTTTTTGAAGGTGAAATGGCACAGGCACCGTGTTTAGTTCAGGCGCCGAGTGCCGGGCCGTTCATAGGTGGCCTAGGCATATTTAAAAACAGGGTTTTAGAAGAGGTTTTTTCCAAACTCAAGGGCAGACAAGAGAAACTGAGCATGGCAAGGGAATTTGGCCCATGGAAGGAACTTTTTAAATGGTTCGATGGCTTTGGAAAAGGAAAAAGATGCATGGGCCATGCCATTCAGCAGCAACCATGGGCTTTCAGAGGCAACACTCGGCGTTGGGAATAGGCATGCCACGCCTACTTATAGGCGTGCCACGCCTAGTGCAATTTTCTTCTATCTTCTTCTACAGGTGCGCTACGTGTGTATACAGGCGTGTTGTGCTTGCAAACTTGGTTTTCAATGAGAACCACCGCTTGTATCATCCAACTAAAATTTGCAAAAGCCTTTGAAACTTTGTCTCATTTTCTTCATGGCTTGGTAGGGTTTTGACAACAGAATTTACTCCATGTTTTGAAAAATAAAATTACCCTTTATCCTTCGTCTTTATCACAATTTCTAGAATCTGTTATGCTCTTTGTGTGAAACAACCATTTCTTTTTGAACTTTTTTGTAACCTTTATGTGGCCTTGACTTATCTGTGAGTAAAAGCTACTCCTTAATATGATCACCATCTATGCCATAGTTCTGTTTTTCTGAAAAAGTCTGATAAACTAAGAAGTTTGAGCTCCAATTTTTAGAAATTATAAAATCATTGCGTATTGCACAAAGATCCTGTATTTACAACAATCATAACTGAAGATCAATAAAGGATGCAGCTGCAAGAACACAGAAAGCATTGCTTTCATTGAGTTTTGGATGAAGTCCATAAAAGTAAGCTAGTGCTATAGTCACTGCCTTAGAAGTTTAATCTGCTTATTTAAAAGTAAATTTTCTTCTTGTGTCTATTCTAACAACTTTTATCCACTTGAGCTTGAGCTAGAGTTTCTTTTATTCTATCAATCTTATCCTGAAGAGCTCGGTTTTTGCTTGTAATATCATCTGGAAAAAACATTCTCTGTTTTATGAAGTGAAGGAGGTCATCAACCATGGCTTGACCTTCTGCCTGTCTTTATGAAAATCATCCTAGAATTCAGACAGTGTGCCTATTTGTCTTTTCGAAGGTGGCTATTTCAGTCTTAAAACTTGAATTCATCCTCTGTTTTAAAATGCCTAAAGACATAGATTGCTTGTATCCACCAAGATTTGGTTTTTCTTATAACTTTGTTATGCCCTCAGATTAAGCTAATCCATATGAACTATGACCAAATGTTTGCATGTTACATATCTCTTGGAGGAGGTAATTGGATAGATTATGGTGGATCTGTCTAAAATAACAAAGGCCTCCTTTTTCATATATCATCTGTGTGGGCTATGAAATCATGCATTTCTCTATCGTCTAGATCTGGTTCTGAAAATTTTGTTCCAGATCAATGCTTGCATATTATTTATTAACTCTTACTCTAAAACAATCATCTAGATCAGGTTCATCTTCAGTTTGTATTTTTCAGTGAAATGGGCCGAACATCAAGGGCTGTAAAATTCTCTCCAGTCAATATTTATCAAAACTCTGCAAAGGGCTTATGTGTGCCAACTTTTATGGAATTCTCATTTCCATCTAGAATGTACAGAAGCTCTGACCCAGGTATTTGAGAATGAATTTGATGACTTATAGATATTACTGTTAGCCATACTAAAATCCAAAGGAAACCACAAATTCTGAAGATAATGAAAGGACCAAAGACTCATGTCTGTGTCATTATAATGGGTGAAAAAATTAAGCTTATAACACTGCAAAGATGAAATCCAACCATCGAAAGACCCACTTCTCTTTCTTGTTCATTACAGGGAAACCACCTTGAACCATGTTTTTCATGCATGGCATAACTACACCTTCTGCAATTTGAATAGATCATTTTAAGGGGTAGCTGTGCTTTTTCCTTGATTTAGTCAATAAGGGAAATCATCACAAAAGCTACTGTTGCAGCTCTTTTTAATGACCATTTAAACCTATCATGAGGCCTTCTCTTATTATCTGCTGATGGAGGTCTTTATATATAGGAACAATAGGTTTCTCCAACACTATAATATCATTTCTTTGCTTATGATGTAATACCAGAATTTAACTTATAAACTTTAAATTGTTCCCACTGATTTTCAACTTTGACTTTCCAATTGAAAACTTTCTTAAACATAATCCAAACATGCTGATGCATTTTTTGTTTTATCCCTTGGAAGGAGGTGGTCTACAACAGCTCTAAGATCACTTAAAACACCTTGACCCTCTTTGCTCTTTGAATGAGGTTACATCCCTAATCTATCTTTGGAGGGAAGCTTTCATATACACAAGGTCATGGGCCTTTTAACACCAATGTATTATCTTTCTGTTTGTAACATAAAAGGTCTTCAACTTAACACCTCTGTTTGTTTCATCATCATTTCCCGATTATTGTTTTAAAATGGAAGCCTTTCTCACACATCATTTTGAAATCCTGTTGATGTTTATTTTGTTCATCCCTTGGAAGGAGGTGGCCTACAATTTTCTGAAGTTTTTCTAAAACACCTTAACACTATGCTTCTTTAAATGAGGTTACATCTATGTTCCTAACCCTCTGCTCTTTATTGGAGGAGGTCATTATCATGTTTCCCAACCATCTATTCTTTCTTGGAGGAGATTTCCTATCATGATGTCTTCTAACCATCTGATCTTTAAAAAAAGGAGGTTAACACAGTGTTTCCAAACCATCTTCTCTTATACTGGAGGAGGTTTTCAGCATGTCACCCAACCATCTGCTCTTGCTTGGAGGAGGTTAACACAATTATGACATTTCATCCATTTCCAACACTATGTCATATTACTTTGCAATACATATTTCTGCTTAGTATATCAAAATATGTAACAAAGGTGACACTTGACAATCTGTTATAGGAGGCATGTTCTGAGATATGTATCCTTTGTCAAAATATATTTTTGAACCCTTTAAACCAGAAACCACATGACATGTATTTGTAGAGTATTTTCTTGTTAGTCATTATTTACTAACCTTTCTTGACTGTGTTTGCAGAGGTACATTGGATTTTCTCTTTGAATAGTGTTCTTATCCCCAGCTCAAGGCAGCATAAGAAGCAACTTTCTTCTTATGTATTATGATGGTGTCCTTGGGAAAAATTATGCAGCGTCACCTCTGAAGGAACATTGAAACACTTTGAAACATGCACTCCTACTCTATTTTCATTTCAGCTCTCCATTTGCTTCATGATGGAAAATTTCTTCAACATGAGAGACTTATTTGGAGTTGTCTCTTTGCTCTTGTTTGGATACTGTTTGTCATTCACTTACACCCCTGCAGAGATGCAAAAAATATGACTTTGAACTTTGGAATGATTCTTTGGTTCCTTATGGAGATTTTGCCTGATATAAGCACATTCTTTAGATAATGAACACGCTTATTTTCTTCTGATTTGGACCTTTGTTGAATTTCTTCTTGAACAAAGACAAAAAACCTTTTAGTGGTGTGCGACCTATAGATGTATGAAGACTTATTTTGCAGAATAGGAAGGAAATCTATGACTGGTTGGTACTAGACAGAGGCTCTTTTGGCTTAGGATAGTTTGCCAAGGAAATGACTCCTAAACACCATTATCTAACTTAGGGGTGACTTTCATAGATTCTGATTGTTCTCTTAGGCATGATCAGATGGTTTTTGACAAGAATATCGGGGAAAGGAAGGGATACACTTTGTCAAATTTTGGATAGTGAATTTCATGAAAAACAAGGGGAAATTGATAGCGGATGAGCAAGACTAAGACAACTATAGACAGGGATATTTTGCTGAAACAAGACATGACTTGAAAACTGAATATTTCTCTTATCATAGGCTAACAGGAAGGGCTAGGAAGACAAAAATTTGTTTGGGGGTTTTCTAGATGACAATTTTACATATGGAGATCAGCTTCTAGAAAACTCAGCTAATGAATCTAGTCATCAACAACAGGTGAAAAATATTGATGAATAACAGAACAAACATGGAAGAAGAAGAAGACTGATAATTTTTCTCTCGCTCTCAAGGCTCAAAAAAAAAAAGATGTGTGGTATGTTGATAGCGGTTGCTCAACACATATGACTGGAGATAGAAATAAATTTGTATCTCTGAAAGAGAAGAAGGATGGAACCGTGTCCTTTGGAAATGATGGATCTTCAAATGTTATAGGATCAGGGACCGTCACTCTCATAAACAAAGATGTTATAGCCAATAATGTTCTATTGGTTGAAAACATGAATCACAATCTACTCAGTGTTGGAAAAATGTGTGATCAAGGACACACAATACTATTCAACTCCACAAAATGTGAAATCAGGAAAGGGAGGTATGGTGAAATTGTGGCTACATAAAGTCAAGCTCTAAATGACATATATGTTCTGGATGAGAAACTAAAGGATTTCTAATAGCTAAAGAGGATGATATAATATTTGGTAGCAATGATGATCGAATAAGTAAGAATTTTGCTACAAAGATGCAAATTGATTTCGAGATGTCCTTACTTGGTGAGTTGAAATGCTTTTTAGGGCTTCAAATATCTCAGCAAGAGAAACGAATATTTATATGTCAATCCACGTACATCAAGGAAATGCTCAAGAAATTCAAAATGGAATATTGCAAACCCATACTTGCTCCAATGGTAATAGGTTGCAAATTGAGAATAGAGGACTCATTTAATGATGTGGATCAAAGGTTGTACAAATATATTATTGGTATTATTCTATATGTAATAGCCTCCCAGCTAGATGTTATGCAAGCAGTTGGACAAGTAGAAATATTCCGAGCAGAACGAAAAGAATCACATATTATTGCCATCAAAAGAATTCTTCGATATCTAAAGGGAACAATAGAATATGGCTTGTGTTATCCCAAGGGTAACAATCTCATTATTCATGCCCTTACAGATGAAAATTGGGAAGGAAGTGTTGATTATCATGAGAGTACTCATGAGGCATGGGAATATCTTCACCAAAAGCTTGGGATTCTCCCAAGTTCTCATTAGATTTTCCTGATTCAGAATATAAAGGGGGAGTGGAAGTGTGTACAGGTCCATAAGATGGTTTTGTGCCAGGGGGAGTAACCCTTTGTCATTAATGTCAAAGGGGGAGAGAATTTTGTAGGAAGAGGTGTCATGATCGCAGGGGGAGTACATGTGTTTCCATCAATGCCAAAGGGGGAGATATTTGATCAGAAGTTGTCATTGATGTCAACCTAAGCAAAACTAGGGGCTACCCCAATATTGCATGGGAATTTTGACCTAAATAATTAATATATTGTGGGTCAAGAATTATTTTTATGGTTTCTTCTTGTCGATATGTTTCTGTTGATATATGGCACGCCACATAATTCTTCACGGTTTGAGAGATATTCATGTTTAAACTTTGTAAGCCCAGTTAGTGGGCTAAAAACCCATGGGGTTGTGGCATGGGTGATTGAAAAGTCATAATTAATATTTTTTAAGCTCTTAAAATCCCTCCCACATTAACTTGTTGAATCCCCTCTCAATCTAAGAATTTATATAAATTGTGATCCTCATATCCTCCTTATGCAAGGGTTTTCGCCATCTGAAACAGGTCATTGTGGAATTTTCACTCTAACATTTTTTCTACTAAGGTTCAAAAGTTAAAAATTTTATGAGACAAAGCTGAAATCCTGAGGAAGCACCTACAAAAATTTATGATCAAGGTGCACAATAATTTTAGAGATATGATCTGTGGACGTCAGTGTATTTGCGGGCTCCTCAAATTCATCTCAAATAAGTGACCTTGGGAAAATCGTCATAACTATTTGCCTAAGTATTTGATTGGAATTCCATAAAAATTTCAGATAGTGAGTGGAATTTAGTTTTCTCTCTATCAATTTCAGGGCCGAATGAAGAAAAAGTGACATGTGGCACGCAGTACAAGTTCACTCTACTGAAACAGTTCATAATTAGGGCATTGTGAGAGATTGGGCATAACTCTCTCAAGAAGAATTCAAATTGGGCCAGAATTGTGGCATTCAAAGAATGACTCAGAGGAATACTACAGGACTGAAAATCACATATTGGGGATATGAAATAACAGAGATACACTAGATTCAATATCGAGCTCCTAGAAGGCAAGAAAAAGCTAGATCATGTGTTGTCAAGAGCTACAAAGGACTAGACTTTCTAGGGCAGCAAAGAAAAGCAAGGTGTAGCAGAGGGTAGCATGAAAAGAGAAGAAACCAAGTGCAAAAAAACAACAAGAATTTCATCACGTAAATTCTTCAAGTGGGCAGCACTGCATACAGTCACTGTAAAGGTATCATTCTACTAAGTCATTGTAAATACATTATTGTAAAAACTGTACTAGTGTCTATCTGCCAAGAGTTGAACAGGCAGTGTCAGGAGGTCTAGTATTATCATTAGGTGGTTCTGTCATAGTTGGGGTTATGGTCTAGTGTATTTTCTTCTTCTACATCATTCTATATCATTGTAAAGTGGACCATTTTGCCTGGTATGGGAGTCCATTCTTCTTTTATTCTTCTATAGGGTGGTAGGGTGGTGCTACGGTGAGTTGTATCTCATTGGGTGTTGGGGCATCCGTTTAATTAACCACTAAAGAATCTTAGGCATTGGAGCATCCATCGAGTGGGAGATGGAGAAGAATTCTTTTCTAGATTCTAGGAATTTGGAGATTTATTTTCAATTGGAGTTGAATATTAAATAATTATTAGAAAAGCATTAGGTGTTTTTTGTCCCGGAGTGGGTTTCCACCTTAAAAAATATGTGCATTTTTGTTCCTTTTGTTTACTACTATCATTGTACAAATATTGATAATATTTGAAGATTAACTAATGCTCTAATTCAAAGGAATATTGATTCAGCCCTCCCTCTCAGTATTTCCAAAAAGGAACCCCAAAATTCCCTTTCAGAACATGTTTATGAAGTCTGCACGAATTCTGGTTCTAGTGGGTAACTCGGGTCACAGATGCCCTCAGTACCCTAAACGCGCTTATGCTTGTGGGTCATCGGGGTCACAGTCTACACGCATTTCTTGAACGTGTTAGGGTCGCGTTTGCCCCGACCCGACCCTGTTGAATGACCGTTGCACCTTCAAACATTGTTCTGTGCATCCTGAATGCGGGCATGCTCAATGAACCTGACTCAACCTGAACGTGCCCACCCTGAACATTGTTCTACACACACCCTACAGAAGGAAATTGACTTGACCCTGCCTTGAACACTACACCACATGCACCTTACGGAAGGAACCCGACTCGACCCTACCCTAAGCACTGCACCATACACGCCATGCGAAAGGGACCCGACTCGACCTGTGGGTGAACATGAAATGAATTTTTACCCGAGTTGACCCAGACTTTGCTTTCTTGCTACAACTTCACCATCCACCCTTGGCCTTCGATCTAGCTCATGCCTTAGCTTGCCAATGGTGGAATCAACAAGATGTTGATTTCCTTCTTTCTTTCCTTTATCATACATCGCACGTCCTCCTTTTATATGTGTGTTTTCCCACACATTACTTCCATGGGTGGGGCTTTACCCATATAATTTCGACCCAATAAATGCCCATAAAGCCTTGGTTACGGTGTGACGTTTCCTCCTTAATGTCGTCTTGCCACCATGACCATCATATAAACCTCCAATGCAACACTTGGCCATTTTTGGACGCATTGATGCATGTTGATCCTAAACATCACATGGTCACCATGATAACGTCACATAGTAGCCGAATGATTTTTTCATCCATCAGTGCACCCATCTAACCTTTCATCATGGTTTTCATCGCTTCGTCGACCATCATTCATTGCATGTCTACCGAATGCTTCCAACATCATTGGTCATCATCCTCATCTTGTGGATCTTATAGGGGTGGTTTCCATCGCAGTGGACGTATACTTGGGTAGTGTTCATTAAGCAGGGACATGGAAACCTTAGATTTTGCATAGTTGGGAGTCTGTCATCATGGTGGGGCAGGGAAACCTATCATGCCCCTATACCTTCAGTGATATTTCAACCCTACTATAGATGTGGTGCGACACTACCATAATTTTTATTTTTGTAATACTCAAGTATGTAGACTTCACCTTTAGGAACACTTGTTAAATTAGTTAAGAAAATGTTTTGTCAATATGAGGAAAACATAAACATCATCATCATATCCACAATGTACGCCCATACATAAAAGGGAGGGGAAAATCCCTATTAATAATGAGTATGCCCAATAATATGTTTCATGAAGTATAAATATACAATATAAGTTCCAATCCAGAAAAAGACCACTTTTTCTCCTTGCCAAGGAAAGTTACCTTTTGTCAAAGCTAACAATTCTTGACAATCATCAACTAGCCTACAACAATCATTTACAGCATCAGATTTCACCTTATGAATTTTCTGCATAAATCTGCCCAAGTGCTGTCGGGTCACTCAGGTCACTCTGGTCACTACCTTCCTATGAGTTCAAACCTTCCCATGAGCTCTCCGTGCATCCGATCTACTTCCCTGCTATATGGTTAGTTTTTACCCATCAATGCGCACCTATTGAAACTTTTCGCACTTAATTATGACTCCCGATCACTTCATAACAAGTTCTGAACTCACGTTCTGACTGTTGCGGATGCCCTACCCAACCTGAGCTGCACTTGCTGATGCCCTGTGGAACTTTTCCGCATGCCCTGCATGCTGCCACAAGACTCTAACCACTCCCTATGCTTAACCTAACTTAACCTATGGTTGTGCATGCTCTACGATATTATCCTTCATGCCATACATTTCTTCCCAACTTGACCTATGCCTCGCCCTTCACTTGACCACCATGTCTTTCCTCACCAAAGAGCTATTGGCTAGCTCGTGGTGCTCCAATGACCTCACTTGAATAGTTGAAGCTTGTTCTAATGCGCTTATTGAATACCTCCTTCCATCCATCTACATTCCATATTAATATGTGTTGCATTTGTGTCATGTGTCACTCAGCGGACCCAAGCCGACCCAACCGACACCCTTCATTCAGTTGTACGCACTCTGTGTAATGTATGCCACACTCCAACACGTCAGCCGCTCAACTCAACACATCAGATTTTTCCTCGGCAACAGTGCGAAGCTTTGGATTATAATTTCACATTTCCACCTTTGGCGACGTGCGATACACCCATTATCTCGTGCGCCTGTGCCGCCCATTGCTATACACCCGTACACATGCAGTTATGCTCGTACATCGCATGGCACCTGAAAACCATATAAAAGCCTGGTGGGAGCACCCGTCACCCCAAAAATGCCTCATGAAGTTTGTGGCCTTACAAAACCCCAACCTCCCCCACACTTAGATGGCTTTCGTCATGACGAGGCATGAAACCCCAAGTTTTGGAGACAAACGAGGGAAGCGGTTTTCATCGTGCCATGAAATGGAAGCCCTAAGTTTGCCAGACTTGGGTGGTTCTTCGTCGTTCCACGTAATGGAAACCATGAGTTCCATAAAACTGGGTGATTTTTGTCGTGCCGCAACATGGAAACCCAAGTTCCCCACACTAGGGCCACAGTTTTCATTGGGGCGGGAGATGGAAACTACAAGGTTCCAAGAATTACATGGTTTCCCTCATGTAATGAAATACAAGCCCCAAATTTCCGCAGACTTGGGCGGTTCTCCATCATGTGGTGAAATGGAAACCTGATTTCCCCATATTGAGGCCATGGTTTCTATCGTGGTGGGACATGGAAATCTTTGAGTTTCCTGGAATTGGGAAATTTCCATTGTGCCGCAAAAAATGGGAACCCCTGAGCTCTGCATACCTGGGCAACGGTATATGGCACAACATCAAAACCCCAAGTTCTTCATACTTGGGTGGCGGTTTCCATCACGTTGCAGCATGGAACCCCCAAGTACCACGTCTTGGGGTTGTGGTTTCCATCACGGTGAGACATGGAAACCCTAGGTTTCCAAGAGTTGAGAATTTTTCTACTGTGCAACGAAATGGAAACCCCAACTTTCTCCAAATTGGGTCAGTTGTCCATCGTGTGGAGAAATGGAAACACCATGTTTCTCCAAATTAGGTCGGTTGTCCCTCATGTGGAGAATTGTAAACCCCAAGTTTCATTGACTTGGGTGGTGGGTTTGTACGTGCCGCGACATGGAAAAAACCCCAAGTTCCCTAGAGGCTTGAGCCACGGTTTCAAAACACCACCAGTTCCCTAGACTTTGGCAGCTATTTCCATTGTCATGGAAACCTTGAGTTCCCCGTGTTGGGGATTCGGTGAAAACCACGAGTTTCTAGTGTGCCATAAAATATAGAAACTTGTGGTTTCCGTCAGGGGTAGGACATGGAAACCCCAAGTTTCCCAAGCTAGGGCATGGCCCTCTGCCGTGTGCTGCGTAATGGAATCCCAAATCCCCATGTTCCCTGTACTTGGGCGACATTCTTGCCCATGACACGACATGGAAACCCCAATTTTCCCGTCATGTTTACCTCGAGGGTGCGGGAGAACATAGAAACCCCAAGTTCCAGCCGGAACACAGTGCCGCAAAATGGAAGCACAAACGTCATGTTCCCCAGACTTGGGCGGCAGAGCTTTTGGCCATGTCGTGACATGTAACCACCAACCACAAGTTCCATAGACTAGCCATATCTCTCTCTCATACGTGGCATGGAACCCCCAAATTTCCCGCCCCCAAGCAAGAAATGTATTTTTGAGATGCGAACAAAAGAAATGATGTTTGAATGAAGGATGGGGGGAAAAAGGTGTAACAATGATTGTTGTTTGAATTTTGAATAAAGTGACAAGAGTGAATCTCCTAATCGAGGTGACCAATGGTTGAATATTAGTGGATCATGGCAGCAAGGCCGCTCTGCCACTTACAATACCCTATTGCAGATTTAAGTCATCTACAAAGGATTCTTCTCAACAACCATTTGAAATTGAACTTTAAAGCTGCCATGACTGAGATGCTTCACGATTGTGGTTTGCAAATGACACAAGCCCCTAGGGAAAACAAAGAGATACCCCTACTACGCGTCCAGATAGAGTCGAAGAGTTACTGCTAATAGCCCACGAGCTGGGGGCCTAGACCCCTAGGCCCAACCCTCAGAGCCAATCCTTTTCCCGAAGTTATGGATCCATTTTTTCGACTTCCCTTACCCACATTTTTCTATTGACCAGAGGTTATTCACCTTAGGGACCTGATGTGGTTATGAGTATGACCAGGCATGAACGCTACTTGATCCTCTAGATTTTCAAGGGCCGCTGAGGGTGCACTAGACACCTTAAGATGTGCAGTGCTCTTCCAGCTGTTGGACCCTATCTTAGGGTCAACTGACTATAGGGTGGGCAAGCTGTTAAAAAGAAAAAATAACTCTTCCCGGGGACCTTGATGATGTCTCCGGATTTCATTACGTTGCCTCCGGCCACCATGTTCCATTTCAAGAATGTTAACCTGATTCCCTTTCGATGCTCGTGCAGAGTGCACCCTTGATACAAGGCTTCCTCATCTCTGAGGATCAACTAACCCATGTCCAGGTGTTGTTCACATGGAACCTTTCCCCACTTCAATATTCAAAGTTCTCATTTGAATATTTTCTACTAACATCAAGATCTGCACCGGTGGCCGATCGACCCAATATCATGCCTAATGTTTGTCAACGACCCCCACATCCTCCTACTCATCGAAGCCAGAAAATTTCTCTGGAGGTCGAGTATACGTTGTGCGGTTTAGCGCCATCCATTTTTAGGGCTAGTTTATTTGGCAAGTGAGTTTTTACACACTCCTTAGTTGATTTTGACTTCCATGACCACTGTACTACTGTCTTAATCAACCAACACCCTTTGTGGGATCTAGGTTAGAACGCAATTCAGTACTGTAACTGAACTTTCGGTTCATCCCACATCGCAAGTTATTCATACCAAAAATGGCCCACTTGGAGCTCTCGATTCCATGGCACGACTCAATGGAGGAGCCACACCTTCTTACCTATTTAAAGTTTGAGAATAGGTTGAGGGCGTTATGCCCCCGATGCCTCTAATAATTTAATTTAACTAATTAAAATCACGCATGAGCTCCAACTATCCTAAGGGAAACTTCGGAGGAAGCCACCTACTAGATGGTTTGATTAGTCTTTCGCCCCTATACTGGATTTAGACGAACAATTTGCACGTCATTATCGCTAGGATCCTCCACCAGAGTTTCCTCTAGCTTCACCCTGCTCAGGCATAGCTCACCATATTTTGGGTCCCAACAGGTGTGCTTGAACTTGAACCCTTTGCATGACCTCAAGGTTAGTCAACGATGTAATCCCCAAAAAGAGGGGATATTTCCCGTTATCTTCCTTTCACCTCGTAGGTTTTCAAACTCGCTGACTCGCACACATTTTAGACTCCTTAGTCCATGTTTCAATACGGGTCAAATGGAAAGCCCAGCAACCAACACCACGAGTGTGCAGGTGCACATGAACCATCAGAAGGGTGTACACTTTATTCCTCCACCACCACAATGAAAAATCAACACGTTTTATGCCACCCGTGCCTATGACGATGCAGCGGCTCATGTTGGTTTGCACCTCAACTAGAGAGGCGAACTAGCCAGATATGTTCCACATAAAACCAAGACACATTGATAGCCTACATCTGCTTCCCTCCCAACAATTTAAAGCACTCTTTAACTCTATTTTCAAATTCCTTTTCATCTTTCACTCGCGGTACTTGTTCCCTATCTGTCTCTCGCCCGTATTTAACCTTGGACAGAATTTACCACCCAATTAGGGTTGCATTCCCAAACAAATCAACTCTCTGACAACGCCTCATGATGCATCAGCATCCCAGCCTGATGGGGTTTTCACCCTCTTAGGCGCCCCCTTACAACGGACTTGATTGATGTTCACCACTAAGGATGCTTCTATAGACTACAATTCAGGTGATGCTACCACCCAATTTTCTTGGTGCTCTCTTTCGTGTTTGCTCGCCGCTACTAGGGGAATCCTTGTAAGTTTCTTTCTCTCCTCTTAATTATATGCTTAAACTCAGCAGGTGTTCTCTCCATAATTGAGGTCGAAATTTGGAGCTAAATCCACCCTACCCAATGGGAGGAAAAGAGAGAGCAAAGAAATTTCTATGGATGCCACACAAAGCCTGCATCGGCTAACGCTAACTGCCCAACCAAGGGGACAAGATCGCTACTTGCCGACGCATGCCATGAAAAATCGCCTACCACATTTCAGCCAACTTCACCTTATTTGGCATGAATGACCACCTCCACTACTCCCTAACATACTGCAAGGAGCATGTTTGATTGGGATGTGACGCCCAGACAAACGTGCCCTTGACCGAAGCCTCGGGCACAAATTGTGTTAATAAACTTGATGTTTCACAGGATTCTGCAATTCACACTAAGTAGCATATTTTTCTATGTTATTCATCGTAACAAGAGCTAAGATATCTATTGCCGAGAGTCGTTTCCATGTGTTATCAAAAAAATTCAGCCCCACAAGAAATGGCTAAAAGAAAACCCAATGTACAATACATCACAACAAGCAACAATCCCCCTTCCCCCTCAAGACAGCTGCACTCAATAACCCACTAACTAAAGGGAAGGCTCAAACAAGCCCCTTGTACCCCATGCCTTTGCAAAAAGGGGGGAAATGCAAGAATGGTGATTGAGCAGGACTACAGTGGCCAACCTAGGAGCTCCCACTGCTTTTCATCCTTCTCAAAGATCTAATCAAAATAGTTCCCCCCTTTCTCCGTAACGCTGCTAGGGACCAACAAGAGGAAGGGAAGGTAAAAAAAAAACATATATTCATATAACAGAAAAGAAAGAGAAGGTGGATCCCACCCCCTCACAAGGGAAATCTCAAGTAGACAAACAAGAAGAGCTTTCCAAACCCTGTTCCTTTTCAAAAAGGGTAGAATTATAAATAATGATGACCGAGAAGGACTAGGGTGGCCACCCTGAAAATCACACTTCATTTTGTCCTTCACGAACATAAAACCACTACAAATCCCCTTTTTTTCTCCATAAATCTAGGGTTCAGAATGATGAAAGTAAGAAAAACACATGAAAGAAAGAGAAAAAAAATTCTCCACCCACTCAAAGGAGGAGGCTCAAACAGAGAGTAAACTTCCCGAGCCTTGTGCCCTCGCAAGAGGGGGGGGATAACAAGGAAAAATGATCTGGAAGGACTAGGTTAGCCACCTCGAGAGCTCACACTGCCTTTTATCCTTCACAAATGCCAATCCTCAATGATTCACCCTTTTCTATGTAAATATAGGGGCCAGAAGGAGGAAGGGAAAAAAGCAATGTGGAAAAAGAAAAGAAAAAAAAAAGGAGAACCAAAACATGGTTGCCAATAGAGAATATGATACTCAAACAAAAAACAGGCTTTCAAGGCCCTTTGCCCTCACAAAAAGGGGGGAACTACATAAATCGATGATCAAGGACTAGGGCGACCACCCCAGGAACTCGCATTACTTTTCCATCCTTCCAAAAACTCCAGTCCACAGCAATTCCCCATTTTCTCTGTAAATCTAGGGACCAAAATGACTCACAAGGGGAGGCTCAAACATAGTACAAGCTTTCAAAGCCCTCTTCCTTAGCAAAAAGGAGGGAACTGCAAGGAATGACGACCAAGAAGGACTATGGTGGCCACCCCAAGAGTTTGCACTACTTTTCATCCTTCTTGGACACCGACCCACAACAATTCCGACTTTTCTCCATAAAGCTAGGGACCGAAAGGGAAGAAAACGACATGAAATAAAGAAAAACCAAACATCACCCACATAAGACTCGTGACAAAAATCCAATTTGAGAGAAAGGGGGCCAAATTTCAAGTAACACTAGCAAAACATAGGGCCACGACGACGCGAGGAGATGTTGGCTTAACCGAAAAGAAATAAAACAAGGTACCCAATCAAAAGCATCCCACCTTTTCGCACACTTCCACATACATTACGACACAACATCCTTTCTATCTACACAACATAATAAGCGACAATCAAACAACCAAGAAGACAAGTCACAACCTAAACTTGACCACTAGAAAAGTCGAGGGCCACGACAAGACAAGTGTCTAGAGCACATTACTAATGAAAGGTAAACGACCCCCCAACCCACACAAGGATTTAAACAAAAAATTCACTAATAGCAAACCCACCCCTATATTGCACCCCTCTGTGTATAGGAAACCCAACAACCTTTCCAGTCAAAAATTCAAGGGTGGCCAAACAACCGAACTCCAAAGAGGAGTTATCGCAAGCTGACACTTAATGCTGGATAAAGAAAAGGGCCACAAATACACCGACGGTGCAATTTCACGCCCTAAAAAGAGGGAAGCCCCCAAATATTACACCACAACGCTATTGCAACAATCGACACATCGAAGAATTGACCAAGTTGTGCCAAAAAACCACAATCCAAATGGAGAAACAAGGACATAACCTGCTCCTACTTTCCTTGGAAGGGGTAGTGGCTCAAAAAATGACAAGGAGTTCTCTAAAAAGCAAAGGCATGGGAAAATAATGCTACCTCATGCCCATTGATGGGGAAATTTTAAATTTTTATGAAGCTCAGACTGAGGGATTTTTCATTACCTAGACCCAACCCTTCTGCGAGGGCATATCAAGAAACAATCAAGAGGACTAGGGTGGCCATCCCAACAAATTTCACCACCCTTCATCCATCCCATAATAACCCCACCTCGATATTTTCCCCTCATGAAAGGGTTGAGATAGCAAGTGCATGCACAAGCACTCCCTTGAACCAACAACCAACAAAAAGGCTCACCCAAGCAACACATAAACCACTATTGTCACCTTTTGGAGAGAACCAAATATGGAGGCCCACATCTTCCAACGAAACCGAGCACCACTGTTATGAACAAGTCTAAATTTTTCCATCGTATTTCCAAAAACACATACAAAAAACACATTAGGGGAAAGAATAACAAAGGATGGGACAAGCACAAGCATCGCTTACAAGTACAGGAAACAAAAAGCCTGAACTCAAGATAGGAAACTAATAATGTTGAAAGTCTCTTTCGCAGGAGGCACCACCCCAACAAGAATCAAACCCACTCTCCTAGAAACACACCACCCAAGCCTAGATTACAATCAAAACCCACACAACCCAAAAAAAGAAAAAACCTTGATATCAATGATCCTATCACAGGTTCACCTATGGTAACCTTGTTATGACTTCTCCTTCCTATAAATGATAAGGTTCAATGAACTTCTCATGACGTCGACAGCGGGGAACCACCGTCGTCAATGCAATTTGAACACTTCACCGGATCATTAGATTGGTAGGGGCGATGAGCGATGTATACAAAGGGCAGGGATGTAGTTAAAGCGAGTGATGAAACATGCTCACTAGGAATTCCTCATTGAAGACCAATAATTACAATGGGATATCCCCATCATGATGAAATTTGAGAAGATTTCCCAATCCTCTCGAAGTAGGAAGAAAAACTTGTTGGCTGCATCAGTGTAGTGCACATGGAACCCAGAACATTTAAGGGCATCAAAGAACTATTATTGCCTCAAAATTCCATGGCCTAAATTACCATAGTCCCTCTAATAAGCTGGTGGCAAAGGGGAACCTCCGCATATCTAGTTAGGAGGCTGAGGTCTCGTTCGTTATCGGAATTAACCAGACAAATCACTCCACCAACTAAGAACGGCCATGCACCACCACCCATAGAATCAAGAAAGAGCTCTTAATCTGTCAATCCTTATTATCTATGGACCTTGTAATTTTCCCTATGTTGATTCAAATGAATCCGCAGGCTCCACTCCTAGTGGTGCCCTTTTGTCAATTCCTTTAAGTTTCAGCATTGCAACCATACTCCCCCTGGAACTAAAAAATTTTGATTTCTCAGAAGGTGCTGGTGGAGTCCTTAGAGAAACATATGATGATCCCTGGTCGACATTGTTTATGGTTGACACTAGGAGGGTATCTGATACTCTTCAATCCCCCAACTTTCATTCTTGATTAATGAAAACATCCTTCGAAAATTATTTCATAGTGGTCTGTATTTCATAAATCCAAGAATTTCACCTATGACAATTAAATACGAATGCCCTCGACATTCCTTATTTATCATTACTCCAATATCGAAGGCCAACACAATATGACCAGACTCCTATCAGGTTATTCCATGAATGTATTCAGACCATAAGCTTGCTTTGAGCACTCTAATTTTTTCAAAGTAACAATTCTGAAGCCACGACCCAGCTAGTTAATTCTAGGAGCACATCGCTGACAAAAGGGAAGGAAGGGCAAGTGGACACCAAGTAGGCGGACTGACCTTTATGACCCAAGATCCAAATGTGAGCTTTTCAACTACAATAACTTAAATATACGCTATTGGAGCTGGAATTACTATGGTTGTTGGCACCAGGCTTCCCTTCCAATGGATCCTCGCCAAGGGTTTTAGATTTTACTCATTCCAATTACTAGACTCGATGAGCCCAGTATTGTTATTTATTAACACTACCTCCCCATGTCAGGATTAGGTAATTTCCATGCCTGCTGCCTTCCTTGGATGTGGTAGTCATTTCTCAGGCTCCCTTTCTAGAATAAAACCCTAATTCTCCCTCACCCGTCAGCACCATGGTAGGCTTCTATCCTACCATCGAAATTTTATAGGGCATAAATTTGAAAGAAGCATGTCCAACACAAGGGTTGTGCAATCCGTCGAGTTATCATGATTCACCAGAGAAGCGGGCCAGCCCGAGCTGGCCTTCTATCTAAAAAATGCA
Source organism: Pinus albicaulis (assembly GCA_034641835.2). Taxonomy (NCBI): domain Eukaryota; kingdom Viridiplantae; phylum Streptophyta; class Pinopsida; order Pinales; family Pinaceae; genus Pinus; species Pinus albicaulis. The sequence continues at coordinate 51,398,907 of CM076570.1, forward strand.
TCCCTTCCAAAGAGTTGGGACTTGGTGCACATATTAGCTCTATAATTACTACGGTTATCCGAGTAGTATGGTACCATCAAAAAAGCTGTAACTGATCTAATGAGACATACGCAGTTTCATAGTATGAATTACTTCATACTTAGACATGTATGACCTAATATTTGAGACAAGAATATTTCTAATGGTAGGATCAATGAGGTAGAACCCTCCGACTTCAAAGGGCATTCAAAGTTCTCTCTTACCAAGAGCCACCCTGAACACCCATCAAGTCAAAGAGAGGTCAAAATGTCATGTAAATATTTTATACCTTGCACCTCTTGCATCCCCAAGAAGGGATTAGACCCCACATACACTACATGCCAAGGACATGCAAAATAAATACCGACATCAAAGGCAATGGATGATGGATGTAAGATCCACAAAGTGAAAAAATGGGTCACCCCGCCGAATCACATTGCACCGAGGCTACCTAGGAGTTGGCAACCACCCCCTTACCAGCAAGAATGGAAAAAGGCTTATCATCCATGACAACCACAATGAAAAAACATAGGGGAGAAAAAAAAAAGACTCTCTTAGAAATACACCCCAAACCCTCCCCATCTCGTACCAAGGCCACCTAGGAGTCCACCCAGAAAGCAGAAATAGTGGACCTCGAGTGCCTGTGGCGACCTTGATTAGAAGGAAAACGAAGGAAATAAATGGAGAACGACCAACCTGACAAAATCTCTCACTAAAATGCCTCCAAATCGTCTTTGCCCCATACGAAGGCCACGTAGGAGTCCACGAAGACAGTAGCAACCATGGACCTCGATCACTCGATCACCTACGGTGACCTCGATGCGAAGGAAATGTAAGGAAATAAATGGATAACAACCGAGCCCACAGTGTCTCTTAAAAATTCCCTCCAACCCTTCCGACCCAGCAGTGAGGCCACCTAGGAGTCCACCCAGATAGCAGCAATAGTGTACCTCGATCAGTTGATCCTCTATGGCAACCTCACTGAAAATGAAAAAGAAGGAAGTAAAAGGATAGTGACCAATTCAACAACCTCTATTAGAAATGCCACCCCCACCCTCCCTGCCCCACACTAAGACCACCTAAGAGTCCACCCAGTCAATAGCAATAGTGGACCTCGATTTTTTTATCACCTACGACTCCCTCGATGCAAAATGAAAAAGGAAGGAAATAAAAAAAGAATCACTGAGCGTTCAACCTCTCTTATGAAAAATCCCCCCCCCCCAACCCTCCCCACCCCACACCGAGACCATCTAAGAGTCCACCCTGTCAGCAAAAATGGTGGACCAAGATCAATCGATCGCCTGTGACAACCTTGATGTGAAGGCAAAGGAAGAAAATAAATGCAAATCAGGAGGCTCACTACAAAAGGCATGAACATATCCGAACGGGGGGAGGGATCTGGCAGCCCCGCACCCAACACACCCTACATATAAGCAACCTAGGAGATTTCCCCAATGACTTACTAACTGGAAAATGAATACTTTTGACCTACAACCACCTCCACACAGAGGAGGGAGGTTGAATCGTTCAACCTTGAATCCCTCCTTTTACATATAGCCCCTTCCATCAACATAGCAAGCCTCTTCCCCATTGGACCACAATCACATACGTGATCAAAACAAGAAATACCCATCACCTTGTGTCTCAACATTCCAAGCCACAAAATTATAATGTGCATGCAATATGCAAGGAAAAATATAACCACTCGATCAAACATATGGGACACCACATCTATCAAAACCTAAAATCCAACGCAAGGACATATGACATGCACTCTGAAAGGAATTCCAAACCTTAATTTTACAACAAGGAGAACCGCACCTCACATAACCCAATGGAAAAATTAAGCAAGAGGGGCAGCTTAAAACCAAAACCCTTCCAAATTCCTCTTAAATATATGCATCCCAACCCACAATGCTAACATAGAAAGAGTATAAGCACAAGAAACCAGCACCATAAGGAGCCAAACAATGAAGCGGACATACATCTCAAGGAGCCACACACAACAGCCCATCTAATTTTGAGAACACAGAGTGAAAGGGTAATTTTTCACATATGCCTCCAAGGATGAGCATGGCCAACATTACTGCTCATGTGCTACCAAATGGGGATAGAGAGAATATGAATTTCGACCACCCTTCAAATAACCCAAGGCCATTCTTCAAGCACACCCGAACAAGTAATTGAATTACCGACCCACATTTCACACGAAAATCCAACCCCTCCCCTCCACCAAAAGGGCAGGAGGTCAACAATATAGTGGAGAGTTTATTTCATGGAGCCAATAAGAGAAAATCCAACGTCTCCCACTAGCCAAAAAGGGAGGAGGTGAAAAATATAGTAAAGAGCCAATTTCAGTGGAGCCAACAAGCGACCAAGAGGCATGAGAGCACCATAGGTGAGCGGCCAGACATCTCAAGGAGCCACACACAACAACCTCATCCAATTCTGAGAACATCAAGTGAAAGGGTAACTCTGTTGACATATGCCTCCCAGGACAAGCATGGCCAACATTATCACTCATGTGCTACGGAGTGAGGATGGAGATAAGATGAGAGTTGATGACCCTACAAATGACCTGAGGACATTCTTCAAGTGCACTCAATCAAACAACTCAATTACCAACCCACCTTTCACATGAAAATCCAACCCCTCCCCCCACACCAAAAAGGGAGGAGATGAACGATATAGCGAAGAGAAAATTTCAACAGAGAAAATGTGCGACCAAGGGTCATGAGAGAGACATAGAAAAGATTCAATTTAAACAAATCCAATGAGTTACCAAGTGACACGAGAGAAACATAGACGAGCGGCAAGTTTTCTCAAGGAACCACACACAAAAACCCCATCCAACTCTGAGAAAAAAGAGCAGAAGGGGAATATTGTTCACATATGCCTCCCAGGACGAGCATGGCCAACATTACCGCTCATATGCTACCAAGTGGAGATGGAGAGAAGAAAGTCGACAACCCTACAAATGACCCAAGGCCATTATTTAGGCACACCTAAACAAAACAAGTCAATTACCAACCCACCTTTCATATGAAAAACCAACCCGTACCCCTGACTAAAAAGGGGATAACTAAACGACTAAATGAAGGCACAAGGCAGAAAACTGAAAATAGGCTACATGATGTGCACAATGCACCCGGGAAATCCCAACTTAGAAATTTTGATATGGCCGCACTCAATCAAAACAACCTAACCTAAACGCATTTCATTGGGCGCTCTCATACAACATGACATGACGCGCCTGACCAAATGAAGGCACAAGGGAGAAAATGGGAAATGGGTTGCAAGAACATGCACAAGGCACCTGGGTAGTCACAACATAGAAATTTTGATATTTCCACCCTAAAACAAAACTACTTGACCTGAATGCATTTCATCTGTTGCCCTCACACAGAGTGATAGAGTGTGCCCGACCGAACGAAGGCACAGGGGATCAAATGGAAAATGGGTCGTCCGAACGTGCACAAGGCACCTGGGCAGTCACAACTTAGCAAGTTTCATATGGCCACTCTCAAACAAAATGACGTGACCTGAAGGTATTTCATTGGGTGCCCTCACACGGTGCACCCGACCAAACGAAGGCACAAGTTAGAAAACAACAAACAGGCCACATTAATGTGCACAAGGCACCCAGGTGGTCACAAATTAGCAAATTTGATATGGCCACACTAAAAAAAAATGACCTGACCCGAACATGTTTCATCGGCCACCCTCACACAGTGCGCCCGAATGAACGAAGGCACAAGGAAGAAAATAGAAAACAGGTAGCCTGAACGTGCACAAGGCACCCGAGAAGTAAAAACACAAAAAAATTGATACAACTGCCATCAAATGAAATGAACTGACCCGAACTCATTTCACTGGTGGTCCTCACACTACGCGACATAGCGTGCCTGACCGAACAAAGGCACAAGGGAGAAAATGGAAAATGGGTCGCACGAAAATGGATAAGTCACCCAGGCGGTCACAACTTTAAAAAATTTATACGACCACCCTCAAAAGAAACGACCCGAACTGAATAAATTTCATTGGGCGCACTCACACAACGCGACATGATGCCCCCATTCGAACGAAGGCACAAGGGAGAAAACATAAAATGGGCTGTCCGAATGTGCACAAGCCACCTGGGTGGTCAGAACTTAGAAAATTTGATATGGTCGCCCTCAAATGAAATGAACAGACATGAACACATTTCGTCAAGCACCCTCACATGGTGTGACAAAGTGCGCCCGACCAAACGAAGGCACAAGGGAGAAAACGGAAAATAGGCCGCCTGAACGTGCACAAGGCACCCGGGCGGTCACAACTTCGAAAATTTGATACGACCGCCTGAACGTGCACAAGGCACCCGGGCGGTCACAACTTCGAAAATTTGATACGACCGCCTTCAAATGAGATGACCCGAATTGAACACATTTCATTGGGTGCCCTCACATGACACGACATGGCATGACTGATCGAATGAAGGCACAAGGCAGAAAATGGCAAACAGGTTGCCTGAACATGCACAAGGCACCCGAGGGGGTCACAACTCAAAAAATTTGATACAGTTTCCCTCAAATGAAATGACCCAACCCAAATGCGTTTTGTCACATTCCCTCACATGACGGGACACAGTGCACCTGACCGAACAAAGGGATGAGGGAGAAAATGGAAAATGGGCTGCCCAAACGTGCACAAGGCACCTAGGAGGTCAAATCTTAGCAAATTTGATATGGCTGCCCTCAAATGAAATGACCCGACCTAAACACGTTTTTTTAGGCGTCCTCACATGGTGCGACACGACGTGCCTGACTGAATGAAGGAAAAAGGGAGAAAATGGAAAACAGGCCACCCAAATGTGCACAAGGCACCCAGGTGGTCATAACTTAGAAAATTTGATACGACAACCCTCAAATGAAATGACACGAACCAAACGTGTTTTATCGAGCACCGTCACACAGCGCGACACGACACGCCTGACCGAGTGAAGGCAGAAGGGAGAAAATGGAAAAAAAGTTTCCTGAACATGCACAAGGCACCTGGGAAGTCACAACTTAGCAAATTTGATACGACCGTGCTCAAATTAAAGGACTCGACCTGAATGCATTTCGTTGGGCACCCTCACATGACGCGACATGACTCGCCTGACCGAATGAACGTATAATGGAGAAAATGACAAATGGGCTGCCTAAGCATGCACAAGGCACCCGAGCAGTCACAATTTAGCAAATTTGATATGGCCGCCATCAAACGAAATGACCTAACCAGAACACGTTTCATCGGGCACCCTCACACGGGGCGTCATGGTGAGCCCAAATTAACAAAGGCACAAGGGATAAAATGGAAAATGGGCTGCCCGAATGTTCACAAGGCACCTGGGCAGTCACAAATTACAAAATTTGATATGGCTACCCTCAAACGAAATTACCCAACCCATATGTATTTCGTTGGGCGCCCTCACATGGCGCGACAAGGCGTGCCCGGCTGAAGAAAGGAACAATGGAGCAAACAAAAAATGGGCCCTCTGAATGTGCACAAGGCACCTGGGTGGTCACAACTTAGAAAATTCTATTCGGTTTCCTTCAAATTAAATGACCTGACTCGAACGCGTTTCATCAGGCGCCCTCACACGGGGCAACATGGTGTGCCCAACTAAACGAAGGCACAAGGGAGTAAACAGAAAATGGGTCGCCCAAACATGCACAAGGCACTCGGGTGGTCACAACTTATCAAATTTGATACAACCTCCCTCAAATGAAATGAAACGACATGAACATGTTTCGCCAGGTGCCCTCACATGACGCGCCCGACCTGAACACGTTTCTTCGGGCGCTATCACACAGCGCGACATGCTGCGCCTGACCAAAGAAAGGAACAAGGGAGAAAATGTTAAATAGGTCGTGTGAATGTGCACAAGGCACTTGAGAGGTCACAAGTTAGCAAATTTGATACGACCACCCTTAAATGATACGACCCGACCAAAATGTGTTTCGTTGGGTGCCCTAGCACGGCATGACACGACGTACCCGACTGAACGAAGGCATAAGGGAGCAAACAAAAAATGAGCCACATGAATGTGAAAAAGGCACTCGAGTAGTCAGAACTTATTATATTTGATGGCCGCCCTCAAACAAAATGACCTAACTCGAACGCATTTCTTCAGCCGCCCTCACACAGCGCGACACGACCCACCTGACCAAACGCAGGCATAAGGGAGAAGATAGAAAATGGGCCGCACGAATGTGGATAAGGCACCCAAGCAGTCACAACTTAGCAAATTTGATACAGATTCTCTCAAACAAAATGACTTGACCCAAATGCGTTTCGTCAGATTCCCTCACAGGCGCGACACAGTGCTCTTGACCAAACAAACGCATAAGGGAGAAAACATAAAATTGGCTGCCTAAACATGCATAAGGAAACTAGGTGGTCACAAATTAAATAATTTGATACGATCACCCTTGTGCCTTATGCAAGACATGCAGAACACTGTCGTAGGGCATCTGCACAGTAGGTCCAGTCCGATCGGGTAGAGCGTGGGTTGAGTCGGGTGGCATACATGCAGGATGTGCGGAATAGTACCAAAGGGCATCCGTAGTGTAGGTCGATTTGAGTAGGGAATCCACACAAATATAAACTTCAATTCAGAGCTTGTTTTGAAGTCATTGTAAGTCGGAATTGAGTGCCAAAATTTGCAATAGGTGCATATTGACGGGCCGAAGATAGCCATACAATTGGGAAGTTGATTAGACACATGGAGAGCTCAAGGGAAGGTCTATACTCATAGGCAGTATCTGACCTAAGTGACCCAACTGACCTGACATCACTTGGGTAGACTTATGCATAAAATTCCAAACCTACCCGACTTGACTCGAACGAATGCACAAGGGAGAAAACGGAAAATGGGTTGCACGAGCGTGCACAAGGCACACGAGCGGTCACAATTTTAGAATTTTTGATACGGCCTCCCTCACATGACCTGACCCGACCCAATTTGAATGTGTTTCCTTGGGCACCCTCACAGAGCATGACCCGACCCACCTGAATGAAGGCACAAAGGAGGAAATGACAAACAGGTCGCACGAATGTGCACAAGGCACACGGGCGGTCAGAACTTAGCATTTTTTATACAACCTCCCTCACAAAAACCAACCTGACCCGACGTAAACAAATTTCATTGGTCACCCTCACATGACCTGACTCAACCTGGCATGAACGCGTTTCCTTGGGCACCCTCACATGACACGACCCAGCCCACTTGAATGAAGGCACAAGGGAGCAAACGCCAAACAGGTCACACGAACATGCACAAGGCACATTGGTAGTCACAACTTAGAATTTTTGATACGACCTCCCTCACACAACCCGACCTGACCCAGCCTGAATTCGTTTCCTTGGGTGCCCTCAAACAACATGACCCAACTCATCCCGCCCGAACGAAGGCACAAGGGAGAAAATCAGAAATGGGTCACACGAGCATGCACAAGGCACACGAACGGTCACAAGTTATATTTTTTTATACGACTACCCTCACACGACCCGACATGACCCGACCTGACTTGAACGCATTTCCTTGGGTGCCTTCACGTGACTCGACATGACCCTACTCTACCTAACCCACCAGAACGTGTTTCCTTGGGTTCCCTCACATGGCACGACGTGACCCACCCGAATGAAGGAACAAAGGAGGAAATGATAAATGGGTCGCATGAATGTGCACAAGGCACATGGGCGATCAAAACTTAGAAATTTTGATACAGCCTCCCTCACATGACTTGACCCGACCTAACACACACACATTTCCTTGGGCACCCTCACATGACCCAACCCGACCCAACTCGAACGTGTTTCCTTGGGCACCCTCATATGACATGACCCGACCAACTTGAACAAAGGCACAAGGGAGAAAATAGAAAACGGGTCACACAAACATGCACAAGGCACATGGATAGTCACAAATTAGTATTTTTGATATGACCTCCCTCACACAACCCGACCTGACCCACCCTGAACGTGTTTCCTTGGGTGCCCTCACACGACATGACCTGACCCGACCCACCTGAATGAAAGCAAAAGGGAGAAAATTGGAAACGGGTCACACAAACATGTATAAGGCATACAGGAATTCACATCTTAGCATTTTTTATACGTCCAACCTCACATGACTCGACCCGACTCAACCCGACCCAAACGCATTTCTTTTGGCACCTTTACGCGATTCGACCCGACCCAACCCTACCTGACCCGCTCGAACACATTTCCCTAGACGCCCTCACACGACATGACTTGACCCAACCCTACATTCCCAAATTTGTTTCCTTGGGCACCCCCACATGACATGACTGAACCAGACCCACCTGAATTTATTTCCTTGGGTGCCCTCACATGGCACGACCCGACCTGACCCGCCCGAACGTCTTTCCTTGGGCACCATAACATGACCCAACCTGAAAACATGTCATTCGGCACGCTCATAGGACTCGACCCAACCTGACCTGCCCAAACATGTTTCCTTGGGCGTCCTCACATGGCACAACCTGACCTGATTGTGTTTGCTTGGGCGCCCTCACACAGCCTGTCCCGACCCACCCCAAATAAAGGCATGAAGGAGAAAATGTAAAACGGGTCACGCAAATGTGCACAAGCCATAGGGGCAATCACAACTTAGCATTTTTGATATCGACTCCCTCACACAACCCAATCCGACCCGAACCTTTTTCCTTGGCGCCCTCCCACAGGAGGACCCGACCCGCTGGAACGAAGGCACGAGGGAGAAAATGAAAAATGGGCCGCATGAACATGCACAAGGTACATGACGTGAATGACATGACCCGACCCACCTGAACAGACGACCCTTCCTTCCCAAGAACATGACCCGAACAGTGTGACCTGACCTGCCCAAACACATGACCTAGATGGCATGACCCAATAAACCCTAATGGCACTACCCAAATCACATGACCCGACCCACCTGAATGTGCAGAAGGCATACCCACAATCACCACTTATAATTTTTGACATGGTCACCCTCACATGACACGACTCGACCTAACCCACTCGAACATGTTTCCTTGGGCACCCTCACATGGGTGAAGCATTGGCACCACCACGAATTCGTGACAAATGGTATCAGAGCTCGATTCAGGGTGAGTTGAGCTTGGTTGAAGATTGAATATTGAAGCCAAAATACAACGATAGGGTTTCAGTTGGTATCAAAGCTTGGACATTATATTGGTTGGTCTCAGTGAAACATTGGTAGGGGCAAGACATTGGTCAGGGTCAAAGCTGCATAACAAGACATGGCAAGTTGGGAAGAATGTCAAGGGAGACTTTTTCAGACCTTTTATAGTTTGAGGTTTTCATTGGTTGTTGTTCATCACATCTTCACTGAATGCTTCCAATGCCCTCAGTCATCATCCTCGACTTGTGGGTCTTACATACTACCCCACTTAAAATAATATTGTCGTTCCCGATAGTGCTACCATCATCGTCTCATCATATCATCATAATATATCGTTGCAACTTTCTTCACAATGTATCATCGCACAATATCATCGCATAAACCATCAAGGTTCATGTATAACGTATCCAAGGGAAATATCTCCTTAATCCATTATCATCAACATATCCGTCACAATCATCACATGTTATACCATTGTGAGAAGTCAATCTCTCCATCATTGCCACATGCTACTACAACATATATCATTTCAACCCATCATATATTGTCAATATCATGTGAATCTCTGCATCAAGTACTTTAGCCAACTCAATGTAACAAAACCTGCTATGTATCCAACATAACTCTGCAGACTGCTATAGCCCTCGTAAATCGAACTAGTCGGGTGATCAGTCCAACCATATGTTCTAATCCGGAGAATGCACAACCTCATACCTACGTTAGTTGTTCCTCTTGCATCCTATCACATATATCAATTTAATCAATAATCCATCGCATATGAGTGTAAAGTAAGCCATGTTCAGATCCATGAAGCACCTTCATCTCATCCACAACATGTTGTCCATCTAGAAATCCATCTCTATCTAAAATGTGCTTCCCATGATGGAAATATCCATGTTTTGTTCAAAATACAGTCACAACTATCGAGCATCATCCACGTGTGAAATTTCCTCCTCGAATCAAGTCAAGAACATCCTCTCAACAATGTGCCATATTGAGTTCCATGAATCTATGTTCATCCCATCTGTAATATGCATCCAACATGCGTACCAAAGTTAAGTCAAGAAGGCTCAACCCATGCCCAAGTGTATAACACAAAGACATATATCGCTGCATCTCAATCAAGCTCAAAAGTGTCCCATTGATCATCTCCATCATGTGACTCCTCACAAACACACCCCATAAATGTGCTCAAAGGTATGCATCTCATAGTGCATCAAAATCAAGACCAATCTCGATCTCAGCTCCTCAGTGAACCAGATACTGCAAGATCATTGTAGTATGAAGCCTCTAATGAATGAAACTCCATCATGAACTCCCATGCATCATCCTATCCAAAGTGTTGGCAAGCATACTTGTATTGGCCATGAGTTCCGCCACAAGTTGTTCTCACCCGACAAGTCATATTAAGGTGTTCATAGGATGATCATCCAACCAATGTCTTGTTGCTCAAAGTAAACAACATCCATCAGCTCATCTATAAAATATCTCCATGTAGCACCAACAGTCGATCCTGCTCAACATCCTACTTTACACTCCTCCATGATGCTCATAAGTGGCACCTAGTAAGTGCACTTGCATAATGTCTCCACATAATGTCCTACCATTCCCTCATGTCAATCTACATGACTTTGGCTACCCATGTGTCCATAAAGAGTAGAATCATCTCAAATATATTCATCATCATGTGCATAGTGTATAGGTTAAGTTCCCTTGGTCACTTCTACCATCACCATCATGAGTACTTCCTGCAAGGCTTCTCCCCCACTAAAGGTGTACCAAGAGTTCCTTCTTAGTTGTAATCCATGAAGAAGTATACCCAAACAATGTGCCCTACCACCAAGGAAGTCCATGATTCATGCCGAGCACCTAGCCAATTTCCATCTAGCTAAGCATGACCCATATCTATCACAAAGATCATCAAGTTCCACCCTTGTCACGAGCATTTGAACCCAATAGAGTGAGGTCACAAATTTCCCTATCAAGGTCTACAACAAGAAATGCTACTTTCTTCTCAAATGTACAAGGTTCCATCATATTCATCCAAGGAAAAATCCTCCATGGTATTTTAAAAGAAGTAATCTTCTTGCTCATACCTGCATATCGTCCATCTCCCAAATGCTCAATTAAAACACAAGTAATTTCTTCATGAAGACTCTCTAAGTGAGTGTCCTCCATCCTCATCAATTTCTGCTATGCTTCCAATGTTGGTACTTCTTTCTCATCAAGTTCCTCCTTGATCATTGTAACTTATGAAGCATTTTCATGTGGTTCATCCCCAAATGCATGCAATGTGCTTGGTCTAGGTTAAACTTGTTCCACAAGTTCTTCCTTGATCATATCTACATCCTCAACATCCTCCCGAGAATCATCCATCATCGATGCTTGCAATTTTCTTGGCCCTGATCCAACCTATTCATCAAGTTCACCCTTGACTTCTACCACATCTGAAATATCCTTATGAGAATCATCCACCATCAATGCTTGTAATGTGCTTGCTCCTGTTCCAACTTGTTCATCAGGTTCTTCCTTGACTTCAATCACATCTATAACATCCTTTGGTTCGGCCATAGTGGGCTTCATGCCACCATGGTTCATCTTTCCAAGGTCTATAAGTTTGAGAATATTATCGAGTAACTTCCTTTTCTCTTCTTTCACCTTGTCCATTTTTTCTCGAATAATTTCCACTTTCTGCATAAGTCAAAAAATTTCATCTTTGCTACTGCAAGATGTCCTCCTCTTGCACAATGTATCAATGGTTTAGCTTATCTCATCCAACTCCTTTGCCACTTCCTTAGAATTCTCTTTAATTTATTTAAATTTAATTTCCAATGAAACAAACTCATCCATAAAGCTTCAATGCCACCTGCAACACTGCAACTGTATCCCTACTCAATAATAATAAAGCCCCAAATGGTAGCTCTGATACCAAATTTCATGCCCCTATTCCTGTGGTAGTCTCCCAAACACTCTATAGAGGGGTGCGACACTACCTTATTTTTCTCTTTTCAAATACTCAATAAGTAGACTACACCTAACTCAACACTTGTTTAATTAATCTTCCAAAGTGTTCTTTCCCGGAAATAAAAAAACAAAAAACATCAATACAAATGACATGAATGCCCATACATTCAAGGGAGCGGAAACTCCTATTAATAAGTCTGCCCAGTATTATGTTTCAATAAATATGTACAATCTACAATAATTATACAACCAAGCCTACCTAAACCATGTATGCTTCTTTCCAAATGTGCTTGTACCTTGTTCTAGCCTTAGCAGCTTCCCAATAGTGCAAACGATCCAAGGGAACCCCAAAATTCCCTTTCAGAACATGTTTCTAAGGTCTGCACAAATTATGGTTCAAGTGGGTCACTCTGGTCAAAGATGCCCTCGACACCCTGAATGTGTTTCTGCACACTGGTCACCGGGGTCATGGTCTGCACATGTCTTATGAATGCATTTAGGTTGTGTTCGACCTGACTTGACCTTGCTGAACAACCTCCATGCCTTCAAACAATGTTTCACGCGTCCTAAACGTGAGCGCGTTGCACGAACCTAACTCAACCTAAACACACCTACCCTGAACACTATTCTGCATGCGTCCTATGGAAGGAACCCGACTCGAACCTACCCTAAACACTAAAATGTCTGTGCCCTACAGAAGGAGCCCAACTTGACCCTACCCTGAACACTGCATCGCATGCACCATACGGAAGGAACCTGACTCGACCTGCGGGTGAACGTCGAATGCGTTTTTACCTGACTCGACCCAGACTCCATTTACTTGCTGCGGCTTCGCCCTCCAGCATTGACCTTCACTCTATCTCATGCCTTAGCTTTCTAATGCTGGAATCAACAATATTTTGATGTCCTTCTTTCTTTCCTTTATCATCCATCACACGCCCTCCTTCTATATGTGAATTTTCTCACACATTACTTCCATGCGTGGGGCCTGACCGATATAAGGCTCACCCACTAAACACCCATAAAGCCTTGCTTACAATGTGACGTTTCCTCCTTAACATAGAATTGCCACCACAACCACCCTATAAACCTCCAAGCCAACACTTGGACATTTTTGGATGCATTTATGCACGTCTCTCCTAAACGTCGCACTGTCACCATGATAACGTCGCATAATAGCTGAATTTTGTTTTCGTCCGTCGGTGCACCCGTCTAACCTTTTGTCATGGTTTTCATCACTTCATCGACCATCATTCGTCGCATGTCCACCAAATGCTTCCAAAGCCCTCGGTCATCATCCTCTGCTCATGGGTCTTACAGGGGCAGTTTCTATCGCAACAGACGTATACTTTGGCATTGTCCATTGAGCAGCGACATGGAAACCTTAGATTTTGCACAGTTGGGCGTCTCTCCTCATGATGGGGTGAGGAAACCTATCACACCCCTATACCTTCAATGATCTTTCAACCATTCTATAGATGGGGTGTGGCACTATCGTACTTTTTCTTTTCATAATACTCAAGTATGTAGACTACAGCTTTAGCAACACTTGTTAAATTAGTTAAGAAAATGTTCTCTAAATATGTAGAAAACATAAACATCGTCATCATATACACAATGTATGCTCATACATACAAGGAAGGGGAAACTCCTTGTTAATAATGAGTCTGGCCGATAATATGTTTCATAAAGTATAAAGATACAATAAAAGTTGCAATCCAGCAAAAGACCTCTTTTTCTCCTTGGTAAGGAAATTTACCTTTTCTTCAAGCTTAGAATGCTTGAAAATCATCAACTAGCCCAAAAAAATCATTTACAACATTTGATTTCACCTTGGGAATTTTTTGCATAAATATGCCCAAGTGTTGTTGGGTCACTCGGGTCAATCGGGTCACTGCCTTCCTATGAGTTCAGACCTTCCCACGAGCTCTCCATGTGTCCAATCTAATTCCTAGCTCTATGATTAGCTTCAGACCATCAATATGCACTTGCCACAACTTTCCACACTCAATTCCAACTCCAGGTCACTTCAAAACGAGCTCTGAACTCACGTTCAAACTTCTGCGAACGCCCTGGCTGACCCGACCTGCACATGCGGATGCCCTGCGAAATTGTTTCACATGCCCTGCACACTACTACTCGACTCGATTTGTGCCCTGTGCTTAACTCAAGTCGATCTTTGGTTGTAGACGCCCTACGGTATTATTATTCATGCCCTACACAGCTACCCAACTTGACCTGCACCTCTCCCTTTGCTTGACCATCGTGTCTTTCCTCACCAGTGAGCTGTTGGCTAGCTCGTGGTGCTCCAATGCCTTCGCTCGAATGCTTGAAGCTTGTATGAACTCACTTATTGGATGCCTCTTCCATCCGTCTGCAAGACATATTAATACGCATTTCATTTGTGTCGTGAGTCACATGGCGGACCTGAGCCGACCTAACTGACACCCTCCACTCAGCTATCTGCACTCCATGTAACGTCGGTCGCGCTCCAACATGTTGATTGCCCAACTCAACACGTTATCTTGCTCCTTAGATATGTGAAACTCTTTTTATTGTAACATCAAATTGCCACCATTGGCTATGTGCGATGATCCCACTATGTTGTGCACCCATGCCGCCCATTGCTATATGCCTGCACCGATGCGGCTACGCCGGTAACATCACATGGCGCCTGAACACCATCTAAACACTTGGTGGGCACACCTGTTACCCCGAACATGCCTCATGAAGTCTATGACCTTAAGAAACCCCAACCTTCCCCATAGTTGGACAGCTTCTATCGCAAAAAGGCATGAAAACCCCAAGTTTTTGAGATGAACTAGGGAAGTGGTTTCCATCATGCCGTGAAATGGAGGCCCCAAGTTCGCCAGACTTGGGTGGTTCTTCATTGTTTCGTGTAATGGAAACTACGAGTTCCATAAACTTGGGCGATTTCAGTCGTGACGTGACATGGAAACCCAAGTTCCCCACAAAAGGGCCATGATTTTTTCTATGAGGTGGAAGATGGAAACCGCAAGGTTCCCAAAATTAGGCAGTTTCCTTCGTGCCATGAAATAGAATCCCCAAAGTTCAACAAACTTGCGCGGTACTCCATCGTGCCGCGACATGGAAACCTGAGTTCCTCACACTGAGGCCATGGTTTCTGTCGTGGCAGGACATGAAAATCCCCAAGTTTCCTGGAATTGGGTAGTTTTTGTCTTACTGTAAAAATTGGGAACCTTCGAGCTTTGCAAGCCTAGGCAGTAGTTTTTGTCATGCCATGACATGGAAACTCCAAGTTTGCCATAGTTGGGCGGAATTTTTAGCTGTGGCGTTACATGCAAACTCAATATTCCGCATACTTGGGCAATAGTTTCCATCATGCTGCGGCATGGAACCCCCAAGTACCCTGTGATGGGGTTGCAGTTTCCATCGCGATGGTACATGGGAACCCTAGGTTTCCAACTGTTAGCCACCTATAAAATTTGTTATAGAAAAAGGTGGCTAAAATTTTTTGGAGCCTTCAAGGAATAAATTTTATTGCTAAAAAGTGTTGGCTCTTGAATACTCTTGAAGGCCTCATGCCTCTATCCAAATCTTCACTACTATTGCCCTTTTTTATACTCAGAAATTCTGTTGATTTCATGAGAAAAGACTGCTGCAAAATCATCATTTTCCCCTTTCCTTCACTGAGAGACTAACCTTCATTTTCTCCCCATTTTTCTCCATAAAATTCTTCTATTTTCCATTTTTCTCATCACCCCTTCATAAAATGCCCTTGCAAAGTTTGAAACTCCTTTTTGAACTCTGCCGAAAACCTCAAATCCTTTTGAAAACGATTGAAAATCCATAAAAAATTCTTTTTGTATTAAAGGCTTAAGCCCCTTGGGCTAAGCCTAAACCACTTCCCCCTCCATATGCCTGCACCCTAGAACCAGGTGCTAGAGCCTTTCAGTGCTTATTGCATCGGAACAATATGCAGTGCACAAGTCTTTTTGCCTCACAAGTTTTCTGATGCAATTAGCCCTCTGTTCCATAACCCCCGATCATATTATTTCTCCATACAACCCGTGGGCCCGCAATCGGGCGCTAAATCATTGTGAAAATCCATCTCCAATCCATTATTTCCTTTGTATATAAAAAAACCCACTTATGCAAAGTTTTGGTCTAACGCGTGCATACAACGATATTTAAATGAAAAATGGTTAGATTAAAAAGACCCAAAGCACAATCGCATCGGAGAAATTCACAATGGGTTGATTGTAAAGACCCACATCAAACTTTCCGATGCGATTGGGTCATATATATATAAAACTCCGCCCCCACTTCATTCATATTACTTTTTCCCAGGACCAAAGGTTAAATTCCCAAGGTGATTAAATCGCATCGTTAATTTCGAATGGGTTGATTGAAAGACCGGGCCCGACAGTTCCGATGCAATTAGCCCTTTATATATACGTCCCGGGCCTATTATCATTTCATATAGACCAAGGCCCTACAATCGGGCACCAAACATTTCATAAATATATATTCCAGCCCCGAAGCAATAAAACTTGGTATTATATTGAAATTTTGGGTTTTCATGAAGTATTAAGGTTTTTCACCATATATGATAAAAATAAATATCTGTATTAAGGTTTTTCCGATCTGGAGTCGATCGAACGGCCCGCACAGTCTCTCGCTCCGGTGGTCCCCGCAAACCACTCACCGTTGCAAAACCAAGCGGTATCCATCGCATCCCCTTTAAGAGTGGGGTGGTTTGTTTTGTTCGGCAGTGTTTCCATACGCTGGTTGACATGTGTCTTGGGCACTGTTCATAAAACCACCGTCCATCGTGCGTTAAAGATCAGACGTGGACCCGGCGCGATATTGACATCCACCATCTGATCTGAGGCCACCCATCGGATGTCAATCACTCACCAAAGAAGCCCGATAATTAACCAGGCTACGACACGCTCATTAAAGCATCTCTGTCGTTGATCTGATCTGCAGATCGACGGCCCATAATTCACTTCCCTGATTCCTCCGCTTTGACTTTTTTCCTCTGCTCTCGACCGTCGATCTCCGTGCAACCAACGACTCTGATTCAAATTCCTTTTCCACCTTCACTTTGAATTCCTCTGATCAATCTCGACCGTTGGATAATTCCATCCAATGGCCATGCTCCCTCCACGTTCCTTTTGAGCAATTAGTCCATACATGCAAGATTTCATAATATTTATTCTTATTTTGCAGGGTTAAATGGATTTTTTTTGCCATTTCTGATGAAATTTTAGAGACAGAGGGTGACAATCCTCCTGCCTATGATCCATCAAAAAGAATCATTTGCGGGTTTCAAATTCACGTTTCATCGATGATTCATAAGGCATTGATGCCTTGAGAGCCCTGCGTGGCCTGCACATCAACAAGACACTGTGTTATTGAATCACAATTAAAAGAGTATCAGTGTTGATGACTTGCCACAATAGAATAGAATATTTAAGACAGATTTTTGGGGATTACGGCTAATATTGATTATCAAAAGCCTAATCCCCCAAATTAAAAATAGAATTAAAGGTAAATAAAAAGTGTTATCAGACAGACAAGCCTCCACCACCTCAACAGAGGAAAATTGATTCCTCTCAGCTACCACAGTGCCACCTGTAGCCACCAGCATCCAAACAGAGGCCGAAGTTATTGATCAAATGAAGATATTTACATCAGCACAGCCAGAGAGTTAATTCTTCTAAGAAAATTTAATGCAAGAAATATCAGCAGAGTTACTTTAATATAAAACAGAGCCTCAAAGGTCAACAAAATATCCCACCGAGCTTAATTCATAAATGTAAATCAATTAATACAGTGAAACACCTGTAAACTTCTTCATCGAGCCTCTCAAAGGTCGAGAAGTCATCACTCTGTATTAATTGTCCTGAGAGATCTTTTATCAGATCTCACCTCCTCATTCTTCTATAAATATTGTTGTAGAAGATGAAGAAATGTTGGTTGATCACTAGTTGTAATATTGGAACTCTCTGAAATAATACATAGTTTGTTGAAGTTGAAGAAGAAGTTGAAGTCTTGGATGCCCTGATGATGTTGTTGCATGCTTGTTACTGTGAAGGCTCTATCATTGGATCCATGAGCTTGGTTGTTGGTGAAGTATTCTAAATTGTTTAATGTTTTCTCCTGTTTTCATTCTGTTCCATGATTTATTACTACAGTAAGTTGAAATTTTTAGGCTAATAAATGACTCCTAGAAGCACCTTAGACCTGTTCATCCTTCACTGTTTCATGTTTTCTTCTGCTGAAGTGTTTTAGAGTCTTTAATCTCTCTCTTTAGTCTTCATGCTTGTTTATTTCCTTAATAGTTCAAATATTTGGTTTCAACATGATTTATGGTTCTCCCTGCTTGTCTGCTGCCACTTTAAAACTGTTATTGAAGTCTCCCTTTGTAGTTTACTGTTTACAGTGAGTCAAGGAGGTCTGTTCTGATCTTGCCCTTTGTCCTTACTTAAACAGTTGTCTCAAAGGTGTTTATGGTTGTAATCATAGATGTGTTAGGTGTTCCCTCTTCTATGACTGCAATTATCAGTGAATATTTTATGTTTTCTAAGTCATTTGAAATAAAATATTTGAGGAAATAGAGTGTTCCCCGAATCTTAGGTTTCATTTTAAAATTTGTTTTGAAATCATTGTCTGCTTAAAGATGTGATTTGTAGAATTCATGGTTAGCCCTGTCTATCAAAAATCTCTTTATTGTTCAATTTTGTTTTTCAAATTCCCTTTGTTGAGAATTAAACTTCTCTTTCCAAAATCATTGATGTCCATCTTGTTAGGGATCTATAATTTATTAGCAAGATTGGTAGATTCCAATTACAGAAACAACATCGTTTCAACCAAATTTGGGATTCTAGGATCTAGCCCTCCTGAATCCGGAGAGGGATCTCTCCAATATGTACACAGATGTATTTGTCTTTGAATTTTGGGGTTATGATATTAGGCTAGTTATGAAGGCCAAAGGTTTGTTTGTTTTTTGGATGGTTGAGCATGATTACTATTTAAAGTGAAAAGTTCTGAGTGCAAAAAGTTCCAAAGGTGAGAAGTTGCAGGCAATCAGAGTAAGCTTCGGTCAATAAGGTAGAAAATTGCAGGTTTTAGTCCATTGGGTTATGGAGTCATAATGGGGTTTAATTGGAACAGCAAGAGGCAAGAGTGGTCCATGGGGCAAGTCATCTATGTCTAAGGATCTCTTTTAAGATTTATTTATGGAATGGAATGATACAATAAGAAGGAGAAATTAACAGATGCAGAAAAAAGAGCAGCCCAGGATCTGGTAAGTACTTTGAAACCAGCCAGCCTTTGACATGGACTCAAGAAAAACATAAAATTAAACTAGGATCTGGTAAGTACTTTGAAACTAGCCAGCCTTTGATACACTTTCAATAGAAAACATCTCAAAACAGAGGGAAACTTGAAGGCAACTTTTGTATTAGAAACTAGTGGGCCGGGCTCACCACGAATCCTCTCCTAGCTCTGCTTTACTTGGTTACTTTCAAGACAAATAATAATATAACAAAAAAATGGCCTAAGATCTGGTAAGTACTTTGAAACTAGCCAGCTTTTAACACATTCCAAGGGAAACATCCAGATAGCTTGTGGGGACAAAACTGGGACCAGGGCTCACCATATCTTCCTCAGTTCATCTTCACGAAACGTATACTGAAAATAACATCTAAGAATAACATTCATATAAGACAGTAAGAGGAGGGAACGCCATCATTCCTATGATTAAACTGAATTAATTCAGTCCTAAATAACACAGATAGAAGAAAACATTCAGATAAAAAATTTTAGTCAGAGAAGTTTACTGATATACAGTAGGTCCTAACTCTATGCATGTTGTTCTTTATAAGAGAATATGAAACACAGATGGAAACATAAACAAAATAACAAGTTACAATAAGGAAAACATCATCGTCAACATAGACCAGGATCCCATAAATTAGCTTGTATTGATGCTCCAAACCAGTTACAGCTTTAAGTCCAGTGCTTTAGGTTAGCAACCTTCTACACATCTCAGCCTAACCTATCTATCACCAGCAGAGCTCCAAGAGCCAGTGAATACTATGTACAATCAGAAGTTTAAGCTCAAATCTATATCAAAGTTCTACAACCAACACCTCACTCATCTTCTGAAGAAGTATATATAGAAGGATGAGGAGGTGAGATCTGATAAAATATCTCAATTTACAATTAATACAGATTTAATGGTCTCTAGACTTTGAGGGGCTCAATGAAGAAATTTACATGGGGATACTCTGTATTAAATGTTTTTACATAAATATTAAGCTCAATGCGAGCTTTTTTTGACCTTTGAGGCTCCGTGGAATGTTGAAGTAACTCTGCTAATATTTTGTCATTAAGTTTCCTTGCAGAAGTAACTTTCCGGATGTGCTCAAGTGAAAATCTTCATTCGATCAATAACTTCAGCCTCTGATTGAGTACTTTGAGGAACAGGTGGCACTATGGTAGCTGAGGAATCAATTTTCTCTAGATTATGGTGGTGGAGGCATTCCTGCTTGATAAAACACTTTAGATTTTCTGTAAAGTGTGTTTTATTTGGGGATTAGGCTTTTGATAATAATTTTAGACGTAATCCCCGTGAAACTGTCTCTAATCCTCTGCTCTTATACATTTATGTCTTCGTCACTGATATCCATTGATAGTGTTAAATCCATGGTTTTCTCGCTGATATGTAGGGCTACGTAGAGATTAAACGGCATTGATGCCTCATAAAACATCGATGATATGTGAGATTGAAAAACACCTGTGAATGATTTCCCTGATGAGACGAAGGCAAGAGGATCGTCACCCTCAGCCTGTGAATTTTCCTCAGTATGGCAGAAAAACATTAAAACCTACAAAATACAAACAAAATTTATGAAATCCTGCGTATATAGTTTGACTGCTTCAGAGGACATGTGGAAGGAGCGGGGCCATTGGATGGCATCATCCAACCGTCGGGATTAATTGGGGAGATCATAGAATTGGCGGAAGAAAGATTAGATCAAGGCCATCGATCGCATAGAGATCAATGGTCGGGAGTGAAAGGGGAAGTCAAAAACAGAGAATCATTGACCGGGCAATCGAATCAGGGGGACGAAATCTGAACCGTCGATCTGTAGATCAGATCGACGGCGGGAAATGATTTAACGTCGCGACGGGACCACATTAAGGGGTGGGCATCTTCATCGAGAGATAGTGGTTGGATGGGTAGCTTTGGATCGGACGGTCCACGGCGATATCGCTCGGCATCCTCGTTCGACTAATAATGCGCGATGGACGACGGTTTTCCAAACGGTACAGTTGACGCGTGGCGACAAGTGTATGGAATCACTGGCGATCAGGGGAAAACAGCCTTTCGCCCAAGGGCGGTGCGATGGATACCGCCGGTTTTGGGAAATCGGCTTATGGGTGGTGGGGACCATGGGGAGACGAAATCCGCACCATCTGATCTACAAATTAGATCGACGGTGCGGAATGGTTTGAAAATGATACCGGCGGATAAATGTAAAATAAATTAAAACCCAAAGTTTTTAAATTTAAAATAAAGGTTTTAATGTTTTCGGGGTGAAATATCTGTTTAAAAGATAAGCGCCCAACTGGTTCAGTGCCAGGTTCTAGCGCCAGGTTCTAGCGCCAGGGTGCATGGATAAAAAGGGTTAGGGACTTAGCCGAAGGGGCTTAAGTCCTATACATAGAGAATATGCATTTTAACGGTTTTTTAAGGATTTTGAAAGGAAATGAAGGTTTCGATAAGGCTAAGAAGGGGTCTCAGAACCTTATCAAGGGTTTTTATGACATGGGAAGGGGAGAAAAATGTAAAGGAGGGATTTTCATGGGAAATGAAGGGGTAGAAAATGAGGTTAGCTCTTGAAGAGAGGGAAAGGGAAAAAGAAGTTCGCAGCAGTACTTCAAGATGGGAACAACAGGATTTCAGAGTTTTTTAAGATGGGAATAGTAGTGAAGGTTTGGACAGAGGCATGAGGCCTCAAAAGTCTTGAAAAGCCAACAATTTTTAGTGATAAAATATGTTCCTTGGAGTCTCAAAAAGTCTTAGCCACCTTTTGGTATAATCAAATATTATAGGTGGCTAACAGTGGCTCCACTTGGCGATGGTGCTTTCTTGAAGGCATCAAGAACTTTCAAACCTGCATTCTCTAGAAGGCTGACCATGTGCCTGATCCTTTAATGTTCTTTGGGAGGCTGATCAGTTGCCTAATCCATTGGGCTACTCTTCCTGTGCGGGGATGATTTTCTCTGAAAATGTATTAGCAGTAATAAAAGAAATGGATCTTCATCAATACAATTTTCTACCTACCCAATCCTATAGATCTAACATTTTTTCTTCATTAGAGTGCACTTGGATTGGAAAACTCTTTTCACAGCATTTTATTCTTTTAAAAGCAAGAAAATAATCTAATTCTACTCCTTATTTCTCCCTGAACTTAGATTAAACGGTTGAGTTCAGATGCTTCTCTACCTATTCTACTATCTGTTGGGATTAAACTGTCCAACAGATCTTTATTCTCTAATTTCTACAACAGAAATTGAAAAGCACTCAAGTAAGGATTGAACAGTCTAACTTGATGCTGGTCTATGGCATAAAAGACAAGCTGTACATAGAAATTTATTTCACAAAAATTAAATAAAAAATGAAAGGCTTAAGATTTGAAAATTTGGAAACAATTCCTTCCTCTTTTCACAGCTCTGTTTTGACTCTTATCGAGTTGTCTTTCCTTTCCTTCTGGTTCAAATTTTGAGCTAATTAGAACCAGATTTTTACATCCCTTTGACTCAGAAGAATAGAACAGATTTGAGTCATTTCTCTTTGCAACCTTAGGTTCAGATTTTGATCATGTTTGAACCTTTAATTTCTATCCTAAACTATCTAGTGATAAGCCAAGATTAGACAGTTTGACATATCAAATTCACTATCCTATCAGCAGAAAATTTAAAGCTAATTATTCAAGATTAAATAGTTTGACTAACTAGAAGT